>OX421316.1:24735206-25935679 GCA_949125395.1 Diaphora mendica
TAAAGGATATACGAGTTTAATTCATCTCAAAAAATATTATATTAATATAGAAGAAACTTCTGTGTGAACAAACCCTCAGGCAAAATCTAGTAAAAATACTGTCAAGGTCCTCATAGCAATTGGATAAGTGTTTTTGCGTCAGCACATGTACCAAACAAAACTATTATCTCTGACGTCCTTAGCCAACGAACGGAATACCTATATGTAGTATGATATTTTCGCCCTCCGTCTACAAATATCAGAACCCCTAATGTTGTCGGCAATGGATAAGGCTTAACGGACTTTTATATTGTTTTCCGAATCCAGACCAACCAAGGCCTATGATGTTAGCTTACTTTAATTATTTCATACAAACAAGTTGGTCTACCTTATTATAACCGTATAAGGACGACCTAATGCTATTGCAAGTTATCTAAGAGCAGAAAAATAGCATATGGGGTTTACAGTAATTCGCATTAAAATCTTGTTGTTTAAGGTGTTCTTAAATATATTTTCACCTTATCATATTTATACTTATTTGGTTTTATTTGTAGGGCTTAAAATTAGACAAATTTTTAAAGCAGAAAATTGCATAGCAAATACATATATGCGAACGTAATGAAATACATATTATTACGCAAGTCGCAGTTTAGTGCCCTGTGGAGGGCAGGCTGTTGTTGGCAACGCAACGCGGTCACGGCCGGTTGTCGCTCCGGCTGACGATGACGTTGTCGACTTGTCGGCACTCTGCACTGAACGGAGCTGGTAGCCTTCGCACTCACATAGCGATATAAAAACGTCCGGTCCATTAATTAATTATATATTATAGTGATAGTACGATTAGAGAGAATATAACACGCATTTATAAAAGAATTACCTACTCATATTTTTATTGTTTCTCTTCGTTTCTTCGAGTAGAATCTTCGATATAGTTGATTGGTTTTTGGACATAGTCTATCATATTTTCCTATAGTCAGTAGGTATATTTTCATATTACATTTATTAAAAAACTAGTGGTTGCCCGCGCTCCTTCAACAGCATAGTGTAGATACGACTGTAGATATGATATACAATTTTTTTAAATTATCATATTACCATTTAAACCCTACTTAAATCCTCAAATATTTAGTATCATTTTTCACCTTCTTCAACTATGAAAAAAATACCAGCAAACCACATGACCAAATCTATATACTACTAGTTGTTGCCCGCGGCTCCACCCGCGTATATGTCGGTTATCGCGACAAATAGTAGCATATGTGTTATTCTGATGTATAAGCTATATTACTGTAAAGTTTCATACAAATGTGGTGTCCCGCGCTCCTTCAACAGCATAGTGTAGATACGATTGTAGATATGATATACTATTTTTTTTAATTATCATATTACCATTTAAACCCTACTTAAATCCTCAAATATTTAGTATCATTAAATAAATATTTTTAAATATTTCGGACATCTAACACACAACGCCATCTAGTCCCAAGCTAAGCAGAGCTTGTGTTATGGGTACTAGACAACTGATACAAATACATATATACTTTTTTTTTGTCAATACATACATATTATACATAGAAAACACCCAAACTCCGTAACAAACATTTGTAGATCACACAAACATTTGGTCCGACCCGGGAATCGAACCCGAGACCTCATGATCAGCAGTCGCACACGCCAACCGCGAGACCAACGAGGCAGTCGTTTCACCTTCTTCAACTAAGAAAAAAATACCAGCAAACCACATGACCAAATCTATATACTACTAGTTGTTGCCCGCGGCTCCACCCGCGTATATGTCGGTTATCGCGACAAATACTAGCATATGTGTTATTCTGATGTATAAGCTATATTACTGTAAAGTTTCATACAAATCCGTTCAGTAGTTTTTGCGTGGAAGAGTAACAAACATCCATCCATCCATCCACACTTACAAACATTCGCGTTTATAATATTAGTATAGATATTTCTGCAATGTTAAAACTTGTTAGAGTTTACCTATATTATTATAATCTATACTAATATTATAAAGAGGTAAAGTTTGTGAGTTTGTGAGGTTGTAGGGTTATCTCTGGATCTACTATACCAATTTTGAAAATTATTTTCCTAATAAAAAGCCACATCATTTGTAAGTGTCATTGGCTATTTAAAAATGAATTTTACGCAGAGGAATTCGCAAGCACCCCCCTTCGATTTAAATGCATAAGCAGGCGTGTTACACTATTATAATTTTAAGAAGTGACTAATGCTAACCTACAAGAAATACGGTAGTTCGCGTTAATAAAACATTGTATCTAGGGTAGTGGTTTCATTAATAAATTGTGGTGGTGTGGGTGTGACTCATTTTCAATAAATTAACTTATCGGCCCTACCTAGAAATAATGTTTCTTTGGAGTTAGTAGGTTTTTACAAAATTATAAAGTGATACAAGACAGCGATTCATTTTTAACCGACTGCAAAAAAGGAGGAGGTTCTCAATTCGACCGTATATACGTTTTTTTTAAATGTGTGTTCGCGGATAACTTCGTCGTTTATGAATCGATTTTGATGATTCTTTTTTTAATGGAAAGGAGATATCCCAATGGTGGTACCATGATAAGGACTCTTAGATCTGATGATGGCATCCAAGAGAAATCGAGTTGAACCTTGAAGTCGGTTTTTGTTTTCGTTAAAATTTTACTTGTGTAATATTTTTTTCTACCGATAATTGCGTGACTTTACAAAGACACCATCATTTTCCTCGGTTTTCATAAAACTTGCTTATTCTTTTTTATTGATCAGAAATCAACTTGAAAAAGAAAGGAAATTACTGATTCGATTTTCTTTGACGAATATAATCATAGGTAAGTTATATCTATGTAAAACTAGCTGTTGCTTTCGGCTCCGCCCGCGTATATGTCGTTTATTACAAAAAATATGATAAATGAAGAACCGCTCGACCGATTTTGTGCAAACTTCACATAAACCATCTACTAAATAGTCCGAACAAAGCCTAAACATTTGGTTTGGATAGGTGAGCCCGTTCTTGAGTTATAAATTACAACGAAAAGTGGCATTGATTTTTATATATATAGATAGATAGTCTGATTGCATATTTTTTAAAGCTTAGTATCTATGCACATATACTGTGACTAGAATAAGGAATAAAAGGCATATTTTTAAGAAGGTACGATGGAATAGAATACAATAGACTGGCATCTAACTAAAAGTAGAATTTTTAATAAAAAAAGACGTGTGTCATTCGGGGACTGACGCGGTAAAGCTATTGCATAGCATTTTTTATCAACTTATCCAATTATGATTATTTATTTATTTTTTATTTATGGAGTACCATGACAGACAGGTACGTTGATTCGTCGTTCGGAGCAGATCGTCTCGATCCGTCCTAGCTTCGGGTGTCAGGTTTTATTTTCGTTACGTTACGGAATTTCTTGATTCGGTCGCCGCGCTCAAAGACCTCAAAGCTCGCGATAAAAGCTATGCAATAGCTTAAAAAAAAAAAAAACCGACTCCCAAAAACATCCAACGAAAACTCTCTGTCAAAAAACACTTAAAAGCGTAAAATAAACTGGTTCTTCATAAATTGCCTATACCTAATTCCTTATTCATTTAAATAGTAGTATTATAATAGTAGTATTATAATCTGTTTGAAGTCGGTGCCAAGTGACTATCGCTTAGACTTTTGTAATTGTTCGTTTGTATTCTTTTTGGCTTAGCACCGACTTCAAACAGATTTTAGGTACCTAGCACCCATTATAATACTACTATTTAAATGAATAAAGAATTAGGTATAGGCAATTTATGAAGAACCAGTTTATTTTACGCTTTTAAGTGTTTTTTGACAGAGAGTTTTCGTTGGATGTTTTTGGGAGTCGGTTTTTTTTTTTTTATAAAAAGTTTTTATTTTACAGTTTTTAGTGCAAACAATCGTAGGTAAGTAGTAAGTTGAATTATTTCATCAAATTTCATCATCAAGAATACAAATTAAGATACGTGAAATATTAAAATCATCCTCTAATCCCTAACTGTTGAAGAGTTTAATCTTCTATCATCAGCTCACCTAAATAGCTTGAAAGTATACGACTGAAGGTCTTTAGATACGTATGAAATTGAAAGAATTATTCTCCAACTCCTAACCTTTGAGGAGTTGTACCTTCCACCTTCCATCATCAGCTTACCTAAATAATTTGTAAGAATACGACTAAAGGTAACTTATATACATATGATATTAAAAGATTTATCCTCCAACTCCTAACCGTTAAGGAGTGGTACCTTACATCATCAGCTCATCATCATAAAATGATGACTACCAGACGCAAATACCGGTGTAACTTTAGAAAATATACGAAAAACATAGTATGTGCCTATAAAAAATGAGGGTTTCCCTCGATTTCCCTGGGATCCCATCATCAGATCCTGATATGCTGGCAATGGGACCACCACGGAAGCTTACCCTGTCGAATACAAAAAAAAAAAATTCAAAATCGGTCCACAACTGCCGGAGTAATCAGGTAACATACATAAAAAAAAAAAAAAAAAAAATACAGTGGAACATAGAACCTCCTCCTTTTTGGAAGTCGGTTAAAAATTTCAAAACTAGCTATCTATTAAAACGACCATAATAAGCTACAAACGTCCAGTAAAGTGTCATCCTATCGTGTTAAGCTTTATAATAAAGTCGAAGTTGCACTGGGCAAAGAAATATACCAGAGAAATACATTTTATTAATGATTGTGGTAAAAGGTAATGAATTATGTTTAGTGAGTTACAATAAAATTACATCTTTTCTCTCGAATGTTCAATCTGTAGGTATGTCATAAATGACCGATATTTTCTTACTTTATTGTTTAAGATCTTCGACGTTCATTTATCGCGGTGTGCTTTGGCCTTTAAAAGATTTCAATCCTTAATCAGATAAAAATAGTACCTTAACACTAATCACATCGAACGCTCTGCTATTGATATTAATGGTACCTACTTCTTTACAGCATAATATAAACTTGTTGAATAATACTATATTTGTATTAAACCATTTGTGTCGTTTGATTACATAAGTCTTAGATAATTTAAATTGTTTCAGAGCCTTTTAGAGTTCGCATAGGAACGAATATGTTTATTGCATAGTCTGAATCAGACGACGCCTTGGTGAGTCTTTAGACGTGACTGGTTGGCCATGGTTCTTTGCAAAATTTAAACGTAGGCGGGGTCTAATAAGTCATATATGCCTAACTATATCGCTTTAGCAATGTCGGTTTATAAGTATGAGACATAGATTCTACATTTTTTTAAAGTTAATTTTTTTTTTATGGGATAGGGGGAAACGAGCAGACGGATCGTCTGATGGTAAGCGATTACCGCCGACCATGGACACCCGCAACCGCAACACCAAGTGCGTTGCCGGTCTTCTAAAAAGGATTACGCTCTTTTCTTGAAAGTTTGAAGGTGGTATTGGTCCGGGAATACCGCAGGCGACATTTCATTCCACAGTTTTGTTGTGCGAGGCAGAAAGAATTAGAACGGGTCTACCTACGCAAAAGCATGCTAAAAAGAGGTTGTCTTTGGTGATTATTGAGTAAATATGAGCAAGTATTGTTCTTGATTTACTTAAATATAACTGAGGATAGATTTCTGATTTCTCGAGGTGTGTAAAAATTATGTTTGGTCGTTCACAATATTACCCGATTTGATTAAGATTCTCTAATTTATCTTGTGGTTTTATTATTACCCACAATAAACCTGTTCTAGTTTTCATTTTCACTTTGGGAGTGTTGAGACCAGATTTGCTGCACGTTTGGCCTAGTGGTTTAACGGTCACCACGCCGTTTCCTACTTCGCCAAGTGTCGTGGGTTCAAATCCTACGTAGGACAACACTTTGTGTGATCCACAAATTGTTGTTCTGAGTCTGGGTGTTCTTTGTGTCCGTTTCATGTATGTTTGTAAAGTCCCCCGCGACA
Source organism: Diaphora mendica (assembly GCA_949125395.1). Classification (NCBI taxonomy): domain Eukaryota; kingdom Metazoa; phylum Arthropoda; class Insecta; order Lepidoptera; family Erebidae; genus Diaphora; species Diaphora mendica. The sequence continues at coordinate 24,741,138 of OX421316.1, forward strand.
CAGGATTTATTCCTAGTGCGGGAGTTGTCTTTAAATAAAAAAAAAAAAAAAAGAAGATGTTATTTTATCTATGTCTTGATATTGTTGATATTGTTCTAATAGTCAACGGCTGGTCATAATGTAAGGCTCTCCTTACACTTCGTGAATATAAATAAACAAACTTCGTAACAATAAGTTAACTCCTACTCTCTAGCTCTACCCTGACTACTCTTATTGTATAGTGCTGGTTGCAGTATCAATTAAAAAGGAACTTTGGAAAAATTACCTACATTAACAAATCCAAATACTAAGCGTGTTTTTAAAACGTGATTGTTTAAACTAAAATGCAGGGCTAACAGAAAATGAAATGATACTCTTTTCTCATATGGACGTATGTACTAAGTTCACGATTCGCAATTTGTGTTTTCATCTAAAAATAGATATGATAATTTATAAATAAGTGTCCGTGACTCTCAAGAAACGATTGATAAACCATTAAAGGACTGGAGCAACCTTGTTGTTTACTAATAACGTGCGATGACTAATAATAAAATAAAACTTATAGGTACACACTTTAACAACAACCCATAATGTCCCACTGCTGGGCCCGGGTCTCCTCTCAGGAGAGGGTTAAGGCCATACGTCCCCACACATAACTGCGAATTCGCATCGCATCGCAAAGATCTGCGAGCTCGCAAGAATGCACCGCAAGAATTTCACGCAATTTTGTTTCTTGTTTCTTATTTCTCATCAATGCAATTATTGCAATGTGCTAGTATACCTAGTGCAGAAGTACATCAGAGTCTAGCTTATAAAAAAAATTACGCACTCATACCTTACGCCATCTAGCTGCCGTACATTGAACTAAATAGTCGAGAAGTTGTCTCTGTGTCAGTTTAAACTAATAATTAACTAACATATTATTTACTTACACTATTTTAATTTGTGATGTAAGTTATTGTCGATTTAGCAATCTCGTTCGTCTGTTTTCTGTTTGGATTTGTAATGCGACTTCATTGCAATGTTGTCCTTCGTTCATATCACGAAGATTTGTTGCAAGCGTCCGCTTTCTCAACTTCCTTTCAAAATATTTTGAAGACTAAATCATTTTTATACAGAAGTTATTTAGTATAGGTTGGAATTGCCATATTATGTTAATCAGCAAGCCTTTCTTGTGTTTTCTCTCTTTGACTCAGTGATCAACTATGTCTTCAGTCGCAAGTGATTTGTATATAGATTAAAAAAAACAACAAAAATTGCTTTTAAGACATAATATTTGAGTAACATCCAATTAATATTAAAGTAATCAATTTATGGCTGTTTTTCTTAATAGCCGGCCAACTGTTCTTTAGAATATAATAATTTTTCTAGTGATAAAGACGATAAAGTAACAGTAAATTAAATTAATGCAAAAAATTTTGGATAGGGCTTTCATTTCTAACTGATTAACAGATAGGTACCTACTTTAAAACATGTTTTTTGATAAAGAGGCGAATTAAAAGTCTTCAAAGATTATCTGTTTGATTACTGATTTAAACTGTCATCTTCTAATGAATTGCCTTTTAGTCGGCCTAAAGCCAATTTCAGAAAAAATGCACTCTTGAAAAAGCATGTTAAAATAATTTGATTGTATATACTTATTTCTTGCAATTGCTATTATGACACGTTTGTTTCTTGTAATTGTGGCCCAGAAAACATCTGTTTTTATACTTTTTATTAACATTCGGACGGATGAGATAGAAGAATTTATAATTTCACTATGCGCGCCCTTGAAACCATATGTTAAATGTTTCAATAAAAGTGTGAAACATTTAAAATATAATATATTAAATTAAGTTTTACATATTTTTTCGCTAACCAACCAAATTATGAGTTTTTAAAGAGTTACTTTTTACTTTTAGTGAGGGTCGGCTAGTTTATTTAGGTAAAATCAATTTAAAATTGTGTTGAAGTTGAAACTTTAAGCTACGAGTATCATTAAAAGAGAAAAGTTGTTTACAAAGTGCTTTAGGTTTTATGAGATTGTTATTATACCTATTTCATTTGGGGGCTTGATTTTAACAAAAAATACCTACCCTACCCTTATCATTCGTCATATTTTATGAGTTCTATCTTATTAAATTAAAATTAAATACAGTAAGCAAAATATTGTGACATGTTAGAACGGGTTCAGCGTAAGTTCACAAGACACTTATATTTAAAACTGTACGGGGTATACCCGTTCTACCCATTGATATACCCAACTCTGTTTGTGCTGGGTATGGTCGGATATTACAAACTTAGAGTGCGACGTGAATACACGCTTGCTGTGTATGTAGTAAAACTACTACGTGGTCTAGAACATAATCCTGGGGTACTGGGCCACCTGAACATGTGCGTGCCTGACCGGCACGTGTGGAGGCGCCGACGCCACGACGCCAGCCTCTATTGGCTGTGCCAGTAGCCAGGACTAACCTACTTGAGAAAGCACCCCTTACGCGAATTATCCAATTAATTTTTTTGATTTAATTTGATTTAGATGGTTTTTTCGTGTCGATTGAGTGTAACCCACTCGCAAAATGTATTGCAAATTTAATTTTTTACAAGACCTAAAAGAGTGCAATTTTCTGTTTTATATTTTTAATTTTAAGATACATATATTGTTTCTTTTATTGAGTTTACATTTCTTTACTTTAAATGTTTCTATGTTCACTTGTAAAGCAATAGATGTACCTAATATTAGAAATGTAAGTTAGCCTCTCTATAGCATTAGGGTAACCTGTAATGATTGTGAAGGTGATGTTACAACATCACCATCACTATACATAGATAAATATTTTTTTTAAATGAATTCAACTTCGAAGGGAGAGGAAGCGGCGCGGCGCGAGAGACGAACCGGCGTGATGCAGCGACTGGATTCAGTGTTGCGATTGGTCCACACTCAACTCTTCACTAATCAAGGACCAGTGTGCGTTCAGGACAGCGATCGCATTAGGGGTTGCAATTGGTTAGGAGTACAGAATGCGGTCCAATCACAGCGTACCTATATACCATTTCTTTTTTGAGCAGAAGCCCTCTCGTACACCACCCACAAAATGACCGGTGGCGGTGGGGTGGTAGTGTCGGTCTTAAACGGAGTCGGACAGATGTTACCTAAAAAGGCAACTCTTGGTAACTCGAAGGAGCCCAGGTCATCTACTACTTACAGATCGTGTGTGTGTGTTCCGGGCCTGGTGAACCAGCAGAGTTTTCGCACAAGAACCCTGGAACTGGGAGCCTAAAGTTCAGATCATTTACAAACAAACATACAATATCTAAAACTTGATAGCACACACAGAAACAGGTGTAAATACCTATAGGTTGTATGTAAAAAAAACATTAGTCGTCAAAAAAATCTTTCTTTGTAGGTAGGTACTTTGTCTAAAATTTGGTATCGGTCATATTTTTAGTATCAAGAGCTTTCTTTTAAACAAAATATTTAAGAAATATCTTGAAGCCTACAGAATCTTAAATTAATATCTACAAATACCTACATAAAATAGAAGTGCCTGTTTGTAATTATTACAAACAGGCACTTCTATTTCAATTTTCAAAATGATTCAATTAAATTCAATTTCAAAAATGAAATTTCAAAGCAACAGCTTTTTACTAAATTTAGGCATATAAAAGTGTACCTACACGGTACTTACATAAAAAAACCTTTTTTAATTTTTTTTGTTTGTTCGACTGATCTCTGATTCGGCTGGAACAATTTTGATGGAACCTTTTCTAACAGATAGCTGATGTTATAAGGAGAAACTTAACCTACTTTTATTTTAGAAAATTATAGGGTTGACGACTTACGCGAAATAAAATTTAAAACTAAATAATAAGATAGTGAACAATAAACGACCAAAAACAACAAAAATCGAAGGGTGCAATATATCTGTCATTATCTGTAGGAAAAAGGGACCTAATCCATAGACAAAGGACTTAGGGTTACTTTCATTTTAAGCAAATAATGAGACGGCTTTAAGAAATGTAAAAGTTAGTAGCCCGAGACGTATGATTATATTATTTACGAAAGTCTAGTATAGCTAACCGGATAAATATTTGTAGCATAGATTAACATACAATTGAAAATCACAAAGTAAATAAACCAACATAATTTGTTTGCACGGATCTCTCGTCAACTGTACGTGTAGGACTGCAGGTACCTACGGAATCTAACTTTACGTGCCGAGTCTATTCGTTCGGTCAACTGTCATTCTACGTTGTAGTTTAGTGCATATAAATATACTGTTCCTAGGCGGCCTACTACCTACCTGGAATAAATAAGACGTAACCAGAAAAAGTTTTAAAAACTATAACCCGAACTACTTTTAATAAAATTAATATAGCCTATGTCACCCGGACTTTAAGTAGTAGTTTAAACGCTGTCATGGAATATATACAAAACGTACACAGAATACCTAACTATAGTCATTCCCACAGAACACGTTCCTTTTGGCTTCACCGTAGTCGGGTAAAAACTAAACTTCTGTTGTTATTTCATGCAACAACATAACTAAAATGTCTAGAAAAACCCACGTGTATTTTTAATAATTTTACATATTTAATGGACACATTAATTTCAAGTCAGAATAAAGTAACGTGAGCATACATAATATCTACTAAGTAGTGTTTAGTGTTTTTATTACCGTGCCATGCTAAGGTACACTGGCTTTAGCCAGTGTACCTTAGCCTTCTGTGTACCTTCCAGTGTACCTTCTGAGATTCGAAATCAGGTTCAAATAAGTTCAGACCTAACACTGACCATTTACAGGCAAACTCAAAATAAGTAATCGCCATGAGTGTTATATTTTGAATTTATAATTTTTTTAATTACCTACCCGATAGATTTATTTCTTAGATCCAAAATCAAAAAAATCTAATATTTTTTTATTTTCAGTATAGGCCTTTTCAGGCACTCTCGAAATATTACTATAATGACTTTAGGTGCGCGGTTCAAAATGTCATTCCAATGGAGAAGAACCGGCAAGAAACTTCATAGTCATAATTTAAAATGAGGCAGTTTCACGCGGTCACTGAGTCCACGATCATTTTAATTATGATATTAATGTCTACCAACACAGTAACAATAAATAAAGTTTTTTCTTAATATCTTCATGTTTGGCGTACAAAGTGACTCACGTTCGCGATGCCTAAAGACTTCATAAGATGCATAGCTAAATAGCCAACTCTTGCTTTGTTGCTAGAAATGAGGCAAGGATGCCAAATAAGAATGTGAGGGTTGGCAACATTGTCATATATCATACCTTTATTGCGAGACGGGAGCAATAATAATGTCGCAAATGTTATCAGCGTTTCTGATTTATCTGTCTAGAGTCTAGTGTTTGACTTTTAGGTCTCCTTCGGACATTAACAGGTCATAGGAATAGACAGCTGGTACTTTAGCGTCAATATTTTATTTGTTTACGGATGTGCGTACATTGTGCGCAGCGGGTACTCTGAATTATGTCTAATTAATGGTCGTACTTATCACGTATACCACTGCGCAAAAGTATAATGATTTAAAAAAAGTTCGCATCTTGCAAATAATACCTACGATGTTATTTTCAAAAATATTATGAATTCATTTAGTAGTTTATCGTAGAACATTAAGAATGAGTTATTTTATTTCTAATTTATATACAGTGGGACTTCGGAACAGCAGTTAACAGGGGATAGAGTTCATAAAATGCTCTTTAAAGAAACAGCAAGTAGGTGAAAAAATCACAATATTACCAATTCTTTTATATTTTGTTAATATACATCGGTGGAAGAAGACCAATTACTGTATACGTAACCGTGCCTAAAACATTCGACTTATATAACTTAATTCAACATACAAAAAAAAAGCATAAACACATACTGTCGATGAAGGCCTCTCAATGGGTACCTAGCCCATGATATTTTATTTTTAAAATATAAAAAAAACGAAAACTAATATTGTATAAGCAACATAATAGAACAGGTCATCACAATTTTATTGTTATAGTGTGCGCGCTATAATAATTTGGTAACTAGCTGACCCACGCAGCCTCGTTAAGTCTCGTATTGCCCGCAGAGTAATATTTTTTTCCCGTTTTTGTAACATTCTTCATTGGTGCGCCGCTCCTATTCGTATTAGCGTGGTGCTATATAGAATATAGCCTGCCTAGATAAATGTACTATCCAACACTGAAAGAATTTTTCAAATCGGACCAGCGGTTCCTGAGATTAGTGCGTTCAAACAAACTCTTCAGCTTTATAATATTAGTATAGATGTATAATTATATTACTAGTTGAACCCCGCGGTGTTACCCGCGGTACGACAATAACCGCAGGCAACGCCGCGGGGCGAAGCTAGTCTAAAAAAAGTAGCCTTAATTACTTCTTATATCATCAGCTACATATCAGTGAAAGTTCCGTCAAAATCGGTCCAGCCACTTCTGAGATTAGCCGGAACATACAGACAGACAAGTATTGTAAAAATGATATTTTGATATGTACCTTGTATAAAATAAATAAATATAAATATTTTTGGACATCTAACACACAATGCCATCTATTCCCAAGCTAAGCAGAGCCTGTGTTATGAGTAGACAACTGATACAAATACATATATACTTTTTTTTGTAAATACATACATATTATACATAGAAAACACCCAAACTCCGAAACAAATATTTGTAGATCATACAAACATTTGGTCCGACCCGGGAATCGAACCCGAGACCTCATGATCAGCAGTCGCACACGTCAACCGCGAGACCAACGAGGCAGTTACAAATACGGCAGTTAAAAATACGTATACATTTAGTAAAAAGCGCTTATTTTAATATTACAAACAGACACTTCAATTTTATTTATTTGTATAGAATAGATGTATATGTAGATTAGTATAGATTACGCACACATGCAAAGCTATACCTAACGGGCCCCCTAGTACACGAAACACGTATGTACAGTTTCAAGGTTGGTAAAATAATGCGTATTATCCGAGTAGGTATACACAAGCTTAGCAAGCCTATTATATCATATTTTCTAAAACGTTTTTGTATTTATAAGACGAAGCAATAAAACAGGCTTTAAATGGAGTAGGAAAAATAAATTAACTTTATAAAAACAAAAGGAATGTTAAGAGTAAATACGTAGATTTTCCGAATACGTGCTGATGCTGAGCAATTCTAAATCTCTGGTGACCTGACACCGTTTTCTACCAACACCACCATAAGAGGTTTAATAAAAAAATGCTATTGATCAAGCTTTATTTACTTCATTTACTACATAAATAAGGAAAATAAACTTTAGTTAATTTTTTAAAATAAATAATTAAAAATTTTGGACATCTAACACAACGCCATCTAGTCCCAAGCTAGGCATAGCTTGAGTTATGGGTACTAGACAACTGATATAAATATGTAGGTACATATATATTTTTAACCGACTTCCAAAAAGGAGGAGGTTCTATATTCCACTGTATGTATATATATATTTTTTTATGTATGTTCACCGATTAGTCCGTCAGTTGTGGACCGATTTTGAATTTTTTTTTTGTATTCGAAAGGGTATGCTTCCGAGGTGGTCCCATTGCCAGCATATCAGGATCTGATGATGGGATCCCAGGGAAATTGAGGGAAACCCTCATTTTTTATAGGCACATACTATGTTTTTCGTATATTTTCTGAAGTTACACCGGTATTTGCGTGTGGTAGTCATCATTTTATGATGATGAGCTGATGATGTAAGGTACAACTCCTTAACGGTTAAGAGTTGGTGGAAAAATCTTTAAATATTATATGTATATATGTTACCTTTACCTTTACCTTTCAAATTATTTAGGTAAGCTGATGATGGAAGGTGGAAGGTACAACTCCTCAACGGTTAGGAGTTGGAGGATAATTCTTTCAATTTCATATCGTATTCATCATATTTCGTATCTGAAGACCTTTAGTCGTATACTTTCAAGTTATTTAGGTGAGCTGATGATAGAAGGTTAAACTCTTCAACAGTTAGGGATTAGGATTAGAGAATGATTTCAATATTACACGTACGTATAGACCTTAATTTGTATTCTTGATGGTGAAATTTGATGAAATAGTTCAACTTACTACTTACCTACGATTGTTTGCACTAAAAACTGAAAAATAAAATCTTTTTATAAAAAAAAAAACCGACTTCCAAAAAATATCCAACGAAAACTCTCGGCCAAAAAAACACTTAAAAGCGTAAAATAAACTGGTTCTTCATAAATTGCCTATACCTAATTCTTTATTCATTTAAATAGTAGTATTATAATGTGTGCTAGGTACCTAAAATCTGTTTGAAGTCGGTGCTAAGCCAAAAAGAATACAAACGAACAATTACAAAAGTCTAAGCGATAGTCACTTGGCACCGACTATAAAACAGATTTTAGGTACCTAGCACACATTATAATACTACTATTTAAATGAATAAAGAATTAGGTATAGGCAATTTATGAAGAACCAGTTTATTTTACGCTTTTAAGTGTTTTTTTGGCCGAGAGTTTTCGTTGGATATTTTTTGGAAGTCGGTTTTTTTTTATAATATTGTAAATACATCATATTATACATAGAAAACACACAAACTCCGAAACATATATTTGCAGATCATCCAAACATTTGGTCAGACCCGCGAATCGAACCCGAGACTTCAAGCACAGGCAGTTTGTACTTGGGTAATTTCGATCGACTGGGTGGCGCAGTGGTAGCGTATGCGACTGCTGCGCTTGAGGTCTCGGGTGTTTCCTGTGTAATATAATAATTATGTTCGTACATAAAATAAAATAGTAGAATCCCCTCTGTCTGTCTTGATCGGATACGAATAACGTGACCTTGAACTGACAATTAACGTTGACAGGACGTGCACTACGGCGTGGTCTTCAAATTATTGATATTGTTTAAATTTTTAAAGTGAGAGAAATACATTATTTTCCAAATCTTAATTTAATTCACTAAATACTATAATTAAAAATAAAATTTTAATAATACTAAAAAGAGACAGTGGACTTCAAAAGGCTGATATTGCATTTTTTTGGAAATCCTCAAACATAATAATATTTTGTTATGTTTATTAAATTCTAAAAATTGATTAAATTGATAAGATTTATTCAAGATCTACCTAAAACTAATGGACACAAACCGTTTTTTTAGGGCAAAGGCAAAAAACGGAACCCTTATAGATTCGCCATGTCTGTCTGTCCGTCTGTCTGTCCGTCCGTATGTCACAGCCACTTTTTTCCTAAACTATAAGACCTATAATGTTGAAACTTGGTAAGTAGATGTATTCTGTGAACCGCATTAAGATTTTCACACAAAATTAGAAAATAAACAATACATTTTGAGGGTCCCCATACTTAGAACTGACACTCAAAAATTTTTTTTCATCAAACGCATACCTGTGGGGTATCTATGGATAGGTCTTCGAAAATGATATTGAGGTTTCTAATATCATTTTTTTCTAAACTGAATAGTTTGCGCGAGAGACACTTCCAAAGTGGTAAAATGTGTGTCCCCCCCTGTAACTTCTAAAATAAGAGAATGATAAATCTAAAAAAAATGTATGATGTACATTACCATGCAAACTTCCAACGAAAATTGTTTAGAACAAAATCTAGTAAGTAGTTTTTTTTTAATACGTCATAAATCGTAAACTGCAAATTACCTTTCATTCAATCAAAACAAATATAAAAATATGTTCATTATAAATAAGTTATATTAGCTGAGTCCCGCGGTGTTACCATCGGTTATTGTTGTACCTTTACAACCGCGGGTAACACCGCTTGGGCAAAGGTAGTCTTAAAAAATAGTCTAAGTTACTCCTTATTACATCAGCTATCTGCCAGTGAAATTCTGCAAGTACATATTTTGTCTTTCATCCCCTCTCTCCAAGAAACCGTGCTGAATTTCGGGATAAAAAGTATCCCATGTCCTACCTCGTAGTATGAACTCAAATCATGCCAAGTTTCATTTGAATCCATTCAGTAGTTTCAGCGTGATGCGCGGCCAAGATACAGACAGACTGACAGACGAAAATGAAAAAAATTACAGTTTTGGCTTCAGTATCGATTACAGAGAGCCCTCCAAAAAAATTTCAAAAAATCTTTAATGTACAGGATTGGACCTGTTACCATTTTTATTATAAGTATATAGATATAGATAAAAACGGCTGCAAAATAAACTTCCTCAACAATCTAGCTACATTTTTTAAACTTAAACAACATAGTGGTTGGACGAAACTTAATAACTCAGTATTAGAATAAAATTAGAACCATTCATGTTATAATTTTCTTTGCAGGTTAACATTTAGAACTAACACGTGAAGTAATCGTTATAACAGGATCATCTCAAGACCGGTAGCAGTCAACAACAGTTAATAGATCTAAAGATAAAAAGACAACACCTCATGAATTTAAAACATTCTGTATAAACATCTAATTGTAATTCAACAAGAACGCCAAATGCATTATTATTAATGTTAACAGAGACGTTAAACTGTATTGGAAAAGTTTAGATCATGATTGGTGTTCAATCCTCTCCCCAGTGGAGCCATCATCTTGTGAAATTTGAGATGTCTTACGGCCCATAAATAAAGCATTCAATCGCTAACCTAGATCACTGGCGAGAGCAATGAACGACGGCGTTTCACCGTGTTCTTATTCTAACTAATGTAATCAAGCACTTACTGGAGATGCGTGATGTCCTTGATCTTGTCGGCCGTTGATGGGGTACCCCACTGCGGCTTGTCTTGGTACGTTCACACATACATGCTCCAAAGTGCTGTACACCTCCAAGGTATTCCTAAATGCTTGCGGGCTCCCGAAATCTCGTAATTACAAGACACCCGATTCAGCTATCACGTATTGCGCCTATGACGTGAGTACAAAAACTCGCGAGTCCAAATCAGACCAATCATAACGGTAAACCACTAAAGGGACCGGGTTGAATTGACAATTAGCTAAATTACAATTAAAACGGTTCCTAAAACGACAATCGTCGACCGGTTACAACAAGCGTCTCAATAGTTCTCGATCATTCCATCTGTCAACGTCAAAACGTCAAACAAGAAAAATGACAATCAAAAATGTTGCCATTACAATGACGTTAAATTTCTAACAATTGGATTGTTAGAAGCACCAACTGAATTAGCCAATAAGCAGCTCAATGTTCGGCTGCAACACTAGAGAAGTCAGTCAGACTAAGGAAAAGGTTTAGGACATCAAAAAAATCTTTTTCAACGCCTTTCTAAACTATTACATCCACATAATAATATTGTCAATTCTTTTGTAAGAACCTCTATTTGTCTGTCTGTTACGCTTTCACAGCTAAACCGCTGAACCGATTTTGATGAAATTTACAAAGGATAATCTTTGATTTTTGAGAAAGGACATTGGCTACTTTTTACAGAGATAACCGACATACACGCGGTCGGAGCCGTGGAAATGGCAATGTTCATATATATGTGTGTGAGTGCTTGATTAGAGCCGGAAAACATTCTGATTTCGAAACTAACAAGAGACATGGGGAGTCCTTGGCCATCAGCCTTGACATGGCCAAAGCTTTCGATAGGGTTTGGCATCGCTCGCTTCTCTCCAAGCTTCCCGCATTCGGCCTGCCCCCTAAACTCTGCACCTGGGTCGCCGCATTCCTGCACCAGCGCCGCATTAAGGTCCTTTGCGACGGTGCGGCCTCTGATTATCGGCAGGTAAACGCCGGTGTACCTCAGGGCTCCGTCCTGTCGCCCACGCTGTTTCTTCTGCATATCAATGACATGCTGGCCCTTGGCAATATATATTGCTATGCAGACGACAGTACAGTTCATGGGCGATATTTTGGTCACCCTACACCCAAGTCTGCGGATGTTGAGGAGAAGCGACGGGATCTTGTCGCTGAGGTCGACCTGGTTTTAGGCCGCATCTCTCAATGGGGCAGTGAGAATCTGGTCGAGTTTAGCGCCAAGAAAACACAGGTGTGCGCGCTGTCTACCAAAAAGTCTCCCTTCCTTCCCCTCCCAACTTTTCGGAACACTCAACTGCCCCTGCAAGATAAGCTCGGTATCCTGGGTATGGATATCTGCCGTGATCTCAACATGCGTGAGTACATCGAGAGCGTCATTAAAGCGGCCTCGCGGAAGTTAGGTGTACTTAACAGGGTGAGACGGTTCTTCTCGCCCGGGCATCTGTGTCTTCTTTACAAGACCCAGGTTCGCTCGTGCGTGGAATACTGTTCTCATCTATGCGATGGTGCCGCACAGTATCTATTTGACGCTCTCGATCGGTTGCAGCGGCGAGCAGTCCGCATTATCGGTAGTCCCGAAGCCACCGAGTCCCTAGAACCTCTGCAGCTGCGAAGAGATATCGCCTCTATGGCAGTCCTCTATCGCCTGTATCATGGGGAGTGTTCTGAAGAGCTCTTCCAACTGGTCCCCCCTTCTCCTTTCCTGTACAGGACAACACGTGCCGGCCTTCGCAGTCACCCTCTTAGAGTGGAAGACATACGCTCTCGAACGCAACGTTTCGGTTCTTCCTTCTTGTGTCGAGCGATCAAAACATGGAACTTACTACCACCGCACGTGTTTCCTTCCCATTATGATCCCGGGTCCTTTAAGCGGGGCGTGAAAAAGCATCTCACTAGGCCGCCATAGTGTGGGTCACTATGCTGCTCTGTCCACGTTCACATTGAGGATAGTGACCACCACTTTTGGATTCTACTTATGCTTTCCATCAGGCAGAGTAGAGTCATTTTGGTAGCTTAAACATAAAAAAAAAAAAAAAAAACTAAGACCTAAAGTAATCGCCTTAAAATATCGACCGATAAAGCAGCGATTAATTTTTTTATGCTAGTACAAAATCGATAAGTTCGATTTCAATTTATTATGTACTATGGCCAAGAAATAAACCCGATCAAAGTCCATACATCAGATTGACGTGTTATTAATAATTATTTTTCATTAGTCATTATTTTTATTGGCTTATTTTCGGTGTTATTGGTATGGAATTGGTAACTAGGGATCCTGTCAATGTCATATCATCGTACCTACGTCAGATTATAACGATCATTTTAACGTACAGACTTTATATAAACACCTAAACATTTTTAATGCTCGGTTTTTAAACTTTAGATAAATAAATAGCAAAATTAAATGTACTATTAAACTATTAAAAGTTTTTGATAATGATGAATGGCCATAGTTTAGATTACTTAGGACAGTACTTTTTTTTATGTTTGACCCTGCCAAAATGACTCTACCCTACCTGATGGAAAGCATAAGCAGAATCCAAGAGTGGTGGTCACCATACTCACTGCGAATGCAGACAATGCAGAATGGTGACCCACACCATGGCGGGCTAGTGATGCTTCTGCATCATTGGGCCTCCGGTCTCGCACTAACCAACGAAACACGACAGCACGAACGGTGTCATTTTACGTTGATTTTCTGTGCGAGGGTAGTACCGCCCCGGTCGAGCCGGCCCGTTCGTGCTGAAATCAGCATGGCTCTACTACCTAGATTTAAAATGAAGACTAGGGTCTAAAATTTTAGCTCAGAACATCTAAAGGAATAAAATACTTATGCGTCATATTACTATTTTAAGCTAAAACTAATTTAAGCGATGATAGTTATAGCTGAATGTTCAAGAATTGTTTTATTTTTTTTATTCAAGAAAAACAAATTTTATTCTTTTTTTTTATATATGGCCCTGTCAAAACGACTTCACTCTGCCTGATGGTAAGCATAAGCAGAATCTAAGAGTGGTGGTCACCATACTCACACTGTGAATGCAGACAATGGAACAGAGCAGCATGGTGACCCACACCATGGCGGCCTAGTGATGCTTCTGCATCATTGGGCCTCCGGTCTCGCACTCACCAACGAAACAACAGCACGAATGCTGTCATTTTACGTAGATCTTCTGTGCGAGGCGAGGGTAGTACCGCCCCGGTCGATTAAATTTATGCAATGTCTGTACTGAGCAGTCATTGCAAAAAAAAAACAAATTTATTATAAATAAACATAGAGAATCCTTATTAAGGTTTTATATGTACACTAGCTGACCCAAGCAACCTCGTTTGCGTCCAAACTACCATCCCCCGTTTTAATCCCAAAAGGGGGTCGATTTCTAAAGATACATTATTAGTACACCGTCTATAGAGCATACATTTTAAATTTCAAGTCTGTTTCTTCAAAAATATAGGACTTTCATAGAAACTTCCAACCCCCGTTTTACCCCCTTGGGGGTGGAGTTTCGTAAAATCCGTTCTTAGCGGATGTCTACACCCTATTAGGAACCTACGTGCCAAATTTCAAGTTTGTAGGTGTTATAGTTTCTGAGATTTCGTGATTAATAAGTGAGTGGTATTTCGCTTTTATATATATAGACTAGCTGTTGCCCGCGGCTCCGCCCGCGTGAATGTCGATTTTCGCGGCCAATAGTATCCTGTATAAGATATATTACTGTAAAGTTTCATCCAAATCCGTTCAGTAGTTTTAGCGTGAAAGAGTAACAAACACACACACTCACACACATTTTGTGTTTTGTTTCTGGTAAATTATCATAACTATTAAGTTATATGTTTGTTTATATTAAAAATTATAACTCCTAATTCAAGTATTTCAAACTTAAAATTGATATTTTACATTTTTATTATACGATAAAAAAGTAATCATATAACGTACCTATTGTAAAGTATCTTTTAGAAACTGTTTAAGAACTACCAGATGTGGATGTTGTGTTAGTTACATTGAGATGATAATTTTAGGAACTGGTCACACACACTTTTTTGGAAATATAAATACAATGTAGATTATTTATATATTATTTATTAACTTTATGCACTAAGAATGTACATCGGCGGACTTAATGCCCAGAGCATTCTCTTCCAGTCGACCTTCGGGTGGTGGAGAAATCTTATAAGGCAGGTGTGTGAAATCTCATATACATAAGAAGTCCGTTAAAATTTACAATAATCACATCATATTCAACGTTATACATACAAACATACATATATAAGTAGATATACATATACAGATTACGTATACATAAATACAACCTTTATACACTAAATAATGGAAAAAAAACCTCGTTTAAAAAACCGACTTAAAAACTAAAAAGTATCAAATAACTTGTATATGCTACCTATTCATAGGTTTGAAGTCGGTGCCAAGCCAAATGTAATAGTAGGTACCACACTCGCTATATTTCGAGTCGAATGTCAACGATGTCACCGACGCTTCGGTTGTTTTGTTCTACGCGAAGAGCAGCTATCCCGCTCAAGGTCACGCCATATCAGGAGATATGGTGGCCATGGGACCACATGAGGAGCATACCCTTTCGAATACAAAAATAATTTTCAAAATCGGTCCACAAATTGACGGAGGAGTAATCCGTGTACGTACATACATTGTGACGATGAACGATGAAATTGAGAACCTCCTCCTTTTGGAAGTCGTTTAAAAAGGACGGTAAGCTATAGATTAGATAATTCTGCCAGTTCATTGAGAAAGAGCTCATGTACTTTATTTTTGAATGTATATCGGTTAGTGGACATCCTGATTTCGAGCGGGAGAGCCACGCTTCGGCATGAATGGGCCGGCTCGACCGGAGTGATACCACGGCCTCACAGAAAACCGGTGTGAAATAGTGCTTGCGCTGTGTTTCACCTAGTGAGTGAGGATACCGGAGGCCCATACCCCAACCCCTCCCCCTATCTCCCCCCCCCATCCCCCAAAGGCCGGTAACGCACTTGTGACGCCTCTGGTGTTGCGGGTGTCCATGGGCGGCGGTAATCGCTTACCATCAGGCGATACGTCTGCTCGTTTGCCGGTCTATTCCATAAAAAAAAGCAGATTATTAACTGAGCGAAGATTTCTATCGTGATTAGAGCACAGGTATCGGAAATACGGAGCAAGGTAGGTAGGTAAGGATGGCGAGTTGAGAAATGAAAATAGGAAGGTAAGAGCTCGCTGATTGCACTGTAGGCGAATAGGATTGCATTTTAACTGGGAACGCAAAGCAGACACATGGTCAT
Organism: Diaphora mendica; assembly: GCA_949125395.1. Taxonomy (NCBI): domain Eukaryota; kingdom Metazoa; phylum Arthropoda; class Insecta; order Lepidoptera; family Erebidae; genus Diaphora; species Diaphora mendica. Next base: position 24,757,145 of record OX421316.1, read on the forward strand.
ACTTTCGAATATTGAAAATAAATCGAATGCAGTTATTAAGAAGACGGTCAAGCTTGTTAAGGAGGTCTGCATTCAGGTCGAAGTAACACACATCACCATAGTACATTCAGTGTTCCGCAAAACTTTTTGGGTTCAAGGTGCATCTAGGAAGATTAAAAATTTTGGAGGTACACCATAATTTAAAAATATTTTTAAGTAATGAAAAACAATGTTTCTTATTAGTCACAAAACTATATTTTTATTTTACACTTTAATTGAGCATAGACGGTCTCATCTCTCGTCGATCGTCTTGAGGCGTTCCCTTTTTTGTTTTTTACTGTGGTAAGAGTTAAAAATCCTAATCCACATAACTTTAAATTTTTCTTATCTAGTTTTATGGACATTTATTAGACAAAATAAAAAGATCTCAGAAATTACAGAATAAAAAATAAAAAGTCCTCAGAAATCAGAACAGACTTGTCTGTAAGTAAATTCTGAAAGCTGCAGCACTTTGAATAGGAAGGGAAGAATAGAAATAGGGCGAAAATTTTCAGGAAAGGAAGAATAAGAATAGGGCGAAAATGTTCAGGAAGGAAAGAATAGAAATAAAGCGAAAATATTCAGGAAAGGGTAGAATAGAATTAGGGCGAAAATGTTCAGGAAGGGAAGAATAGGAATACGGTGAAAATGTTCAGGAAGAGAAGAATAGAAATCGAGCGAAAATATTCAGGAAGGGTAGAATAAAAATAAACTTCGTACCGCCATATTTACATATCTGTCTCAGCTTCCTACAGGCAGTGTACAGTCGCGAACAAAGAAAAATACTTTACCCGTTATTAAAAAAAAAAAAAAAAAAAAAAAAAAAATCTATGTCCTACCTCGTAGTATGAACTCAAATCGTGCCAAGTTTCATTTGAATCCATTCAGTAGTTTCAGCGTGATGCGCGTCCAAGATACAGACAGACGTCGCGGACAAAAAAAAAAGACTGCCCGCTATCTTTTAATTTTTCTTATACACAACCCTTAATTTCATTCGTGTAATAATATATTATGCCTATTTAAAACCCTTAATTTAATAAGTGCTTCAATTTGACAGTCAAAAGTTTGACAGGAAAGTTGGTAGAACAGTTTATATGGGCAAAAGGAAATTGTTGTTTTTATTATCTTCCCCGCAATTTTTCCATATTTTCTCACCGTTTAAACCTTCCCTGAACTACGGCAAACATTTCAAAACCTAAATCAGCTAAATCGGCCCGGCGGTTCTCGAGTTTTAGCGAAACAAACGAACAGCAATTCATTTTTAGGGTTCCGTGCGAAAGGCAAAAAACGGAACCCTTATAGATTCGTCATGTCTGTCTGTCCGTCTGTCTGTCCGTCTGTCTATCCGTCTGTCTGTCCGTCCGTATGTCACAGCCACTTTTTTCCGAAACTATAAAACCTATAATGTTGAAACTTGGTAAGTAGATGTATTCTGTGAACCGCATTAAGATTTTCACACAAAAATAGAAAAAAAAACAATAAATTATGGGGGTCCCCATACTTAGAACTGAAACTCAAAAAAATTTTTTTCATCAAACCCATACGTGTGGGGGTATCTATGGATAGTTCTTCGAAAATGATATTGAGGTTTCTAATATCATACTTTTCTAAACTGATTAGTTTGCGCGAGAGACACTTCCAAAGTGGTAAAATGTGTGAAGTTACAGGGGGGGGGGGGAGAGCCGGCCTGTAATTTCTAAAATAAGAGAATGATAAATATAAAAAAATATATGATGTACATTACCATGCAAACTTCCAACGAAAATTGGTTTGAACGAAATCTAGTAAGTAGTTTTTTTTTTAATACGTCATAAATCGTAAACTGCAATTTACCTTTTATTCAATCAACACAAATATAAAAATAAAATAAAAATTGTATTATGCCACTTGCTGCTGCGGGAACCCTTCACGGGCAAGTCCGACTCGCACTTGGCCGCTTTTTATAGGATATGAAAGAAGAAGAAGATATACAAATTGTTTTGTCAACTTTGCAAGTTTTTTCTAGTAATCTATTACTGTAAAACCAGAAAATTAAATACAGTCTACTGAAAAGACGTCTTTCTTCATACATTTGGACCTTGCTCCTTTACAATGACCATTTAACGTTATTATGGTATTTTAGTTTTTGGTTCAGAATCGATTAGAGCGTCCTCCCAAAAATTTTCTCTAATGTACAGAATTATTATAATTATAATATAATTATATTAATGTGTTTTTTTTTATTATACCTACTTTAAAAATTAATCATATATAGATTACTCGTATATAGGATAGGTATATCCTACTGTGAAGTTAGTGTTACTTAATTCCAATAGATGTCGCTGTTAAGTTCAGAAACAATTTTCAAGAAAATTTCATTGCTTCAGTAACGATTAGGGAGCCCTCCCGATAAAACATCTAAATTTCTTTAATGTACAGAATTGATCTGTTACATCACATTTTTATTATACGTTCAAAAGAAAATCATATTACGTACCTATTGTAAAGTTAGTTACTTGATTCCAAGAGATGTCGCTGTTTTAAGCAAAGAAACTGACAAACTCAACGTCCACAGATTTATTATACGTGATATATTTATAAATAGATCACGGAACAATATTTAAAGTACTTGCTGTCTAGCAAAAAAAGAATGAATGAAATCACGTGTTATTGAATTACAACCAAGTACATATTTTGACTTTCATCCCCTCTCTCCAGGAAACCGTGCTGAATTTATGGAAATCAAATACTTAATGCTACACCGAATTATACGTAATACGTTGTACGATTATTCCACGATATATTAATCAAAGTGTTATTAATTACGCATGGCTGGCAATAGATGTCACTACATGTTGTTTTTCGTAATGATAAATTCTTTATAATTTTTTTTTCCAATAGATAGAGAGATTGTGATAAATTAAATACTTTATGCTACAATCTTCAGAGTATCTCCTTTCTAACAAAAAAAGAATTATTGCAATCGGACTACTCGTTAATGAATTACAATTAATTACACATTTTGACTTTCATCTCCCCTCCCAAGGAAACCGTCCGGAATTTCGGAATAAAAAGTATCCTATGTCCTACCTCGGAGTATGAACTCAAATCATGCCAAGTTTCATTTGAATCCATTCAGTAGTTTCGGCGTGATGCGCGGCCAAGATACAGACAGACAGACAGACAGACAGACAAAAATGAAAAAAAAAATAGTTTTCGTTTCAGTATCGATAACAGAGTGCCCTCCAAAAAAATTTTCAAAATATCTTCAATGTACAGAATTTGACCTGTTACATTTTTATTATAAGTATAGATGTAGCAATAGTAAGAGGACGGATGTGAAACCAGTTCTTTCTTAAGCTAAACTCACGACTCCAGCAGCGGCGAGGGCGACAACGATAGCGGGACAGAAAATTTTATATTTTACTAGTTGACCCACGCAACGTCGTGTTGTACGTCTCCTATTGCCTGTAACGTAAAAAATCGCCCGATTTTGTAACATTCTTCATTGGTGCTCCGCTCCTATTGGTCTTAGCGTGATGATATATAGCCTATAACCTTCCTCGGTAAATGTACTATCGAACACTGAAAGATTTTTTTTAAATCGGACCAGCGGTTCCTGAGATTAGCCCGTTCAAACAATCAAACTCTTCAGCTTTATAATATTAGAACAGACTAGCTGACCCACGCAACGTCGTTTGCGTCTCCTATTGCCCGTAGCGTGATAATTTTCCCCCGTTTTTGAAACAGTCTTCATTGGTGCTCCGCTCCTATTGGTCTTAGCGTGATGATATATAGCCTATAGCCTTCCTCAATAAATGGGCTATCTAACACTGAAATATTTTTTCAAATCGGACCAGTAGTTCCTGAGATTAGCGCGTTCAAACAAACAAACAAACAACTCTGCAGCTTTATAATATTAGTATAGATGTATGAAACTAAACATGTCATGATGATCAATTTTGACTGGGAAAGTTTTTTTTTTTAATATATTCATTAAATTTACTGCACCTGCTCTTAAAATAAATCAAATCCAAGTGACTTTCTATCGTAAATAAAAGGTGCATAGAATAATTTCCTGCTTGTATATCGGTTCTAGAGGTCAAGCTACGTACAGTGCCGTATTTCCGTTGAATCAAGTTTATGAAAGGTAGTTGAGGTAAAGTTTAAGTTAGAATATCGCTTTCTATAATATCAATGATTATGGATTGTAGCCATGGCATTAATGAAACTAGTACTTGTGATCGCTTACTACGACCGTAATCACAAGGTAATAAGAGTTTGAATGCAGATTGGAGAGCACTTTTCCAGGGTCTTTAATCAAAAGGTTTACGGTACTTGATAGTTCATTCTTGTAAAATAAGTAGAAACGACTTGGGTGAAATGGAAATATTTAGGAGACGCTTTACTTATGCAGCGGAAATAATTTGTCTGTCTGCAAAAATTACTAATTGCATGACACTCTCATTACATATCGAAGTAATTATTACATATTTTGAAACACCTGTTGTTTATTACTTCCTGGGATTTACATTAGCGAATGTAATGTAATGTACATAAAGACATGCCTCCAGGGTACACAAAAAAGCAGCTCGCCACTTGCTTAATTATTGCCATATAATACATAGTATAGTACTAGTAAAAAAATCCAATAAGTAATATTATGAAAACTGCGACTTTGTTCGGACACAATAAAGTAGAATTTAGGTTGCAGAGCCCTGATCGTCTACAGTTAAATTCGCCTAGAACTTGCCTCCCTTGCCTGCCTGCCTCGCAGAACACTTGTATTCTGAAGACGTTAGGATTCTATTTCTTAACCACCCCCATGACCTTTATTAGTGTATAAATGTCTTTATATCTATGTCATTATTTTTGAAAAGTTGATTAAGTCGCCGCAATTTTATTATGTTACTAGCTGAGCCCCGCGGTGTTACACGCGGTACAATAACAACCGCAGGCGACGCCGCGGGGCGAAGTAAGTCTAAAAAAAGTAGCCTAAGTTACTCCTTACATCATCAGTTATCTGAAAGTGAAAGTCCCGTCAAAATCGGCCCAGCCGTTCCAGAGATTAGCCGGAACAAACAGACAGACAGACGGACAAAAATTGTAAAAAAAATATTTTGTTATATGTACCGTGTATACACACATATACATTTAGTAAAAAAAGTAAAAAACTGTTATTTTAATATTACAAACAGACACTCCAATTTTATTTATTTGTATAGAGTTAACATAATAGTAAAATGTTTAAAAAATCTAATTAGACACAACATGAAATGCGTCAAGAATTAACTCAAGATAGAACATTTTGGTTACGAACGATTAGCTACTACCAGACAGACCGGATCCAGACAGATTTTACCTACAAGGTAACCGATAGTAGACAATCAACGCAATCGGTTAAAATGTCTACCGTCTGGTATAAAATTATCCACATTATCTTACAAAGAGTACACGTGGCTTGAGTCACCAGTAGGTACTTGGTTTACGTAGGTACATCGTGTACATTTGCACATGAGTACCTAACTGTAATCTGACGTTCGGTAGTCAGGTATACGTTATACCTAAAATCATTTATAGTGTTATATAATTCTACTAGCGACCCGCCCCGGCTTCGCACGGGTGGATTTGTAATATCTTCGAATATATTCATTTAAATTAGATACTGTAAAGGGCCATTTTGAACTATATTAAATGCACAAAGTATTTAATTTACTTAATTGTGTAAGGTTTCATTCTGTATTGCTTAAAATCACTTCGTAAATAAGCCATTATTTCTCGTAAAAAGAAAGGAATAAAAAATGGTTGTTGTGGGTTATCCCTAAGAGATAGACATATACCGTCGCGGACTTTTTTGTAGTACTTTTTAAGGTGTACAATACTGTAGTACATTATTTCGATCTATCTCGTAGGGTGCAACCAGCGTTTGCAATGTAAGCGCAAAAATGTGTTTATTTGCTACATCACATTAGAAACCTCGAAAATTAACAGTGTTTCCATTCTATATTATGCATTTATTATACATAAAAACCTTCGTCTTGAATCACTCTATCGATTAAAGAAACCCGCATCAAAATCCGTTGCGTAGTTTTAAAGATTTAAGCAAACAAAGGGATTTAAGGACAGAAAATGCGACTTTGTTTTATACTATGTAGTGATACTATAATAATTATAATATTATAAAGCCGAAGATTTTACTTGTTTGTTTGTTTCGTTGAAGTCGTTGAACGCGCTAATCTCAGGAACTACTGGCACAGAATCACTAATAGTACTAACGTACGACTGATCCGATTTGAAAAATATTTCTGCATTAGAGCTCCCACAAGTCCCACACGTAACTGCGATGCGATGCGGCGTCGTACGATGCGAATCAGATCGGAAGTTCTTGCGGTACACGTGCATTCGTGCGAGCTCGCAGATATTGCGCGATGCGTTGCGTATTCGCAGTTATGTGTGGGAGCCCTTAGAAAGTCCAATTATCGAGGAAAGCTCTTTCTAACTAATATAACTATCTAGAGATGATGTATTGCCTTAATGCTATATTGCATCACTGAGACTCAATGAAATAAATTAACTTAAAAAACTTTTTTTTAAAAGAAGCTTTTATTAGAATGCCCTAAAAAGAATACTACTCGTCGAGACGAATCAAACTCGATGGTGTTGCGACGTTTTTTTACAGAGTTCCTATGGCCACCTTCTAGCTCCAGCATCAGATCAGCTCCATGTCATTATAATATTCTATTGTCACGCTGTATACATTATGCTCGCAAAATTTCAGCAAAATCGGTTGAAGATATCTGCTTCAAAATTAAGTTGCGAGATTCCACCCTAACATACATCATACATACATTACAAGTTAATGAAAAGCTTGTAGAAAGCATTAACTTCTCTTATTTATATTATAGGTGCTATAACTGGTGTCTGGTACCTACCTAATAACTTTTGAGCTTTTAGCAAAGTAATCCCATCTTTATTATTTCTTTACAATAGAACCGTTTAACTTATTTTGTTTGCTTTATGTACCGATATTATTTTAAGCCAGTGTTCGAGAATCATTAAACGTGGTAATAAAAAGTATATGTGATTTATTTTCAGTACTAGTTGTTGCCCGCGGCTCCGCCCGCGTGTATGTCGGTTATCGCTGCAAATAGTAGCCTATGTGTTGTTCTGATGTATAAGCTATAACACTGTAAAGTTTCATCCAAATCCTTTCAGTAGTTGTTGCGTGAAGAAGTAACAAACATACACACAAACTTTCGCCTTTATATATTAGTGTGATGATAACAACGAGAGAATAAAGGTACTTAAAGCATATCACACACACAGAGATACACACACACAATATAGCCTTTAATAGTCCAATGCTTCACAAAGACGTCTCCTTAGCAAGAAGGTTTTTTTGGCCTGCCATACCACACTGCATAAATAAAGCATGTCTAAATGTGGAAAAGGAAAGATTTCTATTTTCTTCTAATGCACATAATATATGTACAACTCGGGTAACATACCTCTATTTTCTGGCAAGTTACTATTCTTAAGACTTTTAAATACTTTTGCTGGTGTTACCAAACGATTCACCAATGTTCGTCAAAATGACTCTACTCTGCCTGATGGAAAGCATACGCAGAATCCAAGAGTGGTGGTCACCATACTCACTGCGAATGCAGACAATGCAGTATGGCGACCCACACCATGGCGGCCTAGTGATGCTGCTGCATCTTTTTGTCTGACAGACTGTTTGGGCCTCCGGTCTCGCACTCACCAACGAAACAGTCATTTTACGTCGATTTTCTGTGCGAGGGTAGTACCGCCCCGGTCGAGCCGGCCCATTCATGCTGAAATCAGCGTAGCTCTACTACCTATACCTGGTTCATCAGATTTATATTTATTAGATACAATTTCGTACATCATAAATAGAGCTTTTACAAAAAAACATTTTAGAGGAGAAATTATTTGTCTCACTACTAGACAGTGTAAAACCAATAGGTATGCAACAGCATGCATCTGTAAGAAGACACTGCAATATGATAGGCAGCGTGACGACTCTTATGACACCAATGTGTGCGTACACCTAATACATGGCAAGCATACATCAACGTGATGTTACGAAAAACGTATTTGCGAAATCTTTGAGGTAAATAAACTCATTACATCACTAGTGCTAATCGATCAATTAGCATGTAACACTGATGCAGTTAGTCGTTTCGATTTGTTGCTAAACGATACAAATACGTATGGATGCAGTACACTGTAAACTAGTATAAACTGATAATTATAATCATTAACTGCCTTTAGCAGTCCACTAAAGGTGCTACAGGATATAGGCTTCTCCTTAAAAAGAAGTATTGGTATAGTAATAAATAATAATAAATATTTCGGACATCTAATACACAACGCCATCTATTCCCAAGCTAAGCAGAGCTTGTGTTATGGATACTAGACAACTGATACAAATACATATTTGTATATACTTTTTTTTGTGAATACATACATATTATACATAGAAAACACCCAAACTCCGAAACAAATATTTGTAGATCATACAAACATTTTGTCCGACCCGGGAATCGAACCCGAGACCTCAAGCACAGCAGTCGCATACGCTACCACTACGCCACCGAGGTAGTCCCAGGCAAGAACACCTTAGTCTGTTATGACCTAATTTGGCCTTCCTCCATCATTATCAATCTTCTTCTTTATTTAAAGTGATTGGTGTATCACATTCACACGTCCGCAATGACCTCAACAGTCATGCGATAAATCTATTCATTATTAGAGGATTACAATTCATGTCCCTGATATCAGTGCCTGACAAGATAATATTACAGATTGCTGCTATAAAAAAAACGACTATCTCGTTGGTCTAGCGGTCAGAGTAAGCAACTGCCAATCAAGAGGGATTGGGTTCGATTCCCGGGTCGGACCAAGTGTTGTTGGGTTGTTCTTACAAGAAATTCTCAATAACAGCCCAGAGTATGGAAATTTGGCGGTGTTTCACGCTCGTCGGGGTTGCGGAGGTCCGATGTCAGTTGCACCGTGGAAACCTGATATTCAGGTAAAACCAGTTGTACTAATAGCCGACTCCAAATAAGGAATAATGAAGACTAGGAAGATGATGCTGCTATAATAAAATAAAGGTGTACAAGCTAAGTCCCGCGCTGTTTGCCGCGATACAACAACAACAGCGGGTAACGCCGCGGGGCAAAGCTATCATCTGGTACCTGTCAGTGAGAGTCCCGTCAAAATGGGTCTTGCCCTTCACCAGCATCAGCAGTTAAAAAATTGCTTTTCTGATCAAGTACCGTACCGTTCCGTATAGGTATACTTTCATGTACATTTAATGAAAAGCTCATCTTATCTTAGCTTAATAGATTAAAAGTTACAGGTAAACTCAAAGTAACATGAAAATAACGTATGAAGTTTTAGTTATAATATGTTTATAGGAAATTTAACCGCTAATACCTATCGCGACATCCGTACCAAGAAATCTAGAACGATCGTTGTATTTAATAATAGAGCAACAAAACACTGTGCGTTGATTGTTAGGCGCTCATAATATAAAAGAAACCGGTATCTAAGAACCGGAATAGGCACAATTGTCGGTAAATAAAAGAATTTAAAATCCTATTATGTATTAGGTATATATATAAAGCAGCAGTAGTGTAGTAGTAGGTAGTAGTATAGCATCATTTTTAAACGACTTCAAAAAAAGGAGTAGGTTCTCAATTCGACTTTTTTTTATTTGGTCCGGATTGAAGCCGGTTTTTTTTTTGTTAAAGTTTGTGATTATCATAGTGTCATTTTGATCGTCTACAATTAAGTCGCCCACTAGTATTTTTTTATACTTACTTGTGGGCGTGCGCCGCACGCGGCTCCTTTGATTCGTGTCGGAGTCGGAGTTCCTCTGACAATGAACCGCATGGGCCGGGGCGGCACGATCAAAATGACACTATGAAAATGAACAGGGTATACGCGGTCATTAAGGGAGGAAGTCTTTTCTCCCCGGACATGACCCCTTTTTTTTTTTTTTTTTTTTTTTTTTTTTTTTTTTTTTTTTTTTTTTTTTTTTTTTTTACTAGAAGCCGGGGAACCAGGTGCACCCTCGAAGGGAAAATCCCTGGAACCCCGACGTACCTCGGGCCACCCACTATTTGTAGGTGGCCCCCTCCTGTGAAGGAACCCTAACACTGACGGACATGACCCCCTTAGTTTGATTGATTGATTAGATGCAAGTGTTTCTCGCTGATTCTCTTTCTACAATCGCTAACTCCTCTATTCTCTTGAATTACTGGCTAACAGTTTGTTTTACCATGTGATTTAGCGTTAAGATGACGTCGTTCCCACAAATTTATTAATTTTCAAAGAAGGTTTAGGTACGTTTGTAGAATCACAACTTGGCAGGGGGATAATTTTGATTAGTAGTGTGGTATCGGTTTCGAGACGACCTGAAATAATATGGTACGGGTCCTCTGTTGAGCGGTAAAGGCGGTCGTGGAGGTGGTTTTAGTGGAATCACAACATACACCTTATTACCCAAGGAGCAGTAAATCCAAAGGAATTTCAATAAAAAGGTATATAGGTAGACCTAATTGACAAAGCAATTTTATTCATTCTTTAAACGAATGTCACTGTATTTACCAGCAGGAAATCAGTCAATATCTGGTCCGAAAACTACTTATCTTAATGAAGATTTAACACAAACTGTAGCTGTCCTAATCTAGTAAATAGACCGCAACATTTTTTGTTACGTACCTAATTAGTTTCCTTATAATTTCGTCTTATTATATCACATGTCCAGCAGCTTTACGTGGCGGAGATGAAGATGTTGCGGTGGATGTGTGGCGTTACGCGACTAGATCGCATACGTAACGAACACATCCGTGGCAGCCTCGGAGTCCGTGACGTAGCGGACAAGCTGCAGGAAAGTCGACTCCGATGGTATGGCCATGTAAGACGCAGGCCGTCTGACTATGTAGGAAATAGATGCCTCGACCTCACTGTCCAAGGCCCTAGATCACGCGGCAGGCCCAAAAAGCGCTGGCTGGACGTCGTCAAAGCGGACATTTAAGAGAACGATCTTACACCTGAGGATGCCGAAGATCGGGCAAAGTGGAAAAGATTAAGTAGGAAAGCGGACCCCAGGTCTAAGTACGGAAAACGCTAGGCCCGAATAAGAAGAAGATTATTTCTGACTTTACTAATATGTTTATTTAAGAGATCGTATTGCTTGAATAGAGCACAGCTTAATTTACTAAAAAAAAAACATACATACAGTGGAACATAGAACCTCCTCCTTTTTGGAAGTCGGTTAAAAACGAACTTTCTCGACTGTACCTATCACTATTAAAAATTAATCACTAACTAATAATGATCGCAGTTTCAATCGCGTGATTATTTTTTGTGGGTATTTCTAACTTTAAAAATGACGATATTCATACTTTTTCAGATAAATATATAGGTAACTACATATAACTCACAAGACACAAATAATATGATTTTTTTTCTATTGGTAAAATAATTTTGAATACTCACAAACTTTACTTCTTTATAATAATATTAAAGATTAAAAATTATCGTTAGGTAATATAATTCATCATTGTCGTTTTATTTTTAACCGACTTCCAAAAAGGAGGAGGTTCTATGTTCCACTGTATGTATTTTTTTTTATGTATATTCACCGATTACTCCGTCAATGTGAACCGATTTTGAATTATTTTTTTGTATTCTAAAGGGTATGCGCCCGAGGTGGTCCCATTGCCACCATATCAGGATCTGATGATGGGATCCCAGGGAAATCGAGAGAAACCCTCAATTTTTAACCGACTTCCAAAAGGAGGAGGTTCTGATATATACGTACCTATATAAATGCTGAGATAATGAAACGAGTCTTTACGTTCGATACTAGTTTATTACTGAGACATACAATATACATAGGTAGTTAACACAATGATCGGCAGCCGGCGCGCAACGCGCGGTGCACGACTCGCGCTGTATATATACATATCCACATGTATGTAATAAATATACACCAGGTTCTCATTAAATGCTATGAAATATATTTAGCTTTTCGATCGGATCATAACTTGCGTCAACTATGTAACGGTAAAGATAAATCCGAAAATTCAAAGAAATTAGTATGCAATGATTGCACCGGGGTCTATGTGGGTCAGACAGGCCGTAGTTTCGAAATTAGGTACAGGGAACATGTTGCCGCTCACAGGAATGGCCATCCAGATAAATCACATTTCGCAAAACATTTAATAGACACCGGACACTCCTTGAGCGGCAACAATATCTATAACATTCTGCATGTTTGCGATAAGGGTTTCCGGCTGAGTGTGTTGGAACAGTTAGAAATATCAAAACATAACAATAATAATGCATATACACTGTTGAATGACCAAACAAACTTAATTCCATCACCACTTCTAAGTATGATTGCAGGTAGTTCGGCACAGATGTCTTTATGACATTGTATCGACCGTTATGATAGCGTCATCGAAACGGTATATAAAGGGCCGACAGCGGTGCGGCGAGCTCATTCGAGCTCAAACGCTCGAAGAGTCAACATTTCCTGAGGATGCCCCGTGGAGGGGCGAAACACGTGTCTAGTATAGGTTTGGTTGCATGGCATGCTAATTATTTCTCACTTGTTTTGTATGTGTACATATGCATGATACCCATATGTGCATGTGAGTATGCATGACGGTGGGATTTGTGCCCTGCTGTCAGACCTGGATATTTGTCTCGCGGAATTAAAGCTAAATATATTCCATAGCATTTAATGTCCATGAATTTCCGCAAAGCAACACCTGATTCCATAACTTAGAGGAGGTTCTCAATTTCATTGGTTTTTTTTTTTTTATGTATGTACATTGATTACTCCGTCAATTGTGGACCGATTTTGAAAATTACTTTTGTATTGGAAAGGGTATGCTCCCCATGGGGTCAGTGACGTTCGTCTCGAAATATAGCGAGTGTGGTACCTACTATTACATTTCACTTGGCGCCGAATTCAAACTATGAATAGGTAGCACATACAAATTAAGTTATTTTATACTTTTCAGTTTTTGAAGTCGGTTTTTTTAAACGAAGTTTTTTTTTATAGGCACATACTATGTTTTGCGTATATTTTCTGAAGTTACACCGGTATTTGCGTCTGGTAGTCATCATTTCATGATGATGAGCTGATGATGTAAGGTACAACTCCTTAACGGTTAGGAGTTGGAGGATAAATCTTTAAATATCATATGTATATATGTTACCTTTAGTCGTATTCTTTCAAATTATTTAGGTAAGCTGATGATGGAAGGTGGAAGGTACAACTCCTGAACGGTTAGGAGTTGGAGGATAATTCTTTCAATTTCATACGTATCTAAAGACCTTCAGTCGTATACTTTCAAGTTATTTAGGTGAGCTGATGATAGAAGGTTAAACTCTTTAACAGTTAGGGATTAGAGGATGATTTTAATATTACCTACACGTACGTATAGACCTTAATTTGTATTCTTGATGATGAAATAGTTCAACTTACTACTTACCCACGATTGTTTGCACTAAAAAGACAAGAGACAAAATGAATACAAACGAACAATTACAAAAGTCTAAGCGATAGTTACTTGGCACCGACTTCAAACAGATTCTAGGTACCTAGCACACATTATAATACTACTATTTAAATGAATAAATAATTAGGTATAGGCAATTTATTAAGAACTAGTTTATTTTACGCTTTTAAGTGTTTTTTTGGCAGAGAGTTTTCGTTGGATGTTTTTTGGAAGTCGGTTTTTTTTTAAATAAAAAGTTTGAAGTTTAACAAGTAAACAGAATCAAGCAAAGCAAAGTTTTAACAGTAATCTATAGATAGTATTATATAAAGCTGAAGAGTTTCTTTGTTTGATTGAACGCGCTAATCTCAGGAACCGCTGGTCCGATTTGAAAAATTCTTTCAGTGTTATTATAGTACATTTATCGAGGAAGGCTATAGGCTATATATCATCACGCTACGACCAATAGGAGCGGAGCACCAATGAAAAATGTTTCAAAAACGGGGGAAAATTATCACGCTACGGGCAATAGGAGACGCAAATGAGGTTGCGTGGGTCAGCTAGTCTAGTTTATGAGTAGATACCACATTTTGTTCTAGAAGTCGTAGTCCGTAGTGATCGTTTATATGCCAGTATCAAACTAGAGCCACAGGAAATGACAAAATGGACGATGGACGAATCTATTTGTGGATTGAATCGGCAAATTACCTTTGGACATAATAGGGTAGGTACAGTGACTGAAAAATGACATAGTCTATGTATATAAAAATTTATCGCCGAAATGTATGTAATTTCATTTTTAATGTGTCCATTTGTGTGTCCACTCTGTCCATTTGCTTATTTTCTTTTTGACAGTTCAAGAAATTTTGAAATTAGTGACGCCCTCACCCATTACCGATTTGATTTGAAACGAATAGCGATTTTATTTATGAAGAACTTTCAATCGATTTAATTAAATATTTTTTGTTGAAATATTAATTATTCGTTAATTAGTTTTTTATATTATGTAAGAAATAAACAAAAATATAAATAATAAATCAGTAAATTAGATGAATTAACAGATTTATTGTTCTTTACTCTTGGTTTGATCCTAAATTCCAAGATTTCGACTTAATTCCTTGCAAAAATTCAATCTTGGAGTCATAGATACTATTTTTATTTCCTTTTTTTATTAAATTTACAGAAAAAATACTTACATGACGTCAAATTTTTGTTATCATATGATCGATTTATCGTATTTCAAGTACTGTTTTATAGTCTGTGGTTGTTTGTTATGCACAGACCACTTCACTAAAGTACCGTCACCGTCAATAAAGTACGACATTACTGTAGTACATAATTCCGAAAAAAAATATGGTAATTTATAGGCGTGTGCTGTCAAAAAGAAAATAAACGAATGGAAAAAGTATAAGGCTGAGGCCGCACTACGGTTTTTTCCAGCCAGCGGTTAAACCGCCAAACCGCAAAACAGCCCGAAGCGCACACACTACGGTAAAACCGCGAACAGTGTTGCCAACAGATAAACTAGCTCTCCTTTAGATTTAAGTTTTAAAACCACCAGAAAACCAAATCGAAATGAAATGACAGATCTGAGATAATTACTGAGCTTATAAGAAAGCAACTTCAACAGCATGATCTTTTAACTAAATGTGTTGCATTTTCTGGAGATAATTGTAATACGAACTTCGGTGGAATAGAGCGCCATGGAACCAACAATGTTTTATAATACCATAAGTTAAAACAAAATCTGAATTCGAAAATAGTTGGTGTGGAATGCTCTGCGCACATTGTCAATAACGCACTGCACCACGCATGTGATTGTTTGCCAGTATATGTTGATTCAACAACATTAAAAAAAAGTTTTTGCCACCTAAACAAGCCGACCCCAAATAAAATTGGGAATAATAAAGGCTACAGTCTAAAAAGTTCTTAAAGAACTCTCTGACACAGTCGAGGTTGAGTATAAACAGCTTCTCTATCATTCAAAGACGCGTTGGCGAAATCTGTTTCCAGCCATCGAGTGAGTCCTGAATGTGGATTATTTCAAAAGCTTAAAAAAGCCCCCTGATCTGTTTTTTTTTAAATCGGAGGCATACCTGTTTTTCATGCATTCAATTATGCACATCATTTACTCAAAAATAAAAGCATTAGAAAAAAAATATAATTCAGTATTTAAAACCAGAAGGATACCTACTTGCAACCATTTCAAAAAGCTTGGTTGATCGAAATAGAGAAAGTTTCTTGCCATTGAATGTTCAGAGTACATATTCTAAATAAAGAAGATGAAAACACAAAAAAAACTTAATAAGACTGCTGATGAAAACTTTATGCAGATATTTTTTTATTTGTTACTAGCTGTGCCCGCTAATTCGTACACGTGAGATTTGGATTTTCAAGTTATTTTAAATTTTTTACAGTTTAAACCTTTCCTGGACTACGACAAACATTTCAAAACCAAAAACAGCTAAATCAGCCCCGCCGTTCTCGAGTTCTAGCGAGACAAACGAACAGCAATTGATTTTTATATAATAAGAAGATAAGACTAAAAAACTTAGAGCTTGAATACTGGAATGATATCTTATGAGTTTCAACTTAAAGATATTTTTGTCAAATTAGTCTGGTTAAAAAAAAAAGATTTTGAAAAATATACTACTGTTTGAAAAGCATTTTCACAACTGTGAGATTTTACTTTTCTATCACTGATTTCGATGAAAAATAACTAAATTTAATTAAACTGAATACCTATGAAAATAAATAAAAGAACTATTTCGACTAATTGAACTATGTATTCTTTTTATTTCGACTAAATAAAATAAAAAAATATAAAAGTGTTCGGATTATGATCGCAAATATCCGGAGATTTTACGCTTGTTGTCCTGGTTTCTAAATTTTTGAGATGGCCCTATCTCTAGGTCAATGCTTATTATATAAGAATTTATTTAAGAATTTCTTAAAAGTTTTATGAAAATCCTAAAACTTTAGAATACGACATTACAGATTTATGGCGGCATAATACGAGTATAGGTCCCTCAGTTCAGTAACGTCTCTACGGAGGAATCTGCAAGAATGCAATTATCTGAACTGGACTTCGCTCGATATGTCGACACCAAGTATTCCAATTTTGCCAGAGGCAGATAGGGGAGTGTATTAAAAAAAAAACTTATTTGTGTAAAGTTAAAAGTAACCAAGAGATGAAAAATCACCTGAAACGTTACAAAAGTAACCTTCTGGCAACACTGTACAGAACCGCCCGCGGTTGTCGCGGTTTTAAAATCAGTCGCGGTAAAAAACCGCCAGTGTGGCCGCTTTCATACATTACCTTTTGTCACAAAATCAGGCTGTTAAAAACCGCGGCGGTTTAGCCGTAGTGCGGCCTCGGCCTAAGAGTCATCATGTTTAACATTCAGTAACAACGTAAAAGTAGGTAAACATACTCCTCCTATATATCCTTTGTTAACCCTAGGCACAAGGCAGTTACGTAGAAATGTACCATAGTCCATAACACAATGAATTTTCTAAATGTTTTGGTGCCTCTATAATATTAATTTCTTTGCAAAGTATATTTTAAATAGGTACCATAGAAATATCACACTTATCGAATAAATACGGACAAAGTCACGAGCAAATGCTAAATATAGGTGTAATGTATTTTTGAAATCTACAAGTAAGGCTATGCGCGCACTGCGATTTTTATTCGTTGCGATTTTTTAAATGCGAAATAATATCGCAAACGACAATAGTTCCTACGCGCACTACGATTTATTTCCGCTTGCGGAATAGCGGAGGCAAAACATAGTTATGGTCTAAGATCCGACCCAAGAACAACCTTCACCGAGCTGATAATAGAATTAAAAAAAAATAGTATATTAGAAAACATATTAAAAATGAGTTGTCTAAAAAACACTACAATCCGCGCACTACGAAAATAAATCGTTTGCGATTTTATCCGCAATGCGCGAGATTTCACACCGCTTCATACGGTACAAAATTTACATACGATTTCGCATCTGCGATTTTAAATCGCAAACGATTTATTTTCGTAGTGCGCGGATTGTAGTGTTTTTCTATTGTTCACAGATTTGCGATATTATTTCGCACCGATTTTTAATCGTAGTGCGCGCTTAGCCTAACGCCCTTTCCAATGATACCAAACACGGCATTTTATCTCAAATTTATTTTTAAAAACAGTACTTTATGTCGGTTAGAGGGCGCCACATTAGATTTAGTTAGTGATGATACGTCATATAGCCTATAACCAGTGGACGATCAAGACGCTTCTAACGATACCTCATTTATCCAGAATGTCCATTTCTAATAAGTAGTTAAGGAGCTACGAGGGAACAGATGAACATACATACATAGCCTGTCCAAATCATAACCCTCCTTTGGCTTTGCCGTAGTCGGGTAAAAAGTGACCGATTCCAACAACTTCCTTATATGGAAAGTCAAACTTTAAACTAGCCAGTAAATATTATATTTATCTATGTTTTAAAACAGCGCGGCGGCGTATTTACTTAAAGTGCAGCTGCAGGGTGTGCGGTGCACACAGGCACGCGCAGCAGTGTTAGGGGCGCCGGTGGCAGCACTTTTAATGAATCTACGCACTTACTAAAGAGCGCTACGCTACGCTAACTAAAGCTACTAAAGGGCGCTAGAGGAATGATTGCACACGGGCGCTTCACGGGCTAGAGACGCCTCTGCTTTAAACATAAATATTAAATTTGCCGCTGAAGCTTAGACACGGCAAGGTTTTGAAGTTTTTTTTTTATTACTGTACCTACGCAATCGAATAAGATTTTCGTGTATACTCACAGTAAAGATTTGTAGTTTTTCATTGCCCATCACGCACATTTTCTAGAATTAAAGTAGTAAGAAAATTTATCACACACAAAACCGGCAAATGTATTTTTATTTTGTTTATTGACATAGTTTTTCTTGAACGTCCCGTTTTTCATTTCGAGTACTGAGAATTTTAGTTATAAAAGCGTTTAATTTGTTTTCTATTAAACCTAATTAAACTTTAAGAAGGGTTTTATATTTTAATAAAATATAATAGTTAGTGTATAAGCATAATTGCACTTAAATGATATTTTGATTAAAATTTTCTTTTTTTTCAGGACAGTAATTTAAGTTAGCGTGTGGAGGAACGCCTAGTAAAGTGTGGGACGTTTTCAATGAAGCGTTTTGCATTCCAACGTACTACAACGCTCAATATACATTTATGTTTAGTTTTATTTAAATTGTGAATTTAATAAATGAAAACGAATTAATTTTAAAGCAGCAATAATTGTATGTTAATGAACACAAAAACATTATTAAGTATTGCTACTACTTTCTATTAATTAGATCATGCTTATTATAACTGCAAAGACTACAAAACATCGATGAACACATCACTTGTGTGCACATCACTAAACTTGTAGTCGATGAACTCTGTGACGATTAGCTTTAACTTGTTTATTGGATTAACTTGAATATTATCACTATAGAATCAGGAACAAATAAACTGAAAATACTATTACCAAGATGAACTTATGTTATTTAGGTTATGGTACAGTGTGTAACAGTTAGTTGCTTTTCTGTTTGAGGTTATAGTGTAAAGATTTTTGAAAGTTCAGGAATAAGGAACAAAAGAGATGAATAGCGAAAAGAGAAATTCTAGAGGTAGAGGTCGTGGCCGTGGAAGAGGAAGAGGTCGTGGTCGAGGACGCGGTCGTGGAAAGAAAGTCCCCAAAGTAATGTCCAGTGATGAGGAAGAATGCTCTGTGGAGGAAACCTCTCAGGAACCAGAAGAAGTCGTTACTGAAGAGGTTAAAGAAGAACCAGAACCCACTGAGCCTCCAAAACGTAACTTAACAACTTTATTTTATATTGCACAGATTTAGCATGTTGTGTGTTAAATTTTATTTTCTTTACACTCACTAATGTTTTGATAATGCACTATCTAATTGTCACTGAACAATTGAATCTCAATTAGCTGTTTCAAAGGAAAAATATGGTTAATGTGAACCCTATGTTTAGATGAAATATGTAATTGGGACTGTAGGTTAAACTGTCAATTGAAATCATTATCAATCTTATGATTACATGTTATCATAGATATTGATAGAGCTCACTATTTCGTTGTGTCAAATATCTGTGATATTTTACAAGTCAAGTCATTTTTTTAAGAAATAAAACTTGTGAAACAAGCACAAACAGCAAACTAATTTTAAAAAATGACAAGCAAAAGTAACTATTTATTGTTCCTTTTAATGTTTTTATGATTAAGATTTTATTTACATGTCACAATTGTAATCCTTATTATGGAATGTGATTCATAGTATGACCAAAATAATTGAAATCAAAGTTAATAATTAGAATGTTCTTATCATTCTAAAAATTCTTCTACAAACCTAATGAATTGTACAAATACTAACCTAACTATGGTTGGTCATGAAATTGGGTTGTTTTGTAAAATTTAATCTTGAATACTTATTTGTGATTCTTTCTGAAATTATCTACACTGAACAGACATTATCCTAATGTGTTAACTAAATTTTGAAAATCTTGACTTTCTCTTAAAAAATAATCATTTCTTTTTATTTCTATAGTTGAAGTCCCATCTGATATATCACAGTTAGAAGCGCCAGTCTTTACTACACTAACCCGTGGGCCACCAGAACCCATGCTAAGATTAGACTGGAGCCATCGAGCAACACTAATCGGAGAGAAAGTTTTGAATCCTATGATCTACTGCTGTGACATATGTTCTAAACCTATATTAATTTACGGACGAATGGTAAGTGACTGAATTATATGAAAAATGATTGAATTTAATATTCTATTGGAACAAACTTAAGCTTTTAATAATAAAAATTATGTTACTTTCAGATTCCATGCAAACATGTATTTTGTTTGTCATGCGCCAGATCTGATCATACACACTGCCCTAGATGTCGAGAAAAGGTAAAATATCATATTTATACACATACAATGCATAACTTAAAAGGTTCAAACTTTTTGGAAACAGGTAGTTTGCCACACAGACCCTATATAACCCTGATTTGTTTGAGCATTACATTCTAATTCATTTAAAAAATTACTAGCTGTTGCCCGCGGCTCCGCCCGCGTGTATATCGGTTATCGCGGCAAATAGTTGCCTCTGTGTTATTCTGATGTGTAAGCTATATTACTGTAAAGTTTCATCCAAACCCGTCCAGTAATTTTTGCGTGAAGAAGTAACAAACATACACACTCACAAACTTTCGCCTTTATATACACACATCAAAAGTGTCTAGGGATCAACATATGTGTCTAGGGATCATCATATATTTTTGCAATAACTTTTCTCCTGATTGATATTAATTAAAATTTTCTTTAAGGATTCATCAAATAAAGTGTTTTTGTTTGTCACAGTAACGATAAACCAAGTCACCTTTGCATTAATAAAGAAATTTGCAATTTTCCTAATAAAAGGATTTTTGACATTTGAACCACTAACATTAAAGTTCGAAAAAAAGACTGAAATAACAGTTTGCTTTAAAATTTTATTAGGTAACTTAAACAATTAATAATCCGTGTTTCTACCGCGAACACTAACACAAGAACATCGGTTTGGCATACTCAAAATGAGTTCATCCAAATCACGCTGTGGAATGGCCGCCCATGTTCGTTGCAACAACAAAAAAAGGTCTTTTTGCGACTGGATACCCTCCATATTCGGCAGAGCTCTTCTCTGTAGCATATCCCATGCATGCTCAATCGGGTTCAAGTCTGGCGACTGAGCAGGCCAGGGCCAAAGCCACATCTCAATCTCAAGAAATCCGCATAAAAATGCTTGATCCCTAGATACTTTTGATGTGTGTATTAGTGTGATAAATTGTATAACTTATAAACTAAACTACGTTTTACTATCCCTTTGAGGATTTGTGGACCTAAATATTAAATATTTAATGATTACGAATGACGCTATTTCCATGACAGAAGATACTTGTATGAAATAATTATTACAATATTTTTAGAAATAATATTAAGGCAATTCTCTGAAAATAGTATCAAGACTTTTGTTTCTGTTTTACTTCTTGGAGATAAAGTCCAATATGATTTTCTTTTGTCAGGTTTTAAGAGTTGAACAGACAGGACTAGGCACAGTTTTTATGTGTACTCATTCGGGCACTCGATATGGCAACACTGGATGTAGAAGAACCTATCTTTCACAAGTAAGTCACCAATAACACATCTAAAACAAGTCAAATACTATACAACAATACATACTGATTTCCTTATTTTTTAAATGTCATATTTTTTTTTTTTTTTCAACTCCGTCCATTGCTGAACGATGATTTCCCCCAAGGAGTGCCAACAATATAATGATTGAAAGTAATCATCACCTAAAATTATATTAAAAAATTTACTGGAGTAAAAAAATCAATGTCCTACCAAATTAGCAGTGTATTACTCAAGCCTGTCAAAGGCTTGTTTAAACTAAATGTGCAAATATTTAATTTTATTTTACAGAGAGATCTACAAGCTCACATCAATCACAGGCATGTTTCTTCAGGTGCCGCCGAGAATAAACCAGAGCCTGAACCGCCGTCCAACACTGTTGCTATCGTCAAGCCTTTAACAGTAAGTTTGAAAGGTTATTTATTATAAATCTAACTTATTCCGACCGTAATTGTTTTTTTTATGTATGGTTTGGTTCCCCAAAATGACTCTACTCTGCCTGATGGAAAGCATAAGCAGAATCCAAGAGTGGTGGTCACCATACTCACTGCGAATGCAGACAATGCAGCATGGCGGCCTAGTGATGCTTCTGCATCTTTTAATCTATCTAGTCAACAAGTATGGAACTTGTTGACTAGACTATTTGGACCTCCGGTCTCGCACTCACCAACGAAACACGACAGCACGAACGCTATCATTTTACGTTGATTTTCTGTGCGAGGGTAGTACCGCCCCGGTCGAGCCGGCCCGTTCGTGCTGAAATCAGCGTGGCTCTACTACCTTATTAAACAAGACCTTACAAACCACTATCTTTAACCAATCAGATTCCAAGATTTCGTATGAGTACGACTTTTTCTTGAAACTTGATTGGCCAGAGGGAGAGGCTTCAACATGTCACTATTTTCAGAGTCTAATAAGACCTCATTCAATAAATGTAATAAGTATCAGTAAGTTCCATGAAAACAAATTTTTATCCTTTTATGAGTGCCAGACAAATAATCAAAATTTTTTCCAAAAAAACGACTAAGAACTGGACCAAATTGAAATGGGACCACTCGGGAAGCACCAGCTTTCAATTAAAAAAAGAATCATCAAAATCGGTTCACCTAATCGAAAGTTTTGAGGTAACAAATATAAATAAAAATACAGTTCAATTGAGAATATTATCCTTTGTTTGAAGTCGGTTAAAAAAACTGTTAACCATATTTGTTTCAGCAAATACCTCCGTCAGCGGGCGATCCGCGTGCTCACACGCACGCTCACGGAGCGGGCGGTGGCGAAAGACGAACTGCTCGCACTAACCTCATCACCGTGCCCATACAGGACCAGACTGAATCACACAACTACTATAATTATTATCCTGTAAGCATATTATTTTCCATAAGCAGTATAGCTGGCAGCGGAAGGATGCAGACTGTCCAATAGCGCGATGGTTGGCGCGCGACGGCAAATAGACTTAAGTAGTAGTAGGCTTCTCCTTACAAAGCAGACAGACGTTGACTTACTATAAAGGCCCGTATCCACTTTGATTAGTGCAGTGCAGGTGATAAGTGAATGAAGGTGAATAGTGCAGGTGTAAAGTGCGAGTAGTGTCCAATTATTGTGTAGTTGCTCTGTTTAGTAAATTCATTTGTTAGGCGTCGATGACCGTCGATCATCAGGTATGTGTGAGTGAGTGGTAAGGAAGGCCGCTCGGGACGTGGCTACTCGCAGTCCACTCGCAAAAAAATAGAAAACGCTTCTAATCAGATTACTACGCAGCCAACTTAGCACTCGCACTAATCAGAAGCTGTACTAACGTAACTCAAAAAAAACTCAAAAACATTTTATTCAAATAGGCACTTATGAATAGTCAATATATTTTATTTTTATTTTATTTTTATTTTATTTAAAAACTTTATGCACTAAGTTTGTACATCGGCGGACTTAATGCCCAGGGCATTCTCTTCCAGTCAACCTTTGGGTGGTGTAGAAATCTTTAAAGGTAGGTACACAGAGGTTACATATTAAGTATTCAGTTAAAATGCTAATAGTTCACAAAATATTTAAACATATACATACTTGCATAAATATAAACATACATAAATAAATATATATACAGATTGACATATATATACATACATAAATACTATATCTATACACTATGAATATCAGTAACTTAAGGTTTGCTATGGATTAGAGAGTTCTGCCAGTTCACTGAGAAAGAGATCATGTACTTTCTTTTTGAATGTAAAACGGTTGGTGGACATCCTGACTTCGAGCGGGAGCGCATTCCAGAGTAGTACTGCTTGAACAAAGAACGAACAGTTCACGAAGTCGGAGTTGTGAGAGGGACATGAGAGAAGCAGATTGTTAACTGAGCGAAGATTTCTGTCGTGGTTAGAGCACAGATATCGGAAATACGGCGCAAGGTAGGTAGGTAAGGATGGTTAGTTGAGAAATGAAAATAGGGAGGTAAGTGCTCGCTGATTGCGCCGTTGGCGAATAGGTAACCATTTTAATTGGGAACGGGAAGCAGACACATGGTCATACTTACGAAGATTGAAAATGTATCGAATGCAGTTATTAAGAAGACGGTCTAGTTTATTGAGGAGATCTGCATTCAGGTCGAAGTAACACACATCACCATAGTCGATTATAGGTATTATTAAGGACTGCATGAGTACAATTTTAGTTTTAGGAGGCAGGAAGTTTTTGAGACGATATAATGTTCGCAGGTTTCCAGTTACTTTCTGGCTCACGCTAGTAACTTGTGCTCGCCAATCGAGGTTTGAGTCTATAAGTAAACCAAGGTCTTTTACTGCAGGGCTGTAGGGAATAACTAATCCATTGAATAAAATTGGTGGGATCGAGGCGCTATCCAATCTGCTCATTAAGCGTTTGCTGCCCACTATGATTGCCTGGCATTTGGTTGGATTAACAGATAGTCCAAATCTCATTGACCAGGATTTTATAAGCTCCAGGTCCTTGTTAACCTCATCAATAGCCTGCGTTACGTCCTCCAACTTTGCCTGTGAATACAACTGCAGATCATCAGCATACAAGTGATACGCACACCGAAGATGTTGAGATATGAGATTAATAAAGATTGAAAATAATAGAGGAGATAAAATTCCGCCTTGAGGGACGCCAGCGTAGAGGTCGCACCAAATTGATGACAAATCATCAACACGAACACACTGCTGTCGCCCCCGAAGATAAGTGGAGAACCATTCTAGTGTCTCAGAAGATACCCCAAGATATGCGAGGACAGATAACAGGATTTCGTGATTGACGGTATTAAAAGCATTAGAGAAGTCGACTAAGACCAAAACTGTCACTTTAGTGTCCTCCATGCCCCTCCTAATATCGCCAGTCACTTTAAGGAGAGCGGTAACTGTACTGTGACCGGGCCTGAAGCCTGACTGTAGAGGACTTAAAAGTTGGTTTCTGTATATAAACTGTGAGAGTTGTTTGTATACACAGGCCTCGAGTACTTTAGAGAGGAAGGGAAGAATAGAGATGGGTCGAAAGTGTTCAGGAAGTGAAGGGTTACTATTTTTTGGAAGAGGAATAATGTAAGCCTTGCGCCACAAAGAGGGGAAAGTACCGGAGTCGAGAGAAAAGTTGACAATGTGGGTAATTACCGGGAGAATACAGTCAAGGATGGTGATAATCATGCGACGGCTGATGCCATCACATCCCATAGCATTTGAACGGATGGATAGTATAATCTTTTTGATATCCTCAGGAGACACCGGAGAAAATTCAAATGAGTCAGTAGTGGGACTGGTAAGACCAGATATATAATGTAACGTTTGATACTTAGTTTGAAGATCCAGCTCAGATGTGGATGAGAAATGACGGTTGATATCATTCAAACCAATTTCATTGTTGAAAACATGATGTTGTCGCTTTCCTATTCCTAGAGTACTAAGAAACTTCCAGATATTGGACGAAGAAGAAGACTCTATATTTTGGAGTATATGTCGGCGTTTAGCGTTGCGTATCACTTGATTGCATCGATTCCTTGCGGCCTTATATAAGTTCCATTTTTCCTCGCAGCGATCTTTCTTGAAACGAAAAAAAGACTGGTCCCTTCGTCTCATCGCAGTTCGGACTTCCATCGTCATCCAAGGTGCAGGGGCACGTTTTAATTTCACTCTCCTGATAGCAGCGTGGTTGTCGTACAATTTTACAATAGTGTCATTGAATATACGCAGTTTGTCGTTCACATCTGTAGCAACTGCCATATCAACCCAATCCAATTTAGCAGCGTCTGCATGTAATTTCTCCTTATCCGTGCGGTGGAAACTGCGAATATGTATAAATTTAGGAGGAGGTTTGGGAGGTTTCAGGATGTAAGAAAGGTAGACTAAGTCGTGATGGGAAAAACCAGGAGCAAGGAGTTGTCCGTGGGAAGTGACAAGGTGTGGGGCAGATGTGATCATTAGATCAAGCCAGGTATCCTGGTAATCTAAATTGTGGTGAGTGGCTTGAAGAGGTAGTATGTGAAGATTTGTTGCTTGGACAATTTCAAGGAGATTACGTGTACGAGGAGAGTTTGGAGCCAGGAGGTCAGTGTTGAAATCTCCCATGATGATGTGATGTGAGTGTTCTGACCCTAAAGATTCTAGCACTGTTTCCAGAGTAGAGAAGTAGTTCACAGATGGAGGGCAGTAGACTACGCCTAGAATAACGCTAACTCCCTTGACACAAACATCGAGAAATAAGTATTCCGCACAGGAGGAAGGATCGGAGGAAGCGATAATTTTGTATGATAGGAAACTACGTAGGTAGATAGCGACTCCGCCGCCTCTTCTATTTGAGCGGTCATGACGGATAAGTGCAAAACCAGAAAGAGGATATGAGGTGGAGGGTAGGTGGGGTTTGAGCCAAGTCTCCGAAATCAGGATGGCATGAACGTTATTGTCAGAGAAATTCTCGGTTAGATCGCTAAAATGACTTGGTACACTTTGCGCATTTATATGGCAAACATTTAAAGTGGGACGGGATTGAGCAGAAAATATTTGTCGTAACTGGTCACCCAGAGTCTCCGTCAACGAAGTGTAACTAGCATCATCTAACGAGTCTTCGGCAGAAAAATACAAGTCATCATCATCACTCATAAGTGTATATAATCATATATATATAATATAAGAAACAACCTAGCTAATACAATATAGATTATATAACAGATACCTATAAAATAAATATTAATAATATACTAAAAGAAAAGAAATATAAATGTTACCTTTAACTCAAGCAGAAGTTGGTAGACTGTGTTTCTACATTTTACACCACCCGCCAGCAAACACACACACACACATTAATGTACTGTATACAATTAATCAGAAAACGATTTGTGAGTAAAACTCGCAAGAATATATAATAAATATCTAACATGTGTCAAATGAAGTAAACAGAGAATTACATTAATATAGAAACAAGTAAGGAAAGAGAACAAAAAAAAATATCACAAAATAGCTAGTCAATATTACTGCTGTTTATGAACGCACTAGATTGAGAGAAAAAAAGTTTGATAACTGACAGATGACACTAGGTGTTGTCACAAACCGATGTCTTTGTTGAAATGCGATGTAAATAAACAAACAAAACAGTACAAAAACTCTGCGCGTTTGTGTGAAGTGAACAACAAAATATATGTTTAACTAAGATATTGGATCAGTTTAAGTAGTGACAACAGTATAGCAGTGCAAGGTGATTGTTATCTTCGTGAATTTTTGGTGACACTCGAACTCGCTTTGGGTGGTGATGCTGCTTTGGGGTATCTAGCTATGAGCGGTTCCAGTTCGTCCGGCGATGTTAGTCTGTGTCTAATACCGTCTGCAAGTTTGACGATTATGGTACCATCCTGTGTCCAGCAGGCTGCCACGCCGAAATGTTGCCGGGCCATGCTGAAAGTTGTCTGTCGAGTTTTAGTCAGAAACTCCCTCACCGTAAAACCGGACCCCTTCAGCTTCGTCTTCGCTCTCCAGACTTCAGCCCGAACCTCCGCCGAAGAAAATCGAACTAGCACCGGACGACGACGTTCTTTAGATGGAGTGCCAATACGGTGACAGATCTTGATGCTAGAAGCCGTCACATCCCTAAGACCCATCCTCTGATCGAGAACATCCAGCAAGGTCTTACTGCAATCCTCCTTTATTGCTTCAGGCACTCCTAGGAAGATAAGTGCCTTTCGTCTATGGCGGGTCTCTATGACATCCACCATTCTGGCACACTCACTAATTTGTTTGCGAAGCAAGCCCAACATGTTGAACATCAACCCCCGGAATGCCCGAAACTCCTCCGAGACGCGGGCAACTGTTTCCTTTGCATTACCTCCGGAATGCAGTTGAGCCTCCAGCTGAGCCATCCTCTTCGAGAAACTGTCCTCCAGACTGCACTGAGCTGCTTGGATGTCATCAAGTTGGGACATTGTAGATGAATGAAGGTTGCAGACACACTTGAAGATTTATAATTTGTTGAAAAAAAAATATGTAATGGAGCAAATAAGCTGGCAGGTGGCTTAAACACTTAGCTCAACATATAAACTGGATATTAACTGTAAGTGTTATAAAAAGTATACAGTAATTTACTTTATTTAGCAGTATTTATATTTAATTAATTTTAATAAATTAAGAGCTTTTGAAAAGATGTATTGACTTTTTTAACACCTACCCACGAAAAAAAAATATATTTTATTTTCTACTAATCATTGATTATCTGCACTCGCACTAATCAAAGTGAATACCGGCCTTAAGATACTAGCCAGAGGTAGAAGAGGTTGGTATAGAGTTTGTTACAAGATTTCCTTCTTTTTAGCAGTGCAGTGTCTTCCTGCATAGTTTTCTCACTTAGTTGGCTCTTTGAACTATGGGATGAATAGGAGTGTTGACAGTTCGTATTCTTAATTCATCGCCACACGGACATCAACGGCCTTTAATAATTCACTGCTAGACTTAATCTGATATTTAGAACGGAGATTTTGGTCTTGACGATTCGGTATTGAGCTTGTTTCAAGTGATACTTCTCTATGGTGTTTTCGATAGCTCCATTAAGTGCCTACCACACGCGCAAGTATCACCCGGGTTATAACTGCGCAGATAAAACTGTCGTGATACAGTTGTTTTGCGCGTGATACAGTTTTACCAACCACACGCTCGGTGTTCTGTGTACAAGCCGGCCTGCGCAGGCAAAACTGTGGTGATACTGTGTACTGTGGCGTGTGGTAGGCCCATACCCATAAGTCTGTTCTCACTTTTAATCTGTCAAGATACGCACAAATTCAAATTCATTTATTAAATTAAGACACTAAGTGTCATTTTTGTGCGTTAAATTGAAGCTACAGTTAAAAATCATAGATCGACACAAACAGACGCCACAGCATGTGCTGGATTGTCAAGGTAGATGTGTCTGTTTGTTTGGATTGTCTGTTTGTGTTGATCTATAACTTTCAATTTCAAAAATGCGTATGCCTTATGCCAACCAAAGATGAAATAATATGATTGGATAGAGTCGTGAAATAATTATGATTTGGTGTGTCAGCCTCCACAGCCAGTTCCTCCACCGTCGTTGCCGCCGGTGTCGTCGGTGCCAGTGATGCACACGATGAGCGTCCCGCCGCCCACGTACTACGCGACCGCACCGCCCTACTCAGCCCCTCCTTCCTACGTCACGCAGCCAGGTATACCACTGTTATATTACTAGAGACTAGCTTATTTACACAATGACAATAGTTTCAAAACTTCCCGCAATAGCTAGCCAATCTCGAAATATTGTTGACACTTAAGAGTTATCCTTAAAATCACGGTTTTTTCTTTCAATGAGCAAAATCGTACCAAATATCAGTCCATTTGTTGACATAGCCGAATGACGTCATAACCACAGATCAATATGGCGTCCACCGCGTCTAGTGTTTATGTGAAATGTCGTACGAAATTTAAAATTGTAAAATTTGAATACATTGTAGAGCAGTTGACTGTTTTTTTTTAAATGTCTTATTAGCACCAGAGAATCTAATTAGAGACTTCAAAAGTGGGTGTTGTACCCTATTGAACATGTACGTAACAATGCATGTTAGTTGTAACTGGTTTGTTGTACAGGCGGTAGCATGACGACGAACGTGGGAGGCGTGAACCCGATGGCGTCGAGCGTCCCAATGGGCGAGAGCTCGCGCTGGGCGGAGGGCTACCCGGGCGGGTCCGTGGGCGTGCCGGGCTGGGCGCCGCACCACTACTACCGGTAGCGCCCGCACAAGCGCCCGCTCTCCTGGCGCCGCTAGGCCCTAGCGCCCGCTCTCCTGGCGCCGCTAGGCCCTAGCGCCCGCTCTCCTGGCGCCGCTAGGCCCTAGAGCCCGCACACAATCTGAACATTCTTGCACTCACTATTCATCACTAAAAGTGTTATTGAGTTTTTCTAATTATGGAAATACTTGATAACAGCTCGGAGTTGGAAGTTGGGGTCTTCGGGTAACCCCCGTGCCTCGGAGAGATAAAGCTGTCGGTCCCGCGCCTGATCTCTCCCCGATCGTGTCGATAAACCGTCCCATCGGATTTTGAGAGTGAGGGAACAGAGAGTGCACCTGTGTTTGCGCAAAACTTGTGCACTATAATATCTCCTGCGTAGTTGGCTGGTGTCCGTTGAGACTGGCCGCCGTGGCCGTAATCGACTAAGAGAACATCATTTAACACTACTTTCTTGAAGGAGACCAAATATTTGTGTAATAATAAGCCGATCGTGACAAGAGGCCTGTCATTATCGTCATTGATAATCGGCTGTATCGTCAGGATAATTAGTCCGGGTTGAAAATCAAACCTACGATCTCCGGCTAGGCAGTCAGAATCGTTTACCATTAGACTAACGAGCCAGTCAAGATTGTCTATCAACATCTTCTCAACTTCGTACTTTAAGATCAGAAATAATTTAAACTGAGTGGAATGTGTTGACAATTTCTAACGCACTTGCCCCCTTAGCCAAGATACAATTGTTTTGAGTCAATTCTCTTACGACAATCGCTAACGCCTGTAATCTTTTGTATTATCGACCAATATTTTGTTTTGACCACATGAGTGAGCGTTTACCTACGTTTGCAGCATGTCAACTTGGTTAGGGAGGCTGTACATAACCTTGCAAAGTGGTAGTTTTCAACATGTATTATACTGAAAAATTTGGACTAGTGAAACTTAATTATATCATATAATGTGCAACAATAAATATGTCGTGTGTGACTCCAATGGCGTCAAAATGAACTTTTGCCATGAATGGTTGTAACGTGTACTGCAATTGAAATGGCAATCCTTGAGTTTAGTTTTAAGTTATTTACTATAACATGATACATGATATGGTACAAGACGAAATACCTTATGTTTATTTTCTTTAAATGATATTTATGCCAACTTAAAAACCTTTTTATTTTTGTCATATTGTTATTACACCCACTCTTTACTTAGTGTTACGTGAAAATATGTAACCGATGTTCTCGTTTTTTTAAAGTGTTTTGCTGGCGTGCCTAAGATAGGAATAGACCCGCTTAGACAAAGTGTAGTTGCGTGGTAGTAAACATGTAATTATATTCCATGCAAAAAAAAAACGTGTGGCACTCGGGGACTGCCGTGGTAAAGCTATTGCATAGCATTATTTATTTTTCATTTATGCAGTATTTTTTTTTTTGAACATGTATACTTACATGCGGTGAGTGTGGCATTATAAATATATGATAGATACCTATACACCTATATACTTTCTCACAAACAGCTGCTTACGTATCCGTCCGATTTCGGAGCAGCTCGTCTCGATCCGTGCGAGCTTCGGGTGTTAGGTTTTATTTTCGTTACGGAATTTCTTGATTCGGTCGCCGCGCCCAAAGCCCGCGATAAAAGCTATGCAATAGCTTAAAAACAACGCGGAATTTTAATAGTATTTCCCTTTATTTAAGTACCTAATTTTCGAAAACATAATGGAATAATTACTTTTCGTTTGAATGTCTTTAGCGCCAACTCGGTCAGAGCAGAGGAATTCGTGAACGTTTAAAACTTTAATAAAATAAACTTTATTTAATAAAAATAAAGTTGAAAAACGTATGCAAGTAGGATAATGTAGTCGATCCGGTTTGGGTGTATGTATTAATATAACGTAGAAGAAAAAATAGTGATATTGCCTTTATATATGCCTTTAAATGGATATAGTCATTAAGAAAACTACGCAAAGTGAAAACGAGCATAATTGCATCTTATTTTTTGCCATTAATAAGTTTTTTAACCAGTCATCTCCCGCGTTATTGTCGTCAAAGATCTGCTTTGAAACTGGACGAGGAATTCAAATAACTTTGCTCATTTATATAAGTGTCTTCATTTTGTGAAATAATTGTCAATATCTTGTACAAATGTTGAATAGAGTATTATATAATATGTATAACTTTTATTATTACTTTATATGTATATTAACTTCTTATTATATTGATCTGAAATGTTATTATAAAATATAAACGTCTGAGAAGAGCAATAAAGATATAAACTAAGTGATTAGATATTTATTTTTATTAATTTACACTAATCAATATCAATTATATTTACAATATGTCACACCATTCATTCACATCATACACAATCAACAAATGCAATAAAATCTGTAAAAAATATTTTACTTTTTTTACCCCATACACACAACTGTTACGATAAACAATCGGACTTTTTAATTGGAAAAAAAATAATACTATTGCGTATAAATTCACAGCGCCACTGCAGAAATATTATCGCAGACGGACTAACAATGTGTCACGATCAAACATGCACATGAAATGCATAATTGCCTATTTGATTGACAAATATACAAACAATCTTGATAAACGAAACAAAGTATGTGTAGCCTTCAAGAAACTAACGCAAATTCTATCATTACTAGTTGGATCTTCTCGTTTTAATTGACCAATACAATATTTCATTATAAACTTGCATTAATTTATTTAGAGTTAGCATAATTTTTACGAGACCCTTGCCTTTAAATATACTGCAAACAGATTTATTGCTAAGAATGAGCAATTTTTATGAGATATGATCGTAAAAAGAGCACTATAATGTTACTTTTATAATAGAATCTTATTAAATTATGGATGGGACGTAACGCCAAGAACATCTAGGTCTAATGGCATAAATATTGGGAATCCCCAAAAGTTACATTCACAGATACTCATTTTTTTTAAATGAGAACAGATTTGAATGTTTAACAATCTTGTTGTTCGATCCAGTGCATTTAATCATTTTTATAGCTTTTATATTATGCATATGTCCAGCAAGTGGACTGCGATAGGCTGATGCTAATAATTATATTAGCGTAATCCAAGCTGACCTGTAATGCGGTTGTCACTAGTATTTAGTAACCGTTTTATCTCGCATCGCCTGCACCATAAATAAGCATCATCCCACATGATGCTTATGGGCCGATATCTGTCCCTAGTCAAAACTTTTATTTAGCACTGTACTACATTTAAAGAATGTAAAACAAACACACATATATATATGTTACCGTGAGATTGTAAGCTGTCGAAAGATTGTGAACTGTACATACTGCTTACAATTTAACGTATTATTTTTAGTTAGATTTTAATTTATCGAAGTGAAACGCGTCAAATTTTGATATGGTATACGACGGGTCGCATCTCGCACGCTGATTGGTTGAACAGCATATGTCCCGTGCCGCCATATTTGTTTGTTAATTCGTTTATTGCCGAATATAAAGTATTTTTGTGATTGTAAATTGATTTCATGTCGAAAATACCTCACAGACTTAGGTTTTTTTTCGAGCCTATTGTGTCCCACTGTTGGGCATAGGCCTCCCCTGCAACAAACCACTTCCCTCTATCCAAGGCCAGTTCCGGCCAGTCTCTATGATAGGCGTCAAGATCGTCGCGTCATCTTTTACGGAAACGTTTACGTTAAAAAAAAAGCTTTAGAATTAGTTACATAAAATTGTTGTGGCAGTAAAATGAATTTGTGATTAATCAAAGAAGAACCTAACTCTATTGCCATAGAACGGCCTACTGTAAGATCGACCAATCAGGGACAGTTGATAATTTGACGCGCGACAGATTGCGATTTAACGGTTTTACTTCGATACATTTTAATCTAACGAACAATAGTGCGTTAAATTGTAAGCAGAATGTCACAGTTGACAATCTTTAGACAGTTTACAATCTCGCGAGGTAGATTATAATCTAACGGTGTTTACGATCCTACGGTGATACAAAACTATGTGTATTTATTTATGTATGGAGAATGTATCGAATAAATGTTAGCATGTTGCGATTACCCTGGCGACCTAAAATCAATAATAATAAAATAAACTTTTAACGCATTGACTCATAAAAGAATGTCTTTTCTTTCACGCAACATATATTCTGCATGTATTCAAGCATCTGGGAGAAGATGCGGATTGTGATGTGAAACATAGGAGGTTTAAAATAACCTGTGATTCCTTTACAAATACTTAACAGGTTATATTGACGACGGTGACGAAAGATTAAATGCGCGTTGTCATGTTAGAAATTTCAAACCAATTTGCCATTTGATAACACAATGTTATATACAATACCCAGCAGTTTCCAATTCTGGAAATGAGAATCACTGTTCAATTTCGTCACATCACTAACCACACATAATGGAAATTGAGTGTTTAAAATCTACACTCCCTATTTCTACATTGGTTCTGTGAACAGCCTTTTAGTATGGGGTGTGATACTGTGAAGATCATGATTGTTTAGTGGTAGGTGGCGTTGGTTCCGTTCCTAGATCGATTAGGGTGGCTTCCGCGGGAGGGGGAGAAGGGCCTTGAGTGGCGGCGCCCTCTGCAGGGAACTGCGGGATAACTTGTGATTGCATCTTCCTCACTGCGTCTATATTCACTTTGGTAGATAGGTTCTTTTGTCGCGTTTGTTCAGAAGTCTTCGATAATCTCTCACTCAATGCCTTGAGCGCGATTTGTCTGAAAATATGTAATGAAGTAGCTATTACTGATTTTCTTCAGCATTAAGTACAAGAAATATATATTTAACAGAATTGTTTTTTTTTTATTAATATGGATAATTATCCATATTAATCAAAAATTCATTAAAAACATGAAAGAGTAAGATTTTACTAATAAAAATTTCGTTAAAAACTGCAAAAGTAGATAATCTTACAATCATTAGTCAAAGACTTACTACAAGACATAATATATCGACACTAATATTATTTATACATTTTTTTCATAGAGTATTATTGTACTGCCTACCTCCGTCTTTCCATATCTTGAGGCTCCACTCCGGGCATGGATATAGTGACTCCCCGAGGACTGAGCGCGAGGTGCACGCGACGTTGACTTGGGGAACATAGCCCCATGCGCACTAAGCAGCGGTGCGGTGGACCAAGGATACCTCGCACCACTGGCTGTAGGACTGTTGGAAAGAAACTGCAAAAAAAAAAAGTTTTTTCAATAAAAATATATTATTTAGTGTTCAAAT
Source organism: Diaphora mendica (assembly GCA_949125395.1). NCBI lineage: Eukaryota > Metazoa > Arthropoda > Insecta > Lepidoptera > Erebidae > Diaphora > Diaphora mendica. The sequence continues at coordinate 24,792,374 of OX421316.1, forward strand.
AAGTAGTGGTTATGGCTAAACTTGAGAGAAAGCTATGTTCAGCGGTGGGCAGCTAATAAGTAGTGTACCTGAGATTGTTAAGTATAAAAAGATCTAAAAATGTGGATTGCTACTAGGCGGAGAATAGGTAGCAGTACAAAAGTAGTTCTCAAGGCGATTCAAGTAAATTATATATCCATTTAGAAAAACCTTCAAATAGTTTAAAAATTATAAAAGATATTCAATATTCCTAACATTTATGAATGTGTGCAGAATGCTACAGAACTGCTTTATTAGTAAACAGTTGTCACAGTTGCAAGTAGCTACAAATATTTTACACACTTTGTTCTACCTCAATACTCAGAAATTGAACCAAACTGAAGATGATTTGTCTTCTGTTTTTAAATCTTTAATGACTCCAATGGGTGTTATCTTACACACATGCAGACAAACAAAGCATCATTAAATTAATAAGACAATGATGACTTATAAAACAACAACAACTCATTCACTGCAAGTAAAACTAGGCAGCTACTAATATTTAACTCGGTCATGAATATACAACAGCTACGGTTAATCCTGGACTTATCGTAAAATTGTCTAACTTCTCTTTGGACAAACAATCTACAGCAACATTCGATGTTCCCGAGTTTTTTGTTTTTATTGTATTGTATTTACCTTGGTTATATTTTTTTATACAAGAAATAAAAATGACTAGTAGTTAAAATCTTTTATGAAGCACTTTACAATAAAAGCGATAAACAATAAGGTTTTGTAATAATGTGTTGTAATTTATGTATACTCCCAATATTTATTTGAACTTGAAGTTGTGTGAAGTGAGTCTTAATATTTAGTCAAGACCATATTGTTTTATATTTATTGTATATGTTACTCGTCTCAACTTGTTGGTCAAGCTGCTTAGACTGCTGATCAAGAAGTCTCAGGTTCGATTCTTGGTCCATATAACAAGGTAGTCCATTTAGCATATCAAAAGAAAAAAATCTGGCAGTGCCTCTCCTAAAGATCTAAGGTAAAACTTTTGTAATCCTTTTAGAATAGGCATAGAAGTCTTTGTTAAGGTTAACTGTATAATTTTGAGGGGCTTAACTAGAGACGCCACGAATATTCGGCTACTAGGTATTCGGCCAATTCGGCCAGTTTTTTTTGGTATTCGGTATCCGGCCGAATAATAAACGATTTTTTTGATTTGCTCTCACTGTATGAACCAATCCTAGGAAACTTGTTTTGAATCGTGGATCAAAAAAGTTGCATCCAAAATAGTATCTAATGTTTTATCACAATGCGTGCCGTGACGTGATTTACTCGCAGTTGAAACAAACAGTCATATACCCGCCCGCGCTCCCGTATGCACTACAACGAAGGACACAGGGTGCGACTTGTCTTATTCTTGTTTACGCGCTTGACAAGCCTGTATTTTGTGCCAAGTGTCAAATATTCGGTGCTTCGGCCGACAGTGTTGCCGAATATTCGGTATTCAGCCAAATCACTATTTGTGGCAACTCTAGGCTTAACAATTAAAAATTCAATGACACATGTTAAGCGTTAAGAATATTATGACTGTTCCTTATCAGTAAATTAATTCAATGACACTGTAAAGCTGGGTATCCATTATGTTCGCGAACTATTTGCGCTCCGCGCTCCTGCAACTGCTCCCATAGTGGATACGTTCACGCTCCCGGAGCGTGCAACGCTGCGCGCTCCGTGCTCCAATTGGTGGCGGTTTTTGGGCGAACACAAAGGGGAGCTCAGTGTGTTCGTGGACGCGAGCAACATATCACCTATAGTGCGTACGTGTCGTGTATCACGCTCCACGCTCCGTTAAAATGGAGTGGTCGGAAGAAAAATGTTTATCTTTAATCGGGTTGTATCGAAACTATACTGACGGCCTGGGTGGAAATCTTGTAAATGGCAGATTCCCAAAAGCGAGGAGGGCTTCTATAGTCTTCGAAAAGATAATGAAATAAAATATATGCGACACTAGCCACTAATGGTGACGACATGTTTGCTTAATGTTCGCAAGCGGACTGTGGAGCACGTGTTTCTATGGAGATGCGCGTGCGTTCTCCATCAGAGCGGTTACGGGAGCGCGGAGCGCAAATAGTTCGCGAACATAATGGATACCCAGCTTAATAAAATACTTATTATCTATGGTCATTTTTAACCCCCGACGCAAAAAGAGGGGTGTTATAAGTTTGACGTGTCTGTCTGTCTGTGGCACCGTAGCTCGCGAACGGATGATGCGATTTCAATTTAGTTTTTTTTTGTATGAAAGGTGAGTTACGTGCGCGTGTTCTTAGACATGTTTCATGAAAATCATTTGAGTCGTTTAAAAGTTATGGGGGTGAAAGTGGGGATGAATAAAAGAATGTCTGCAAAAATATCATTGGCGTATGATTACTCGATTAAGTGCTTCAGTAGGGGGTTTTTTAAATTTTGAATTCATAGTTATGTTCTACTATTACCCACAATAATCTAGCACTTATGAGCCTATTTGGTGTACTTTGACATTAAGTTGTTTATAACAACTGTAAGTACAGTGATTTTGATTTAAGTGATGTTTAGCTGTTTATTTTTTTTTTATTTTTTTTATGTATGGCCCGCCAAAATGACTCTACTCTGCCTGATGGAAAGCATAAGCAGAATCCAAGAGTATTGGTCGCCATACTCACTGCGAATGCAGACAATGCAGTATGGCAACCCACACCATGGCGGCCTAGTGATGCTGCTGCATCTTTTAGTCTAGTCAACAAGTATGGAACTTGTTGACTAGACTATTTGGGCCTCCGGTCTCGCACTCACCAACGAAACACGACAGCACGAACGTGGTCATTTTACGTTGATTTTCTGTGCGAGGGTAGTACCGCCCCCGTCGAGCCGGCCCATTCGTGCTGAAATCAGCGTGGCTCTACTACCTCTAAGTACAACTTCAAAGTGCTTCACTACAACGCGCGACCCCATACTGCGCAACAGACAGTCTCCAAGCTGCAAGACCTGGGGTAGGAAGCTCTCTCTCATCGGCCATACTCACCAGACCTTGCACCTACCGACTATTACTTTTTATAAAATTTAGACAACTTTTTAGTGGGTAAAAATTTCAATTCCCGAGAGGCAGTACAAAATGCCTTTGAAGAGTTTGTTGCCTCCCGTCCAGCTGATTTTTACAAGAAGGGCATCAATAAACTGCCAATGCGTTGGCAAAGATGCGTCGATTGCATGGGTGATTATGTCGAATAACAGAAATAAAAAACTTTGAAAAAATAAGTACTTTCACTTATTGCATACAAAACGGCAATTTCATAGGTAAAGACCTATTATTATGATGAATAAAAATGACTATTGATTTGAATTGATTAAAAAATATAAAAATAATTTTTGTATAGATTGTTGAAATTATAAAAAAAAAAGTCAAGATCATACAATACTCACTTATCAAAACTGAAATTGTCAGCCATATCTCCTCTAGTCCCACTGCTGTGCCTCTGCCAGAACCTCAGATATATCCATGAAAGAATGGTTCCACTTCCCCACATACAAGGGTATGTGCCTTCCAAAGCACCAATAGCCCACAGAATTATAGCTGCGATTAGGATCAACAATGGCAATGATCGATTGGTCAGCTTGCCTGAAAGAAATATTAAAACTATGATTAAACTATGTTATGACTTTTAAAACCAAACAATAATTGGTAGTTTCTATTGCTTAAGTGTTTGAAGAATTCAAAATAATACCTATGAATATATGAACCATCAATGCACACAATCATATAGATATAATGGATAAAAGATTAATGTAGTGTGCATAATCTTTTCAAGGTAACTAGTAAATTGCTATAAACTTAAGTATCATTTAATTACAACACATCAATGGTAAAAATTAAATACTTATCAAACAATTCCCACCTAGTGGTGTTTTTATCAGCAGATGATCTGGCATTATCTGCTTTACTGCTACACTCACCGCCGCCAAATACCCCGCCAACCCGTGTACATGTATATCAAACAAATAGGAAGGGTGCCCAGTACACGCAAATATCACCAAATAGTAGAACGTCGTCAGAAAAGCAACACCGAAGTTTGTCAGCAGGAAAAACTTCATCATTTCCATTTGACCCCATAATGGTTCTATTAGTTTCCCACACAGCCCTACAGTCACAATGTCGATGATCACTTCCCACAAATGTATCTCGAGAAACCAGAATGTGAAAGTGGACCACAGTTGGAAAGAAGGTGGCAACAAATACCCTGGAGTGACACTAAGAACGTCCACAACATCGTCGGAAAACGACAGAATGTACCCTATAGTAACTACTACACAAATGAACTTCACCGATGGCGATGTGTTTCCTAATAAAGCGGAAAACTGCTGTCGTAAATATGGTAAATTACGACTGAATACCCTAAGCGCAGCCATTTTTATGACGGATGAGCGAAAATCCAAAACTGACAGGAACGATGTCAAAAAACCGTCACAGCATCGCTTTTGTCAAGTTTTGTCACAATGACTGTGACAAAACTTGACAAAAGCGATCTGTTTCACGCTAGAATGTTTTTCTGAAGGTTGACAAATTGCAATTTTCAATTAGATTCTGTATAAATAATTACTTACTATGACAGTAAACTGTGAGTTATACTTTAAAACTAAAAATATATCTAGTCTAACATAAAATACTTAATTTATTGAATTAGAAATCCCTGTAAAATTCAAAGTCACTCAACACAAACATCAGCTGTCAAGTGGGTATTCGTGTCGTGTCCGTGTGTCGTGCGTGTCATGATGTCAGTCAGTTAGTAAAGGCATTGACCTACAGTACATGGACTACGCATACCTACAAATTTATCGTGCCTACCTACACAAGAAGTTGGCGCATAAAATGGCTGCCTTTAGGGTTGTATCTATGTAGAGTGACTGGAAATGCCGATATCGATATTTAACCCTTTTCTTGACGGTGTATCTGCATAGATACAGTCAACTTGGAAAAATTGATTTAAAAAAAAACTTGTTTGTGGAACAAAGCGTTATTAATTTTTTTAAAGTGTCACTATTTCTGAACGTATTTACGTCAAGTTGACGTTTGCTGAAGTTACGGTTACTTCATACTTCAAAATGCCGAACGGACTGAGTAAAATGTCACGTAAAAAGGTAGGAGTAATTTATTTTTTATTTATTTTGTTCAATGGAGTGTTTATTTTACATGGCATGGTAAACTAGAATATTTGGTTAGTCTGAGGAAAGAGATTTTTCTAGTAAAAATGTAATAATTTTATTGGAAACTAACTCTGAAATGACATGTATCTCGCAGTGCACACTGCCATGTTCGCTAATTATTATTTTTTCAATGAAGTGTATCTTGTAGTGCACATTGACAAATATACTATGTAAATATTTATAATCTAAAAAATCATTTTATTATATAGGGTGCATGTGGCTTTCGTTATTATGAACTTAAAATGTAAAAAAATCAACTTATTTATTTTGCTGTAGTAAATACTTACTTTTGACTAAAGGGGATTATAAAAATCTTGTTCAAACCTTATACTTGTATATGCTTGGGTAAATTATGAATTTGTGGTCAATGTTGCTTTGTAAGAGGGTGAGCTTTGAGTGTTTGTTTCAGGGGGGAGTACAACAGCAAAAGAGCAAAAAAAATTGAGCACTTGTATCAAAATCGGACAAGCAATCAACGGACGATGAATCATCTGCTGAGTATGGAAATGAAATGCAGGACTTTCCATTTTTACGTAAGGTAGACGATGATTCGCACCCGCGCCCACATTACCATCATCATTGGAAAACCTGAATTCACTCTCTGGTGAAGAAATAATTCCTGTTCAAGAAGCCGTCAGTGAATCTCAGTTGACACCATGTCAACAAAATCAACAAGCATAAGAGCCTGCACTGCAATCATGCATCAAAAATAATTTTACTGATAAATATTTATATTTCGTAGGAAAATTTAATTGAAAAAAATCTAAGCCATAATAATTTTAATGTTGGCAATGAAACATATCTGCCCTGGGTACCTCTCCTACATCGGCCCATACAAAGTTGCCACCCCCTGATATAACCATTACCTTTACTCAATGAGTAAAGAAAATATAAGGAGATGCCCTATTCTACTATACGAACAATTCATTATACAAATATATATAAGATCGACACATATATACAAAAAAGCATTTTGTTTCATTTTAACTTAAGTTTACCTTGGTGTGAAAAGAGAGACATAATAATAATAAATAATAAATATTTTCGGACATGTAACACACAACGCCATCTAGCCCCAAGCTAAGCAGAGCTTGTGTTATGGGTACTAGACAACTGATACAAATACATATATACTTTTTTTTTGTAAATACATACATATTATACATAGAAAACACCCAAACTCCGAAACAAATATTTGTAGATCAAGATAAACATAGTTTAGTGAGCACTAATATTGGCAACACTTTTGAGTGACGTCATGCACTTGTCAATTCGTGACCGGCGACGCCATTGTATGCACCAAGTTCTGAGGTAAATCTGCTGTCAAGCGGTTGTTGTTGGAAATTTTGTTTTTGTTTTCGTGCCAATTATGGCTTTAAATTGGTTTTTATTGTATCCAAGGCTTTGCCCTTGACATGAAAATCATGCCTTCGTGCTCCATTAAACAATTTGGTGCAAGAAAAAACAAGAATCATTGTACATTGACTCTTTACAGGTTAGTACAAAAATGCATTGAAATTGTTCAATATTTTACGATTTTGTTTATTGTATTAAACATATTCTTTTTATACTTTCCGAAGACGTTTGCTAGTTTTTTGAGGTTCCAAATGGTATTATTTGCTTTGTTTCACTTTGATTTGTTTACATACGATTAAGGATAGTGATGGTAGAGTTAAAGTGTCGATACTTATATTATTATATAAAAAAATATGTTAACATGGTGTTCTCTTCATCAGATTTCCTGTAAATGAAATTTTAAGAAAGAAATGGATCGAAATCATTGGTTTGGAAAATATAAACCCTCAACATAAAATGTGGTATGTCTGCTCGATGCACTTCCATGAAACATCCTACAACAGAACTCTCGACGTGACGCGATTACGTTACTGCGCAGTGCCCCAACCTGAATGTGTGAATAAATATTACAACTATTTAAAACGTATTTTATTTACTCAATTTGTTATTTCGCTCAATGTCAACATAATATAAGTACTTTTATGTTGATATCGGTATCCCAGAACCGTCGGAGCTACGAAAAAATAGGTAAACAACGATATACATTCTCGTTGGTTTGAATGCGGAGGTATTCTGTTCTTTCTTTAGTCTTGTTGCTGATAGAACGGATAGGGCTGTTTTCATAGCCGATAACAAATGGTTTTAAAATAATAATTTGAGAAACCTCACCTACGATCATCTATTCCCAGACTACAGAAAGACCAGGATTTTAGGGATTCCAAGAGGAATCCACGACCTCATTTTGGGAGGAGGTGATGTACGCCTAAAAGGTGGGAAAAGGGAGAGGACTAGCACTCTCCTATCCCACAATGGACTCACCAAACGCTGTAGCACTCCTAATGGCCTACGGTTTCTTGGGTACAAGCCCAAGAATCGTTTAAGTAATATTTCGCTCATATCATATCTAGCCGGGTGTCCCGTGATGGCCAGCTTTCATTTTTGGCTTTTAGCCTTAAGTCCATCATTCAAAATTTAATCAGTTTCAGTTCAGAAATCTTTATTCTCATAAGAATTTGTACATTCACTTAAATGAGAACATATACATTTTTTATCTACAAAACATTCCGACGAGCATGCATTAATATAAGACAAATATTATAATACAAAAATTTTTCAAAGTTAAGGTTCAAGAAATTAGGAATATTCACCTTTACTCCACTACATACACTTATTTTGCAATACATTTCGGTTACTACATGGTACATTGGTAATAACATAGCATATTTGAAACGAAAATTCATCAAAAACACAGTAATCACACTCTTAAAAACCTTGAATGAGGGTAAACAATATAGGCAGTTCTATTGATCAAAATAAACAGAAATGAAATATTTTTATTCTACCTACATTAGACCAAATACAATTCAAAGACCACAAAGACAGTGAATCACTAGATGCGTTATACTGACGGCTAACAAGTTCAGTTGAGTAATGTACTTGGGAATTAGTTGATTAATATTAGTGTCACATTATTTGTTATTTTATATATGTAAATAGTTTATTTTATTTGTTTGTATTTTTTTATTTATGGTTTTTGTTAAACAGATGGGTTTTTAATAATGTTTTGAATACATTTAACTTCTCTGCTTCCTTAATAGAGCTTGGTAAATTGTTATATAACTGAGCACTCGCATAGGTTATATTTTGTTTGCCATAGTTAGTTCTTGGAGGACGTAGTACTAAATTATTAGCGCGCCTGCTGTGTCCCCTTAATTGATTATCTTCACTTCTTAATTGGAATGAGATATTAGTGTGTATGTCTTTTGTTAGTATTTTTCTAATTAAGATGCATGTGTTGTATTTGTATGTATCATCAATATTCATTATTTTAGTTTCTTTATAAAGCTTTACAGAAGGTGTAAAATAATCATAGTTAAATAGTCTCTTAATTAATTTGTTCTGTGACACTTGTAGCAAATTGAGGTTTGTTTTAGCTGCAAAGCCCCAAATCTCGATAAGATAATCTAGGTGTGGTTTAACTAGGGAATTATATATAGTATAACGAACGTTATGTGGCAAACACCGAACCACACCTCGCAGGGCACCTGTCAAAGAAATTAACTTTGCCCTAAGTTTTTCGATGTGCGGTTTCCATGTTAAATTTTTATCCAGAAGTAGTCCCAAAAATCTTTCTTGCTCCGATTTGCTTATAGATAAATTATTAACTTTTAGAGTAATATTATTGTTATGGATTTTATTTTTGGCTGCAAATATTACATAATGGGTTTTATCGGTGTTGATAGTCAAGAGATTTGAATTAAACCAGGCATTAATAAGCTCTGGATCACTTTGAGCATCCTCTGCGAGTGAATCAACATTATCTCCAAAATAAAACAAGCTAGTGTCATCAGCATAGAGCGAAAGGTCTCCCTTAAGATTAAGTTTGCTTTAATCGTTTATATAAATTAAAAATAAAAGGGGCCCTAAAATGGAGCCCTGGGGGACCCCATAGGTAATAGGATGTAGCGAGCTTTGGTATTCTCCGATTTTAACAACTTGAGAGCGACCCGCGAGATATGATTGAAAAATTTGATGAGCCTTACCCGAAATACCAATAGCACCAAGCTTGTCCAAAAGAATTTCATGACTGACCGTATCGAATGCTTTTTTCAAATCGATGAAAATGCCCAGCCCTACTTTTTTTTCATCTATACTATTTTTTATTTTAGTTGTTAAATCTACTGTTGCAGAAAGTGTATTTGATTTGACCCTAAATCCATATTGTTTAGGGTATAAAAAATTTATTGAAGTCAAATAGGCTTCCAATCGTTTACAAATAACCTTCTCAAATACCTTCGAAATGACGGGAAGCACAGATACTGGCCGATAGTTACCGGGATCCGCCCTGGAATCTGCCTTATAAATTGGTGTTACTTTGGCAACCTTTAAGCCATCTGGGAATTGACCTAACTCAAAGCAATCATTTATACATAGGGCTAATTTAGAATGAATTTGGTTCTTAGCGTATTTTATTGATTTCGTATTTATATTGTCAATTCCTGAACTAGTATTACTATCTAAGCTATCTATTACTTTTAAGATTTCAGTACCCGTAGACGGTTGTAAAGAGTCTAAGGAGTTTTCTGTCAGTTTGTTTTCGATTTTTGCCGCAGTACAAGCATCAGCATCAAGATAAGTAGTCTGTATTGAGTTAGCCAGTACTGTACCAATAGTTGCAAAGAATTCATTAAAATATTCACAAATTTCATTTCCGTCTGACAAGTTCATATCGCCTTTTGTTAGCTTGGTTGGTATAGAATTTTCTCTGTGTGTGTTATGTGCTAGTGTTTCGATTAGGTGCCACATCTTCTTAGGTTCATTTCTGCAGTCTGAGAATTTCTTATGATAATATTCAGCCTTCATTTTCTGAATTTCTTTACAGACCATATTTCTTTTAGATTTGAATTCATTCTTGATATTTTCATTATTTGGATTATTTTTGTACTGCTGGTATGTTATGTTTCTATCGTTAATTTTATTTAAAATGTTTGAATTAATCCAATCTTGTCGTGGACGATTCAAAATCTTTGTCTTTTTTATTTTACATTTCTTGTATGCTTCCAACATTTTAACTTCAAAATCAGCGTAATTTATGTTATCCTGGGTTAGTTTTATGTTCTCTATTAATGAATCAAATTTTTCATAATCTATTGCTTCATATTGGATTTTTTGTTTGGGTGATTCTTGGTACTTATTTATCCCTAGGAAAATCTGCTTGTGATCAGACATAGGTGACTCGATGGTTGCCAAATAGAATTGGTTTTCCGCTATGTTGGTAACAACATGATCAATCACAGATTTTTTTGTCTCTGAGTGTCGGGTACAGTATCTGGCACTTATTTTATTTAATATTCTGTAGCCAGATTCAAGAATGGTATCTTTATAGCTTTTAGTGGAGTCGTTCATATGAAGTAAATCATAGTTGAAATCACCGATGATAAGAGCCCTACGGTGTCGGTGTAATTGATTTGAAAGCTCATCAAGAAAAGGCTTGTCACTTGTTCGACCAGGCTTATACACTGCTCCAATGTCAATCGAAAATTTATCGAGGTGTATCCAAAGAAATTGATTATCTCCCTGAGTCACTTCTTCAATATAAGAATGTTTGAGTCTCTTAAGAACAAATATAGAAACACCGCCACCAACATTACCCCGCCTATAGTTGTAATAATGCGTGTAATTTGGTATTTGGAATCGTTTAGCTTCGTCATCAGACTTCAACCAGGTTTCTGTTAGGATTATAATGTGTATAATAGATTTGATTGATTTTATAATACAGCATAATTCGTCAAACTTTCCGTGTTTAACAATACTTCGAGCATTAGCATAAAAGAAACTCAATGAATTTTTGCCACTGCCCAAATTTTCGTAGTTATCACGAGCTTGGTAAATGATGTTTGTGTGCTGTTGACGTTTTAGATTGGAATCAGTTGGTTTTTTGAATCAGTATTCAAAATCCTCGGCAACCCCTTGATGTATTTAATTGCTAAATTCTGTTCGCCATTTGATGTTCTTTGAATAAGTTCATTTTTAAGGATCTTGTATCGCTGTTGTTGGTATGGAGTTTGATCAGGGAAAATTTTGACTAAAGAATTCGGTAGCTCACTCTTTTTACGTAAAATCTTTTTAGCGTCTTCTTCTGATTCAAAGCTGACTTTAGTCAAACGATTAACTCCTGGTTTGTATCGTCCTAGACGTGATACGCTTTTTAGCTTCAGACTATCTCCCAAAATTGGTTTCACAGTTCTAATAACTTCAACCCTATCCAATTCAAAGCGTTCCCTAGTATTACTCGATTTGGCTTCTGGTATACCAGCAATTAATACATTATTTTTTCTAATATTTTGCTCATGTACCTCCATTAACATATCATCGTAATTAAATTTATCTTGGGATGCCGACTGAGTAGCAGACTTACTAATCTGGTTCATGTTGAATTCTAATGAGGCAATCTTTTTATCGGCAATTTGCATGGAGTCGCTAAGATTTCCAATATTCGACTTGATTTCTTTTTGCTCAGAGGTTATATTTTCTATCTTCGACTCGTTAACACTCACTATATTTTTGATGTCCTGCATTTGATCTCTGATACTAACAACATCTTTGCTCAGTTTTGCATAATTCTCGTTTTGTAAATTTATAGAAGATGTTAATAGTGCCATCATATCTGCAATTTGTTTTTGAATACTGTCTAACTGAATTTGGACTTCACTTTCAGTTCCATGTTTACGCTTATTGCGAAAGGTAATTAAAGGTGCTTCAGAGGGTATCTGAGCAGACGTACCTGCAACGGCAAGATTTGGTTGAGATCCGCTCCGTCCAATGTTCGAGCCACTTCCAGACGATTGCAGCAATGACATCTTTGTATCTGTTTGAATCTACGATGTACTTGGTCTGTCGATTTGGCCCTCCAAGTGAGTAATTTCAAAAAAAAAAATATTTTCCTCCGGGTGGTGAGGGACGCTTAGAAGTCACAGTGAAAGATAAAACACTTACTATACTGACAGGGAGTGTTAAAGTTTGAATTACAATGTACCAATGAATTAGAATTATATTTTAAATTAGTAACACGTCCGTTCGGCACGCTCGCTCGCACTCACTCCTACACACTAATCCATCCATTATAAATAATAAAAAACAATCGGAATTAACTATAATTATTTAATGTTATCGTTATTTTTGCAATTTATTAAATATTTCAGTTAAATATCGATATCGACATTTCGAGTCACTCTACATAGGTACAACCCCAAAGGCAGCCATTTTATGCGCCAACTTCTTGTGTAGGTAGGCACGATAATTTTGTAGGTTGCGTAGCCCATGTACTGTAGGTCAATGGTATACGTGTTCTGTCTGTGATGGTTATAAAATCAGTAAGTAAATAAATATATAAAAAGTCGAAATTGAGATAAATAATTTCATTATTTCTCTTACCAACAATTTTATTGTCTAAATGCTTATATCGAGGATCGTAGGAAGTGTCTTATTGGTATGTTAATAACTACTCATTAGACATTAATAACACTACCGGTTACCGGTGAAAAATTATCATCTTTTAACTTTATACACATTTTTAAGTGCCAGGCTGTTTTATTTTAGTTACGGGTAGCCAGCGTTTGTGGAGAGAGTACAATGGCAACTGGAGGCAAAGTGTGCAATACGCGCCGTATGAGTTACTTATCACAATCTGAAGCAGCAGACTTAGACAAGGATTTATTCGAAGAATATAAATTCAGTGTAGATCAGCTCATGGAGCTCGCAGGTCTCAGTGTAGCGACTGCAGTTGCTCGCGTCTTTCCACCAACTACGTAAGTATTTATAAAAGTTATACAAAACATACAAAATTAACTTATTTCTCAAGTAATTAGTCCTTATTTTGGCTTTGTTCAGAGCTATACCAATGACAACTAAACATACGATAAAGCATAAAAACATACTTATGTTACCCTGGTTTTTATGATCTACCATACTACATATCCTGGGAGTGTTACTAAATTTTATTTTTCATGGTTTTATTGTTATTCATAACATCATCATTACTGTGATAATTGGTCTAACATAAGTAAAGCTAACTAAATCAGACTAAGAAAGTTATCAGTATAATTTTAATTATAATTTATTACATTATTTTGTAAACCTCATCCATCTCTCTGTTAAAGAGAAACCTGTATTTTAAATGCCATTTCAGTCCTTCCAGGGTATGTACTCGACTTCCTAAATATATTTAAAACTTGTTAACAGGCATCAATCTGCCCTTGTAGTATGTGGACCTGGAAACAATGGTGGCGATGGTCTAGTTGCAGCCCGCCACATGACTTTATTTGGCTACAATGTTTCAGTGTACTACCCAAAACGCACACCTAAACCTTTATATGACAACCTGCTTCACCAATGTGTACAGTTTGGAGTCGATGTCATCACAACATTACCAAAATCACAAGAGATAAATAATGATTACAGTTTGCTTGTGGATGCACTTTTTGGGTTTAGTTTTAAACCACCAGTACGAGATGAGTTAAAACCTGCTATGGATGTTCTTATTGATTCCAATTTGCCAGTTTGCAGGTAATATATTACGTAAAATTAGTATGTTAAAATGTTTATTTTTACTAAATAAATATTTTTCAGACATCTAACACACAACGCCATCTAGTGCCAAGCTAAGCAGAGCTTGTGTTATGGGTACTGGACAACTGATATAAATACATATATACTTTTTTGTTGTAAATACATACACATTATACATAGAAAACACCCAAACTCCGAAACAAATATTTGTAGATCATACAAACATTTGGTCCGACCCAGGAATCGAACCCCAGACCTCATGATCAGCAGTCGCACACGCCAACCGCGAGACCAACGAGGCAGTCAAACTAACATTTGCTCTTGGCTCCGCTCACATGTATATTGGTTATAGCGGTGAAGAGTACCCATGTCTTTGTTCCTCAAAAATCAAAATACCTCCATGCCAAATTTTATTGAAATTTGGTGCATTGGTTTAGCTGTGAAAGTATAACTAACAGTTTCTTTCAAATTTATATTTTGGTATGGGTAGGTCTGTGTATTTAGGCATTAGGTATTGATAGAGTTATATCAGTGGCGTCTCTATCCCGTGAAGCGCCCGTTTGCAATCATTGCACACCCTGCACTATAGGTAAAGATGCCCCTGAGTGAAATATAAACATAGCTAGGTTAGGTATTTATTAATCTATTAATCGAGGTTCATTTCTTGAAATGCATATTTTTATTTTATACAAAAGAAGTCTAAAATAATACAATTAAATTTAATATACAAAAATATTTTAATATTTAAAACTGTACCTATCCTTTGTTTTAAACAAAACTTTAGTTTAGTGAGTGAGTTTAAATTTTATTTTCTTGATTTCAGTGTGGATATCCCAAGTGGTTGGAATGTGGAAAAGGGACCTCCCAACGTAAGAGCGCTTAAGCCAGCCCTTCTGATATCACTATCAGCTCCAAAGAAATGTGCTAAGCCAGAGTATTTAGAAAATGCAAAGCATTTTCTTGGTGGCCGATTTTTGCCTCCAGGTATAATCGAAAAGTTTAAATTGATTTTGCCACCTTACCCAGCCCAGGATCAAATTATTCAATTATCATGTTGAATGGATCGTGTATTTATTTTATGTTATTATTGGTTTGATAAAGTTTGAAGGGAAAATATAAATGGATATTGTTTTGTTACTCAGTTATTGGTCAAATAAATTTTTTTTACTAATTGGTTTTAATTAATTGGCAAAGCCTAAAAAGTTGAGTAGGTTAGTATGCTTGAGTAGTAGCTAAGAACTATTATGTTAAGGGAAATTTTGCCATATTGATAAAATCAAACAAAACAAATCAATATTTAAAATTGATTGGGTGATCTGATGATGTCTGATGAGAAATACACCAACCAATCAGAAGCTTGCGTGAGAGAGACAGACTCTAACTAAACTCAGTCTCTACTTCGATCACGCTTTCCGCACGTTCAGCGCTGCCTTATATATATACTAGCTGACCCGGCGAACTTCGTACCGCCATATTTACATATCTGTCTCAGCTTCCCACAGGCAGTGTACAGTCGCGGACAATAAAAAACACTTTACCCGTTATCTTTTATTTTTTTGCTTTCTAGCAAAAAAAGAATGAATGAAATCAGGCTATGTGTTATTGAATTACAACTAAGTGCATATTTTGACTTTCATCCCCTCTCTCCAGGAAACCGTGCTGAATTTCGGGATAAAAAGTATCCTACGTCCTACCTCGTAGTATGAACTAAAATCGTGCCAAGTTTCATTTGAATCCGTTCAGTAGTTTCGGCGTGATGCGCGGCTAAGATACAGACAGACAGACAGACAAAAATGTAAAAAAATACAGTTTTGGCTTCAGTATCGATTATAGAAAGCACTCAAAATAAAATTTTCAAAATATCTTTAATGTACAGAATTTGACCTGTTACACTTTTAATATTTAAAGTATAGATAGATATGCTATAAGCTCTATTCCGATTTCGATCTTTCTACTTCAATCACGCTTTCCGCCCGTTCGGCTGCCATTCCATATATAATGCTCTGAGGGAAAGCCTGATCAGCACAGAACAAAAAGAATAGGTAGAAATGTTATGTGTCTTAATTTACAACGGAACGACTGTCGCCAAACTCAGACAAATGACAGCACTATTTTATTACTGCACACTACTAACGAATTGTTTTGATTTGATGTTTTTATTTGCTCAAAACTAGCCTACAATACATAAAGTCACACGTTTAATAATATATCTTATCGCGTAATGTTAACAGTTATTTTGCCATAGCGTAAGATGAACTTACAACGTTTCGTAATCTTGAAAGTAAGAATACTTCATTGCAAGCTATTCAAAAACAGATGGCGTTATTCTAAATGCACGCAATTATAACATTAATCACTATAAGAATAAATTCGATATTTGTGTCATTCTTCGATATTTACCGCTACTCGCTTAGTGTTGTGGCACATATTACAATATTATCAATAATATCGATACCTAACTTTTGTTGTAATAGGATGGAGCAGAATAAAAAACATGAATTGAAGGATATCTGAGGAGGTAACATTATAAAGGTGAAGAAGCTAAAAAATAAGTACTTGCATAATAATGTTTATTAATTTTAAGAATCTGTATTATAATCATATTATATTTAATAAAGACTGTTTAGCCACTTAACAAATTTCAAAACAGTGGTTACATAATTAATATTTAGCACAGTATGTATTCATATTTAGTTTTATAGGAAATACACATGGTATCAATAATCATAAATTTTATTGACTGCAATGAACAAAAATGCAATACGTCTAATTGTCGACCCGTTGGTATAGTGTTTAGCGATCCTGACTGCTGAGTCAGAGTTCGGAACAGACAGAGAGACAGACAAAATTAAAAAAAAATGTTATTTTGGTATACGGCCCGTGCCTGCAAATTTCGCAGAGAAAAGAATCACGCTTCTACATAAATGGGCCGGCTCGACCGGAGTGATACCACGGCCTCACAGAAAACCAGTGTGAAATGGCGCTTGCACTGTGTTTCACTGAGTAAGTGAGGATACCGGAGGCCCATATCCCAACTCCTCCCCCTCCCCATCCCCCAAAGGTCGGCAACGCGCTTGTGACGCCTCTGGTGTTGCGTGTGTCCATGGACAGTGGTAATCGCTTACCATCAGGTGATACGTCTGCTCGTTTGCCACCTGTTCCGTAAAAAAAAATTGTACCGTGTACCTACACATGCAGATGCATTTAGTAAAAAGCGGATATAAATATTTAATATTACAAATAGGCACTCTTATTATATATATATATTCTTACTATATACTTATTTGTATAGATATTCAATGGTTAAAAAAAGTGTTTTTCTTTCAAGGCCACGTAAACAAACAAGCAAAATTTTATATTTATAATTATTATAGTAAGTAAATATAACACGTTCAAAAGTATGCAAATCGATAAAGCTAACATCCTACCTGGCTACATCACTAATCGAGTAGAATAGAAAATACGAGAATAACGTTGAAATCTGATAAGACCCGATCATACCAGATTGAGATTTATGTGAATGGGATAAGGAAGAGTTTAGCTTAAATCTCTAGTCAATTATCAGTTAAATAAAATTTTAAGATTTTATTGATAAAACATATAAAATTGTACCTACAGATGGTAAAAAACACCTCCATTATCATTTTTTTTCCTTCTGCTATCATTTTTACACTGTAAAACAGAACAGTACTGCATTGTGGCGTAAAAAAGAACTTTCATTGGACGACCTATTCAACGCAGCGTTGTAACACGACTATGATACAAAAAACCTACAATTCATACAGGTATGCGTTGCAACGCTTATCAGTGGCAAGCGCGCCACGCCTACTAGTCATTTCTACTTATATCTTTTTGTTTTGTGCTGATCAGAGTGGAGCTTAGAGCATATATATATGAGAGGGAGTTCCGAACGAGCGGAAAGCGTGATCAAAGTAGAGAGAAAGAGACTGAGTTATTTTAGAGTCAGTCTCTCCCTCTCCACTCCGATCACGCTTACCGCCCGTTTGGCTGCCCTTCTGGATATAAATGCTCTAAGGGCTTTCCGCTCGTTCAGCGCTCTCTCTTTTAAGTTTGTTTGACATTAATTGACATTTAAACGATTCGCGCCAATTTTTCCCGCGACCGGCTGTCACATTGTTGGTGAGGTCAAGCAAAGCAAGCTCTGTACCCTTTGTGCCTTACTGTTAAATTATTGTTTTAGAATCGTTTTACTTCAAAGTAAGTAATTCTCCTGGGTACTGAAATGATGACATATTTTATTTGTTTCCACAAAGTTGTCGTTACACTTTTCAAGTGATCGTAGAAACATAACTTTTCACAACTTTTTGATACACGAAGATCTGTAATTAATGAATCAATTACGTGTAGGTTTAACACTCGACGTATTACCAACAATTCCAATAAGAAAAGTTTCTATAATTTCAGACTAAAATGTTCGAAGCACGCCTCCTACGTAGTTCCATTTTGAAGAAGGTGTTGGAAGCCATCAAGGATCTGCTGACACAGGCTACATTTGATTGTGACGACAATGGAATCCAGTTGCAGGTAAATTCTAAGTACAAGACATTCCACTACTAATCTTATCGGACCGTGTTAACTAAAGTTCTCAAGTGTCAACAAGTCTCAGAGAGAATTACATAAACATTCGTTACATAGGTACTTTTTTTGTCAAACCTGTTCTAATTTATTACTTAGTTTTTTTTTACGAGCCTGTTGTGTCCCACTGCCGGGCAAAGGCCTCCCCTGCAACAAACCACTTTTATACTATAAGATTAACTCATTTAAATTGATGGAAGTTACAGAGCTCAGATTATAACTGCCAATATGCAGTTTGACTTATTAGCATGGGACTTATCCAACGGGACGTTCCCCAAACCTCATATAATATGTGGCTTACTCACATCCCTCTCTTCCTTCACATTACCATTCCTAATTTCTCTAAATGCCTGGGTTTTGGTAATAGACATGCACTAAGTTTGAATACTAATAGTACCAAACTTTAATTTGCAAAATGCTGAGGTAAGTTTCGAACATCTAACACAACTTCATCTAGTCCTAAACTAAGCAGAGCTTGTATAATGGGTACTAGACAACTGATATAATTACAGTTTTTTTTTTTTGTAAATCACATCACATAACACTTCATCACATCACACTAATAATAGGTCTTTACCTATGAAATTGCCGTTTTGTATGCAATAAGTGAAAGTACTTATTTTTTAAACTTTTTTATTTCTGATATTCGAAGTAATCACCCATGCAATCGACGCATCTTTGCCAACGCATTGGCAGTTTATTGATGCCCTTCTTGTAAAAATCAGCTAGACGGGAGGCAACAAACTCTTCAAAGGCATTTTGTACTGCCTCTCGGGAATTGATTTTTTTACCCACTAAAAAGTAAATTTTGGAAAAAGTAATAGTCGGTAGGTGCAAGGTCTGGTGAGTATGGCGGATGAGGGAGAGCTTCCAACCCCAGCTCTTACAGCTTGGAGACTGTCTGTTGCGCAGTATGGTGTCGCGCGTTGTCGTGAAGGAGCAGTGGGGACGACCGATTGACCAAAGCTGGTTGCAGATGTGCAAGCTCATCATCTCCATCATTCTCTCCAGTTCTTTACAGTACACATCTGCGTTAATGCTCATGCCGTTTTGTAAAAAGCTGTGGTGAATCACACCTGCACTATACCACCAAACAGTGACATCACCTTTTTAAGGGTCATTTTTGGTTTAGGGCATTGCTTTGGTGCTGAACCAGGGTCTAACCAACTTGCTGAGCGCCTTCGATTGTCGAACAGAATCCATTTTTCGTCGCACGTAACAATTCGTTTCAAAATTCCTTCATTTCTTTGCCTGTTGAGCAGCGCAAGGCAGGTCTCGACGCCTACGTTGTGCTGGCGATCGTTAAGGTCGTGGGGCACCCATCTATCAAGCTTTTTTACCTTGCCAATTTGTCGCAAATGGATCAATATTGTTTTGATGCTTACATTAAAAGCTGCTGCTAGCTCAGCTGTAGATTGAGCTTCGTCAGTTTCCACAATCGCCTTTAATTCATTATTGTTAACCAAAGTCTCCGGACGACCACAAGCTTCATTTTTCAAGTCAAAATTTCCAGAACGGAACCGGGAAAACCAATAACGGGTTGTGCGTTCGTTTGTACAGTTCTCTCCGTAAACGTTTTTGATGTTACGTGCCGTTTGTGTCGCATTGGTGCCACGACAGAACTCATATTCCATAATTACACGAATTTTTAAAGTATCAATTATGACGAAAAATGTTCAAATGTAATGAAAATACAACGCTAATCAAAAAACAAAAGACTGAGTTTGTAAATAGAATGTCATGGTTTTAAAACAAAATTAATTTGAATTTAGAATACAGAGCCATTACAAACTTTTTTTTATTTGAATTGACCAGTACTGAAGAAAGGCAATTTCATAGGTAAAGACCTAAGATATAAAGGCGAAAGTTTGTGAGTGTGTATGTTTGTTACTTCTTCATGCAAAAGCTACTGGATGGATTTGGATGAAACTTTACAGTAATATAGCTTATACATCAGAATAACACATCGGGTACTATTTGCCGCAATAATCAACATAAACGTGGGCGAAGCCGTGGGCAACAGCTAGTACAAAATAAACATAAAAACATTATGTATACAGGGTGAATATGACAAAACGACATTTGACGAAACCGCGGGCCATTCAAATATGTCTGTTGACTTTGGGATTGTTAAATTTATTTGAAAATTGAAATTTAAAAAATGAAATTTTCAAACAAACTAAATGCATAAAAATATTAAAACCGATAAGAACACCATTTGCAATTTAAGTTCACTAACCTGCGTGCATACGAGTACAGCTGAGCGCTCGCGCGGTGCTGCCGTGCACGCGCGCCTACTTATTGTAATAATAATTTACATTTATTTACACAATCACAATATTTCACAGTAATATCACAAAATGACAAAACATGAAATTAAATTAATTATTATTTGAATTTTTCAATTCTCAATGAATACACAGATCGTATCTTTTAATAATGTAATTTTTTCGCAACTTTGCAAATTAGTAACTAACAAATAGCTTTCAAATAAATAATAACAAAAAGTATGTCTTACGGGCAATGTCTTACAAAAAGTATATCTTGTCGATTTAATAAAGCCTGTACTTACTTGTATTTAAAGGTTTACGCTCGTTTTTTTAGAACTTTGTGAATAGATCTATGGCTTACTTACTTGAAAATGACGAGCAGCTGTACGCAAACTACATATCAGTGTAGGTACGTACAGCCAGAGCGCCGTTTCCTCGGCATTCTCCATAAATTAATATCATATCCGAGTATTCACTAGCCGTATAACCAAATCGAGGCATTGTTTCATTTACACTCACACAAAGTAATCGTTAAATAACAACTAAGTACTAACAAACCTAACTAATGCGTCACTATAAAAGCAGTTTTTCGCACTTATCACTTTAAAATACCTATTATTAATATTCAAAACAAACAGGACATAGGGCTTTAGCGCCGGCTACTTCAAACGTGCAACGACGCGATCGACTGCCAAAATGTGCAACACGTCACAGGTTCGCGTACTGCGACATACTGACCCACTAATCAAATGCAGTTTTTTACGTTTGAAATTAGAAAAGGATAGAAAAGATATTTTCGGTTTTCGGTTTACTCTCCCTAGTGATTCCTTCCAGCAATATCTATCTATTGTTTTTAACTATTTTGTGATTACGTGTGTGAGGGTCTTATTGCTCAGACATAAGGTATATTTTAGAGTGACAATTATTTAAGTAGTTAGACCTAAGGTCGTTAACCCGTTGATAATCGCGTTGCATTGAACACATCGTGTAGTAAATTTAAAAAACGAAAAGTAGTGTCCTGTGGCTAAACTACTGAACCGATTTTATTGAAACTTTGTAGGTGGACTTGTAACGTGTGTAGGTATACCTAGTTAAAAAAACACTTGCTTTGTGTTTTCCACCTTGTATGGACAGACTATTTCTTTTATTTATGTTGGTATAATGTATTGAAATCAGACAATACATTTATCAACAACGTGATCACATATTAGCAGGATTAAATTATTTTCTGTTTTGTTTCAGGCTATGGACAACTCCCATGTGTCCCTTGTATCACTGTCTTTAAGAGCTGATGGCTTTGACAAATATAGGTGTGATAGAAATATTTCCATGGGCATGAACTTGGGAAGGTATGTGTGTTTTACTTTTAGATAATACTAGCAACCCGCCCCGGCTTCGCACGTGTTCATTATGTAAAATATAATATAGCCTATGTTTGTCTATTTTTTTTCTATGTCTTCAACAAACATTATTATATTTTAGCCAATATACCTAAACATTCATAAATTATATACGAAAACCTTCCTCAAGAATCTCTCTATCTATTAATATATAACAATACAATATAACAATGTAAAAATCTTGCAGATTTCAGTAAGAACGGCGCATGATTGGTTAGCTCATGGCTGTGCAACAATGACTCCAAACCTTTTGTTTTGTTTTCTTTGGTCGACTTCGTTCTCATTCAAGTCTCTTAGTGAAAAAAATAATTGTAAACCGTATTATTATTTAAAAGGAGCAACCATGGAGTTACTTGCCAGATCCTTCTCCATGAAGGGTAGGCTGCACTTGGAACTGGCGACTAGAATCACTCGATTTTTTAATATTAAATATTGACTATTCATAAGTGCCTGTAAAATAAGTACCTATATGAATAAAATCTTTTTGAGTTTGAGTAAAAACCGCATAAAAATCCGTGCACTAGCGTTTGAGTTTATTGAAATTAAATTGTCTGCTTTTGGCAGTGAAGTCTAATACTCTACTCCTGTTGAACAGAATTGAAACAAAAACAAGGTAAAAAATGTATCTGCAAACTAGTTGTCCCTCCAATACCTTTGCCTTTTCTAACTATGGACTGAACTTAATTTATTAACCATCTTTAAATAAGGAGGAGGTTCTTCACCTCAGAACTTTCGACTGCGTAAACCAATATTTTATTTGAAAGGTGGTGCTTCCCGTGTGGTCCCATTCCAATTTAGTCTCCAGTTCTTGAAGTCGGTTTTTTTGTTAAAATTTTTAAAACTACTAATAGCACTTAAAATATAAATTATTTTTCTTACAGTATGTCTAAGATTTTGAAGTGTGCTGGTGATAAGGACACAGTCACAATCAAAGCTCAAGACAATGCAGATACAGTTACATTTGTGTTTGAGAGTCCAAACCAAGAAAAAGTTTCAGATTATGAAATGAAGCTCATGAACTTGGACCTTGAACATTTAGGTAATTTTCTATAATCTATGAGATTGCCCAAAAAGTTTCTAACTACAGCAACAAGTGCTAGATTGAAAGGACTAAACAGAAAAAAATCTGTCTGTATTGATCACCCATACTTATGACCACAATATACTATTTATATTTATAAGATAAGGATTTCATTATCTCTACACGCTTTTTATTAGCTTCACCTGTATATTTGTTTGTAACCGACTCCTTTGGACTTGATTTTGACCCACTTCAAACAATCAGAATGAGAATACATTAATTTGAAAAAAAATAATAATTAAAAGTTTAAAAAACTACATAACACGTTTTTATAAATAAACCAAACTAATAGTAGAAAATAATTCAAATGTAAAAAAATATTTCAATAATGTCGCTTTAAACCTTTTTCAAACTATGTATTATTTATTTTATAAAAGTTTAAAATGATAATATCAGTTCACTATTAATATGTTATTGTATATTTATACAGGCATTCCTGAGACAGAGTACAGTTGCACAATTCGTTTACCGAGCGCCGAATTCGCAAGGATATGTCGCGATCTGTCACAGTTTGGAGAATCCATGGTTATTTCATGCACAAAGGAAGGCAAGTGATTTAAAATTTCCAATTCTAACAACTGTTTTTAACCGACTTAAAAGAAGGAGGTTCTTAATATGACTGTTTTTTTTTTGTGTGTTCGCGGATAGCTTCGTCGTTTATGAACCGATTTTGATGATCCTTTTTTTAATGGAAAGAAGATATCCCAACGGATAAGAACACTAAGATCTGATGATGGCATCCAAGAGAAATCGAGTTAAACCTTGATGTCTAAGGTTTTGGATGTCAATAAGAGCAGAATGAAAAACTGCTATTAGTATCAAATTATATTCTATCTTCATAAGTTAGCCTTTTTTAAGTCTTGACTTTTTATAAAAAATATTTCTTATAAGTCTACCTGCAGTCAGACAAGCTCTTACAGTTTATTGTAGTTTGCTTAAAGTGATGAAAATGCCCACTGTATGTACCTACATAAAGTTCAGGGAAAAATATTTTTTATTATTTCAGGAGTAAAATTCTCAGCTACTGGTGACATTGGATCAGCAAACATCAAACTTGCTCAAACAGCGTCCGTTGATAAAGAAGAGGAAGCAGTAGTGATTGAGATGGAGGAACCTGTAATCCTGACATTTGCCTGCCAATATCTTAATTATTTCACAAAAGCCACCTCACTTAGCCCACAGGTAACCTGCCTATTACGTCGTAATATCTATTTTTGTATTTAGTATCTATACTAATATTATAAAGCTGAAGAGTTTGTTTGTTTTAAAGCGCTTAGTATAGATGGTAGTATTAGATAGCCCATTTATCGAGAAAGGCTATATTTCATCACGATAAGTTTTTACGCTACGAGCAATAGGAGACGTAAACGAGGTTGCGTGGGTCAGCTAGTTGTATATAGTTATAGTACCTGGATGACCGAGCGTCGCTCGGTATTTTTTTTATAGATGGGTTTGGGACTATCCAAACGCCACCTTTTTTTATATTTCTTCCAATAAAAAAAATAAGTTAAGTGGCGCCCTCTCTTGGTACGCCCTGATACTGTTTATTCTGCATCTTATTCCAGTATAGTTTAATGTCGTTCGCTCGAGTTGCGATAGATGGCGCTAGATGTACATTGCTTTTATATATTTGATTGTTAAAAACACGAATAAAACGACATTTTCTAAAAATGAATCCTAGCTAGATCGATTTATCGCCCCCGAGACCCCCTGCATACAAAATTTTATGAAAATTGTTGCGAGCCGTTTCCGAGATTCAGATTATATATAAATATATATATATACAAGAATTGCTCGTTTAGAGGTATTAGATATATATAGTTCCACAATATTGGAGTATTTCTACTTATAGAAAAATGCCAGTTCATAAATCCAAAACTTAATGGCAGACTCTAAGAATGTTAGGCCTGGCAGCTGTAGCTGATGTTACTGCAAGTTTCTTACGACAAAGTAATTGTTTTTTATATATTTGACCTGATGTTTTTTTGTAATTATCAGCAAGTTCAGTCAGTGCAGTTGGCCTTAGGGTCAATTTATACTAGCGCAGAGTCGAAGCGCATCGAAACGTCAAATTCTTTACAAATAAAGCGAAGAGAATATGTGTAGTAATGGGCATCAACAGCAGTGCTATTGAATCACTTGCCAGTTGACTCTCGTAGCTGAAACGTGTGTAAAATGGTTGACATTGCCAAAGTAGTGACAAGTACTTATATGGGAACACCGACGCAGGCCAATTTCCGACTGATGATGCGTAGGTTCGCTAGTGGGCGCATGGATAAGCGAGAATGCGCGAGTCTTTTTAAAATCTCAGAAGTAATGTGTGCGTTACGCCGTGGAGTTGAGGTTGAATATGTTATATTCAGTTTTGGATAAACGCTTCGATGCGCTTCGACTCTGCGCTAGTATAAATTGGCCCTTACGTACACTAAATAAATTTTATATTTCTTACAGGTACAACTATCAATGTCTGCTGATGTTCCCTTGGTGGTCGAGTACCGCATTCCCGATATTGGCCACATCCGTTACTATCTGGCACCTAAGATTGAAGAAGAAGACAGCTAGAAGATTTTTTAAAAGTTAACGGTTGCGCAAATTTGGCTGATCTTGAAATTTTTAAACACTTATCATGTTCATAATCTTCGTACACTGCGTGTATTCGCTGAAAAGATGTGATAAATAGTATTTTATAAGTCTCATTCCCGAATCTTTGAAATAATACAATGTCCATATAGAATCATTTCTTTTATTTTCCACAATAGTACAAATACTTCAATCA
Source organism: Diaphora mendica (assembly GCA_949125395.1). Lineage (NCBI taxonomy): Eukaryota > Metazoa > Arthropoda > Insecta > Lepidoptera > Erebidae > Diaphora > Diaphora mendica. The sequence continues at coordinate 24,818,285 of OX421316.1, forward strand.
TGTCCATGTTATACATGAGTATTGAATTAAAAGAATAAAATGTATCCAGTACATACAGAGTGTTCAATTAAAATAAATAATTTCTAACACAAATGGAATGGTGAACTTAAAGCCTCATGTTTAATACAATTATATTGATAGCTTCATCTTATTAATCAACCTTATATCTAAACAAATAAGAACCCTACTAAGATACATATATTATGTAGGTAGATGTAAACAATATTGGTGGACCATACATTCAGTACAAATAGCTATCAGACAAATAAGATTTAAAGTTCGCAAGACTAATGCAGGTCCTTGTAGATGTTTGGTACATTTAACACATTACATGCATGACTATAGATGTAAAGTGGTTTATCAATAATACTAAAGATAATCAAAATTAGAATGGTAAATTGTTAGGTTATTACTTACTATGACTAGACGTTTACTGTTTATTAATAAGTGTCTATGAGATAGTGTATTTGGAATAACTTGAAGTGCTAACACATACATTAGGGATTACTTAAAATCGAAACAATAATACTATTTAATATATTACGTATTAGTTCTTATATGTGACTAGAACCGTCGAGATACTAAAATTACTTACGAAATTAAAGAGAACTCACTCGAGAATATTGAATATAAATAAAGATACTTATAATTACGAAAGGAGGGTAGGGCAGGAATTTGTGAAACTACAGATCAACCCAGCTTGACTATATTACACAAACAATGATAAATTTATGCAACAAGAACAAAGAAAACACTAAAGATGCACAATTCAGTGCTCTGGATAGTAAGTTTATTGGTGGATACTGTCCTTAGATGCGTTCCTACTCATAAAAAAATTTTTATTGTGTTTGTTTTATGGGATATCATTGAGTCTAGCGAGTCAAATTTTGAGGGGATGGGTAATCACTAATCAGTTTGTTTTCCTTTTATGTTGTTGGTTTTAGTTTAACTAGAGAGTCATTTCATTGCGCTTTTAGGATAATTTAATGGTTTTCCTAAAAACGATTTTGTTTGTGGTCAAGTTTAGAGTTTGTGAAGAAAGGGAGTTTGTTTTGTCTTATTATTTTAAATAAGTAGTTACGCTTTTCGCATTATTGAAGTTAGAATTTAAATGTGTAATATAAATGACAGTATTTTTAGACATAAGAGTTATTATAGATAGAGCTGGAGAGCCAGGTCTCCGGTTGTCTCTTGGCTAGAGAGACAATCGCGGTACCTGTCTCGCTTTACTCGCGTTTGCGCTGAAAAGCAGCATAGCCGAACCATGGTATGAGACCTGCATTTCGAGAACGACACAATGTGACGTCACTACGTCAGTCCTTTACTACGCATGCGTCAGTTGAGAAAGACAGATGGGGTACCTAGATCTGTTTCCGCTTACAGGCAGACTCTATCTCTAATAACTCGTATGATTTTAGATCAGTCACTGCAAATGACAGATGTCAGTAGCCTGTCTTGAAAGCTTGTGTTCTTTGTTCTTTTGGGTAGATAGTTAGTGTGTAATAGAGTGTTGGGCGTGATCCGAGTCTCACTGTTTCCACTTCTTAGCGGAGAACAAGACGGCGCGTTGCTTCAAGAAGAGCGAGTAGCTCTGCTTGCGCGGCACGGCTGCGGCCGCGGGCGACGCGTCGTCGGGCGCGCGCCGCTTGTCGAGCGGGCGGCGCCCACCCGCGCCCACCGCGCCCGCCGCGCCCGACACGTACGCCGAGCGACGACCGCGCCCTCTACCTGCGGACGGGACAAATTATTACTATACAACTCTCAACGGACATGTCGCTCTAATAAGGCGCGTCTCCACCAAAATTGTTGGCAATTTCAGTGTTTGCAACTCTTCAGAAAATCGTCACCTTTTTTTTCTATTGTGTCTACACCGAGTCGCCAACAATTTAAAAAACACCATAGAGCCAATAAATATTTGCAACAAGCGTATTCTTTTGACGTTTACCGCCAAAAACGGTAACACTGTTCTGAACATTTGTTGACCATTTTTGTTGCCAACACAAGGAAATTACAGAAATTTTGTCACCAACACGTGTTGACAACACAAAAGTTGCCAACTTTTGTTCGGTGGAGACTCAGCTTTAGTCTAGTGATTAATGATTCTAACTACTGAGCCAGAGATCGTTATTTCGATCTCCACCCAGGACTAGTCTTTGTTTGATGAACATGATCGTTTGTTCTGTGCCTGAGTTAGTAGCTGCTCTGTTTATCAACAGTTTGGTTACTCGGCAAAGCCTCCACTATGGAGGCTTTGCCGAGTGTTATGCGAGATATCCAGTTATAAACATTAACTGATCGACCTAGAGTCGATTTAAGAACCATGAATTACTGACAACTAATTCTTAATGTTTTAAGACTCACAAGATCTATTGTTAAGCTAAAAGCATTTTTTTCAATATGTTATTTTTTTTGAAATTTTATATGAAATATAAATAAATGTTACCTGCCCCCCCTCCACGTCCTCAGGACTCGCGCTTGACATCCGAAGGTCCCGGCGCAACTTCTTCTTCCTCTTCCTCAACTTGAGCTGGACTAATGATCTGGTCGTGCAGTGTTCGCAAATGTCTCAACAGGTTCGACTTTACATTGAAACTCTTGTTGCACAGACCACAAACGAATGGACGCTCACCTGAAATGTAACATGCGGTGAAGGTTTAAAAATACGGAGTACCACTACTTCTTTTGATCCTATGGGTGTCCTAAGAAGTGACTATCAGAGCAAAATACGATAAACAACAATTAACAAAGAGTGGGAAGACTAGAAAAAAATATCCTATACCAACCCATGGTATAACAATACAGGTATGACATTCCAAAAGCTACCCAGTGTCACGTCACTATCCAGTTACCACTTTATAGCAACATAACATGAAATGATGGAAACATTTTCAGTCACCATTCTATTTAAAAAAATGTAAAATGCATTTAAATTGTTGTTTTGTGTACATAATCACACAAAATATTTGAATTTAAATAATAGGTCTTTACCTATGAAATTGCCGTTTTGTATGCAATAAGTGAAAGTAACTTTTTTTCAAACTTTTTTATTTCTGTTATTCGAAGTAATCACCCATGCAATCGACGCATCTTTGCCAACGCATTGGCACGCTGGGTTTGGAAGCTCTCAATTACTTTTACTTTTTCCAAAATTAAGACAACTTTTTAGTGGGTAAAAAATTCAATTCCCGAGAGGCAGTACAAAATGCCTTTGAAGAGTTTGTTGCCTCCCGTCCAGCAGATTTTTACAAGAAGGGCATCAATAAACTGCCAATGCGTTGGCAAAGATGCGTCGATTGCATGGGTCATTACTTCGAATAACAGAAATAAAAAAGTTTGAAAAAATAAGTACTTTCACTTATTGCATACAAAACGGCAATTTCATAGGTAAAGACCTATTATATGATCACGTAAAACTAAACTTTATTGTTCTATCGAATTCACCAAGGCAATAATGGTGGTTGGGGAGTTATTATTTCACACTACTGGTAACACTGAACCAGCGATAGTGATGATGACGTCATCTCGTCCTCTATGTATCTCGGAATGCCATACCTGTATTTTTATACCATGTACCAACCCATCTAGCCAGTGGAGGCCAAAACCTCGTTGCTAAGGAGATGCTTGTGTTCAGCAGTGGACTGTTAATGGCCGTTGATGTCGACCACAAACTATTATAGGAAAACTCTGTTCCTCATATTTTGTGGGTAGTCTAAAAACAATATCTTGTGTCTTTATGACATGTAATTACGATATGATGCAGCTTTTTATATTGATAAAAAAACTATATCTACAACATTGCTATAGCTGTAAATAAACGCGTCTGCAACTGTCAATATTCGCGAAACCGAATTATTACACTTGTACAATTTAACAGCCACATTGTCCTACAAATTGCGTGGTACGTTATCCCGGTCCTACGCTCAAAAGTTTTTTGTCCCTGCTATCCCTGTCAGCTACCACATAATTTTTGTAAGGTGGGCCCCTCATCAAAATGAAGCCACTCACGAAAAATTAGCTTGATAGTAATATAACTTGTAAAATTAGTTCCGGGGATCCCGGACTATATTATAAAACCACTGGATTCCAAACGGGTAATAAATTCTGTTCAAGAAAAGTATCTAAAGTTTTAAAAATATTTGTAGTTTGTTATGCTAAATGTGTTTAAAACTATAATAGAAAGGCATATAACTAACCTGTGTGCATTCGCATATGTATGAGCATAGACGCATGTGACGGGAAGGTTTTCTTGCAGTGCGAGCAAGTCTTGTTTTGCGCGCCCTCTGTGAAACGATTGTGACGTTTTGGTGGAGCACTGTTGTTTGATAAGGCCAATTCTAGACAACCGACATCGAACGACATTTAGAATAGGATTTAGTAGGCAGACAATCACAAATTTGGAACAACTCGTTTGACGCCAGCAAATTAAAACATTTACCGAAGCAAGCGAGGCATTCCAATGTATAAATTTTTCCTCTAGAACATAACTGAAGTGATCATCATGAGTGTAGCGGGGTTAGTTGGTGTTACAAACTCAAGTGTCCAAGGCTTGGTGGAAAGTGTAAGGCAAAAATCAAATAAAACTGGTGCAATGGCAATGACGTTCGTTTGTCGAGAATTAGCCACATACATAACAATCAGATTTCAGCTATGTTAGGAGTGAACAGGTACATATTATAAGGTAAATAAAGCTTATTATTAGTCCATGTTTCATCTTCTTTACCTACTGAAAGATTAATAAGAAAGGTTAGTAATGTGATATTGAATATCATGATATACTTATTTGAAAACACGCATCATTTAATACAAGACGTGAGTGCAACAACTTATGTCATATTCCATTAATAATATAAACGTTAAAGTTAATGAGGAAATGAGGTTGAATGTTTGTTACTCTTTCACTCAAAAACTATTGAACAAATTCAAAAACTATTGAACAAATTTATAAAGATTACAGTAATATTGCTCATACATCAGAATAGCGTCAGTTTACTAGACTACTAAGCAATGGCATTTGCAAAACAATAATAATAGAGAAACTGCTATGGTTCTTTAAAATAACTAGCTGACCCGGCGAACTTCGTACCGCCACATTTTTTTGTGAATATTTTCTACACTTCTGAAAATCCTAGAATAAGAAATACGGCGCCATCTACCAGATAATCTAGAAATAGAAATACGGCGTCATCTACCAGATATCTGTGCAACTTATTTTATAGAACTAACCGATAAATACACACTGAAGTCGTATAATAAACAAATATTGAGATTAATAATTGAGATAAAAAGTACCCTATCTCCCAAGATGGACCAAATTACAGATGCTTACAAAATTTGATAAAAAGTGGTTCATTACTTTCGGAGTTTATCGCGAACATCTATCGTGACATGAAATTATTATACACTAGTTTTTGCTCGCGGCTCCGCCCTCGTGTATGTCGGTTATCGCGGCAAATAGTAGCCTATGTGTTATTCTGATGTATGAGCTATATTACTGTAAAGTTTAATCCATATCCGTTCAGTAGTTTTTGCGTGAAAGAGTAACAAACATCCATCCATACTTACAAACTTTCGCGTTTATAATATTAGTAGGATATAGATAATAGATATCTTAGAACAAAGTAAAACAGATTTCTAGAATTAATTGTAATAAATAACAATAAATATTCATAGAAGTTTGAAATAAAATCTCATCTTGTGTAGCTAAATAAGTTACTCTTACCTATAGGCTAAACTTTCGCTCAACTTTTCGCTTCAAGTCTATTACTTTCAGAATTTTATAGAACGATTTTTGTCGAATATTAACATAATAAATGTAAAATATCTGTCTCTATTCATATATATGTTTAGCACATATTTATTGTTCCATTCATTTTCATTCACAACTAGTTTAAGTAAAATGTCCTATACAAAAAGTTTAAGTAATGTGCTAACCTGACTCCGTGTGCGTGCTCTGTATGTGTCGCACCCACTCCGCAGGGTTCGGGAAGTGCTTCTGACAGAGATCGCAGCGGAGCAGAGCCATCGTCTCTTCTGTATCGTCACTCTGCTCGAAAACATTAAATAAAAATAAATAAAACGTTTTTTTGGAACTAAAAATAACACAAGAACTAAAACGGTAACAGCAAGAAAAGTATGAGACTGGTACCGACTCCTTTCTTGGTAGGTGAGAAGGTTGTTCCAAACGAAAATTTAGAATGTAATAAATAAATTTATAATTAAATGAAATTTGAAAATAAAATGATATACTACTATGATGGCCTATGTGGTGACAGATTAAGAATATACCACGGCTTCACAGAAAACTGGTGTGAAATAGTGTGTTTCACCGAGTGAGTGAGGATACCGGAGGCCCATCCCCTAACCCCCTCCCCTCCTCCAAACCCACCCCTCCCTCCCTCAAAGGCCGGGAACGCACTTGTGACGCCTCTGGTGTTGCAAGTGTCTATGGGCGGCGGTAATCGCTTACCATCAGGCGATACGTCTGCTCGTTTGCCCGCATTATACATAAAAACAAACTATATATCTTATGGGCGTCGTAAGAGCCGACTTATGGAGTAATCTACGCAAGACGACATCACTGCAAAGAGAAGGAAAACTTAACATAAAACACAAACCCTATACCGCCATGTATGGCTACCATAGTATAATATAGTAGGCCATAGCGTCTTTTCTAAAGAGAGACCTATGTCTAGCAGTGGACTATTTATGACAGTTGCTGATATCTATCATAAAAAAAAGACGTGTGGCATTCGGGGACTGCCGCGGTAAAGCTATTGCATAGAATTTTTTATCAACTTATGCATTTTTTTTAAGCAGTATGTCTCTGTCACGCACGAAGAAAGAGACAGAAACATTAGTTGAGACAGAAACATTCGTTGATTCGTCGTTAGGAGCAGCTCGTCTCGATCCGTGCGAGCTTCGGGTGTCAGGTTTTTTTGTTACGTTACGGAATTTCTGCGCAAAGGCCCCAAAGCCCGCGATAAAAGCTATGCAATAGCTTAAAAAACGAGTGTGTTTTAAGCCGAGTCTCCACCGAATAAAAGTTGTCAACTTCACTAGTAACGCATTCATTCATTCACTCGCTCATTGTACTATTTGTGAATGAATGAGAAGGAAGCATTATGTCATCTCTAGGCATGTGGGGGTCGCACACAGTTCGGTTATCTGTGAGCGACGGAAGTGAGCGGGCACATTGCGTCTCAGAGCCGACAATATAGTATATGGATATTGGATATACTACATTATGTGTTGTCAACACGTGTTGGTGACAAAAGTTTCTGTAATTTCCTTGTGTTGGCAACAAAAATTGTCAACAAATGTTGGGAACCGTGTTTCTGTTTTTGGCGGTAAACATCAAAGAATACGCTTGTTGCATACATTTATTGACTCTGTGGAGACGCTTAGTTCGAATGTTTATCAAATTGTTGGCGACTCGGTGGAACAAACAATGGAAACAAAAGTTGGCGATTTTCTGAAGAGTTGCATACAGTTGGAAACACTGAAATTGCCAACAATTTCGGTGGAGACGCGCCTTTAGATCACAAGACTGAAGTAAAACATCAAGGGGTACAAGGCTTGGACTATGTCTTGAGATACGAAACGTTATTGGCTATGAGAGAAAGAAAATGTGTGCTCGCACCTCTCTCTTTTGCCTTTACAGTAATATACGAAAGGTAACTCTCTCTTTCTATCTTTAATAAATTATATCTCTCTCTCATTTTCCGTTCGTACAGCCCGATCACAGTTTTCGTAACGCTCTCGTCACATTCACCAGAGTACTCCCCAAGTCAAGCGTGCGTAAAGTTTTACCTAAAAAATATGGCCCCCAATTATTGTTTTCAGGGTCCTGTAACCTAATTAACACAAAGTCATAATTAGTGTTCCTATCTATGAAAGGACGTGACTTCTGTCATCGCAGGAGGTTTATGTCTCTTAGTTTATACCCTTTTATACCACGTACGTGGTAATCGAGAGGGCAGTAAGTCAAAGCCATTTTTTATTATTTATTTGGAATGTACGTGAAACGAGTTTCTATCTACGACGGCCACACTGATTTCAGCACGACTGGGGTGGTACTACCATAGAGCTATTATAGATAGAGTGGGGTAGACATACGACTGACAGTAAGCGGAATCGTCCAACGGTTAGAAAGAGAGAGAGGATTGCGGTACCACGCCTGTCTTTCTCTATTGACGCATGCGCAGTAAAGGACTAATAATGGTAATCCAATCACAACAATTAACCGTCGATTAGTTCTGCTATGCGCATGCGCGAGTAGAGAGACAGATGGTTACCGCGATCGTCTCTCTCTTTCTAACCGAGGGACGGCTAGTGGCTTGGCTCCCCTACTCTATCTATAATAACTATGGATACTATCCTCGCACAGAATACGATAGCATTCTTGCTGTCGTGTTTAAATAATACAAAATTTTAACAAAAAAAAACCGACGTCAAGAACTGGACCAAATTGAAAAGGGACCAAACGGGAAGAACATAAAAAAGCGGCCAAGTGCGAGTCGGACTCGTCCATGAAGGGTTCCGCAGCAGCAAGTAAGTTATTTTTTTTATATTTGTTTTGACTGAATGAAAGGTAAATTGCAGTTTACGATTTATGACGTATTAAAAAAAACTACTTACTAGATTTTGTTCAAACCAATTTTCGGTGATTCAAAGGTTGCATGGTAATGTACATCATATATTTTTTTTTAGATTTATTATGCTCTTATTTTAGAAGTTATAGGGGAGGGGGGGGGGACACATTTTACCACTTTGGAAGTGTCTCTCGCGCAATCTATTCAGTTTAGAAAAAAATGATATTAGAAACCTCAATATCATTTTTGAAGACCTATCCATAGATGGGTTTGATGAAAAAAAAAATTTGTTGAGTTTCAGTTCTATGTATGGGGACCCCCAAAATTTATTGTTTTTTTCTTATTTTTGTGTGAAAATCCTAATGCGGTTCACAGAATACATCTACTTACCAAGTTTCAACATTATAGGTCTTATAGTTTCGGAAAAAGTGGCTGTGACATACGGACGGACGGACGGACAGACGGACAGACAGACAGAAATGACGAATCTATAAGTGTTCCGTCTTTTGCCTTTGGCACGGAACCCTAAAAATACAGTAGAATTGAGAACATTCTCCTTTTTTGAAGTCAGTTGAAAAGAAGCCTTCTGAGTGTGCAATGTGTAACATGAATTATATTAGTACATTTTTTTGGCATCATTATTATTTTCGTATCATTAGTAGGTATTTATTACGAACTAATTATTTAATAATTATATTCTATTTTTTGCTGGAACTAGGAGTTTACCTGTTTCGCAGATTTTATAAACATTTGTACATGTACTGACCGCAGAGCGATGTTTCCTCTTCCTGGCGTGTTGCTGGTCGGAGCGGGCGTGTCCCTGCACGTGGCGGACCCAGGCGGCCGGCACCGTGAATACCTCTGCGCATAACTCGCAAGCTAACGGACTGTAGATCTGTAAATAAATAAATAATAAATATTTTGGACATCTAACACACAACGCCATCTAGTCCCAAGCTAAGCAGAGCTTGTGTTATGGGTACTAGACAACTGATACAAATACATGTATACTTTTTTTTTTGTAAATACATACATATTATACATAGAAAACACCCAAACTCCGAAACAAATATTTGTAGATCATACAAACATTTGGTCCGACCCGGGAATCGAACCCAAGACCTCAGCATTGTAGTCGCATATGCTTCCACTGCGCCATTGAGGCAGTCGAAATCTATCTATATATATAAAAGCGAAATACCACTCACTTATTTATTAATCACGAAATCTCAGAAATTATAACACCTACAAATTTGAAATTCGGCAGGTAGGTTCCTCATAGAGTGTAGACATCCGCTAAGAACGGATTTTACTAAACCCCACCCCTAAGGGGGTAAATCAGGGGATAAAAGTCTGCGTGAGCGAAGATGCGTGCAAAAGCTAGTATTGTATATTGTTATTCATCTTTTTTATAGTAAAAAGTGACAAACAGGCGGGTCACGTTATGAAACGATAACTTTGTATGAAAAGTGTACTAAATACAAACTTGTGACGTTACTGTTTGATACCACTCAATCAAATACAAATAAATAAAATTGGAGTGTCTGTTTGTAATGTTAAAATAAGCGCTTTTTACTAAATGTATATGATGTATACACGGCACATATACCAAAATATATTTTTTACAATTTTTGTCTGTCTGTTTGTTCAGGTTAATCTCTGGAACGGCTAGACCGATTTTGACAGGACTTGCACTGATAGTTATCTGATGATATAACGAGTAACATAGGCTACTTTTTTTAGACTAGCTTCGCCCCACGGCGTTGCTCGCGGTACGACAATGACCGCAGGTAACACCGCGAGGTTCAGCTAGTTGAGCAATATATTTCATTGTGTGTTGAATAGAATTTGTAATCGAAATGAAAAGCTGTAATGATTAAATTTTCCGACATATTTTGTAATATTCGTTTTAATGAAGGAGACATTGGTATTTATTTACGATACAGTAATCTACTCCATTGTGAAGTATCTGAAGTATTGACTGCCTCGTTGGTCTAGCGGTTGGCGTGTGCGACTGCTGATCATGAGGTCTCGGGTTCGATTCCCGGGTCGGACCAAATGTTTGTATGATCTATAAATATTTGTTTCGGAGTTTGTGTGTTTTCTATGTATAATATGTATGTATTTACAAAAAAAAAAAGTGTATATGTATTTGTATCAGTTGTCTAGTACCCATAACACAAGCTCTGCTTAGCTTGGGACTAGATGGCGTTGTGTGTTAGATGTCCGAAATATTTATTTTATTTTTATTATTATCTCTGTGAAGGAGTTATGGAACGCAGACTGTATCACTATACTCACCAAACCCTCCTCTTCGATGTCGACTTCATCGATAGGCTCCGACTTGACGCTCATTTCAGCTTGAAACATCTCCGCTATGGACCTTTCTTCTTCCTCTATGCTGCTAGCGTCCCATTCCGGTTCATCTTTAACTTGCACCTCACTCTCTATTGATTTTTCTAAAAGTAAAACTTATACTAAATTGACGAAAGCTAGGTTTGCTTGTATTTGTGGACATATATGTTTACCCCAAGGGTAATAGTTTTGGCAGTTTATGTTAGTATGTTCCACCGTAGCGCCTAAAGTACTGAACTGATTTTAATTTTATTTTATTTTACAATTGTATGCATGAGGTATCAATAGGTTCGTACTAATGGCTCGGTTGTCATTTTCAAAAGTTTTTATATAATCGTGATAAAGTTTTTTTTTTTATGGAATAGGCGGACAAACGAGCAGATGCATCGCTTGATGGTATGCGATTACCGCCGCCCATGGACACCTGCAACACCAGAAGCGTCACAAGTGCGTTGCCGGTCTTTAGGGGATGGGAGGGGGGAGATAGGGGAGATAGGGGAAGGGGTGGGGTATGGGCCTCCGGTATCCTCACTTACTCACGTGAAACATACAGCAAGCACTATTTCATACCGGTTTTTTGTGAGGCCGTGGTATCACTCCGGTCGAGCCGGCCCATTAAAGCTGAAGCGTGGCTCTCCCACGGTGAAAGCCACGCTTCGGTGTTAGTACAATTTAAGTAAGAGGAAAGCAGAAAAAAAGAAACAGTATCAAATCTACACACAGAAGACATTGCTATATTGCCACAGCAAGTGAAGTGACAACCAAAGGATTTGATCGTGCTTAAAAAATCGAACTTATTATGTATAATGGTATAAACTAAAGAAAAAATAATAATAAAACGCAATTAAAAACATACGCTACACCATTAAGTATGGAATATGGTGACAAATGCTGTGGCGACGCGTCACCATGCCTACAGCGTCTTTCATTCTCTACTTTAGACTTTTCACATTAAGAAAACAGTAAATTGTATATAATTTAAGTTATAATTTTAAAAAGTGTGTAACAGAGACAAATTAATAGAAGTTTACTTACTAGAGGCAACAGAAACATTATCATTTGTCTCCTCAGGTTCCTTCTGTTCTTCAGTGTCATTGGTAGAGTCAGTCTTTTGCTTCTTGCCATACTTCCTTTCGGCAGCATGTCTCCTAAGTATTCTAGGTGGGGGCGGTTCATCGTGTAAATCTTCACTGGATGCTGTGCTGGCCACTGAAATAGTACTAGCTGAAAATAAAACAGTTGATTGTTATTAAAAAAGTTTTTTATCTTAAGCATACTCTTTGGTGTAATCAAGTACGGTAGTTCCATCTGCCTGTTACACACTTCCGGAAATTAAGAGGAAAGATGTGAAATTTAAAAAATAATTGGATTACCAAAAAAAAAATACTTAAAGAGATGTCATACATTCACCATTTCGATATTATGTTTAAAAGCATTATATACCTACTCTTATATGCGAAATAATAAACGAATGTCTAAATGAATATCTACTATTTATTAGCTATGTGTAAGACATTAATGCAGGTTTTGTTTTTTTTATTTAAAATGAGGTAATATTACTTTTCTATTTTTCATTTTATAAAATTACACAAAGTTAACTAAAATTCAATTATTTCTGATACGACGATACCATTATATTACTAGAGTATCGCCAAATAGAACACTCTCTATATTTTCGAATTTATTTCCGCATTTTCTTTAAATAAGAGGGCCTAGTTGTGATACTATTTCATTCGCAGTTTGTGGCCTGCATTGAATTCGAATCGAGAGTAAGTTGAGTAAACACATACTACTCTATCAGATAGGTAAAAAAATTACCAAATAAAAAAACCGACTTCAAGAACTGGACCAAATTGATATTGGATTACATGGGAAGCACCTGCTTTCAAATAACAAAATAATCATAAAAATCGTTTCACCCAGTCGAAAGTTCTGTGGTAATAAACATAAAAATACAGTCAAATTGAGAACCTCCTCCTTTTTTGAAGTCGGTTAAAAAGCAAGTGAAATACCTGTTGCTGGCGATGGCACAGAGGTGACAGAGGTCATAGTAGCGGAGTCACTAGTGGGTGCCGGCGCCACAAGTATCGTCTGACCCTTGGGAGCGCCCGGCCGGAGCCCTGCAGCGCCACCTGTTGCTTCCGTCGTCTTGATAAACACTAGCTTTGGTGGTCCAATGAACATGGGCCTGTGGGACGAATATATTTTGTAATATACATACAGCAATACATACAATTATTTCTAACACACAACGCCATCTAGTCCCAAACTAAGCAGAGCTTGTAGTATGGGTACTAGACAACTGATATAAAATATATTTATACTTTTCTTTTGTAAATACATACATATTATACATAGAAAACACCCAAATTCCGAAACAAATATTTGATCCGACCCGGGCATCGAACCTGAGACCTCGTGCACAAGTTGCACAACATTCGCGTACGCTGCCACTGCGCCTACGAGGCAGTCTAGGCTTGTGTTCTATGAATAGGTAGTGCACAAAAGAGTAGGCCCGTAACCCTAATGTGAGTTTATTTCATACTAGCTGAGCCCCTTGGTGTCACCTGCAGTTACTGTTGTTGTTGTAACATAACAAGAACCGCGGATAAAACAGAGGGGCGAAGGTAGTCGAAAATGCTGAACCGTGGGAGAGCCACGCTTGTTACCCGCGTTTGTAGTTGTAACCGCGGGCAACGCTGCGGGGCGAAGCTAGTCTTAAAACAGTAACCTAAGTTACTCCTTATATCATCAGCTTTCTGCCAGTGAAAGTCCCGTCGAAATCGGACAAGTCGTTCTAGAGATTAGCCGGAACAAACAGAAATAAAATATTTTTTTTTGGTATATGTACCGTGTACATACATATGCATTTATATAGTAAATAGCGGTTATTTTAACATTACAAACAGACACTCCAATTTTATTTATTTGTATAGATAGAGAGAGATTATAGTCCAACCATGAGTCTCTGCAGTTAAAATTAACATGTAGCATCTATAATAGCAATCAATACAAATAATCTTCTCTATTAGTTAAATCATTACCACTCATTTTTAATAGTTGTCAAAAGGAGTCTACTCACTTATATTTTTTTTTTATAATTCCTGTATTGTCTCCGAGATCATGTATGCACATGTTGACCAATACAGAAGTTAGAAAGTGAAATGGTTACAAAAAAATACTCAGATTGGAACGTAAGACAATCTATACAAATAAATAAAATAGGAGCGTCTGTTTGTAATATTAAAATAACCGCTTTTTACTAAATGGATATGTATGTATACACGGTAAATTTACCAAAAATGTTTTTTTTTTGTCTGTCTGTCTGTTTGTTTCGGCTAATTTCTGGAACGGCTGGACCGATTTTGACGGGACTTTCACTGATAGGCAGTAGATGATATAAGGAGTAACTTAGGATACTCTTTTTATACTAGCTTCGCCCCGCAGCGTCACCCGAGGTACGCCAGTAACCGCGGGTCACACTGCGGGACTCAGCTAGTAAAACATAAAAACCTTAAATTTTCTAGAAATAAAGAATAATCATCATCAACAGACTTTTAACAGTGCACAGGTGGACAAAGGTCTCCGCTTAGAAGTAAAAGAATAATTCAATATAAAATTATATTACCTAGTGACTCCCGCTTGACCTGGCGTCACAGGATTAAATGTTTTAAGTATTTTGTCATCTTTCTTAACAGTTAGTTTAGTTTGGACCTCATCAGCTTTTTTTCCCAAAGCCTGCTTGGGAACATTACTCGGTATTGCAATTGCGGTGCTTTTATCAGCAGTCGCAACATCACTGCCAGATTCATCTGTCTGTCTCCACAGACCCCTTATTTTGAGCACTTCCCCCGCTTTCAAAACTGTGTCTAGAACTTCATTTGATACCGTTGTTTCGCCTGAAAAATAATTTACACTAAGTGAATACTCTGAATAAAAGCTTGGAACAAAATTCTAATATGTACATACAACCCGGTCACATTATCTCGAGACCTGGCGTCGATGACGTCACGTCGCGTCGGCGCTCTGATATGGTGCGCAAAACAAGTATCCTCTAGTAGGATATTATTATAAACAATAAGATTTCCAACAAAACAAATATTGTGTTAATTAATTTAATGTAGGTAATATTATTATAATAATATTATCATAATCACATTAATTTTAATTTATCTATTTCTAATCTATTTTACATGCACACTGTAAATGAAATTGTACTATGAAATGCAAGAAATAAAAGTATAAAAACTGTTAATAATATTACGTATGGCACAGATGTCAAAATCATCAATTTCGATTTTTTTTTTGTACTTCTTGCGCTTTTTACCTGGTGTTGACAATTTTTCTTCACGTGTATCGTTGCTAGAACCTTGACTAGTACTCGTACTCGGTGTAGCATGTTGCAGTGACGCATGCCGCAATTCTTTGGCCTCCTTTTTTATTCTCATCAAAGTACATTTTGATATTCCTGTTGCAGCACAGGTTCGTTTAACAACTTGATCTACAGGTATTACGAATTGCTTGTTAGCTTTCTCTGATTCAAAGAAAGCGAGAACTTTCAGGATTAAATTTCTTGCTTCACTGTGAATAGGTTTTCCCATATTTGAAAATAATTTCACTGTCCCACTTCAAAGCAACGAAATAGTAACAAAAATGTCCAAACTAAACCAAAATGTCCAAACTTAACAAAAATGTCCAACGTTGCAACAAAAACAATATTTTAACGTAACAGCAATAACAAAATAACAATAAAAGTCCAAACGTAACAATAACAATGAAATGTTTAAAAATATACCACGAAAACAAGTCAACGCGTATCGGCAACGAAAGTGCTAACCGTACTGACACGCCGTGGCGAGCGCGGGGAGGTGAAAGGAGAACGGGGCGGGAGGTTCGCATTCCAGCGAGGTCTCTAGATAATGTGACCGGGTTGTAATTAAGTATTTAAAAAAAAAAAAAAAATTATTCTAATAAGAATTTATTTTATTTAGCAAATTTAATTACACAATATGTAATATATTAGCTAGTTCTTCAGGAATATATAAAACAATGACATAAAAAGTTCCTACAATACTGAATAAATAAGTTTGAAAAACAAAACATACCTTTATACATATATTCTACTAAGATTTTCAGTGCTTTTGTTGATATTTCTGATGGCAGGACCACATACAGCATACCGCCCATTCGCGTCACGGACCTCTGTCCTTCGAACAGGGAGCACAAATAAACACTGCATGAGCTGAGTATGAACTTGTGCGCCGGTATCTGGGACCCATCCATGGTACATAGAACCACGTCTGTGAACCGTTCCGATCGCAGCAACGCCGCGACCGACCCGTTTAAATGGGAACTGTGCGAGTGCCATTTCAACTGGTACGTGTCCGTTGACGTCATTTTCTTCTATATTTTCTACATTTTACAGCATCTACAACAAATAAAATAACCTTACTTTGTTTGTTTATATTTTTTTCAAAATTGAACATCGGCGAACGGCTCACTGTGACCGCATTGAATTTAGTTAAATAAATAACATAAAAGGTAAGTTTTAGATACGTATGCATATATAAAACATAACATTTCAAACTTTTTTAATAATCCTAAGCATAAAATAACACCCGGAAAACTTACAATCAAAACAAATGCACAAAGTTGGCTCTATCTACAGCGTCAAACGCCGATATCCGTGCGCCAAATGACCGCTGTCGGCTAGTCAGACTGACGCACGTCCGCAGCCAAAGAAACTTTCAAGTAAGAACAGAAATATTATAAATAATTTGTGATATATTATTTAATCAATAAAATTATTTGATAATTTATATATCAAAAAGATGATAAATTAATGTAAAATATTTTAATTTCAATTAAAAGTTCGTAAATAAGCACTACCAATTTCTTGTCTTAAATTTGAAATAATGTTTACCTTTAATTAAAATTTGCGGTCGATAGGGTTTTTATTTATATTAAATCTGTAGCACTAATTAATGCATATTTCACGAACAACACAGAAAATATGATTAAGTACTTTATAATACTAAATCCCTAATACGAAACGACACGATGTGCGCACCCACCGCGTGCGATCCTCGAATTCGTTGTGCGGCGGCTGCGGCTGCAAAAATCGATAGAATTTGTATTGATTTAACTGGTAGACCGGGGTTGCGCGTTTATCTTATCGATCCAACGTAGCGTCAGTCGGTTAAGCGGCGCGCGCCTGCGTCATGTCGCGAGGGGCGCGTGTGTTCGCCCTGCCGCCGCATCGCCACCCTGTTCACGCGCAAATCGCTCTAGTTGCCCTTTTTTCCATAAATTCAACGCAATTGTGTCATCGACCATCGTACATCAATATTAATTTCCACATAAATTATCATTATCAAGACCTACTAGTTTGCGAGTAATTTTTTAAAGTCGTACATAATGTATGTTATAAATACTAAATTGGATAAATATATTTTTTCCTAAGCATGAGTATAAAATTAAATATATTTTAGTAATTAAGTGTAAATAACAAACACTGTGAACTCCATGAAAAAAAAAGTTTTCATATGTGATAATACATTATCAAATAAATAAATATTTATTGACACTAAACACTTTAATCTAACATACAATACATAGAAGCCTACTGTCAGTAACTCAGTACCTACCCATTTCGTAAGAATCAAACCCCCGACATATCTACGTAACCTAGTCAAGGTTCATTTCATCACCTTTAGTTAGATTATCGCGACATTGTAGAAGGAAAACAGGTTAATCGCAAGTTTTTAATATCCTCAAAAGAAACCATAACATTTAAAAAAATCACAAATTTTAACAAAAAAATAACCGACTTCAATCTGGACCAAATTTAAATGGGACCACCCGGGAAGCACCAGCTTTCAAATAAAAAAAGAAGCATCAAAATCGGTTCACCCAGTCGAAAGCTAAGAGGTACCTAACAAACACAAAAAAAAAAACAGTCGAATTGAGAACCTCACCCTGTTTTTGAAGTCGGTTAAAAAGTCTACCTATTTAAAACGTCTCTTTAGGGTTCCGTGCCAAAGGCGAAAAACGGAATCCTTATCGATTCGTCATGTGTCTATCTGTCCGTCCGTATGTCAGCCACTTTTTTCCGAAACTATAAGAACTATACTGTTGAAACTTGGTAAGTAGATGTATAAGATGTATTCTGTGAACCGCATTAAGGTTTTCACACAAAAATAAAAAAAAACAATACAATTTTGTACTATAATAATTAAGGATAAATACTTACAACTGAAACTCATTTTTTTTTATAGGTCTTCAAAAATGATATTAGATTTCTAATACAATTTTTTTATAAACTGAATAGTTTGCGCGAGGGATACTTCCAAAGTAGTAAAATGTGCCCCCCCCCCTCAGTAACTTCTAAAATAAGAAAATGATAAAACTAAAAAAAAAAAATATTTAATGTACATTACCATGCAATCTTCCAACGAAAATTGGTATGAACGAGATCTAGTAAGTAGTTTTTTTTTAATACGTCAAGAATCGTAAACCGCAATTTATAGATCAAAGTTACAACGAAATACAAAAACTTTTATATTATGTTAATTGCTGCTACGGAACCCTTCATGCGCGAGTCCGACTCGCACTTGGCCGCTTTTTTTGCAATATCTTTTATTGACACTCGGCCCCGTTTGATTACATCCTCCTATTTTATAATGCAATAGACCTTTATAAATGAGCTATTCAACACTAAATTATTTTTCAATTCGAAACAAAAGTTTAGTAGCGCGTTCAACCAAATAAACACTCTTCAGCTAATAATAAATCAATAAATATTTCGGATATTTAACACATAACGCCATCTAGTCACAAACTAAGCAGAGCTTGTATTATGGGTACTAGACAACTGAAATAAATACTATTTACTTTTTTTGTAAATATATACATACTAGTGGTTGCCCGCGGCTCAGCCCGCGTATATGTTGGTTATCGCAGTAAATAGTAGTCTGTGTGTTATTCTGATGTATAAGCTATATTACTGTAAACTTTCATCCAAATCCGTTCAGTAGTTTTTGCGTGAAAGAGTAACAAACATCCATCCATCCATCTATCCATCCATCCATACTAACAAACTTTCGCGTTTATAAGATTAGTATAGATTATAGATAGACAACACCCAAACTCCGAAACAAATATTTGCAAATCATACAAACTTTTGGTCCTAACCGGGATTCGAACCCGAGACCTCAAGCACAGCAGTCGCATACGCTACCACTACGCCACCGAGCGAAATCGGCTATGGTTTATAATGTTCGTAATTCTTATTATTGCCACATGATTATTGTTCGTATTTTTGCTTTTTTCTCTTTTTATTGTTGTTTTTTTTAAACATGTAGGTATATTTTTACTTTTTCTTATTATAACTTATATCTAACTGTACATATACCATTGACCTAAAGTACATATACTTTTGTGAATGGTATGTACACCTTAATTTTTGTATATATCAGAATAAATGCTTACCAACAACTAATAATACTAAGTGAATTGTGTAATTTATACAATGTGGTAATAAACAAATAAAAAAAAAAAAGATGTTCGGAAATGTACGAAGAGATAGATTTGTACACACATACATAAATGAAAGCGAAAAGATGCTCAGTTTTATATTTACTACGAAATTAAACAGGTTTGTTTACCGTTCAAAACATCTGATAAAAATTTATCATTTTTATGTTAGAGGTAGGCCTCTAGGAATTTTAGGAAATTAGCTGGTTATGTTATTTATAGATACCTAATATAACTATCTAACTGTTTCGTGCGTATGCTTTGGATATCGCGGTGATCATTTTTTGGGTTAATATTTTAATAATAGCCCATGACACTAATAAATAATGTGAATATCTGTTAAAGGTAAAAATAATGGTAATTAAAAGTAAATAAACTGCCTCGTTGGTCTAGTAGTGGGTAGCGTAAGCGACTGCAGATCAAGAGGTCTCGAGTTCAATTCCCAGTTCGTACTGCTGTTAGGTTTTTCTTAGCAGCCTGGAGAGCACGTTAAGCCGTCGGTCCCGGTTGTCATGAACATCTATGGTAATCGTTATTGGGAAGTCATTACCCTCAAATATACTGACAACTAGTTCAATCTTTGAACTCAGTTCACCCTCAGGGTTGCGGAGGTCCGATGCCAGTCGTTCCGTGGAAAAACTGATATTCAGGTAAAACCGGTTTAACCAGTAGCCAACCCCAAATAATCTTGGGAATAATAAGGCTAGGAAGATGAAGATTATGGAAAAGTAAATAAACAGATAAAAAAAATCGAAATCGGTAGATCCGGAGATTATCCCCTACAACCTCACAAACTTTAACTCTTTTCATTTTTTTTTTGATTTTCTGCTCTATGGCAATCTGTTAGAAAATAATAAGCCACTTGGATGGCTGGAACTACATGTCCTGATTTTTTTTTTTAACATCGAGAGCCAATTGCTGAACTTTCCAGCAAACCCTCTTCTTGACTCAGTCTACAGATCTTTTACAGGGCTTTATAATATTAGTACCTATAGATTTTGTAACAGACAGGGTCGGATTACGAGGACTTGAGCTCTTACAAGTTTATATCTAAGTCCTTTGTTTATTTAACCCAGGTAAAAACATCAAACAGGTGGATAGTTTTTTTTATCAATTTATGATAGAACGAATTTGCGACATCTTGTTGATCAAGTTTTAAGAGGTCTTGTTTTACATGAAAGTCAATAGGTTTTGTGTAAAGGTAGTTGAGATAAATCAAATTAGTTACTTTTTACATCTGTTAAAACGTTAACTATAAAAGGCGTGTCTCCTGCGGCTAAAATTAACAAAACAAATTAACAAAACTTGTTAACTAAACATGTTAGCGAAAAGTCGCTGGAGACGGACTTTTAAACGAACATCAAACACGATTACACAAAAAGCAAAAATATGTTATCTACTCGACAAAATGACATATAGTACACTTACTTACTTACTTTTATAGTATAAATATGAATAATATAAGTAATAATGTTAGTTCAGTTTCATCATACGAGATGCTGGGATGTTTTCAGTCCGC
This sequence comes from Diaphora mendica, assembly GCA_949125395.1. Lineage (NCBI taxonomy): Eukaryota > Metazoa > Arthropoda > Insecta > Lepidoptera > Erebidae > Diaphora > Diaphora mendica. The sequence goes on from OX421316.1 coordinate 24,839,285, forward strand.
TTTGGATAACATGTTTGCTTGTTAAAATTAACAAAACAGTTAAGCTACGCCCATATTTTGATAAATATGTGATGTTTGGTGTTTAAAAACATTAAACAGTGTCACAGGAGACCCGGCTTAAATGAAAAATGTACCAAATACCAACTTGTGACGTCACTGTTATACTAAACAAGCTGACCCGGCGAACTTCGTACCGCCATATTTATATACAATAATTAGCAATAAATTAAAATTGCGACTATAATTTGAGATTTAAACTATCCTATCTCTCAATTTGGATCGAACTGCACATGGTGTGCAAATTTTATTATAATCGGTTTAGTGGTTTAGGAGTCCATTGAGGACAAACATTGTGACACGAGATTTATATATATTAAGATTGAGTATATATTTCAATGTTTATTTGATTAAAATTGGTAATAGAAATGAAAAACTAATAATGATATTTTCGGAGATGTTTTGTAATATTCGTTTTAAGGCAGGAGATATAGGTATTTATTTACGATACAGTCAACTACCCTATTACGTAATAAATATGGCTGCATTGTAACCAATGGACCAAGTCATAAAACCCATGCTTTTACCATATTTCGAAATTCAACTAGTTGACAGTCAATGTACAATGACAAGTATTTCAAAGTGAAATTTCTTTTTTTTTAAGTTTTCAGAATTTACGTCTTTGAAGTTGTAATGGTAGTTATAACTGCACAAAAAATATATTATCCGTTCTACTCGTAGATCTAAATGTAAAAAAGTCAATGCTTTTGACCACATTATAGAGAAGCCCGGTGAAAACAATTATTGTTGTTCTAAATGTGTAGACCGAGGTCTTTGTAGAGTATTGGACAGAGCATTGACGGGCGAGTTTGCGCTGATCGCGTGCGCACACAATATTGATTTTCTTCCTCCCCACGCATTCAAGCTACAACATCCCCCAGCTACCTACGCAACACACAAAGACTTATAACTATCTATTTCAAATGCCGTTTTTTATCCTACGTACATAGGTATATAAATACTTTTTCGTACTAGGTACATATCTATAAGTAAGTACCTACGTCATATCCTAGTGTTGTATTTGGGCTTGTAAAAAGCTTTAAGTAGGTAGGTACCCTTTATTACTATTGTCATGGTATCTATGTTATTAAAATGGTAATCGGAACAGTTTCAATAGAATAAGGCAGAAAATTTTCAAGTAAATTATTTTTATTTGTAACTAGTTGAACCCCGCGGTGTTACCTGCGTTTGTTGTTTATAATTGTTGTATCTAAATTATAAAATCCTAACTGCTCGCTGTCTGTACACGGAAGATATCTAAGGAAAAAAGATATCTAAGGAAAACTATTATAGGGTCCTATAATAGTTTTCCTTAGATATCTACGGCTTTATAAACGCAATAGAACCGAGAGCAATGATTTTTACAATTTGTGTCTGTATATTTGTGCGTTTATGCGTGCTAATCTCAGAAACGGCTTAACCGATTTGAATGCGGTTTTCACGAATGTCACGATAACCGACCTTTACGCGGACGGAACCGTAGGCAAAAGCTATTTATAAGATATATATCTAGAAATCTATCAATAATGTAAAGAGTTCAACATAGAAGGAGAACCGTGTGTCTTACTTTTCTCGTAACTGAAGTTAACACGTGTGGGAAAAACGTGTTGAGTGTGCTGAGTGCTGACTGCTGACACATTTGTGTCACCCCTAGTAACCATTGTGTACAGAAATAGACGGTGTCAATAACACGATGATATCTATACAAATAAATAAAATTGAAGTGTCTGTTTGTAATTTTAAATAAACAGCTTTTTACTAAATGGATATGAAAGTACAACGCAGCCAAGCTAAGTTTGCACCTCGCGTCGATTACGTCACACTTACGCTTAGGTACGGTATGCAAAAAAGGAATTCGCTATTAAAATTCGACTTTAAAATATTAAACTAATGTTTGTTACCAAATGAAATAAACATTCTTATGTAACACATGCAAAATGTAGCACAATGTAACAGGGAAGTGGACGGGGCGCCGCTTTCCAGCGAGGTGCAAACTAGCTCGCCTGCGTGCGTAGTATGTACGGCAGTTACATTGAAAATACAATACCTAAGTACTTTTTTAAATTTTGGGTCTGTTTTATCCAGCTAATCTCTAGAACGACAACGTCTGTACCGATTTTGACGGGACTTTTACTAGCAGATCGCTGATGATATAACGAGTAACTTACTCTACTTCTTACAAGCTTTTTATTAACTTGCAATGTATGTATGTACGCTTGTATGTTCGGGTGGAATCTTGCAACTCAATTTTGAAGCAGATAATTTCAACCGATTTTGCTGAAATTTTTCAAGCATATGTATACAGCGTGACAATACAATATTATAATGACATGGAGCTGGTCTGATGCTGGAGCTGGAAGGTGGCCATAGGTACTCTGTAAAGAAACGTCGCAACATCATCGAGTTTGGATTCGTATTTTTTCGTCTCGAGGCATTCCAGTAAAACCTTTTTTTTTTTAGATTTTTAAATAAATTATTTTTAGACTAGCTATGCCTCGCGGTGTCACCCGCGATTGTTGTTGTGAAGGTACAACTCGTTGCACTCCTGCGGCCCTGTTTAAATAAATATAGGAATACTTAACACCTTATTCATAATGGTTATTAACTTTAACCAACGATTCTGTGTTTTTTAACTTTAGGGTTGCGAGTTTAAAGTTAAAAATAACACAGAATCGTTGCTTAAAGTTAAATAACGTTTATGAATAAAAGGGATGAATGTTTTTTACATAAAACAAGTGCAAACAGCACACACAAAAGTAATATAAAAACGACTAGGTACATAGAACTGCAGGGATCCAGGACTTAAATATTTTACCTATCATGCCATAAAATTCGAAACAATGAGAGTTTAATTAATATTGATGTTCGCAATGAAACAAAACACTGAAAACCAGTGAAGCGATCCCTATGCCATACATTTAGTCCAAGATCCGGCTGCGAAATCTAAGCATTCATCACGTAGATTAAACTCAAAATCAAATTTCTACATTCGTTTTTCAATAGGACAATACATTGATAACAGGCTGCCAATCAAAAACTTCCCGCATATATTTTAAATTAAAGAAAATTGCATATAATTTCCAAAAAAAAAACATTGTTCATATTGTTGCTAAATAAAATATCTTAGACCAATATTGTTAATTAGCTATTTTCTGCGGCTATAATACCTATCGGTTATCGCGACAATTCTAGAAAGTGATATATATAATTTTTTATTTTACAAAATGTTAAGTGATAAAAAACTGCACCCAAATCGGTTAATTCTCGAGACTGGTACTGGGTCTCGCACAAATACACAAACAAACCGAAAAAAATATCTAAAAACTGAAGTTTTGAGTTCTACTACCTACTTTAGCAAAGACCCATGCGGGTGTCCATGGGCGGCGGTAATCGCTTACCATCAGGCGATACGTCTGCTCGTTTGCCGTTCCATTCCATAAAAAAAAAAAAAAACCCTTCTCGTTCTTCGTTAGTTTTTACCCGAAGCCAAAAGGAAGGGTAATAGTTTTGGTAGTCTATTTATGTTTCACCGTACGGTAGCACCTAAACTACTGAACCAATTTTGATTAGTGAAATGTCAACAGATTCGTAATAATAGTGGCCTAGGGTTATAGATTTTTAAACTTTTTCTTATTCATCAAAATCTTGAATTGCACAGACATATAGACATTGGTCTTTTACAATTTTATAATAATGTGTGTATAGAAGAAGAAGATACCCAAAGAAAAACTCCTTGTATCACCTTTTTTAATAAATTGCCGCTTGGAAGTATAGCACTGAAGTATGAAGTAATAGGAGACCATTATAAAGTTTGTATTATCTTAGAACAAAAGTCTAAATAATGACAGTTCAAGTTATACTGGTCCTGAATAAAACACGACATCCGTAATGAATGATGTTATTTTACTAATGTTATGATAAACCTAAAACATTTTGTAATAACCGTCAATGACCATGAACCAAGTGGCGTGCAATTTGAGAGGCCTATGTCCAGCAGTGGACTGCAATAGGGTGATGATGATGAACCGTCATGACATAAGGAGTCAAAAAGGGTCGTGGGGCTTCGCACAGATCGGAAAAATAAACATTGTCGTTCGGGTTTTCGGGACCGGGACAGAGGTGCCGATTACCTCTTTAGATAGAATAATTATTTTTGAGTAATATATTGACCACTATAAAACAAAAACAGTTTGAACACCAACGAAACACGGTGGGAATTTGTGAGGTCGTGTTTTATTGGTAAGTGTGAGACCCGAGGTACAATTTTTTTTTTTGGTGAATAGGGACAAATGGACAAAACTGATATTCAGGTAAAACCGGTTGAATAATAAAGACTAGGCAGATGAATGAGTAGAATAGGGGGAAAACCAGCACATATATCGCCTGATGGTGAGCGATTACCGCCGCCCATGGACACCCGCAACACCAGAAGCTTCGCACACAAGTGCGTTGCCGGGGAAGGGGAAATGGGGAAGGTGATAGGGGAGGGGTTGGGGTATGGGCCTCCGGTATCCTCACTCACTCGGTGAAACACAGCGCAAGCGCTGTTTCACACCAGTTTTCTGTGAGGCCGTGTTATCACTCCGGTCGTGCCGGCCCATGCATTTCCTCGACAATACAACTATTAACTCTAAGACAATACAGCACATGCTGTGGCATCTGTTTGTGCCACTTGGTGTCACTTGGTGTCAATGAATAAATGATTTTGAATTTTGAAGCGTGGCTAACCCACGGTAAGTGTAAGTAGTACAAACATGGCACTCCCGGCTTGTGGCAGAGCGTGTTCTGTTTGACTACCAATGATACAGAATCATCTCAATAACCGCCATAGTGCGGGTCACCATCTTCATTATCTGCATTCATAAAGAGTACGGTGACCTACTAGTATGGTGTAGGTGTAGGTTGGTCTACTCATACTTTTCTTCAGGCAGAGTAGAGTCACTTTGGCAGGCTCATAAATAAAAAATTGTATTAGGAAGTAAGAAAGGTCTACACCGGTTGCCGCGTAGACAAGCCGCCGGGCCGTACCCAACCTTACCCGTCGGCCATAGCCTCCAGCATGTGTAGGAAGCCTTAGGAAGGTACAGTCAACAATTTTTTTTTATTATAAGTTGTACAAATTAGAAACATATTTCTTTTAATTAAACAATGGCAGGGTCCTATAATAAGCTGAAACAGTGTAACTGAATATAGATTTAAAGTGTGGTGGAAAGTTTATGAAGTTTTTTTTTGTAAAAAAAAATCTGGTGATTTTCGAACAGCCCGTTAAAAAAAAACAAAACAATATAATGAGCAAGAAAAAATATGGTCTTCGTATTAGTAGAAGACAATTTTTGAACTACACAGTATATTTTTTAGAAATATAAAAAACACCTTAAAATTTAACATCCACCTGTATTATGAAACTCGCGTGAGAGAGACAGACGCTAACAAAACTCAGTCTCTCTATTTCTACTCCGATCACGCTTTCCGCCCGTTTAGCTGCCCCTCCAAGTATAAATGCTCTAAGACAAACTTAGAAAAAGTTCGGGATGGCTGTGGCTGTCATTTAAACGTCAAATGCTGTCACTAATGTCAGTCCCAGTCAGCCTGTTGTTCCTGTTGTTGCAGCAGTACTGTTTGTTTTGTTACATAAAGTAGTATTTTAGTATTGTGAATTGCCATGAATTCCCAAAACAAATCAACGGTTTTATCAACCGATCTAAATAATTTCATTTACGGCGTCTCAAGGAGAAATGCTCAAAATGCTCCTGATTTGACTAAAACTGGTGTTAATCTTCTAAAGAACTTCCCAGCGGCCAGAGATGCTGTATTGGAGTATTTCGCTATGGTTTTTCACGATGCTGTTAACATGTCTATCAGCCAAAGCGACTATGAGGTTCTTGTTAATGTTTCTTGTTGATGATTCTTTTAAATTTACTCCAAAAATGAACCCTTCTTGGTAAAGCAGTATTGACTATCTTTAATGAATTAAAACAAAGTCCAGTACTAAACTAATACGGGTTTTATAAGTATTCTTAGTAAAATAAATAAAAAACCATATACTTAGAGTGTCACCACAGCTATTCCCATGGACACCCGTAACACCAGAGGCGTCACAAGTGCGTTGCTGGCCTTTTAAGAAGGAGCACGCTCTTTTCTTGAAGGTCATATTGGTCCGGGAATAATGCAGTGCGATTAGAATGGACTAATGGAGGAAAGTAAGCAGATCAACAGCACCATAAAGAGAAGGAAAACTTCAATCAGCCTCTATTAAAAATTTCAAACTCCTTTCAAAGTAGACACTTGTTGATGATGATAAACTAAGATGAAATATTATAATAATACTAGCTGACCCGGCGAACTTAGTACCGCAATATTAACATTTCTGTCTCAGCTTTCCACAGGCAGTGTACAATCGCGGACAAAAAAAGACTTTTCTTTAAATTTTTCTTGCACACAAACCTTGACCTATCAATAACGAACACGAACGAAGTTATGTGCGTACATACATTTTAGCGATTCATTTTTATGTTATAAAGATATCAATGTGGCTATATTGTTACTATTCCAGACAGACATGGGTAATGGTTCATTGGAAAGTGTAAATATGATAGGTCCAGAGTTATGCAGCCTTGGCCAGGCTTGGGCGCCATTTATTGCACCATGGTGTATTAATCTAATCATGGATATTGCTACAAAGAAGTCTAATGTACCAAGTAAGTATTGAATGATGTAATAGAAGAACATCCATTAGTCCATGTATCCTTACTTTGTATTATAAACTGAATTGTAATTATTCAGACTTATTTAGTTTATTAACCGACTGGTTTTTTTAAAAATGTTTGTTACCTCATAACTTTCGACTGGGTGAACCGATTTTGATGTTTTTTTTTTATTTGAAAGCTGGTGCTTTCCGTGTGGTCCCATTACAATTTCGTCCAGATTGAAGTCGGTTTTGTTTTTGTTAAAATTTGTGATTATTTTATTACTCGTTGGTTGGGCTTCGCATGCACATCTTTAAATTTCCTGATTTTTTTTGTATTATAAATGCATGTATTACACATATTATAAATATTCCTCTGGAGTTATTTTATCTATTGCTGGAAACTGCATTAAAATCTGTGGAGAATTTAAAAAGATCTAATCCAACAAACAGCAGAAGCGCCTTCATTAACCGACTTCCAGAAGGAGGAGGTTCTCAATTTCATATTTTTTTTTTTTTTTTTTTTATGTATGTACATCGATTACTCGTCAATTATGGACCGATTTTGAAAATTTTTTTTGTATTCGAAAGGGTATGCTCCCCATGTGGTCCCATGGCCATCCATCCATCCATCAGATCCATCAGGATCTGATGATGGGATCCTAAGGAAATCGAAGGAAACCCTCAAATTTAAGTGAGCGCCTGCAATTAAGTTACAAGCAATTGTCTGCATGCTTTCATATTCTGTAGACATCATTAAATTTTAAATGAAATGATGATGAGAGACTTGAGAAAGACTAAAAAGCGAAAAAAAAAAAACTTCGTTTAAAAAACCGACTTCAAAAACTAAAAAGTATAAAATAACTTAATTTGTATGTGATACCTATTCATAGGTGTGAAGTCGGTGCCAAGCCAAAATGTAATAGTAGGTACCGCGCGTGACCTGGAGCGGGATAGCTGCTCTTCGCGTTGAACAAAACAACCGAAGCGTCGTTGACGTTCGTCCCGAACTATAGCGAGTGTGGTACCTACTATTCCATTGGCTTGGCACTGACTTCAAACCTATGAATAGGTAGCACATACAAATTAAGTTATTTTATACTTTTAGTTTTTGAAGTCGGTTTTTTAAACAAAGTTTTTTTTTTATACTTTACCAATATGATCTAAATTACAAATGCTCCAAACTCACAATCATTTATTCATCATAGTGCTACAATTTCAAATGAAGTGTCCTTAGATCATAGAAAATATTCTAATACTTGTTCTTATCAAAACAACATGAATAACTTTATTCATCGATTGCTCAAGTGTACTTATTGCTAAGTTAAATTTGTTGTTAAAAAGTCAGTCTTTTCACGTACACTTTTGTTTTAGTATTACTTGTAGCTCTGTCTATACTACATACTAGAAATAAATAAAATTGGAGTGTCTGTGTGTGTTTTATGTATATGTATGTATACCATGTGTCCCAAAATTCAACGATAAGCGGTCGCCAAAAGGTAGACCTGCTCATTGAGTACATAAGGAAAAATAATAAAAAAAATATACCTAGTTTTTTTTTTAGTTACAAGAAAAATTTTGAATTTCTTTAAAAATTTACACCCTTCATTATTTTTTTATTTATTTATTACGTAGTGGTGTCCATACTTTTTTTTTACAAGACCATGAGTCAAAGTACACTAAGAGTAAAAATATTTCAAAATTGTAGGGAAAAAAATTATTTTGAACGTTTTTTGTGTAAAAACTGCGGGCAATTTGGTGTTTTTAAGAGTTGTGGTGAATAGTAGCAATATCATGAAAGGTATAAATTTTCAAAGAAATTCTAAATTTTTCTTGTAAGTAACTAAAAAAAAACTAGGTATATTTTTTTTATTATTTTTCCTTATGTACTCATTAGCAGGTCTACCTTTAGGCGCCCGCTTATCGTTGAATTTTGGGACACCCTGTATACGTTACATATACCAAAATAGCATTGTTTTCAATTTTTGTCTGTCTGTCTGTTTGTTCCGGCTAATCTCTGGCACGGCTAGACCGATTTTGACGGGAATTGCACTGGTAGAAAACTGATGATATAAGGAGTAACTTAGGCTACTTTTTTTAGACTAGCTTTGCCGCGCGGCGTTACCCGCGGTACGACAATAACCGCGGCTAACACGGCAGAATTCAGCTACTTATTAATAAAATTCGTTAAAATGAGAAAATATTAATAGAACAATACACACTAGAGTGGTCCATAGATTCCTACAAAATAAATAATTCTTTTTTACAGATACAGCACTTCAAAATGCTGATCCAGTCCGGATTTTGCTCGACATTACAACACAGAATTTGACTCTCTTGAATTCGGAAGAAAGAGCAAAGTGCATTGATATGATGCTAGGTAAGATCTAGTACAGTCAGCATTATATTGATTTGTGCTTAAAGTAGTCAAAATGACATGAGCAAACAAAGTGTAGCTTAGCAGATTTATACCGTGAAAATGTTTCCATTATCAATATTGCCAATGAGCTCGGCCGTTATTAATTACCTTTTGTTTTACATATTTTCATAATTAGTGCAAACAAAACGTCACACAACAAGCGCCACAAGTATGTCACATGTTGCAATAGTAGAACCCGGTATAAGACGGGGAGTGGCGTTGGCCGTCAGTCTTGACCTAGTCAACTCCTTTAACTCCCTCCTGTGGTGGGTGATCAGAGAGGCACTGGTGTATCACCAGTTGACCCTCTACCTGCGGGAAATGATCGGGCCTATCTCCGCGATAGGTCCATATAGGACGAAAAACATCGAAGAGAGGTCACATGCGGGGTTCCCCAGGGATCGGTCCTAGGACCCCTTCGTCGCCGGCGACGACGCCAGACGCCAACAGGACGGTTTCAGTTTCAAAGAAAATTCAAATGGTTCTATCTCATTCAAATACCTGCATTCATACTCCATATCTTAGTATAACATTTATATAATTCCTCGTTGGTCTAGTCTAGAGGTTAGCGTAAGCGACTACTGATCAAGAGGTCTCGCGTCGGACTGCTGTTGGGTTTTTCTTACAAGAAATTCTTAATAGCAGCCCGGAGTATGGAAGATGACGCTGTTTCCCGCCCGTGCCTCGGAGAGCACGTTAAGCCATCGGTCCCGGTTGTCATAAACATCTATGGGAATTGTTATTATGAAGTTCAGTGCCCTCAAATGTACTGACAACTAGTTCAACCTTCGAATTCAGTTCACCTTCAGGGTTGCGGAGGCCCGATGCCAGTCGCTCCGTGTAAAAACTGATATTCAGGTAAAACCGGTTGAACTAGTAGCCGACCCCAAATCTTGGGAATAATAAAGGCTAGGAAGATGATTTGTATCTACTTTATGAGAAAAAAGTTATTATTATGATATTAAAATAAAAAAAATACTTGTAGGTTCAAGAGCGTGTTCCTGGGCAGTTGGTTGGGTGGGACGCGCTGAGCCTGCGTTGGTTGCTCCCCGGGCCTTACAGCTGGGAGCCGACGCGGCCCGGGCTGTACTTGCTCACCTCGCTAATCACCCGCCTGCTACACACCATGTGCGAGTGGCCTTACTCCATTTGTTCCATGTATGTATTTGATAGTGCTAATATTGATTGACAGTTGAATTGACAATGATTTTAAGCTTTAAAATTTAGAATATAGGAACAAAGTGTATCATCATCAACAACCCATAACGTCCCACAGCTGGGTGCAGTACGTCCCCACGCTGGCGAAGTGCGGGTTGGGGACTGGCAACACAATGTTGTGCCCAAAGGCCTCCAACTTAGCTTCACGACTGTTATGATATGATAACAACCGGGACCGACTGCTTAACGTGACCTCTGAATCACGGAGACACTCATGGTATCATGCAAACAGCGGTCACCCATCCAGATACTGACCGCGCCGTCGTTGCTTACCCTCGGTGATTGTTTCCAATCACAAGGCTATGAGCGCCTCTTGTGTAATAACATGGCGAATAAAAGGAAATAGTAAATATAGTACAATTAAACATGTTCCTCAAGAATCAAAGGATCTCAATTGTAAATTTTATCCAAATCGGTTCAGTGGTTTAGCCACGATAGTGCAACAGACAGACAGAATTACTTTCGAATTTTTAATATTAATATGGAGTTTTTAAGAAATAGATGATTATTAAATATTTTGTAATTTTAATTGAATACAAAAATTAAGTAAGGACAATTCGCCACGTCAGTGGCCAGTCTGACCCTTCAGTATATTTTATTTCACAGCGAAAATTGATGTTTGTTTCAGGAAGCTCTTAGGGCAGACAGCGACAGTGAGAAGAAGAGAGAAGTGATTCCGTATTTGCTGACTCTTGCATCCAAATCTGATATTGTATTGAAAGCATTCACGCAAGACATCGAACAGACTTGTAAGATTAATTTTAAATTCTCAGATGCTAAATTTTATTCTAACAGAATGTTTGTCAAATTCTGCATGTCGGGTATAGATATATATTCTCCTGTTTGTCTGATATTTCTTTATTAAATTTTTATGCAGAAATGTAGTAGCAAAGGCGGTCTTAATGCCATGGGCATTTTCTACCAGTTGACCTTAGTTTTAGTGTTATAAAAATTTTGAACAACTTGTTTAAATGTTTATTTATCTGCATTTATTCTTTCTAACTTAATTACAAATATCATTTACGCGTCGCCTCGTTATCAATAACGTAAATATATCATAATAATATACGTGTAAGGTGATATGTTGAATACGTAAATATTAGATATATAAATAAATATTTATATGTTGTGAGATTAGGGATGCGCTTTTTCTAAAATCGATCCGGTTTTATGAATCGTAACGTCTTGACCTGATTCGATGACTGAATTGCGTGCATTTGATCCGATTTTTAGAGAAAGATTAATCAAAAAAATTGCATAAAGATATAACATTTTATTAATATAATATGTTATTAATGTAATATATATATATTGTGTGGTAGTGACGGACGAGGTGATAGAGCGCCTGTGTGTAGTGTGCTTGTCTCAGCACAAGAGCGTGTCGTGGGCCGAGGTGAGCCCAGGCCCACTGGTGGCCTTACTGCTTCGCGCTGACATTCGCTGCCTGATGCTGCTGCTGCGACACGCTCTCCCCACCAACAACCACCCCAAACATGCCTACTGTAGGCAGCTCGTCGGTGAGTAGTCTAAGTGTGAGTTTTATACACGACTAGTTTTTAATTACCAGAGAAAAAAAATCTGGTATTCGGTATTCGATACTGAGCACATCCATGTAATTAAAACAAAAAAAAAAAACAATATGTTAATTTTATCCCCAAAACCACCAAATATTTGTTCATAACGCATGATATAATTCACTACGTATCCTTTAATTTGGTCAATGTCCTTGACTGCGGGTTGCGGGACGCGACGAGGTAGTTTACACGTGCCGCGGCGCATCAAAGACGCCGCCGCCCGCGCCGCGGACGGGAGCGGTGCCTTTGACGAGTTCTGCACTTCCGCGGTGCAGTTTCGGTCGCTCGGAACGTCGTAACGTGCATTTTGTGATACCGATACTCGAACGATAGAAATGGCGTACCAATTTACAAATCGTGAATACACATTAATGTTACGTGCATACTTTATGTCCGGTGAGAATGTGATTGCCGCTTTACGGATGTATCGCGAGCTGTACCCGAATGTCCGACAGCCAAATAATTCCACTATGTTGGGCGTCTATCAACGTCTGTTGGATCACGGCTCATTTTACGTGCCAGCGCATGCACAAGGTCGCGGAAGACCAGCCTATCCGCAAAACTTGTATGATGAGGTGCTCCAGTTTTTCGAGGAAGATCCCCGACGAAGTACGAACGATGCGGCACGTCGATTTGGCATCAGCCAGCACTCTGTCTGGAAGATGGTAAACTCGGCTGGAATGCACCCTTACCATTACCGAAAGGTCCAAGAGCTGACAACAATAGACCGAGTACCCAGGATTACATTCTGCAACTGGGTGATCCTTCACCCTGATGCCAACGTCTTGTACACTGACGAATGTTTGTTTACAAGGATAGGACTATTCAACCAACACAATGAACATTGGTGGTCAATAAGGAATCCTAAATTGACTCGGCAACATTCATATGTTTATTTAGGATTCCTTGATTCCACTTACACTAAATGTGTTGGTATGAACCAACACATTTAGTGTAAACGTTTGGGCTGGAATCCTAAACGAACACATTGTGGGTCCATACTTCATGGAGGGACGACTAACGGGCGCTAATTGACGCGTTTGATGAAATCCGACAACAAAGAGACGTTTTAAAAAGTTTAAAAGTGAACTTAATAAAGCGTGCTCGTCTTTGCATGGAAAATGACGGTGGACATTTCGAGGAACAATTGAAGTACTTGTAATGGTATGTATTAAATGCTTTAATTAAAAATGAATATTTGATCACAACGAGAACGCCTTAATACGGATTCGTAAAATAAAATTGAGTGATATGTAGATTGAGGAACTATGTTGAATAAGTAGGTACCTACATTATTATTCAGTTCACCCAAACTTTGCTTAAATACTCTGATTTTACCATCATTAGAATCAAACTAGGCATTTTAACTATTTAACCATAAAGCTAGTTGTGTTTGACCTTGAAGTCGCTGCAGTGCAATAATAATATTCGTCGCCCGCGCCCGCCGCTGCATCGTGTGATGAGCGAGAGAGACGATGAAAGAAAAAAAAATCATTGATTGATTAGTACACGTACACGACGTGCGTAATTATTTTAGGGTGTCCAAAAATTATGGACGTATTTTGTGATTTTAAAAACGTTAATAACTTTTTTGTTTTGTTAGTTAGGTATTTCTATTATGGTGTTTTATGTAAGTACAAACGTTCTGTATCTGCCCCTATTTTTTCTCTGGTAATTAAAAACTATTGGTGTATATTGAATTAATATTTGCAATATCTTCTTGACTTATTACTTGATAAGCGACAATGTGTTTAAATTTATTCCAAGAATTTGGATCTCGTAAAAAATTTCGCATAAAAATTAAAAGAATTAGAAAAAGCGTTTGTGCTGTCGTGTTTCGTTGGTGAGTGCGAGACCAGAGGCCCAATGATGCAGAAGTATCACTAGCCCACCATAGTGTGGGTCACCATGATGCATTATATTGCATTCGCAATGAGTATGGTGGCCACCACTCTTGGATTCTGCTTATGCTTTCCATCAGGCAGAGTAGAGTCGTTTTAGTAGGGCCAAACATAAAAAAATAATACGTGTGGCACTCGGGGACTGCCGCGGTAAAGCTATTACATAGCATTTTTTATCAACTTATGGAATTATATTTTTTTTTATTTCTTTTTTATTTATGCAGTATTTTTTTTTCTTTGAACCTGGTGCATGTGCACCCCGTAAGTACACATGTACTTACGGGGTGCACATGCGGTGAGTGTGGCATTATAAAGATATGATAGATACCTATACACCTATATACTTTCTCAAACCCAGACTGTTTTTTCTGTCTGTCTGTCTGCACGAAGTGCGTGACAGCGACAGACAGATTTCTGAGCAGCTCGTCTCGATCCGTGCGAGCTTCGGGTGTCAGGTTTTATTTTCGTTACGGAATTTCTTGATTCGGTCGCCGCGCTCAAAGCCCGCGATAAAAGCTATGCAATAGCTTAAAAAAAATTGTATATGTATCACTAACAAATCAAGACATACCTAGACCACTTGATTGAGTTTCTTTTTATGATTAAAAGACAGTTTCAAAAGACTTATTGTTTTATAAAGAGTTTTTTTTTCAGCAAATCTACTACAACAGTTGGAGTACGAAAGCTTACATCGTGATAAAACGATACCTTTAATCACGAGCGCTGTCGAAGAAATTCATATAGTAAGAAATAAACTGTTGGATGGCAGCCAGTACGAGAAGTTCTGTTTGGCGAGAGTTCTTATTGTCATCGGTAAGTACAATTATTTACTACTTCAAAATACATATTTTGCTGCTCGGTAGTCTTTTTTTATGGAATACGGGGCAAGCGAGCGGATGTATCGCCTGATGGTAAGCGATTTCCGCCGCTAATGGACTCCCGCAACACCAGATGCATCACAAGTGCGTTGCCGGCCTTTTAAGAAGAAGTACACAAACGAAGTTAGATATCTAATTTCAAAATATTTCGGTTAGTGTATGTATGCATATGTCATTATTTTTATTTTCTTTAAAAGACAACTACCGCATTAGGAATATACATCCTTTGTTGCGGGGACTTTACAAACATACATGAAACGGACACAAAGAACACCTAGACTTAGAACAACAATCTGTGGAACACACAAAGGGTGTGATTCACAAATTGTTGTTCTGAGTCTGAGTGTTCCTTGTGTCCGTTTAATGTGTGTTTGTAAAGTTCCCCGCGACACAGGATTTATATTCCTAGTGCAGGAGTTGTCTTATAAAAAAAGAAAAGGAAGTATAACTAAAAATTTATAACCAATTTTCTATACATTTTCAGGTAGCAATCTACCTTCAGAATTCGTGAGCACGATCAGTTATTTACTTCAACATTCACGAGACGAGTCAACCTTGGCCCTATTAGTTCGTATTGTGTCCGGCACTATCAGAATGCATGTACCCAATGACTCGCCCGACATAAGCCTGGACACTGATAGGTACCAGAACCTTATAAAAACCGGTGTGGAATATGCTTTGAGAGACGCTATGCTGGCTGATAATGAAATTAAGAGTTGCTTCATCAATGGGAGTATGCCGGATGAGCAGAAGACTTATCTTCATTATTTCTGTTTGAATATTATCAAGTTATTAAGGTGAGTTTAGTGGTGGTAAAAATGACCTATTTTTATCCGTGAGGTGACGTATTAAGAATATAGAGTGTCACCATCCCTGTACATCCTATGGGCGTCGTAAGGGCCCAGACAGACGACGCTAAAATTTTCTTGCGGCCGCCGCACGTTGGCCGCGTACTTGTTTATTTTTATAGCAATTTAAACTTTATAGACTAGTCTACAATGTACAAATTCTTAGTAGTAACCAAACCGCGCGGCAGCTTATATCGTTCGCGCGACGTTGACACGTCAATCTTGTTTGAAATTTCTTTGTGTTGTCGTTACCAATAATATGTAATTACATCCGCTGCGCGCCTGTGTCGCCGATCCCTCCTGGTGGATCGTCACGTGTCATATGAACGCGCTCTAAGACCTTGTCCAGAAGGGGCGAATTTTCGGCGAAATATTTCGCGCGTATGTATTCGCGCGTTAGCGAGATTCTAGGCGTCGTCCACAAGCATCGCTCGTATACAAACTACGCGCTTAAATCGCGAGAACTTTGCCAGACTCTCGACTCGCGCGCTAGTCGAGATACTAGAGACGCCTTGTTGCGTCCAGTTAACGCGCGAAATCCAGAGCGAGTGCACTATGGAGAGTAAACGGAAGTACCAAATACTCGCGCGTTGTTACGCTCCTTCTGGGCGCAACAGTCGTGCGTAATACGCGCGAGAGAATCGCGGTGAATTCGCCCCTTTTGGACAAGCTCTAAGAGGCGTCTTAGGGAGGAAACTACGTAGGAGGAAGACATTTCGAAGGAGAGGCTTATATCAAGCAGTGGATTTAAAAGATTTTGATGTACCAGTTGACCCTCTACCTGCGGGAAATGATCGGGGCCTATCTCCGCGATAGGTTCATATAGGACGAAGAACATCGAAGGGAGGTCACATGCGGGGTTCCCCAGGGATCGGTCCAAGGACCCCTTCGTCGCCGGCGACGACGCCAGACGCCAACAGGACGGATTCAGTTTCAAAGAAAATTCAAATGGTTCTATCTCATTCAAATACCTGCATTCATACTCCATATCTTAGTATAACATTTATATAATTCCTCGTTGGTCTAGTCTAGTGGTTAGCGTAAGCGACTACCGATCAAGAGGTCTCTGGTTCGATTCCCGGGTCGCACTGCTGTTGGGTTTTTCTTACAAGAAATTCTTAATAGCAGCCCGGAGTATGGAAGACGACGCTGTTTCCCGCCCGTGCCTCGGAGAGCACGTTAAGCCGTCGGTCCCGGTTGTCATAAACAGCTATGGGAATTGTTATTGGGAAGTTCAGTGCCCTCAAATGTACTGACAACTAGTTCAACCTTCGAATTCAGTTCACCTTCAGGGTTGCGGAGGCCCGATGCCAGTCGCTCCGTGTAAAAACTGATATTCAGGTAAAACCGGTTGAACTAGTAGCCGACCCCAAATCTTGGGAATAATAAAGGCTAGGAAGATGATGTATGATGTCGTGACCCATATTTAAATTAAATAAAAGTTTTACTGTTAAAACGTGTCATTTGAATCCAAATTCTAGGGGTTTACTAGCCACTGAAGAACTTCACGCCAGGAGATTCTCTGTTTGTATTTTTTTTGTATTTTAGGGTTTAGCGTTTCCTTACTTATCACAACATTGAAAACATTACGATTAAAAAAAAACAATTAACAATGAGGTCAAAGGCTGCACCTAAAATAATTGAAGTTTTAAATTTTGATAGTTATATGCTGTTTTTTTTCCCTGTAGATGGGAGAACTCAGGTCGCGTCCCCCACCTGTCGACGCGTCCGTTTAGTCGCGCGCTGGAGTCGAACCTGTACCGCGTGGGCGAGGCGCTGCAGCAGTACGCGTCGCTGCTGCGCCAGCGCCGGGACTCCACGCTGGCCGCCCTGGACGAGATGCCCACCTGCCACGCTCTCGCTGAGGTACTTACACTCACCTGCCTCTTGACCAACTTGCAAGTGATTCTCTTTCTACAATAGGGTAGATGACTGTATCGTAAATAAATACCGATTTCTCCTTCATTAAAAGGTATATTACAAAACATGTCAGCAAATATAATTATAACAGCTTTTCATTTGTATTACAAATTTCAATCAAATAAACATTGAAATAAATTGCCCCATTGAGCTTGACGTCACTGTGACAGTGACTTCACAAGTTTATATTTAGTACATTTCAATACAAACTTATCGTTTTGACAGATGATAAAAAGTAACTAATTTGACTAAGGTGTCATCTACCCTATTGTTAGCTAATATTTTATTTTGACTTAATATTGAGAGAAGTCATTCCCATACATTTGTTAGCATCCTATTAACTTTTGTAGAATACAATTTGGCTAGGGGAACTTTCTTTTATTGACCGGATGGAAACACTTTATTTTTTCCTTCTTATTAACCTGTCAATATACCAGACAATACTCTATACCTTTTTTCTAAGCATGTTTTCTCTCCATCCTATGGTTGCCTGTAAAAGATTGCCTCCGAGCGATAAAGCCGCCAATTGTACCTACATACCTAGTACTAAGTCCTTTTGGTGGTATACTTGGTGTACAATAAATATATTATTATTATTATTATTAAAGCCCCTTCGCATTTTCTGCTACTTTGAGACAGATTCTGCTACGCCTAGAGTGGTAATTCCACTAAAAACTACCCTGACGAATTTAGACACCCTACTTTGGGAATACCTGAACCATATCAAGTTCTTCACCTGAGTCAGACACCATGTTATAGAGATGGTGACTAGTGATGTGCTTGATAAATATATTTCTTCTGTATTTAGGTTTAAAAAATCACGCCCAAGATTTCAGAAAAGAGAGAAAAATATCAGAGAAAAATTGGTGTGATATTTTCATAGTAATGAAAAGCGGGTAGTCTGCAAAATTTGATTATAAAATTTGTTTTGTCGTAGATTCTGGACCGCGTCGATATGTCTGGGGCGAATGGGCCTGCGCCGACTGTGGAAGATATATTGAAAGTAGTACGAGCCACTGTCCAGTATTTTTTTAGATGCATACATTTAACGGGTAAGTTACAAGAGAAAATTGTATTCTTGAAACTTTCTTGAAAATTCTAAAGGACATAGGAAATGGGGAAATTACTTTAAGACCAGCAAAGCTGTGGATTAAAGTTAGTAGGAAATAATGTTGCAATAAAGAATAATTAGTTTAGTAGTAATGAAAGGTCCTTAATAATAATTTATAATTTACATACATAGATATAAATCAAGTCAATATATTAAAAGGGATAAAAATTGATTAAGTTTACTCAACCTTGTAAATTCATCCAATAGATTGATATCACGAAGAAACAACGTTTGTCTGTTCTGTGCCCAATTGGGTTTGACAGGGGAAGAAAATGAAACCTTAAGTAATGAATATAAATTCTATTTTTGACTGTCCTGTTTTAAGATCTAGTCAAATTGCAAAATGATGAAATAATGATTTATTTATTTCATAGATACGAGTGAAAAACTCCGCTCCGTGACTATCGCTTGCCGACTTCTCCACAAGCAGTGTGTCCACACCCATCTCGCCAGGTCTTTAGCTATGAGAGAATTGTTAGAAACGGCAATGTTTCGGGAAGACTTGGCATTCGGCAGTCGGCCTGTCATACCGAATATACTCTCCGCTATGAACAAGTGGAACAATGGCGATTTGTTAATACATTTCAACCAGAAGCATGTGAGTATCAGTTCAGGTATAGTATATTTGTTTAGATAGTGTCGGTGCATCCGCACGCAATTGTGGTTATTGTTGTGAAATACGAATATATTAATTCATTCAACAGTGTAAACTGACAAGTCATACTTGCTTGTGGGTGTACGCTGCAGGCGAGCCCTTTGATTTTATGGCGGCTTGCCGCACGTACGACGGCGGGCGGCGCGTTCAAGGTGACCGTATCTGTGCGAATGGACTATAATTTATATTTAAACAGTTTACAAAAACAGACATCAGTTTTTAGTTTTGTGGGAAAACGAATTGGTCCCGAGACTGGAGAAAACGCTACGACATCGATGCAATGGCACGATTTTAGGGTTGTTTTTCTTGGACATAGACAAAAGAGTACAATTTACCAAATGTTTGTGAACCAATTTTCTTTTACTGTCTCAGTGGTGCAGTGGTAGCTTATGCGACTACTGTGCTCGCGGTCTCGGGTTCGATTCCCGGGTCGGACCAAATGTTTGTATATGATCTGCAAATATTTGTTTCGGAGTTTGGATGTTTTCTATGTATAATATGAATGTATTTACATAGAAAAAGTATATAAGTATCCCATCAGTCAATCTAGCTTTCGTAGTACAAGCTCTGCTTTGTTTGAGGCTAGATGGCGTTGTGTGTCAGATGTCCGAAGTATTTATTATATATTACATATATTACTTTAATGACTTTTGATGTACACGAACTTTTTTTAAAGTTACATGGGCATAAAAAAATAACATTCAGCACTATGCCGTCACTTGTAAGCTGTCCAACTGAGTACTGGTGAAGGGGATAGGGTAGCAACCCTCGATTTTTCTCCCTTGTCGCATGATTTTTGTACGGCGTTGCGGAATAATGGATTAGAACACCAATGACCAAATTGACCGAGCCAAGCGCCGGGAAATCAAAAAATAAATCCAACTTTGTGGCGTACTATTTTGTACGGCATCGGTACATATAATTGTAATACCTTTTTTAATAAATTATTCCGCAACTCCGTACAAAAATCATGTGACAAGGGAGAAAAATCGCTGGTTGCTACCACCTCCCCTTCAACTGTACTCAGTTGGACAGCTTACAATTGACGGCATAGCGCTGAATGTTATTGTTTTATGGCCCTGTATCTTTCTAAAAAGGTTTCCTGGTTATTTAGATGACCCATCAATTTTCGACACGAGCCCATAGTCTAGTAGAGATAAAACAAAATATCAAATTGCAGTTCTAAATTCATTGTTTTCAGGGTCCCATAACGCAACTAACACAAAGTCACACATCAGTGTTCCATGCAGGCATCATCGGCAAAGGAGTTCGTAAGCAAGACAGTTCGGATGCGAACGACATACCACCCATACTGACCACTAATATCGAACTTTTAATGGGTGCTCTTATGTCTTGCATGGTAAGCACTTCTCAGCACGTGTTTTGTAATGTTTTATCCATTAAGTATATATTTATAGGTACATAAACATCGAATTAAAACTTATTCTTAGGTTAGATGTACCGCACCCGTTTTTACCCGACTGCGAAAGAAGGAGAGTTATGTTTTTCGATTGTATGTATGTATATTTATTTGGCACGCCCTAGAGCCTAAACTGTTGGTCGTGTTTTTATGTGAGTGGTGTCAATAGTCTTAGTCGTAAGAGTGACTCTGAGTACATCAAAATTAAAAAAAAAGCATAATGAACAATTTTTGGCGCAAAAAGTAAACTAAAAAAAACATACAATAGGTACATCGAGTATGGTATCAAAATAAAGAAAAAATATTAATAAAGATGGCAGATGTTGACGCAGTCGGGTTTTTTTAACTAATAAATAAATGCACAAGGATGTTTAACAACTGTTTTTTTATGTTTTAAATATGTATCACCTTTAACGTTTTGTAGGACGGCGACCGAGGAGTGGTCGAGGGCAATAAATCTTTGGCCCTGCTGTTGGTTGAGGTGGTCTCGCCAGACGTCATGTACAATGGGTGGCCTTGGCCCGACGAGGACTTCACTAAGGTATGTACTTACATTTCTACAAATTTCTTTTATATTAAAAAATTGATTGCATAAATCAGATCCTTCTAGCTTTAGCACATACGTAGATTTGAACTATTTTGACTATTTCCTCATCAAATTGAAGCATAACATTTTCGGCTACCAATTGATATAGATGAAAAACATTTCGATAATACTATTAAATAAAGCAAGTAGATAAGATTCTTAGAATTAACCGTTACTTTCATTATAATTCTGATAGTTTTTCCATGCAACTTTGGTAATGTTTTTTTTTCAATGTCTAATTTATGCTGGTATTACGCGTGGCTCATGTCACTAGTTTTACTGGCTATTCGCCTTAAGAAAATACTGATATATCCATCAAGCCCCCCTCTGACCAATCAGGACCCAATAAGTTATTTATTTATTCAAACTTAATGCATATGATGTAGATAGGCGGACTTAATGCCATAGGGCATTCTCTACCAGTCAACGTTTGGGTGATGTAAACATATGATGCGGATGCCATCATCAGATCTTAGTGTCCTTATCACGGTACCACCGTTGGGATATCCCATTTCCATTAAAAAAATAATCATCAAAATCGGTTCATAAACGACGAAGTTATACATACAAAATATATATATATACGGTCGAATTGAGAACCTCCTCCTTTTTTGAAGTCGGTTAAAAATACACTCGATTGATGCGTCACTACTTTCTTAACGCGAACGTTGTCTTAAAATAAAGATAGATACAAATGCATAAAGTGAGTTGTACAATTGTCCCGTAGCAAGTGAGCATCGAGCGCGAGCTGTACATGTGCGGAGCGTTGGACAGTAGCGCAGTGGCCCGCGCGGCGCTGAGACGAGCGGCCCTCGCCCGGCCCGCGCTGTGCTACGCCTCTACGCTGCTACGAGCGAAAGCCGCCTCCTTCCTACACCGCCTCAGAGCTTACCTGGGTAACTATACTACTTGCCTTTTAGACTACGGGCCCATGTCGAAAACTCATGGGTCATGTGAACCATTAGGAGACCTTTTTAGAAAGATACAGGTGCATAAAACAATAACATTCATTACTATGCCGTCACTCGTAAGCTGTCTAACTGAGTACTGCTGAAGGGGACAAGGTAGCAACCCTCGATTTTTCTCCCTTGTCGCATGATTTTTGTACGGCGTTGCGGAATAGTGAATTAGAACAGGTATTGAAATTGTATGAAACCGATGCCGTACAAAATGAAATGACCAAATTGACCGAGCGAAGCGCTGGGAAATCAAAAAAGAAATCCAACTTTGAGGCGCACTATTTTGTACGGCATCGGTTCCATACAATTTAAATGCCTCTTTAAATATATTATTCCGCAACTCCGTACAAAAATCATGTGACGAGGGAGAAAAATCGAGGGTTGCTACCACCTCCCCTTAACCTGTACTCAGTTGGACAGCTTACAAATAACGGCATAGTACTGTTATTGTTTATGTTATTGTTTTATGCCCTGTATTTTTCTAAAAAGGTCTTCCGGTGGTTCAGATGACCCATCAGTTTTCGACACGGGCCCATAGCCTATTTGTTATTCATTCGAAATTCAAATTTTAAACTGGATTCTTTTTTTAATGTGTCACACAGCTAGCCAACCGTCAACTTATTCTAAACCATTGGTAGAACTATGTATCATCTAGAAAAGATTTCATTTTAAATTACAGCTCTGTCTGCTTTTTACTGCAATATATATAATAAATATCTGAAATCTATATTTCCCAAAACAATAATGTGTACAATAATCATTATATCTATTTTAAAATTCAGAAATGACTTTTTTAATTGTTTGGTTTGAGCGGAAAATATGTAATTCTAAAATTGATCAATATGCTTTTGATTATCTAACGAAATCAATCATTTTGAGCAGTACTAGGAATATAATATTCAATTTTCATCTCATTTATAGCACAACTAGCTGTTGCCCGGAGCCGCTCGTATGACGGTTATCGCTGCAAATAGTAGCCTATGTGTCATTCTAATGTATAAGCTATATTACTGTAAAGTTTCATCCAAATCCGTCCAGTAGTTTTTGCGTGCGTGAAGAAGTAACAAACATACACACTCACAAACTTTCGCCTATATATTAGTGTGATGTGATTATTAATTTTTTTCAGATCGCCACACCCAGTCGGCAGAAATGTTAAAGGAACGGGTTTCATTAGAAGATCTGTTATCCGCTATGACATTAGGAAACTTGTTACCGGATCCACTCAGTCATATGCTTGAGTTAGCACCTGAACTTACTGCCGGTGAAGTAAGTGGTTACTTAATATTGATGAAGTGCATTCCATTTTTTTTACACTTAAAATGACAGACGTCAAACTCAAAAATACAAACAGATATGCAGTCCCCGTCAATAGTCGCTATCAAATAAGCAAACTTGCATATATATATATATAATACTGTAAATATATGTATTTATATAATAGATAACTAATTACAGTCATCAGACTATTCCAAGTCAGTTAAGGCGCCATAGCTTTTTCTTTAATAGGTTTAAGTGGCAATGTTTTTACCATTGTTCAAAATATATAGCTTCCATTATGTTGGTTTTATGTTTATTTTTATTACTTCATTAACTGTTTTATCTATGCTACAGATAGTACAAGTCCTACGAGATTGTTTATGGAACTATACAAGAGATCATGTGCCTTCGCCCACAATGTTTCCTTGTGATAGAAATGGTAAATATTTTCCTTTTTATGTTCCGATACTTTTGCAAATATATTTTTTCTATATTTTTATGTATATAATTTTATTTCTCACAGGTTTACATTGGCGTGAACCATCTTCGTGCAAGCCTCCCGCTATCTACACTGACACTCTAAGGTTAATCATACAGATGAGAATATCCAAACTAGGCCATATGTACCCAATAATGTTTTTAAATTTAAAGAAAGAAAATTAAATATGAATAAAAAAAATACTTTGTGTAAAGTACCTTTTTTTTCTACAACGCCATAAATTAGACAAGTCATTAGTTACATGACTAGATGACTAGCTAGAATATGAAAAAATACTTCGTTTAAAAAAAACCGACTTTAAAAACTAAAAAGTATCAAATATTTTATACTCTTTGCATGGTGCGGCATTTATTTGTAGACTAGAACCTTCTGGTTGGTTTAATTTAATTTACTACATTTATTAATAATTTAATTTATTGTGAATGTGGTACAGCTGAAATACTAAGTCATAATTAGTAAATCGCAGCAACTTTCAAGAGTGAAACGAAATGTTACTGAAACTGTCACGCGCCATACTACAGCGCAAAGAGTATAATCGGGGGGCACGGCCTAAGGGCACGGCAGTGCCCCCACCAAGTCGATCGTGAAGCAAACACTGCCGTACCATCCTTTACTGGAACCATTTCGCCGCATTTTCATTTTTCATTTGAGAACCTCTGGATAAGACCAGAACGCAGAAATTTTCGTCATCCAGTAAGCTATAAAATCACACTTAAAATAAAAAAAAAGTCTGTAGGTCATTTAGTTCCGAAGTTAAGCGAAAGCAAAGTTTCGCATTTACGGCACTCACTCACTCACTCATGATTATCAGAATAGAACTAGTACTTCCCATAAACTCAGAGAGCTGAAATTTGGTACAGAGTTAGGGTTTAATAGCCACATGAAGGGAAAACTATAAAAAGTAGGATAATCGAAGATATGGAGTACCTGGTGAAAAAAAAAATGAAAAGAAAGATTTGTAATAATAAAAAACTATTCCTAAAAAGAAAAAAATGTCTCAAATAAGAAAATCTAATAAAATAAATCAATATGCCTACGTTTCTACAAAAAGAAGTGAAATCCCACCAAAAACATTCTGTAAAAAACTAGCCAAGTCGATGGAGCAGCTTGTTTATCTCTAAAAAGTTATGAAATCTAGATAAAGTCGTGCCAAGTCTAAGGTTCCTTACTGCGATTTCTTTATTATTATAGTTAACCATATCATCCTAGTGTTCCATTTTCAAAACGGTTACTTCTTTATTTTTTATTAGAATTTTTAAACGCATCTACAAATCAATGTTTTTATGTTGGTATTATTAATAACTCGAGCTGTCAGTTGAATAAATGTAATTTCACTTAGCGCGTTTTTTTCTATTTAGAAAACATAATTTATTTTTAAGTTTATAGTGAAAATTATGGCGAACAGACAAATGTAAGTAATTAATTATGGTTTATATTATATTATTGACAATTTAGTGTTTATAGACAAGTAATAATATTGTTATTTTATATCTTATTACGATTTTAGGAAAATAATTGCTAATTTGCGGGTAAGTGTTAGTTTTATTTACCGTTCCATTATTTGAGCAGTAGGAACATATGCACTATACATAAGGATTAACATTTTACTGTATTGCCTCGTAATTATGATATTATTTTATAGCAGATTGAATGTGAATCAGATAATCTCGCAGTTAGAAGAAGATGACAACGTGTTCGCGGCTGATATATTCATCACACCTCCTGATAATTGTCAAAATAGCGACGAAGACAGTGGTGACGAAGAGTTTGCAAGTATAAATAATTTGTCAAGACATCAGTTACTTTCAGAAGCTGCTGAATTCCGGGTGACTAGATCCACTCAAGCTGTGTCTAGGATAGTGAATGAGCCCATTGGAGATGAACAAGTGGACCCAATACCTTCCACATCATCAGTGCCACAGCCCAACTTCTCGTCGACGGTGACACAGCCACCGCCAAAAAGAAAACGTATTGAAGTCACAAGAAAGTGGAGGTTTGTAGATATTCCAGAAAAGGCTGAGAAGAAGTACTGTGAACCAGATTTCCTAGAAAACCTGGAAAAGCCTGTTCAGTATTTTCAACATTTTTTTGATGAGTAGGTGTTCGAATTACTGCGCTCAGAAACTAGAAAAAAATGTGATTCAGAAGGTAAGCATGCATTTCGAGTTACTGAAACGGATGTCAAACATTTTATTGCTATTTTATTATTGTCAGGATATAACAATGTATCGAGAACAAAGAGTTGACTGCAGTTTTCTAACAGTGGCGGCTCTTATGTCAAGAAATCTAGTTATTTCCATGTTGCTGACAATTATAATCTTGACCCTAATGATAAGTTTGCTAAAGTGCGTCCCCTGGAAACTGCTCAATGTACGGTGGGTAAAGTATTATCCTGGAGATAAAAATTTGAGCATCGATGAATCTATGATTACCTATTATGGAAAACATGGTACTAAGCAGTATATCCATGGAAAGCCAATCAGGTTTGGATATAAAAATTGGTCAATTTGTACGCGACTTGGCTACTTGATTTATGGTGAGCTTTATCAGGGAGCTAGTACCAGAAACACCCATCCTGAGTTAGGATACAACTAAGAAGCGTATCAAATGCAATGTTGCCTTACATAGCAAATGTTCGATTATGTTTCATACTAAATAACTTACCTAATCATATTACTTACTTAATAATTATAAAATTTAAAAAATATGTTAGTTTATATAAGTTTTGATAACGCATAATAAATATAAAAGTGAATACAATAGTTTTATTTCCAAATGAAATCCATAGCCACTAACAGTATCTTACATGTATGTATAATCCTAGTGTTCCATTATTGGAACGGTAACGAAACTAAAAATCCAAATGAGATATAATATTTTTTTATATGTAGGTGTCATTATACATCTATAAACGTGCTCTGATCCAATTTTCATAAAAATTGAACTTGTTATACTATGGTTGGGATGATACGAGTTAATGTTGTGTGACTTGGCCGTTGAAGGGTACACAAGGGTACAAAACTAGGTGCTCCATGACATCATTGCACCATCTGTCGCCAGAACCGCTACCCATTGACGATGGAAAATTGCCGCTTGGAAAACGTTGATTTAATAACCAGTCAATTGTAGGCTTGATAAAGCTGCGTATTTCAATTATACTTACGTGTAGGCGAACCTGAAACAAACGTGACTTGTACCCACTAAAATATAAAGAATGTTCAACGGTCAAGTCACACAATATTAACTATAATAATAAAGAAATCGCAGTAAGGAACCTTAGACTTGGCACGACTTTGTCTAGATTTCATTACTTTTTAGAGATAAACAAGCAGCTCCATCGAGACTTGGCTAGTTTTTTACAGAATGTTTTTGCTGGGTAAAGATTTAATTAAATACACCTCATATGCAAACCTTTAATATTGATGAAACACTATTATTTGTATGCGCTACTTATTTATAGGTTTGAAGTCGGTGCCAAGCCAAATGTAGGGATGAGGTAACCCAGTGAAAGGTCGTTAGAGTCACTCAATTACATTATCATCCCTATTGCAAGGTAATTGATGCAACAATAATAATAATAATAATAAATAATAAATATTTCGGACATCTAACACACAATGCCATCTAGTCCCAAGCTAAGCAGAGCTTGTGTTATGGGTACTAGACAACTGATAGAAATACATATATACTTTTTTTTTGTAAATACATACATATTATACTGAAATGCCCCGATATTAAATTTTATGTAAACAAATATTCCAACAAGATAGGGTTTTTTTATGGGATACGCAAACGGGCAGACGTATCGCCTGATGGTGAGCAATTATCGCCGCCCATGGACACCAGAGCCGTCACAAGCGCGTTGCTGGCCTTTGGGGGATGGGGATGTGGTATGGGCCTCCGGTATCCTCACTCACTCGGTGAAACAGAAGCACTGTTTCATACCGGTTTTCTGTGAGGCCGTGGTATCACTCCGGTCGAGCCGGCCCATGAATGCCGTAGCGTGGCTCTCCAACAGAAATTAGAGATGAGATAATGAATTCTATGTTATGGAATCTATGAAAAGATTAATAAGGTGTTCTAAAAAAATACGTCTTCTTCTTTTGATGAGATGACTACCAGCTGGATCAGCTATTTCTGCCAATGTCAAGTTTATACATAAAGTCTTTGCTTTGAGTCTTCGACGTGATGAAATTAATGATAAAAAAGATGGACAAGATGAAATGGGGACCGTCTTTTGAAAGAACAAAAAAACGATCTCCAAAATACGTTTTTAATAAAGAGTTAAATTTACTGTAAAGAGTTAACTAAAATACGTCTTTACTTAATTCTTGAGCTTTGGTCACCATCACATCTATTTCTGCGCATCACTATGTATTTTGACATCTGTCACTGTGAGTGTGTGTTTGTGTTTACTTTACTGTCATTAGTGTCATTACTGCAAGTGGAGTGAAGTGGAGGTTCAAACGGGAATTAAAAAATACTGAAAGTTTAAAATCTTATTAGAATTAACACTGTGGTAACAGTTGCATATGATATAATGGCTACAAGCGATCCCAAACCAGAAGTTATGGAGGAAGATTCAAAGAAACCGATATGTTTAATCATTTTAGGTTAGGTATCATGTTATTGTTATAATATTTGAGACATGTTTTCCACACTTGAAACTTATATTTGGTGTATGTGTAGGTATGGCAGGCGCTGGAAAGACTTCGTTTACTCGTCGTTTGGCGGGAAAGGTTTTGGATGGAGCCAGACCTTATTTGATTAACTTAGATCCTGCTTGCAGAGAAGTACCCTATCCTGCTAACATTGGTGAGTTTTTTTACAGTCCCTCCACTAGTCTGGAATTTGATCTGTTTTTTATTATGTCTCATATTTTTAATAGCACTATATATAGGTACAGGGTTATATTATTGTTTGTTACGAATACTAAGAAACGACTTTAGAAGGTGAAATATAAGGGTAGATCTACACTATAGAAACTATAAGAATAGAAACAATATCAATATTAATTGTGTTGCCTAAAAGTTGATACAGATGGATATATTTATACTATATGTGTATGTGTTTATGGGTGTATATAGGCACATTATTATATTAATCAAGGTCAAAATAGTTTACATGTGATTAAACCTCTATCATTTAATACTTAACCACTAATTGCACCTACCTCATCTTTTCTCTGCATCACCCAATCAGTTGACTGGCAGATAATTCCTAAATAAATAAATAAACAAACCTAACTAAGGAAAAACAAAAATAAGAACTATTATTTTTATATTGGTAGTACTTAGTAATAATACCTAGAGTAAGTGTATAAATACTCGTCTACAGATATAAGAGACACAGTGAACTACAAAGAAGTAATGAAGCAATATGGACTCGGTCCCAATGGGGGCATTGTGACTGCTCTAAACCTGTTTTCCACAAAGTTTGGACAAGTTGTAGAACTTATTGAAAAAGCTGGCAAGAAACACAAGTATTGTATTATTGACACACCAGGTATTATATATTTTGCATTTGTTTACTATGTATATAAGTTATGTTATAGTTTTTTGATTATGTAAATTTATTGATGCTGAATTGCCGAATTACATCAGTACATAAAATAAAATCGTAACTTGTTGTTGTTTGTACATGGAAGATATATAAGTCAAAAGGTTGTTACTAATAAGTGTGGCACACTGTTGCATAGATACCTCCAATATTATCAGTCAATAGCAATATCATTTGCTATTTGCCAAATATAAAAGTTCTGCTTCCAAAACCAGCTCTGCTGATTTCCTCTATCTTCTATGAAGAAGTTACACAAACCTTTTCTTTTCAGGTCAAATTGAAGTATTCACATGGTCAGCATCAGGCACTATTGTTACGGAAGCATTGGCATCTTCTTGTCCAACCATAGTTGTATATGTAATGGATACAGTCCGTAGTGTGTCTCCGGTTACCTTTATGTCAAACATGCTGTATGCCTGCTCAATATTGTATAAGACACGACTGCCTTTTATTGTTGTTATGAATAAGGTGAGTGACGTTTTTATTGCTGAACAATATTATTACCCTTTATTTAAAGTCCCATTACATATCTGTGCAGTTTCTGTCACCGAGTAACATGATTAGACCATAGCTAGAAGGGTCCAAACATCGTACACTTGTATCGTCACGTCGTTGTGGTCGGAATTCGCGGTTTCTTGATGTAGTTTGTAAAGCTGAAACTGTTTATTAAAAACTTTTTGACAGTTATGACTACAAAAGGTCATAATTTATTTATTGCACATGCAGCACAAAGGCAGACTTAATGCCATCAGGCATTCTCTCCCAGTCGACCTTCAGGTGATGTAGGAATATGATCTGGTAGGTGCAAAGAGATTCATCAACAACCCATAACGTCCCACTGCTGGGCTCGGGTCTCCTCTCAGGAGAGGGTTAAGGCCATATGTCCCCACGCTGGTCAAGTGCAGGTTGGGGACTGGCAAGACAATGTTGTGGCTACATTATCTTGTCGTTGGATGTTTTTAAGCCGCCCAAAGACCTCCAACTAAGCTTCACGACTGTTGGATTTCGAACGTCATTGTACTGGCAACATTTTGATTGTCTCTGGTTCGTGTTTGACGTTTTGACGTTTGAGGTTAAATATGTAAAAAAGGACTTGTAAGAGTCGTGTTGAAATGGCCGTTGCCGTAATTTATTGATTGTTAATTTTGTAGTACTCGTATAGTTTCCGCGTGAGATTGATTACACCGTGAGGTTTGTTGAGCTAGGGTACTTGTGGGCTCGCCGCCCAGCGTGAGACGAGATTAATGTCGAAAATTGTTGAGAAGGCTTGTGAACAGTCTGCCGTTATTTGTGATTAGACTCGCGAGAATTGTAATACGTGATAGGCTCGTCCCGCGAGATCTAAAACGAGTGTATTGTAATTCGAATATCTGTGAAAAGTTGATTATTGAGATTAATTCGGATACCTTGAGAAATAACCAGCACCTGGAAGCAATGTTTGTGTGAAGACGCAGAGCAGAGAAGATTCTACCCAAGAGCTCTTGGACGCCCAGAATATAGAAGACACACACTCCAGTAAGTGCTTTAGATGAATTTAATTTAGATTAAGAACATGGTGACACAGGCCGTGGGTCATTCTTCTTGCCAGTGGTATTGGTAGTGATTGTATATCCATCTATGGGCCCGTGGGTATTATAAACTTCACAAGGTGATCACTGCCTTGGCAAGAGGATTGATCATTTTTGGTAGCAAGAGCTTGGTTTACCTCCGGGCTGTGGGCACTCCGTAGTGCACTCAGAAGGTGAAACCTAGTTGTTAGGCAGGTAATTATACTGTTCCACTGTCCACATATCTTTGATTCCACTGATATAGCTATTTAGAATAGTATTTAAAACAATTTATTAGCATAATTATTGAATGTAGGTAGTGAAACATTTAATTATAAAACTTATACATAAATTGTAAAATTTGTGTTACTAGTTGATGTTTACTAGTTTGAACTTATAATTGTAAAACTATATTGTATACTTGATATGATTGCTTGGGACAATAAAATTGGTCCAATATATTAACCCAATCACACATTTAATTATTGGTTGAATTGTAAAACTTGAATTGTGAAACTTAATATTAAAAATTAATTGTGTGGGACAATTGGTCAAAGATATTGGTGTAATACAATTCGATTTTGCTAGCCCAAAGACAATATTACTAGAATAATATTGTTATATCATTCTAATATTATTTAGTGAAGCTTAAATTCAATTATTTTTAATAAAATTAACTTATTGTTAGTGGGCATTGATAAAGTGAAACTTGTAGGTAGATATATATCTGAGATTAAGTTACTGCACAAGCACTTGATAGGGTTTTATATGAAGTTCCTAATAGTGTTTAAATAAATAGTTTTGTTACATACATAAAATATTGTAACTTGTAAGTATCGTTTTGCCGCTATGTCGTTCTCATTGTACCAGGCTAAGATTAGCACAGAATTGAGATGGTTTACATCGGTTCAAGGCCTCCTAGGCCGACCAGATAGACAAGATGCACTGTTGGCTCGAGCTTTGGATGCGCCGGCTGGCCTGGAGTTATTGATGGAAACGCTTACCAAGGTCGAGGCCCTTGAGGAGGAGAAGGTCAGCGATCAGATAAGGTCCGCGATGGAGGCAGATGTTGACCAGTGCCTCTCAATTGCTGATGACATTCAGCAGCGCATAGCTGAAATAAAGCTCCAGCGCAGAACTGGCTGTGATGAAGAAGCTGTGGAAGGCCCACACTCTCGCGGGGTTGTATCAAAACTGCCTCAGATACAACTACCCAGCTTTGATGGAGAGCTCGGTGAGTGGGTCAGCTTCATCAACTTATTTGACAGTCTGGTCCACTTAAGGGAGGATTTACCTAAGGCCTATAAGATGGCGCAACTGATGTCAGCCCTGAAGGGAGAGCCGAGGGAACTGGTAGCCCATTTGACGGTGACCGAGGACAATTATGAGATTGCCCGTCAAATGTTGGTAAGGCGCTACCACAACAAAAGAAGGCTGGTTGATGCGCAGCTCAAGAGGCTGTTTAGCATCCCTTCAGTGACTCGGGTCTCTGCCATACAGGCAGAAGTGTTGAACCCGTTGTTGAGTGTCACTCGGGCATTAGAAAATTTAGGCTTGCCGGTAGAACAATGGTCTTACATGTTAGTGTACATAGTACTGTCCCGGCTTCCAGTTGATGTGCAGACCAGATTTGAGCAGCATCACGGTCAGGGTGCAGACAACTTGCCCACCTCTTCTCAACTCATGGAGTTTTTGGAGGAAGAGTGTCGGAGGGCAGAGAACATGGGTATGTTCGTGATACCCGCTGCGGAGCCACAGAAGACTACTTGGAGCCCTGTGAGGAGGGGACTACCGCAGAGAGGACCAAGGCAGTTGTATGGGCACGTGGGTGCCTCAACACCTGAACGGGATGCCTGCCCATATTGTAAACAGGATGGCTATAGTGTGGCCGCCTGCCTAAGATTTAGGGACCAGAGAGTCCAAGGGAGACGCCAGATCACCTAGCAACGTGGCTGGTGTTTTTTGTGTCTGGGTCCCCATTTAGCAAGGGATTGCGCTCGGTCCGCAATGTGTAAGTATTGTGGAGGCCGACATCTTGAGTTGCTCTGCATGAATAGGCCCGACCAACATCATGCAGATGGACAGGGCCGGACTCAGGGACGGATGGGGTCAAGTACACAGGGCCGGACTTGGAACCCGGATCCACGGGACCGGGGCCCTCATAGGGAAGATGTTGGGGGCGATGTTCAGGCCAACATCGCGCGCGGTTCCCCGACCTATTGGCAAGCCCGGGGCTCAGTTGGAGCTGGCACGGGCGGGTGTGCGGATGCACCCTCGAGTATGGAGCGGTTCGTTAGAACGCCGCCTCGGGTGTCGTCGCGCTCGCCGCTGACCACTAGAACGCCGCCTCGGGTGTCATCGTGCTCGCCGAAGATGACGACATTTCGTCGATTTTCGCCGCCCATCATGGAACGCCCTCGGTTGGATCACCGCACCCCCCCTATCCGTGGACGGCACCAAGTAGAGCGCCGCGACTGGAGGGGCACTTACGAGGGACCATGGGATCCCTACGTCGGCACTGATATGCCCGGTTGCTCGGGCTATAATGCGTGGGGCCCCGGGGGCCCCTGCTAGGAAATTGCAGCCCAATCAAAATTTGGTCCCCAACCGGAGGCTATTGTCTTGCCCACTGCCTCCGTGTGTTGTTTGTTTGTTTTGAACTAGCGACGTTGTTTTGTAAGATAGAAGCCGTTCTCAACTCGCGACCGTTGTGTCCGCTCAGCTCGTATCCAAATGACCTGGAGGCGTTGACTCCAGGCCATTTCTTAATTGGTCAGCCACTTAACGCGCTGCCCGAACACCCGTTCGAAGATGTGAAATTGTTTCGGTTGTCTCGGTATCAGATGTTGCAGCAGTTTTCCCAGATTTTTTGGAAACGATGGTCTCTAGAATATCTGCACATTCTGCAACAGCGCCTTAAGTGGACTGACAAATCTAGTCCCCCTAATGTTGGTGACCTCGTGCTGGTTAAGGATGCTAACCTACCGCCACTGCGTTGGCGCCGGGGGCGCATTGTTAACTTGTTCCATGGTAAGGATGGGACCCCCCGGTCCGCAGAGGTTCTTGTTGGGGACTCAGTTATCAAACGAGCGGTAGCAACGTTATCTCGCCTGCCTGTAGATAAGGGAACAGGTGCGTACCTGTTCGAGCGGGTTACTGTTGGATTTCGAACGTCATTGTACTGGCAACATTTTGATTGTCTCTGGTTCGTGTTTGACGTTTTGACGTTTGAGGTTAAATATGTAAAAAAGGACTTGTAAGAGTCGTGTTGAAATGGTCGGTGCCGTAATTTATTGATTGTTAATTTTGTAGTACTCGTATAGTTTCCGCGTGAGATTGATTACACCGTGAGGTTTGTTGAGCTAGGGTACTTGTGGGCTCGCCGTATGCCAGCGTGAGACGAGGTTGATATCGAAAAGTGTTGAGAACGTTTTGATCGGTCAGACTAGGCTGGTGAACAGTCTGCCGTTAATTGTGATTAGACTCGCGAGAATTGTAATACGTGATAGGCGCGTTCTCGCGAGGAGAACTAAAACGAGTGTATTGTAATTCGAATATCTGTGAAAAGTTGATTATAGAGATTAATTCGTATACCTTGAGAAATAACCAGCACCTGGAAGCAATGTTTGTGTGAAGACGCAGAGCAGAGAAGATTCTACCCAAGAGCTCTTGGACGCCGAGAACATAGAAGACACACACTCCAGTAAGTGCTTTAGATGAATTTAATTTAGATTAAGAACATGGTGACACAGGCCGTGGGTCATTCTTCTTGCCAGTGGTATTAGTAGTGATTGTATATCCATCTATGGGCCCGTGGGTATTATAAACTTCACAAGGTGATCACTGCCTTGGCAAGAGGATTGATCAACGACTGTTATCATATGATAACAACCGGGACCGACTGCTTAACGTGACCTCCGAATCACGGAGACCCTCATGGTAACATGCCACTAGCGGTCACCCATCCAGGTACTGCGCGCCGTCGTTGCTTACCCTCGGTGATTGTTTCTAATCACCGAGTGCAACTGGGCTATGAGCGCCTTCGCAAAGAGATTGAATTTCGTAAATGAGATAAACCTACATTTAAGTATATACATATTACTAGCTGCGCCCGCGACTTCGTCCGCGTGGAACAGTGACTTTGGGTAGCAGTTTTAATTATTAAGGCTAATATTATTTTAAAAATAAGACACACTTTTCACTGCTAAAACATATTTAAGTATTTATATATGTACATAAAATAAAAAGTATTTTGTATGAGCTTATTTCGACATTCGACATGGCCAAGGCTTTCAACCTGTTCTTGCACCGTTCGCTTCTCTCCGACCTCTAAGCATTCGGTCTGCCTCCTAGAGTCGTCTCTTGATTGACTCTTTTCTTCATCAGCGCCTTCGCATTCGGGTTCTTTGCGACGGACGGCGCGGCCTCTGTTTTTCTGGAGGTAAACGCTAGCGTACCTCAGAATACGGTCCTGTCGCCCAAGATGTTTCTTCTGCATGTCAATGACATATTAGCCCTTGGCAATATACATTGCTACGCAGACGATAGCACAGTGCATGGGCGATATTATGGATATAGCCTGCAGCCAAGATAGTAGACGTTGAGGAAAATGGATAGGAGCTTGTTGCTGAGCTTGACCGGGTTTTGAACCGCATTTAACAATGGGGTGATGAGAATCTGGTCCAGTTCAACGTTAAGAAACCACAGGTGTGCCCGTTCTCTACCAAAAAGTCTCCTTTTCTTCCCCTCCCCACTTTTCAGAGCACTCAACTGCCACTACGGGATAAGCTCGGTGTCCTGGGCATGGATATTTGCCGAGACCTCAACCCACGGGAGTACATCGAGGGCACCACTAAGGCAGCCTGTACAGGGTGAGACGGTTTTTCGCGTCCGAGCATTTGTGACTCCTTTATAAGACCCAGGTACGCTCGTCCGTACTGTTCTCATCTTTGTGATGGATCTAGGCATTGATTTTCTCAATCTTTTGCAGCGGCAATCAGTCCGCATTATCAACAGTCCCAATACTACCGATTCCTTTGAGCCTCTGCAGTTGCGGAGAGATATCGCCTCTATGGCAGTCCTCTACCGCTTTACCATGGAGAGTGTTCTGAAGCGTTCTTCCAACTGATCCCACCTTCTCCCTTCCTCTACAGAACAACACGTGCTGGTCTTGGAAGTCACCGCCTCAGTCTCTCTCTCTCTCTGCATTGTCTGCTTTCACAGCGAGTATGGTTGCCTCCACTGTTGGATTCTGCTTGAGTTTTCCCTCAGTCTGAGCAAATTCTCAATTTTTTCAATTTTAAAATACTACGTTTTTGATTTGCCATCCTTTGTCAAAATATAGTGATTTAGCTGATATGATACACGCGATTGTGCTGCCCATTTGAAAAACATGTTTTTTTTTAATGAACTGCAACTTAAACCGTCTGTCTTTGGGCTTTGATAATTGGTAGTGCAAATGTTGTTTTCAGCGGAAACTGCATTCTTTTAAATTAAAATTGCAAATAAGTTTGAATTATTGGAATACGGGGAATTGAAACATTTTCGTTTACAATGTTGTACCCCAGATGTGTATTTTGTAGCCGTGTACCATTACATATCTTTGTCGCTCAATATTTCCTATTAATAGGACTGGAACATTAACTTTCAGTCTTAACTTATGGGAATGCGCTCCTGATGATTCTAAAGATTTAAAAAACTTTATGCATAAGCTATGATATGACTGTTTCAGTTTTCCTTGCATTGTTTCCTGAGAGGTATTCGTTAACATCTTCCTCCACGTCTGACATGATCCGTTCGTTTATTTGATAACTGTCTCATTAATCGGCGGATCAGAATATATATTATTTTTAGATCATGTGTGCTATCATATACCAGAACTCACGTCTCAGTGTAATCATGTCGTTACTGTCATTTGGCATACAATCATCTCCTATTTTTAGAAGAGCATTTGCATATTGACACTGCTCATAAATCATTGTGAAGTTGTACTCGCATAATTGTAGTAAGACAAAACTTTTTAACATGTACCCATAACACATATGTTTCATACAGGCATTTATTTCATCTTGCAGCGTACCCCTTTTGCTTTTTTTTTTGTGTTTAAATCCCGCCGGATACTTTTCCTTCGGATTTTTTCACGAAGAAAATTATTTGAATAAACAAAAAATCATGTAAACAAATCGAATCCTAGTGAATAATAACGAATTTGTAGTAGCAAAATTCAACATCCGCATGCGGCACAGTCGTCTGCCCTCACATGTCTGCCCGTTCGGGTAAGCACACTTAAGCATATTGTGATAACTCAGTAAATGTTACATCTGAATAGCTCTAATATTTTGTCTTCTGTCCCAAACTCATGAAGCATTTTCGCAAACCTTGCATCATCATCATCAGCCTATCGCAGTCCACTGCTGGACATAGGCCTTGCCTTGCCTTCCTTCACAAACCTTGCATATTTCCATACAAACTTTCATCCCCTATTGCTCTTTTACCTTGATCTTAAAATTTTATTTATTTTATTATAAATTTAATTATTATCTTATTATTTTATGGAAGCCTTTATGGCTAAGCCTTCCTCGATAAATGGGCTATCTAACACTGAAATAAGTTTTCAAATTGGACCAGTAGTTCCTGAGATTAGCGCGTTCAAACAAATAAACAAACTCTTCAGCCTTATATATTAGTATAGATGTATTTATTATACTCTTCTAAGATCTAATACTCATAATTAACAACACAATTATTTAGATAAAGATTAATATTACGCATTATGTTGATAAAAACTCTTTGGCAAATAACTCATTATTAGGTACCAACTCTTAGCGTCTTATACTCGTGATAACTTCTAAACGAAATGTCGGATTGGGATGAAACAAAAAGTATTTTACTTCTACATAAATACCCTTGATAACATAAATCTTAATTTGGATAAGGATTAATATTACGATACACATTTAACGTAGTTTCTTTCTTCAGACGATTTAATAATTTTTTCAAACACAAAAGCGGTTATTGTGACTAAACCATGATAGTTAGATATATGCTCTCGCGGACTTTTTTGTAGATCTTAATGGGCCCTAAAAACCCGTAATACATTATTTTGTTCTATTGTCAATAGTCTTTGCAGCGCACGCAAAAATAGGTTTTCGATTTCACACCTTGGGTTAGAAAATAGCAATTTTCTTACGGATTCCTAATTTTTTTGAAAATAAAATATAGCCTATAGCCTTCCTCGATAAATGGACTATCCAACACTGAAAGAATTTTTCAAATCGGACCAGTAGTTCCTGAGATTAGCGCGTTCAAACAAACAAACAAACAAACTCTGCAGCTTTATAATATTAGTATAGATAAAATAAAAAGTATTTTGTATGAAATTATTTCGACATTCGACATGGCCAAGGCTTTCAACCTGTTCTTGCACCGTTCGCTTCTCTCCGATCTCTAAGCATTCGGTCTGCCTCCTAGAGTCGTCTCTAGATTTACTCTTATCTTCATCAGCGCCTTCGCATTCGGGTTCTTTGCGACGGACGGCGCGGCCTCTGTTTTTCTGGAGGTAAACGCTAGCGTACCTCAGAATTCGGTCCTGTCGCCCAAGATGTTTCTTCTGCATGTCAATGACATATTAGCGCTTGGCAATATACATTGCTATGCAGACGATAGCACAGTGCATGGGCGATATTATGGATACCCTGCAGCCAATATAGTAGACGTTGAGGAATATGTATAGGAGATTGTTACCCATAATACATATGTTTCATACAGGCATTTATTTCATCTTGCGGCGTACCCCTTTTGCTTTTTTTTGTGTTTAAATCCCGCCGGATACTTTTCCTTCGGATTTTTTCACGAAGAAAATTATTTGAATAAACAAAAAATCATGTTAACAAATCGAATCCTAGTGAATAATAACGAATTTGTAGTAGCAAAATTTAACATCCGCATGCGGCACAGTCGTCTGCCCTCACATGTCTGCCCGTTCGGGTAAGCACACTTAGGCATATTGTGATAACTCAGTAAATGTTACATCTGAATAGCTCTAATATTTTGTCTCCTGTCCCAAACTCATGAAACATTTTTGCAAACCTTGCATCATCATCATCAGCCTATCGCAATCCACTGCTGGACATAGGCCTTGCCTTGCCTTGCCTTCACAAACCTTGCATATTTCCATACAAACTTTCATCCCCTATTGTTATTTTACCCCCTTGATCTTAAATTTTTTACGAAATTTAAATGACATTTTTATTTATATGTAATCAACAACCTAAAAAATAAAGTTTAAGATTTTAGCTTAAAATGACGATACTGTATACACTGTTTTGTAATTTGTCTTATTTATTTCTATTAATATAATGAACATACAAATCATATGTATGAATGTATGTTATTTATTATATTATTATTATTATATTAATTTAAGTATTCGTTGAAAAGGAGAAATATTTTAATGAATTTCACATCCTTGTTACCTCGTTGCCAAGAGTGTCCGGTGTACCGGGCGGTGTCACCAAGGTAATGCGCAGGCGTGTGGCGATTAAACCACCACTCTTCTATACAATCTTTCATCCCCCCTTTCAACCCCTTATTACCTTTTTTTCGCAATAAAAAGTAGCCTATGTCCTTTCTCAGGCTCTAGACTATCTGTGTACCAAATTTCATTGTAATCGGTGCAGCGGTTTGGCCGTGAAAGCAAGACAGACAGATAGACAGAGTTACTTTCGCATTTATAATATAAAGTATGGAAGTATGGATAGCCTTCCTCGATAAATGGGCTATCTAACACTGAAATAAGTTTTCAAATTGTACCAGTAGTTCCTGAGATTAGCGCGTCCAAACAAATAAACAAACTCTTCAGCTTTATATATTAGTATAGATGTATTTATTATACTCTTCTAAGATCTAATACTCATAATAAACAACACAATTATTTAGATAAAGATTAATATTAGGCATTATGTTGATAAAAACTCTTTGGCAAATAACTCATTATTAGGTACCAACTCTTAGCGTCTTATACTCGTGATAACTTCTAAACGAAATGTCGGATTGGGATGAAACAAAAAGTATTTTACTTCTACATAAATACCCTTGATAGCATAATGCTTAATTTGGATAAGGATTAATATTACGATACACATTTAACGTAGTTTCTTTCTTCAGACGATTTAATATTTTTTTCGAACACAAAAGCGGTTATTGTGACTAAACCATGATAGTTAGATATATGCTCTCGCGGACTTTTTTGTAGATCTTAATGGGCCCTACAAACCCGTAATACATTATTTTGTTCTATTGTCAATAGTCTTTGCAGCGCACGCAAAAATAGGTTTTCGATTTCACACCTTGGGTTAGAAATTAGCAATTTTCTTACGGATCCCTAATTTTTTGAAAATAAAATATAGCCTATAGCCTTCCTCGATAAATGGACTATCCAACACTGAAAGAATTTTTCAAATCGGACCAGTACTTCCTGAGATTAGCGCGTTCAAACAAACAAACAAACAAACAAACTCTGCAGCTTTATAATATTAGTATAGATAATTATCTAAAGCCCAGATTTGCTTTATTAAATGACATGCAAATAGGATCAAGTATGAAATTGCTCCGAAATTGTCAAATATTTATGACATTTGATTTTAATTATGGTATTTAAATGTTATGTCAATTTCAATTTGAAATATATTTTTCAGATTGATGTTGTTGACAATACCTATGCAGTAGATTGGATGAGGGATTTCGAAGCATTTCAAGAAGCGTTAGACGCGGAAGGCTCAGGCGAGACGGAAGGTGGCAACACTTACATAGACAACCTGACTAGCTCAATGGCGCTCGCCCTTGACACATTTTACTCGGACCTTAAATGTTGTGGAGTTAGTTCACATACTGGACAAGTAAGTTGTACTTTCATGTTATATGTACTGATTTAATACAGTTTGAATGAAGTAGTGGCAATGAAATTGAAAACAATTCGAAATTTCTTGGGAGAGCCACGCTTCGGCATGCATGGGCCGGCTCGACCGGAGTGATACCACGGCCTCACAGAAAACCGGTGTGAAACAGCGCTTGCGCTGTGTTTCACCGAGTGATCGCTCACTCGGTGAAACACAATGGGCCTCCGGTGTCCGCGAGGACAC
Organism: Diaphora mendica; assembly: GCA_949125395.1. NCBI lineage: Eukaryota > Metazoa > Arthropoda > Insecta > Lepidoptera > Erebidae > Diaphora > Diaphora mendica. The sequence continues at coordinate 24,880,520 of OX421316.1, forward strand.
CGGAGGCCCATTGTGCCCATGGCCAACCCCTCCCCCATCCCCATTCCTCCCCCCATCACCATCCCCTAAAGGCCGGCAACGCACTTGTGACGCCTCTGGTGTTACGGGTGTCCATGGGCGGCGGTAATCGCTTACCATCAGGTGATAAGTCAGCTCGTTTGCCCCCTATATTAATAATAAAAAAAAGTTTTTCTTTGTATGTGTTTTATTATTTAATTGACATGTTGGTACACAATAAAACTGAATGTTTATTTTTTACACTGATTATAAAGATTAATTTTTGTAATTTTAAAAATTGTACATACATGGAAATAAGTACGTAGTTTCGTAGTTTTTTTTGTAGCTTCCATTTTTTTTTAACATTTAACACAGCAGAGCTTGTGTTACGGGTACTAGACAACTGATATAAATACAAATATACGTTTTTTGTAAATACATACATACATATTATACAAAGAAAACACCCAAACTCTGAAACAAAAATTTGCAGATCATTATAAACATTTGGTCCGACCAGGGAATCGAACCCGAGTCCTCAAGAACAGCAGTCACATATGCTACAACTGCGCCACTGAGGCAGTCAAGTGCTACTGTAATGTATTGTATATTGGCAGGACAATTTTCTTAAATGTCTGATACTAAAATTAAGTAACTTTTATAAACTGTGGGTTGATTACTCTTTTTTCTTTCAGGGCCTGGATGAATTTTTCAAACTGGTAGACGCTGCTGCAGTGGAATACGAAAAGTAAGTCAACTACAAAGTTACAACTATTATTACACACAGTTACAACTATAGAAACTAAAATTAATTCTACCTATTTTGAATAAATTTCATTTATTTCTTAGAGAATACCGAGCAGATTGGCTAAAGATGCGTGCGGAGAAGTTAGAGGAAGAAAAGCGAAAAGAGGAAGAATTAAAAAATAAAGGTAACCAGAATCTTTCTTATTAGGTTATACCTTTTGCATTTCAACAAATACAATGAGCTAGATCTCCTGTTCACAGGCTCACTAGACAATTTTTGTGTAATACTTGATTAGGGCATTTAATAACTTTTCTTATTCGGATATTGTTGCCCACATCCAACAGTTTCCTGCGACCTTCACCAGGTCGTCGGACTACCTCGAGGGCTTACCCACGGTCTGTATTCCAGTATAAATGATTATTATTTAACCATTTTAGGTTCAGACGATACAGTGATAGATAAAAAGACATTAATAGAAGAAGTGTCCGTCGGTCGTGAGCTCAGCGATATGTACCTGAAACATCCTGCGAATGAGAGCTCTAGTGACGAAGAGGGCACGGAGAACAAAGTAGAAATAGGTGTGTATAATGGTACCTACAAAATATTTCCTGATTTAGACAGTCTTGGTATTACTTATATGCAAAAATGCGCTACCCTAAAAGGATCGAGTGGGTCCCTTAGACCCGTATTTTAAAAGGCGTCTCAGTCGTTAATCTAGTTTTAAAACTAGTTTTAAGAAGATATTTTATTATTGAACGTGTCTTGAAACAAGATTCACTGATCGTTAATCAAGTGAGTAAAGATCAATGAATCTCCTTACGGATATCCAGGATGGAACCCAGAACTCTTTAATAACTGTTTAGAAAGGCCACATAGCACTGAATTCTGGGTCTCCAGACCTAGTTTTTTTATAAGCCACTAGCTTTTGCCCGCCGCTCCGCCCGGGTTTTATGTCGGTTATCGCTAAGAGTAGGCTATGTCCCTTCTCAAGAATCAAAGTATCTCTATGCCGAATTTCATTGAAATCGGTGCAGCGGTTTAGCCGTGAAACCGTAACAGACTTTAGACAGAGAAATGTATGATATTAATATAGATACTTAGTATGGACTTGGGTGTTTTCTATGTTTAATATGTTTTAAAATATATATATATATCGGAAATAAAGGTCCAGTATTGTTTTATCCCAATAATTATCGTCATTATTATTGGGGTATTTCATTTTCAGATAAAAACCATAATAACTTAACTTTACTTCAACCAAAATTCACTTTTTAACCGACTTCCAAAAAGGAGGAGGTTCTATGTTCCACTGTATGTATTTTTTTTTTTTTTATGTATGTTACCCGATTACTCCGTCAGTTGTGGACCGATTTTGATTTTTTTTTGTATTCGACAGGGTATGCTTCCGTGGTGGTCCCATTGCCAGCATATCAGGATCTGATGATGGGATCCCAGGGAAATCGAGGGAAACCCTCATTTTTTATAGGCACATACTATGTTTTTCGTATATTTTCTGAAGTTACACCGGTATTTGCGTCTGGTAGTCATCATTTTATGATGATGAGCTGATAATGTAAGGTACCACTCCTTAACGGTTAGGAGTTGGAGGATAAATCTTTAAATATCATATGTATATAAGTTACCTTTAGTCGTATTCTTACAAATTATTTAGGTAAGCTGATGATGGAAGGTGGAAGGTACAACTTCTCAACGGTTAGGAGTTGGAGAATAATTCTTTCAATTTCATACGTATCTAAAGACCTTCAGTCGTATACTTTCAAGCTATTTAGGTGAGCTGATGATAGAAGATTAAACTCTTCAACAGTTAGGGATTAGAGGATGATTTTAATATTACACGTACCTTAATTTGTATTCTTGATGATGAAATTTGATGAAATAGTTCAACTTACTACTTACCTACGATTGTTTGCACTAAAAACTGTAAAATAAAAACTTTTTATAAAAAAAAAACCGACTTCCAAAAACATCCAGCGAAAACTCTCTGTCAAAAAACACTTAAAAGCGTAAAATAAACTGGTTCTTCATAAATTGCCTATACCTAATTCTTTATTCATTTAAATAGTAGTATTATAATGGGTGCTAGGTACCTAAAATCTGTTTGAAGTCGGTGCTAAGCCAAAAAGAATACAAACGAACAATTACAAAAGTCTAAGCGATAGTCACTTGGCACCGACTTCAAACAGATTTTAGGTACCTAGCACCCATTATAATACTACTATTTAAATGAATAAAGAATTAGGTATAGGCAATTTATGAAGAACCAGTTTATTTTACGCTTTTAAGTGTTTTTGACAGAGAGTTTTCGTTGGATGTTTTTTTAATTAGAATAGAACACAAATAATAGTTCACAATAAATTAGGTGTTTGCTATCTGAACGCAGGCAAAGGAATGAATCCTTCTTCGTTGTAGCGGGCGGCCTTATATAGCCAAACATTTTGACATAAAATTGAATGGTGTAGCCTGACGATGCTGACATCCAATTTACAGCAATGAGTCATGTTGTCCCATGTTGTTTTTGCGCCGATATATATGTATTTATATCAGTTATCTAACACCCATAATACAAGCTCTGCTTAGTTTGGGACTAGATGGCGTATATTATAAATTCGAAAATAACTCTCTCCTTTTTTGTCTGTTGCGATTCCAGGGCTGAATAGCTGCACCGTTTTCAATGAAATTTGGCATGAACTTTGAGAAATGTGTGGTGAAATTTGAGATACTTTGATTCTTGAAGAAGGACATGCCACTAATTTTATATATGTAGACTATATATAATAATATGTTAATCAAATTTTCATTTCAGATGACAAGCCGCAAGATGTACAAATGTTCCAAGAATTTTACAGAAAACACGTGAAACCTAACAACACAGACAATAACACATGATTTGCTTTAAATTAATTTAAAGATGTGTACATATAAAATAAGAAAAAATATGTTAATTTTTATACTGTTTTTAAATGTTTTTACTATTTTTAATGGTATAGGATAACAAAAGGGGCTTTATAATAGACTACTGTTGTAGGTCTTCCTTTTTAAAATAATTTTTGATAATGTCAGTTATGTCACAATCTGACATAACTGAAAATGACACCATTGTCTTCAAATGACAATGGCCATGCCGGCGGCTTGTTTGCGCGGCAAGGCAGGTGGCTCAGCTATCCGCGGCATGACATGTTGGAGGACTTAAGTGCGCTGCCGCTCTTTGAATCAACCTCCCAAAATCTGGACTACTCCGGTTTGAGCTCTGGAGGTTACTGGTAACCTCTTCACTCGTTCGTAATGAAAAAAATACTTAACATCGGTTGTCTATAAGGCCGTGGTCTCAATCCGGTTGAATTGGCTCATTTGTGGCTAACCCGTTATAAAAAGTTTTTCTTAGACTTGAGAAACGATAGTAAAGTAATACCTTTTAAATGAGATCACACTCAATATGTAATCACGTTCCAATATTTTTCTATGATTGAAAGTAGTTGCATTAGTAATAATAAGTCTTTAACCCGGTGTTTCGATTATTTAAAAGAACAATGTTTTTATAGAAGCATTTTGTTCGCGACCCGCCATTAAAAAAAAGGGCATGGCGTTCCAGACACAGTGTTGCTGTAAATGAACACATAGTTCTAAGACAATAATATTATGAATTGGTCAATAATACATTTACAATAAAAATACATTATGACATAGAACTTCTTTATTAAAACAAAATGTAAAGGTTCCAACTCAAACGTGCGTAAAACAATAGTATAATACTTTAAGTACTTTAAGATTTAGTATCTACTTCACTGGCATTGTTTACAAAAAAAAAACGAATTAATCTAATATAATTGGAATATGGTAACCATGATACAGAATCCTCTTATAAAATAATTTTACTACATCTTTTTTAATCATTACTAGAAAGATTCGCTAAGATATGATGTATAAGAGAGATTTAACATTAATCGTCATTGGCATGAATTGGTATGTCAGTTATGTCACAATCTGACATAACTGACAAGGACACAATTGTTTTCAAATGACAATCTTAAAATATTTTCTCGCCATTTACATCATATATACGTCTGAACGTGTTTATGCTAATACGATTTAAACAATTTAAGTCCTTCTACACTAGATTGCTCAATCTAGTGTAGAAGCACCTTTAAATTGTTTAGATGCATTCTTACGGTGTTAGGGTTTGCGCTGATGGACGGAGTGGCAGAGAAGAGAATAATTCAGTAATAATTTGAATTCAACCTAAAGTTATTCGGAACACATATTAGGTTCTAAACTTCTTCATTTTATTTCGTTTAACTTGGGAACTTTGAATTTAAATTGTTACTCTACTAGTCTTACGCGCCAATTTATTTACATGTCAACTTTATAATTTTGTTTCCATCTAGAAAATGCATTAAGAGAGATTCCTAAGAGAACTATTAACTAAAAATATTACAATAAGTATACTCTATCACAACATAAAGTGCACATAAAACCTATTTACTAAAATAAAATTAAATAATTCGGTCGTGAATAAATAACACAAAACTTAAGTGATACTAAATGATAAAATAATAGAATTTCAATTATTAAATTAAAATTTTCATAATTTTTACTAAGCCTAAAGGACAATGGCAGGTTTGTATGGGACATTTGTACCACCTGGCGTGTCTCATGGTAGGGATTGTTTTGGTATTTATGTGACTGCTAATATCACCGACAACAACATTTTAAATTCCCAGTCCAGTTAAAGTAAGCCCAAATGGGCCTACGCGTTACACTATTAAGACACTGAATATATTTAGGTGTTGTAATTGTACAATGTGAGTACGTAGTGACAGGTGATTGCTTTTGTATGTGGGTCTAAAATGTGTTCGTGTGAAGATTTCGCCCCGCAAAAAATAACTGTTTTGTGTCTGTCGGAAAAAGAGGCAATGGCTACTACCCTCCGTTAACCCCCCCCCCCTCCTACGTAGTGGCCGTCCCTAAAGATACGCCATGAGGTAGTCCATTTTCGTCGTTAACTGAAACTCTTTTGATTTATATTATCTCATAACATCACCAACTTGATAAAGTGATTTTTCGAGAGCCTAGACTTAACACACTTGTGTTAGGTTAGTTTATTTTAAGTACCTTACCGTACCGTAATTCAAATGATAGTAAGGGAACGTATCTATACTACGCGACCCATTCAAGGGGGAGAGAGGGTCTTCAAAATATTACGTTTGGTCACAAGAGCGGCGGTTAGACTTATATTTTTGTCTCGTAGTCGTTTTTCTAATTAGGTATTTGCAAAAAAAAATATTATTTAATACCTACGAATGACTACGTGAAAACCAGAGAGGAGGGGACGGTCTTAGCATATAATAGAGCAAAAGGGTCACGTAGTATACTCACACGGTTCCCTAAAAATATTATGTAATTTTTACAAATAATCACAATCAAATAATTACAATTGAAGGTAGTAGAGCCACGCTGATTTCAGCACGAACGGGCCGGCTCGACCGGGTCATAATCAATTAAATCAACGTAAAATGACAGCGTGCTGTCGTGTTTCGTTGGTGAGTGCGAGACCGGAGGCCCAATTAGTCTAGTCAACAAGTTCCATACTTGTTGACTAGACTAAAAGATGCAGCAGCATCACTGGGCCGCCATGGTGTGGGTCGCCATGCTGCATTGTCTGCATTCGCAGTGAGCATGGTGACCACCACTCTTGGATTCTGCTTATGCTTTCCATCAGGCAGAGTAGAGTCATTTTGGCGGGCCAAACATAAAAGTACTTAAGGACGAAATAATGTTATAATTAGATTTATGATTTAACTATTATTTTGTTTGAACTATAAGGTAAGGTATATAAAGTAAATACCATAAATAATTTCTCTCGTTGCTATAAATAAAAAAGAGATAACACTAAAAAGTAATAAATTTAGGGAGCTGCTGCTACATCAAGTGTTTGATTTAGGGCTAGTTTCACCTTGCTGATAAAATCCCTGATACAATATTTCGAACTTATCTGCCAGATAACTACAGATTTCAGTTTCACAAGCCTCAGATAAAGACAATGTCAGATAACCATATTCATAATGTCATAACCATACACATATTAGTCCGGGATCCCCGGAACAAATTTTACAAGTACTATCAAGCAAATTTTTCGTGAGTGGCTTCATTTTGATGAGGGGCCCACCTTTCACCTTATAGACAAATTTTGATTATGGAAGCTAACAGGGGTAGCAGGGACAAAAACTGTTTGAGCGTAGAACCGGGAACGTACCACGCAATTTGTAGGACAATGTGGATGTTAAATTGCATAAATATTAACTGAATCAATCCCTGGGCCCTCATTGATGAGGGGCCCAACTGGCCCCCATCAAAATGAAGCCACTCACAAAAAATTTGCTTGATAGTAATAACTTATAAAATTAGTTCCGGGGATCCCGAACTATATTAGCACCCTTTTATCTGTCACATAGTGTTATATGTCAGATAACTATCTGAAACTTTATCAGGTAAACTGGCCCTTAAACTTATTAATTTATAATAATTTTCATTTCTGATTAGTGATTTTTTTAAAGTAGTTTAACCAAAAAAAAGGCATTTGATGTCATCTTATTTATTCAAGTATTTTTAATTAAGTACTAAGAATTTTCTGACTAACCCGAATGTTTTTCTGAATAAAATATCTATGACAAATGTATTTAGGCAGCTTTAACTTATTTTATTTTAAGATGATTCCCGAATAGCCAGGTGTTAACAGAACTGGCCCACGAGAACCCAGGCGGTCACTGGTTTCTGATCTTTGATATTATTGAAATAGTCGAATATGATGTCATATGAAGCCTTTATTCTCGCGGAAGTTCAGTAAATTACTCTGGCAAGACAAGACCGCCTTGTACTTGCTTGCAGCTTTATGAATATTCGAGGAAATAGATTGTATCGGAATTATTTTTCTCCGATATTGTGTGTTATGGTTTTAAGGATGCATATTATAAAAATAGCACCGTATTATTGTAGCTTTAAACATTAAAAATGAATTTGAAAAACCGGTTTCATGTTTTATCAAAATCATCAAATTTATCAAACACAATTATGTTCATTAATAATTTAGAAGTGTTTTCTGATTTTCCCATAAGAAAAGTATTATTGAGTGGTGTACTAAAAAAAACAATAAAATGTGTACAAAACAATAATCAAATCGTTTAAAAGTGCATGCTTAAATGAGAATAAATATACGAATAAATTAAGTGTACACACCCCTGACTGTGAGATGTATTAAATTTTCTAGATGATGGTCCGTGATCTAGAAAATTTTTAGTTTTAGAAAATTCTCCGTGTTTTAGAAAATTCCCCGTGTTTTAGAAATTTCTCCGTGTTTTAGAAAATTCTCCGTGTTCTAGAAAATTCTCCGTGATCCATAACTTAAATCTACACAGTCTACGTGAATATTAATTAAGCCCTCTAAGTAATTTAACAGCTCACAGGGTCAGTCTTCTGGTTCATCGTTCCTGTGACCATTGTGACCGTTTACTTGATTCGTCACACTGCCTCGACCAGCCCGTTCTGAGGAACCTTCTTTGAGAAGCCACGCCGGTAGATATGAGACGTTGCCAGAATCATCTGTGATTGCTAGTTTGGGGTTCGGTCTTGTGTTGTGCATGCTGCCTATTGAGGTGTACCTATAAATACATTTTTTTAACTTCAGAGAGTTTTCGAAAGACATTAGGTAGAACTTTTGCCTCGCCTATTTTTTATATTACTAAATACATAAATGTAATAGATATATTATTTGACCCTAAACATAGAACATTCAAACAACATTGAGATTATAACGAGAGAATAACCAAGTATATTGCCACTAAATTATTAACTAGCTGACCCACGCAACCTCGTTAGCGTCTCCTATTACTAATTATTATATTAGGTCTTTACCTATGAAATTGCCGTTCTTCAGTACTGGCCATTTCAAATAAAAAAAAGTTTGTAATGGCTCTGTATTCTAAATTCAAATTAATTTTGTTTTAAAACCATGACATTCTATTTACAAACTCAGTCTTTAGTTTTCTGATTAGCGTTGTATTTTCATTACATTTGAACATTTTTCGTCATAATGGATACTTTAAAAATTCGTGTAATTATGGAATGTGAGTTCCGTCGTGGCACCAACGCGACACAAACGGCACGTAACATCAAAAACGTTTACGGAGAGAACTGTATAAACGAACGCACAACCCGTTATTGGTTTTCCCGGTTCCGTTCTGGAAATTTTGACTTGAAAAATGAAGCTCGTGGTCGTCCGGAGACTTTGGTTAATAATAATGAATTTAAGGCGATTGTGGAAGCTGACGAAACTCAATCTACAGCTGAGCTAGCAGCAGCTTTTAATGTAAGCATCAAAACAATATTGATCCATTTGCGACAAATTGGCAAGGTAAAAAAGCTTGATAGATGGGTGCCCCACGACCTTAACGATCGCCAGAGCAACGTACGCGTCGAGACTTGCCTTGCGCTGCTCAACAGGCAAAGAAATGAAGGAATTTTGAAACGAATTCTTACGTGCGACGAAATATGGATTGTGTTCGACAATCGAAAGCGCTCAGCAAGTTGGTTAGACCCTGGTTCAGCACCAAAGCAATGCCCTAAACCAAAAATGACCCCAAAAAAGGTGATGGTCACTGTTTGGTGGTCTAGTGCGGGTGTGATTCACCACAGCTTTTTACATAACGGCATAAGCATTAATGCAGATGTGTACTGTGAAGAACTGGAGAGAATGATGGAGAAGCTTGCACATCTGCAACCAGCTATGGTCAATCGGTCGTCCCCACTGCTCCTTCACGACATCGCGCAAACTCCATACTGCGCAACAGACAGTCTCCAAGCTGCAAGAGCTGGGGTTGGAAGCTCTCCCTCATCCGCCATACTCACCAGACCTTGCACCTACCGACTATTACTTTTTCCAAAATTTTGACAACTTTTTAGTGGGTAAAAAATTCAATTCCCGAGAGGCAGTACAAAATGCCTTTGAAGAGTTTGTTGCCTCCCGTCCAGCTGATTTTTACAAGAAGGGCATCAAAAAAAATGCCAATGCGTTGGCAAAGATGCGTCGATTGCATGGGTGATTACTTCAAATAACAGAAATAAAAAAGTTTTAAAAAATAAGTACTTTCACTTATTGCATACAAAACGGCAATTTCATAGGTAAAGACCTATTATTATTAAATAGGTTTTCGATTTCACACCTTGGGTTACGAAATATCTATTTTCTTAAGGATCCCTAATGTTTTTGAAAATAAAATACAGCCTATAGCCTTCCTCGATAAATGGGCTATCTAACACTGAAATAATTTTTCAAATCGGACCAGTGGTTCCTGAGATTAGCGAGTTCAAACAAACAATCAAACAAACTCTTCAACTTTATAATATTAGTATAGATTAAACTTTTGACATTATATCAGATTAAATTTGGTAGATAGCCCCCCTTGAAGGGGGGGTTGCGATTCCTCATAGTTTTTTTATTATGAATTTTTGAAAATTTACAGGTTAGGACGCATTTTGCAATATATACAATAGATTTTGGGGGGAGGGGGTGGGGGATACCCCTTACTTGGGCGGTCCTCCTCACCTCCTCACCATTTTCACCAGCCGGAAATATTTGGTTCCCTTAGAAAAAATAGAAATTTGTACAAAAATTGTTTGTTTATTCCACTTAATAAACATGTTTTATCGCTGTTATTTATTATATAAATATGTTTATAAAAACTGGCTTCAATTATGAGTCGACGGAGCCCCGCTATGCGGGACTCTTTCTGGGTGTTTTATAAAAAAAATAACCACGATGGCTAAGGCGGGAGCTTCGCGATTGTGCCAACTCGGAGTTATACATTGCTATTAATTACCTAAGAATTATATCCTGTTCTTATACATTTCATAAAACACATAATATATATAATTCACAACTCTAACCTAACCTACAAAGTAGACTAACAAAAACATTAGGGTGTTGCTAAATTGTTATTGTTCTATAATTGAAATGGCGTCGCGTCATTAGTGTTGCGTTTTGGTTCTCCTTTTTTAAGAAAATATGTCCTTTATTAAAAGTGAATATCAAAACGTAATATATAAAAAAATACTCGAAAAGTATTTTTTCGTATATTACGGTGTGTATTACAATAAAAACTAAATTAATTAAGCAAAAAATTACACAAAAACTATTTTGAGAGTTTGAAAAAAGTTTAAAACGAATAACGTAAGGAATAACAAAACGCAGAGAAGATGTCAAAATTATTTTCACGTATTTTATTCATAATTTCAAATATTTATATCTTAAAAACTACGACTTTCCGCAAGTTGAAATTTTAGGAGTAGACTAACAAAAGCAAGAACTATCAAACGTAAATTTGTCAACTCTCAAATCGATTGTATAGATTCTAAAGGTTAGCCTTAAATTTAATTCATTTGACACATAATACTTTGTTTTTAAACGCATATTATAAATATGTCGTTCTTTATACTTTGATAATAAAATAACTAGACACTTACCCTTTTTCATATAATACACAATATGGTACGTTTTGTTGTAAGATGTAGCTCCAAATCTGATGGTAGGACCAGTTAAGTAGCGGTGACACCCTCATTATTTGTGGCCAATTTGAGTCTGTTCTCTGTTCACATAAAAATATAAATAAAATCATTAAGACTGATACATAGTCAGTAGTAGTATTTTGAATAATTAAATATGTCGATCATTGGTGGAAAACTACAAGCATTCAGTGTAATATAGTCATGAATGAAATGAAAATAAAAAAAATTTACATATTTTTTATTTTCAAGTTTTTACTTTTTAATTTCATTGCAAAGCAGTTCTCATCTGTATTCTACTAGTCAACGCCTTTCATCTGATACCCATATAGTGGTAGTCATGACAAAATGTGTAAACCACCATTTTGTAGCGTCGGCCATCTTAGATTTTAATTTGTTTTCATAGTGAACTGTGTTCTACTAGTCAAGCCCTTTCATTTGATACCCATATTGAGGTAGTCGTGATAAAATTTGTAAACCGCCATTTTGTAGCGGCGGCCATCTTGGATTTACAATAAAACAGAATTTATATAATTGTATTGTCACCAGAACTAAAGGTGTTTACCAAATTTCAGATCAATTTGTCAACAGGAAGGGGGTCAAATTTCAGTTACTAGATTAGACCTAAACAAACAAATAAACAACCAGGGCAAGCTAAGTAAAACCGTTTAATTAACAAGGATGATGATGTTCTCCTCGCCGATTAATGCCACGGCAGCTAGTCTCAACGGAGACCAGCCAACTACGCAGGAGATATTATAGTGCACAAGTGTGTGCGCAAACACAGGTGCACTCTCTGTTCCCTCACTTTCGTAACCCGATGGGACGCTTGTACTAAATATCTGTACATATCATATCTAGTGCATAATAGTAGATAATATTGTCGTGACAGTTCCCACGTTACAAAGTAATTGTTTTGATTTTAAGCTATCGTTGAGAACTAAACATGTAATGTCAGATAACAGAATTAGATATAAAGAGATTAGTTTTATCATTAATACATTATAATAAACACTTTGTACTATATTATTATCTAAAATTATATATGTATACGACACGTGTGATAGGTAAACATTATTTGTAGCATCTGTATTGACAGTGTACATGCAAAAATATTTATACAATAATGTAAATACAGATATAACAGCTAAGGTTATAAAATAAGGTTAAAATTATTATAAATGTATTCTTCTTAGGGAACGACTGTATAAATTAAGTAATGTGTCATTCAGGCGGACCTCAAAAACTAGGGACCCGACCCGGTTTCGTACGATAGTCTTTGAAATTCTCGGATTTCTTTTACTGTTATAATATTCATGTACCTATTACACAATACACCTTCCTCTTGAATCACTCTATCTATTGTTTAAAACTGCATTAAATTCCGTAAAAAGATCTAGGCGAACAGACAGCGGAAGCGACTTCATTGTATACTAAACTATGCAATAAATAAATAAAATAAATAATAAATATTTCGGACATCTATCACACAACGCCATCTAGTCCCAAGCTAAGCAGAGCTTGTGTTATGGGCACTAGACAACCGATACAAATACATGTATACTTTTTTTTTGTAAATACATACATATTATAATAATAATAATAACATTTATTTTCTCGCCACAATACATTTTTAAAGTTATAGCTTTCACATTATTATTATTATACATAGAAAACACCCAAACTCTGAAACAATATTTGTAGATCATACAAACATTTGGTCCGACCCGGGAATCGAACCCGACACCTCATGATCAGCAGTCGCACACGCCAACCGCGAGGCAAACGAGGCAGTCGATATAGATGTGTTGAACCAATTTTAAAATAATAATATGAATTGTTTACACGCGACCATCAAAAATATTTCCGCATCGCCAACTGGTAGCGTGCCCAGATGGCATGGCATAACGCCACGTTGAATGACAACGCAAATTCTCTGTACGAGACAAAGGACCTCTGAAAAATTATTAACGAGTACGAGTAATGTGGTGATGCATCATTCGTGTGGTGATGGATCAAGAATAAGGAGTATCACCATCCCTATTCATTCCGTGGGTGACTTAAGAGGGAGCAAACGCAGGACAAAACTCTGCAAAGAGAAGAAAAACTTCAAACCAACTCTATATCAAGCCATCTAGACAGCGTGGTATAGTGAACCTTCTTTCTTAGGATAGGCTTATGCCCCTACTTTTTTTTTAATGGAATTGGCGGGCAAACGAGCAGACGTATAGCCTGATGGTAAACGATTACCGCCTCCCATGGACACCTACAACACCAGAAGCGTCACAACTGCGTTGCCGGCCTTTTGGTGATGGGGGGGGAGGTGGGGGGGAGGTAGTGGGTTGGGGAAGGGCCTCCGGTATCCTCACTCACTCGGTGAAATACAACGCAAGCACTATTTCACACCGGTTTTCTGTGAGGCCGTTTTATCACGCCGGTCGAGCCGGCCCATTCATGCCGAAGCGTGGCTCTCCCACGGCTCACTACTGCTGGGCACTATTAAAATGGAAGCAGGTGAATATTTCGAACATCTAACACACAACGCCATCTAGTCCCAAACTAAGCAGAGCTTGTATTATGGGTACTAACAACTGATATAAATACATACCTAAATACTTTTTGTTTGTAAATACATTATACATATTATACGTAGAAAACACTCAAACTCCGAAACAAATATTTGCAGACATACAAACAGTCGCATACACTACCACTGCGCCACCGAGACAAGTCAGTTTGATCATTGGTTATGAAATATCAGGATATATACCTGCATGAATTCTAAATTCTCACAATACGGGTCCGTCCGCCTCGTCCCCATTAAGCAAGCCTTTATTCTCGTATCTTTATTCAATAATTGTTCTAAGGAAGATTTCAGATCACCTTCTGTGACCATCATTTTCAGGCCATAATGGGTCTCAACTCTTTTGACGAAGGCCTCAATGGCTTTAAATGTTTCTCCTGTTCTGATGTACATGACTTTGAGTTGTTTAGCGATGTCATCTTTTCGGTGCATTCGTTCGAGTACCTTCAAGGTGATGTCTAACAGTACTGTGCAGTCTTTGCCACCGTTGAATGAGATAAACACCTCGTCCAATTCGTATTCTAAGAAACATTGTTTTAGAACCTGCAAAGAACAAAAAATATGATTAGACTGATATTAATTCGGTGTTGTGGAGGCAATTTGGCATCTGCAAAACCACATATAGTGTCTACTATAAAATACTAGCTGACCCGGCGAACTTCGTACCGCCGGCGCCATATTTACGTATCTGTCTCAGCTTCCCACAGGCAGTGTACAGTCGCGGACAAACAAAATTTAATTTTCCCGTTATCTTTTATTTTTCTTGCACACAACCTTGTCCTACTAAAAACGAACACATAAAAAGAAATTGGTGCAAAGTTATGCACGTACATACATTTCGGCGATTCATTTTTATATATATACATATAGATTGATATTGATACTGATTGACTGTTACGTAATGTAAGATAATAATACGTGTAATGTTCTAAATTAACAATAAGCAATAAAGAAATTTAAACCTAAGTGTCATTGACATCATGATCATTTGAAAATTTTCAGTTGTAATCACCATTAAATAGTGCGTTTTTTACAACTAAAGTTATATTATTATTACCGCAACTAATAAACATTAACAGATAACGCTTAAATAGTTAGTCACGGTAGGTACCTAGTATTTTTATGGAATAGGGGGCAAACGAGCAGATGTATCGCCTGATGGTAAGCGATTACCGCCGCCCATGGACACCCGCAACACCAGACGCGTCACAAGTGCGTGTCCGGCCTTTGGGGGATGGGGAAGGGGTTGGTGGTATGGGCCTCCGGTATCCTCACTCATGCGGTGAAACACAGCGCAAGCGCTGTTTCACACCGGTTTTCTGTGGGGCCGTGGTATCACTCCGGTCGAAACACTCTCACTGGCGGCCTAGTGAGATGTTTTTTCACGCCCAGCTAAAAGCACCCGGGATTATATGGGAGGGAAACACGTACGCTATTAGTGAGTTCAAGTGAAAGCAGAGCTGAACCGTTTAGTCCAAGCGCGTGTGTTTACTACTCTAAAACGGTCACTTCCAAGGCCAGCACGTGCTGTTGTTTAACTGAAAAGGAAGGGAGAAGGTGGAACGCTAATTAAAAGCTCAAAGTTATTTCATCGTGGTAGATAATCCGGAAAACCGCGAATATATACAACTGCGGTCCGGAAAATTGATTTTTCGATGTCAACGGTCTCTTTTTTAATTTTGATAAATCCAATTCGCATTATATGTAAAAATATACTTTTATTTTCGAACCATAGCTTTATTATTTGTTTGTTACGTAACATTGTTTTGAGAAAAAAACAAAAGATATGAGAGGCTCCTCTTTTTTTGTAGTTGGTTATAAACTGAATTGTCTATAAAAATCATAATGTGCTATCAAGTTTAATACGAAATGTTAACCATTAAACCAGTTCATCGTTCAAGGCGACTTAAAGCAATTTTTAAGTTTCCAACAATATCGTTTTCTACGCTTTTAATTATTCCTACATCCAATTCAAACAGATTTTAGGTACCTAGCACACATTATAATACTACTATTTAAATGAACCAGTTTATTTTACGCTTTTAAGTGTTTTTTTGGCAGAGAGTTTTCGTTGGATGTTTTTTGGAAGTCGGTTTTTTTTATAATTAGTTTTACCTTAGAGTTTAACCGATTTGTATTTTTTTTTCTAGAGGGTTATAGGTACTTCTGAGTTGATCCTATTCAAATTAAGTTTACACTCTTATGGGCTTCTTTCAATACACCATGCCGCCAGCTCGGTCGCTGGGTTAGGCCGTGCGGGTATGCCGCCTGCATCGTTAGGCCAGCACAAGCCGCAGAACATCATTTCAGTAATGAATAGACAGAATAATATACATAACCTGCCGGCATGGTGCGTAAGACTACTAAGGTAGACTGGGTTAAAATGCATGTGGAGCTAAGACTGCCGGTGTGCAATTTATATTTGTGTATAGAAAATACCTTTTACTAACACTCGCCTGGCGATAGTCGGCAGACGGCTTCTAAATAATTTGCGCAAACTGGCGACCGGTCGGCAGACGGTGCAAAAATTATAAAAACTGCATCAGTGTCTAGCGGGAGGGACTCCCCTTAAATTGTCCGCCAGATGCGGGTTACGCGCCAGCCGCGTCGCCGCCGGCGCCGGTCAAGGGCGGCGGCTAGGATGTAGGTGTATGAAGTAGGTAAAACTTTCTAAAAACTTATTTTTTATGTTAAATATGCAATAGGATAGGAAACATACATATTTACATTAGGTGCAGTAAGTCAAGTCATTCAATCTCACGGTTTAGTCTTTACGTGAAACTATTTTAGATATCGTTTGTGTTCGTAATAATTTTATCTTGCGATATCATAACCACATGGTGACATGATATGATTAAAAAAATGTGTATCATTTATGTCAGCACTTCCTAATAACTAATATTGCATCAATCGGTAAATTTGACAGCTGCCGAAAAAAAAAGGTATGAATTTAAATTTTATGATCCCAGATTTTTGCATCTTTTAGTAAGTTTTAATTATTTTTTATTACTTAAGTACTTTAATTATAAAATTAATAAATATATATTTAACAGTTGATTTTGCAATTTTATCAGCAAAATGCATTTTAAACGCGCATTATTACCTACTAGCTGACCCACGCAACCTCGTTTGTGTCTCCTATTGCCCGTAGCGTGATAATTTTCCCCCGTTTTTGAAACATTCTTCATTGGTGCTCCGCTCCTATTGGTCTTAGCGTGATGATATATAGCCTATAGCCTTCCTCGATAAATGGGCTATCTAACACTTTTTTCAAAACGGACCAGTAGTTCCTGAGATTAACGCGTCCAAACAAACAAACTCTTCAGCTTTATATATATATTATTAGTAAGTATAGTATAAACTCAGAGGCCGTCGAATCAAATTTTATGTGAATTAAGTTATCTAAAGTCAATAACAACATTTTTTTATTTAAACATCCAAATTAAAAAAATAATTAAAGTGCTTATTAAAGTAATTTTTAAATGTAATTAAATACTTTTTTCTACAAATGTGGTATGTGAATAAGTACAAATATCATGATTTACCTCCTCAGTCTCGAGTAAAACTTTGGTCACCGGAGGCAGCACCATGACTCGCACGAAACAGCGCGGTGTGAACTGAAAGCCGACCGTCAAAAAACTGTTTTTATCATCCACATAATTATACATTACACACTTACAATCGCGATACAAATTACTACGATTTGATAATGTTTGTCTGTTACGAGATCAAGGCCAGTAATCATAATCTATGTCTTTTACAAGATTTAATGTAGTAGTGGTTAGATGTTTATAAACTTTATATGTAATCGTTACTTGCTTTACAGATAGTTACATTTACAATATATTCCATTTTTATCTATTACAGAATGAGCTTTATCAGGGGACGAATGACCTTGCACATTTTTGCATAAATTTTGTCCTCTTAGTACTTTGTGACGGGTCAACTTGCTGTTATTTGCGTACTTTGCGGTATGGGTGATTTAGTTGTATTGTATGTATAAGATTCCTCCGTATTACAGGTCACGGAATGAAAAAGATGGACTATTATAAGTTGCGATTTAGGTAATATAAAAATAACCAAGTAAACTCTCCTCTTTTAAATAAGTAAACTAATTGTTTATCGCTTCGGATCGCTGAGGATGCCGTTTATTTAGTTGTTGTAAAGGATGAATATGTTTTGATGTAGTATCATCATAAAAGTTCTCTGACTATATAGTAGGTATTCACTGGGTCTAAGCTCCCTTAGACATCAAGGGGCGTAAGCACACCAGTCATTCCTACACTATCAATTCTATTGGTCTAAACGGAAATCGAAATTGGAAAACGCACCTAAAGACTGATAGTCGGAGACAAATTTCGACTAATGAGTAGGTAACTGAATTTTTGTGTTTTCAAAATTAAAATCCATGATGGTGGCACGTCAGTGTCAGTGCTTAGCTATTTATGGGTTCCGTTTCAATTCAGCAATTTCTTTGTCTTATTTCCAAAATATTTTAGTGTTCTGAAAAAGCCGCAGTAAAAAGAGAACGACCAATTAATTATATAATTATATTGTTTAATACAAACAATACTTTGATGGTTTATTTGCATCGTGAAGATAAAAAAAGCACGATTGGAGTTATAAATTCGTCAATAAACTATTTATTACTATAATAAACCCAATTAAAAATTTTAAGAGTTTGCTAATCATGATACCGAGTCACTAAACGTAATCCTCAAGTTTCAAGATTTAATTTTAGAATGCCTTCCCCTGGTAATAATTAAAGCATCACCGCGTGTTACGACTAGTCAATAAGAAGGGATCTCTTTGAATGGCTGGTTAATTAGTATAATGTATTCTACAGACACGTTTTTGTTTAAACAGTTGATAATTTAGTAATTACTTCGAAAACAGAACAATGTATTTGGACATACAATATTTCCTTCTACGTGTCATATCATGTATATTTGGAATATAAAGGGAATTTAAAGATTCGTAGTTTTTATGGTATACGACAAGACTGCTTATCTGATGGTAAGAGCTACCATCGTTCATGGAGATCGTCAACTCAATAACCTATGTTGCTGGCCTTTGAGTAGGTGTACCCTTAGTATTTTGCAGCGAGGGTGAAGCAGTATGGACAGTTTTCACAGTTTTGTAAAAGAGGAGTAGTTAAACCTGCTGACTTGAAACAAAACTCTTATACTGCTATTGACGCTGGCTTGGCTTGTTATTTAATTTTTGACAACACAACAATTTAGTCAGTTTATCTTCAACCATCAGAATTTTTAGGTATGAAAGAAGATAACTTTTTGTGCCGAACCGAACAAAAATTGAAGAAGACGTTTGGAGCTCCCAATGCCGTCATGTTCCGTCCCCAGTTAATTTCAAACCTACGCTGAAGAACTTATGCGGCATACCTACTGCTTATTTATTTCATTGCGCGTCGTTTTTTCAACATTTTACTTTGATGTTTGGTTCCTATTGGTCATGACATGATGTACCTAATAACAGGTATATGGTCTATAGCCTTGTTTGATAAATGTAACAATCCAACAATGTTTGATCCTGCCAAAATGACTAATCTGCCTGTTGGAAAGCATAAGCAGAATCCAAGAGTGGTGGTCACCATACTCACTGCAAATGCAGACAATGCAGCATGGTGACCCACACCATGGCGGGCTAGTGATGCTTCTGCATCATTAATCATCATTATCTTTTTTTAATTCAAACCGTTCAAAAGTTAGTTCCTTATAATACTGTGTTCAACCAAAAAAAAGTTTAAATATTAGTAAGACGAATTTCTTTCTGTTAGGTAATTTTGCACTGGTATTCGCTGTGAAATTCCAGTTCAGGAGTCAAAGGTAGGTATATTGTGACGTCAAAATATAGCCGCGATGCAATAAATATGTATAACAAACTTATCACCAGAACAAACTGATAGCATACGGAGTCTAGTGGAATTTAATTAGGTACGCATATAACAACTGATTTATTAGGTAAGTCGTCAACAGTCTGGAACAGCCTACTACTGTGCATCGGCATTTCCGTAGCCATGGTGTTTGGTTTACTATACCAAGCTGGACAGATAGGTTGGATTGTTTTAAGTTTTACTTCTCTTTGCAGTAAAGTTAAGGCCGCCATACACGTTCAAGTGTACTTGCGCAAATCCAGACTGTTTTGTCTGTCTGTCTCTGTTACGCACGTCGTGCGTGACAGAGACAGACAGACGGACTTGCGCAAGTATACTTGAACGTGTGTGTCGGCCTTTAACCTGCGTAGTTTGATCTAAGCCGCCTCTTGCGACTTGCGAATAGGGCTAGGTAAGTTATACGTAATGAGCGATGAGAAACTACCATTTCAAACATAATCCATCAGCTGCTAAGGTTAGCTTCAATTCTAATAAAACCAATTCATTTTGGCATTATTGAATCTTATAAGACATTACAATAGTAATTATATAGCTACTTAATACAATTTATTGTTTGTCAACAGTACTAAACCGCAATGCAATATTTGATAAAGATATCCTGATAAGATCTTAGTAAACTTTAAATTAGCAATGACATTACGAAATAATGATAGTTACAGATAACGTAAAAAAGATCATCTAATTTTTTCCCAGTCATGTTTCCTTAAGGAAACCTAAACTCTCCTGTTAAAGGCAACCCTAATTGAAATTGAATTGCAGGTTTTTGGACAAATAACTGATAAGGCGTCTTGTAGAACTGCCATTGCACCAGTTTGCGACTTGGTTTTCATAAGTTACATAGTCATATCTGTGCATATATACAGATCTTTAAAACGAATAAACCTATTGCTCTTACCCTTGTATATAATTACTTTTTGACAGATTCTACTTTAACTAACTTTAATCCTGACCGACCTGACCTTTAGGCATTTAACCAGTAACCTTTGATTATGCCATATGGCGAAACCGGTCAGGATTAAAGATAATAAGTAAGTAGGTAGTAGAACAAGTATAAGTAAGTTTAGTTCTAGAATGTATTTTAACAAGTTCCATCAAGTGCCGAGAATCGAGAGTATAAATTACTTTACGACAGCATTTGATAGGTAATGCTTTATCTGCAGCAGTGACATTATTTGTTGAAACAGATTGACCATGTACAGTCAGGTACACTTGAATACCAACAACACTTTTCTAGAACACAAGATCGCCTGATGGTAAGCGATTACCGCCGCCCATGGACACCCGAAACACCAGAGGCGTCACAAGTGCGTTGCCGGCCTTTGAGGGATGGGGAGTGAGATGGGGTATGGGCCTCCGGTTTCCTCACTCACTCGGTGAAACACAGCCCAGGCGCTGTTTCGCACCGGTTTTTATGTGAGGCCGTGGTATCACTCCGGTCGAGCCGGCCCATGCATGCCGAAGCGTGGCTCTCCCACAGTACTTGATGGGACTTGTTAAAATACATTCTAGAATTAAACTCTCTTGTACTTATTACACTATTTTAATTAACTTCAATCCTGACGGGTTTCGCCCTATGGTATTATCAAGGGTTTTTATTATGTAAAATAGCAGTATCCTTCTATTTGGTCAGGATTGAAGTTAATTAAAATAGTGGAATAAGTACAAGCAAGTTTAATTCTAGAATGTATCAAATTACTTATTTTATTAATCACTAGCTGACCCGGCGAACTTCGTACCGCAATATTTACACATCTGTCTTAGCTTCCCACAGGCAGTGTACAGTCGCGGACAAAAAAAGGACTTTTCCCATTATCTTTTTTTTTTTTTTTCTAGCAAAAAAAGAATGAAAGAAATCGGACTGTGTTATTGAATTACAACTAAGTACATATTTTGACTTTCATCCCCTGTCTCCAAGAAACCGTGCTGAATTTCGGGATAAAAAGTATCCCATGTCCTACCTCGTAGTATGAACTCAAATCATGCCAAGTTTCATTTGAATCCATTCAGTAGTTTCAGCGTGATGCGCGGCCGAGATACAGACAGACAGACAAAAATGAAAAGAAATACAGTTTTGGCTTCAGTATCGATTATAGAGAGCCCTCCAAAAAAAAAAAAATTCAAAATATCTTTAATGTACAGAAATGGACCTGTTACATTATTAATTTATTATGATATAAGTATAGATGACAAACTAATATCTGGGCCTGTAACCTCATGAAAAGAAGCAGATGCTAAAAATTTAAGAAGCTATACATTTAATAGACAGAAAAAAGGAAAATAAGAGGACATATATATTAAAATAAATAAAGTACAAATAAAAAAATAAAAAGCCTTTATTCTAACATAGTACATGCAGTTTCCCTTATAATTTTTACATCTTAAAACCTAAATCTAAGTCTTCTATGTAGTCGCCTCCTCGGCGTAGGCCTCCCCATCTTCCTCCACAGTTTCCTATCTCTTGCTTTTCTTTCCCAAGTATTGCCGCATCTTTCTTTAAATATATCGCTCCATCTTCTTCTTGGTCTTCCTCGTCCTCGACTCCCTTCCCTTGGTGTCCATTCAATTAATCTTTTTGTCCATCTGTTGTCTTTTATTCTGCATATGTGGCCTGCCTACTTCCACTTTAAGGTGCGAATTCTTTTTACTATACCTGGTATTTTTGTTTTTTCTCGAATAGCAGTGTTTGGTATTTTATCTTTTAATTTTATATCTAACATACTTCTTTCCATCTTCCTTTGCTGTACTGCTAGATATTTTTCGTCCTTTTTCCTCAGTGTCCATGTTTGACAACCGTATGTTAGGCATGGCAATATAGTAGACTCATATAGTTTTCTTTTGATGTGCAATTTTATTTCTCTATTTTTCATGATTTCCTTTAAATTCCAGTATTTTTGCCACGATAGAGCTACTCTTCTTTTGATTTCTTTTTCTGTTTGGTTTTCAAATGATATCAGCTGTCTCAGATATATAAATTCCTTTACATATTCGATCCTTTCACCGTCTATTACAATATTGTTCTCTGTTCCATTTGTGATTAATTTGGTCTTTGTGGCGTTAAGCAGTAGTCCTACCCTCTTGCTTTCGAGTGCTACATCCTGCAGCATCTCATTTAACTGGTTAGTCTTCTGCGAATATAGCAATATCGTCTGCAAACCTCAAGTGACTACGGCTTTCTCCGTCTATATTAACCCCCATTCCTTCCCAATTTATGTGTCTGAATATTTCTTCCAGCACCGATGAAAATATCTTGGGAATAAGGGATCACCCTGTCTAACGCCTCTCTTAACTCAGGACCTTCTCGTTCTAGCTTTATCTTTGCAGAGCATTTGGAGTATATACCATGTATTATTTCGCTATAAGTTGTTTCGACACCTTGTTTTCTGAGAGCTTTCCAGATTTCTTTATGGTTTATAGAGTCAAATGCTTTTTTAAAGTCAATTAACCCAATATATAATGTTTTCTTGTATTCTCTGTATTTTTCTATTAGAAGTGTTATTACTTGCTTAAGGTCAGTGGTAGAAAATTTCTTTCTGAATCCGGCTTGTTCACGTGGCTGGTTTTCATCTAAACACCAGTTATTCTATATAATAGTATTTTTGAGAAGACTTTATAGATATTTGTAATTAAACTTATTGGACGATAGTTGTTCATGTTGTTTCTGTCTCCTTTCTTGTGAAGTAATATTGTAGTTGATTTTGACCACTGGGTTGGAGTTTTCCTTATGTTTATAATATTATTGAACATTTTCTGTAGCGGCGCTTTTATTGGTTCTGATAATGACTGTAGTAGTTCGTTCGTCATGTTGTCCTCTCCTGGTGTTTTGTCTCTCTTTTGAGTATTAATTATGAATTCAATTTCACTTTGCAATATTTCTGGTATAGGTTCATGCGTGTCTTCGTCTTTATGTGTTATGGTTTCCTTTCTGAAGTCCACGACAGGGTGTTTTTCTGTGTTGTATAATTCTTTGTAGAAATTCGTGGTTTCTTTTATGATGTTTTCTCTGTTTGATGTTAAGTTTCCTCTTTTTGTTTTCATGTTCACTGCCCATTCTTTTTTGTTTGTTAATATTTTATAAGCTTTTTCCGATGCGCCTGTATTTTTCAAATTATAAGTTTTCTTTTAAATTGCCTATGTTGTGATATTTTCCCATTTATTTGTTTACTTAGTTGTGATATCTTTCTACTTGATTCTTTTGTTCTTTTGTCTTTGTATAAAGTTTTTTTCTGTGTTAGTAGTTCTTTGATTTCTGTGTTTAATGTATCTTCACTCTCCGATGTCTTTGTTGGCACTTGTGTTATAAGGTGTTCCATTTCTTTTATGAAGTTATCATATTGTGTTTGGGTGTTGATTGAAGTAGAAGCTTTATGAAATTTATTTTCCCATTCTTCACCCGTTTCTCTAGTTAGCTTCGGTAAATCTCTAGTGTATTGATGGTTCTTTTTCTTAATATGTGATCTTGACTTGCCAGCTTTTAGATTAATTCTACATCTTATCATTCGATGGTCCGTATAGAAATTCGGGTTACTGATTATGTCAAATTTATTTATGTGTGTATTTTTGTTACTTAGGATGTAGTCGATTTCGTTCTTTGTGGTCCCATCTGGCGCTTTTAGGTCCATTTATTATGGGGCTTAATTTGGTACACGCTGTTAATAAACCTTAACATATTTTCAAAAGCGAATTCGACCAATCTCTGACCGTGCTTGCTTCTTTTTCCATAACTATATTTTCCAAATGCTATCTCTTCATTATGTTGTTTTTCTCCTACTTGGGCATTGAAATCACCCAAAATTATTGTGTTTTCCACTCCTGCTTCTTCTATTGTGCTGTAGAAATCTTCTAAATCTTCATCTGAGCATTTCTCTGTAGGTGCATATGTTAATTATTGACCATATCATATTATTGCTCAATTTGATCCCTAAGTAGCTACCCTGCATGAGTAACTTTTAAATTCAATTATATTATTTCTTAAATATTTCTTGATTAAGAATCCCACTCCATAGAGTCCGTGATGACCTTTGGAGTGATATAGTACATATTTTGCGTATTCTTCGATTTTTTCATCTGGTCTTCTTGTTTCGCATAGTCCTATTACATCCCAATTCATGTTTTCGATTGCATACTCTAGTTCATCTAATCTACTGTTATCTAGTAGTGTTCTTACATTTAAGCTGGCTATATAAAAGTTCTTAGTGCTACAATTTTCTATTCTTTGTTTCCTGCGAGCTTGATCCTTTGCTGTCGTGTTGTTATCTAGTTTCAGTTTTTTTGGATTGTGTAGTAGTAGTTTATTTTGTGTTGGAGGGTTGGGAGGGCATTGGTCAGTCGTCCGACGGTGACCAGCCGGCTTGGGACCTATGTTTTCATATGTGACTCCTTTTTTGCTGGTTTATCAGAGTGAGGCCCTTTTCGGTTTGGTCCCTGTGATGAATCACCTTTAGTGACTTTTCCAACTTGCAAAGCAATGTGCTCATGACCTGGTGAAGGTATCCTTCTTGCGTTTCTGTGAGCTACGTTGAGGGGCATCCTTAATCTCGAGCTTATTATATTTTATGTAAGCTATTTTTCCTTTGTTCCGTGTGGAGGAACGGGTGTCATGTCCCTCCAACACAAAGGGAGGATCCTCCGACCAGGCGAGGTGATCATGCCTGGCGGGCCAACTGCCCAACGGTTGATGTTGGGATGTTGTATATATGATTATCGGGGCGAGAACTTTCACTGCGCGATTCAGGATTGGTAGTTTCTTAATTTCCTTCGTTACTCCGTAGTTCGATGTACCTTCGGTAGATGGCGCTGTCATATGTTTTCTTGTTGCGCTGTATGTGGAAGTCGCCACATTCCGTTCTTCCAGAAGTTGTGGAATATGGGCTTTTCTTTCATTTAATATTTGCTTAGGAAAGTCTTCCGTGATGTAGGCTTTGGATTTGCTTGCTAGCTTTTTTTTACTTTTTATTATGTCTTGCTTTTTACAAAAAGAAGTGAAGCGAGCCAATATTGGACTTTCCGGAGTGGTACCAAGTTTTCTGGTGAAGTCAATTTCATTGTGCATTAATTGGATACCCATGTCCTGGTTTACAGCTTTTAATACGGCTGCGGCACTTCCCTCCGGCAAATTTTCAAGTTTGTGGAAAATCAGGTTGTTAGCACGGTTTTTTGAGTCTTCTCTAAGCAGCTTCTCTTCGAGGTTTTCGATTTTTTCCTCCAATGCCATGCTTCTATTCTTCTCTTGTGTTTGTTTTTCTCTTATATTGCCGATTTCTTGTAATTTGTTTGGCTTGTTTCTCCATTTCACTTTTCATCCCATGGAATATTTTTTAAATAGATCCATTTTTGTTTGTCATTGTTTGTTTTTCTTTTTTGTGTGAAACAAAACGCCAAGTGATGATAAATATTTTTGAGTGTTGACAACACCACACTGTCAGTCAGTTGATCAAATTTGAATAGACACTGACATTTATCGTGTATAGCTATGTATGTTTATCTATTTATTCGCTGGAAGATTTTACGGATTCCCACACCAATCCACATGTTTAGTTGCAGAAATCAATGATAATCCGTTTCCCTGACGTTCAAGCAACACTTTCATTACAAACTCTAATCCGTTGTTTCGTTATTTGTTTATTTACTTCGAACTTTACTGCTGAGCAAAAAACATACGTCCACTTGACAGAAAGGACCTACCCTCACTTTCCTACCTTCACATTTATATTATATAATCAAAAATAGAGTGAATAACAATAAGTTCCTATTTTCTAAAGTAATAATTAAATGCAACTTTCTTGGAGGTAAATAGGTTTGCTATTTAATTAGTACTATTCTTTTTACTTGGCAAAGTTTAAACCTATTTCATACATATTTAAGAAAAGAAAACACTATTCTTGTATTTATTTTTTATTAGGTAACATTATAGATATTTAAAAAGTGTTACAATGTAAAAAAGTTTTTTTCTTAACAATAAAACACAGTTCTGCTGTTGGTCACACTACACACACACTTTTTTACTAGGAGGTTCATCATTTACACTGAATAAAATCTCTTTTGTCAATCTGAATGTAACTCTCATCATTTCTTTTTTTGGGGACACATTTCTAACATCAAAAATGTCTATAATTTCAGATGAAATATCACAACCAATATTTACATTTACCATTTTCTTTGCAGCATCAACTGGATCATCACCGTTTGCAAAACAGTACACATAAACAAGTATTTCATGATTGAACTTTTCTACTAAACTCTCATGTTTCAATAAACCATTGAAGTATTTCAAGAATTCCACTGCCATTGCAGGTAGATTCATTGTAATATGAATCTTACCAGGTAATTTTTCATTACCTTTACATAACTCAGTCAAATAATCTTTAAACACAGTGCAAATGAAATCCTTGCCATCTTGATTATAAGACTTAAACAATGATAAATGAAGTTTATTATACTTTGCATTGTGGTTCAACCACTTATACGACTCTGGGTTCAAGTCATTGGCAAAAACTTTGGTTTTCCGTTTTGCCGCTGGAACTGCAAAAGGGCCAACACCACAGAAAACATCAAATAACACATCATCAGGCTTTAAGAAGCCTAATATTCTTTCATGCTCCTTACCCAGACGAGGATTCCAGTACACTTTAGAGAAATCAAATTGGAAAATGCAACGGTTTTCTTTCACAGTCACAAAGAAGTCTTTTTCACCAGCAATCACTTCCATACTGAAATTTCTAAATGTATTATCAATTATGTTATTCTTGTTGACCACGGTTTTGCATGTTTTAATCTTGTCTAGAAGTACTTCTCCAATGATGAAGCGGTATTCCAGCAAATGATCCTTTAAATTGAGGTGTATAATGTGTCCGATTTGAGAAAAACCACTGACAGAAATATCATCTTCAGGTAAAACAGCTTTAAATATTGCTTCAGCCTTGTAGTTGTCATATGTTAGTTGTATTTTTCTGTTATCAAAGTTTTCTGCTGTGACATCAAGTTTACACAGAGCTTGGCGGTCACTCTCAGCTATGTCAGCAAACTGAGTTACTTTTTCAGGGTTTAAATGAATGTATTTCTTGTACATGCTAGTTTCATCATCTTCTATACTCTGCACCGGCTTGAATACTTCAAGTTTGAGAAAGTAGCCCTTACAAATACTTGTAATCTTTGACAGATTTTCTTCTTTGACCTTTAATACAGGAACACTCAAATTGCGCAAGAATTTTTCACGGTCCAACACTTTCATACCACGGACTCCAACAGGAACTAGTTGAACAACAGCGGACGCACTCATTTTACGTATTATACCGCCGATATAACCCAAAGTCATATCAAAATTGTGTAAAAAGTAGTAATAACATCGCCAATACTAACCTATTTAGAGGTCAAAACCAGCGTGGGACTTCCTGTAAGTTACAGCAGTCGGTGATTATTTTTTTGCACTTTTTATGTTATAAATGTTAATTTTATATACAAACTTATCACAACTTTATTCAGAGAAAATCCAGGTTTAGTAATGAAAATGAATGACACTTGAAATAGAATTTGTCAATGAGTTACGTTTCGTTTCTCGGATTCTATATTCGTTGGAAAGGAGATGCACCAAAATGATTTAATTGATTGTATTTAAATAAAATAAGATATATGACTTGCTTTATATTTTTATTAAAATGTCATTACATGATTTAGACGTGCGTTTACTAGACAAACTATATGTTTTGTTTGAAAAAGATTACGTTTTATAATTTTCCGTAAGTACTTAAGGCTTGGCCAAAGAGTCTGAAAAGGAACTGAAAATATGATCATCGGCAACACTCCGATTGACGGTTGTGTCATTTATTGCAAAGTAGCGCGTCCATATAATTTTGATACTTTTTTGTTGAGATTGCATAAACACAGAAAGAAAATATTGGATGATTTCGCTAATGTAACAATAATAGGTAGGTAATAAACTTGTATATACTTAAGTAAACATCTTTTTTTAGGTAAATCCGTCAGTACCATTGACTAATTGCACTGGAAGGACAAATAAATAAAGGTGTTTTCTCCACACCAAGAAAACATAGAGCGGGGTGATCTAGAAAATAATTGAACGATTTTGACTTGTCTGCGATCAGACAAAACGTTTTATTCTTTTATACTGTGAAAAAGATTGTAAGTAAAACTTAATATTTTTAGTTGACATTAAATACACTGAGAAACCTTATTATTCTTGTGTAGGCACCAACTCTGCGAAATCTTTTGCCAGTGGTTAGAGAAGAACTTGGATTCAACGGAAGTCGGAAATACTTACGGAAAGTTCTGTTTAGGTACAAAAAGTGCCAATCAGATAGACAAACTTTGATTGAAAAGCCGAATACTGCTGCAAAACTTCAAATTCACCTAGAAAAAAACATGAAAAATACGAGCTGTAGTTGTCAGAGAACAATATACCATTCGAAGACACAACAAGGAAGCCAAACCTGCTAATGCTTGTTAACCGACACAAACCCGAGCCTGTCTATGAAATAGATGAACTCTTAAGTGAGCATAGTTACCTAAACCCGATCGAACTTATCTGGGGCATTGCAAAACATAAAATTGCCTCACACAATGTGGGATCATTTGACATCAAGGTACTATAAAATAACATTTTAAATTAGTGAAAATAAGTAATTGTAAAGTAATAATGTATAAACTTTTTATTTTATTGTTCTAAGAAGTGGCTGAACAAGTAGTGTTTCAGAGCAGCCCTGCTGATGACTGGAAAAATCCATGCTGACACGTAATGAAAATAGAGAGGGATCAATCTCTTTATAATGATATTGACCAAATAATTATAAACCTGCAACGTGCAAGCAGTAGTGACACAACTGACACATCCGAAGATAGCCAGCAAACTACTGGAGATTGCTCGCGCCAAGACGTGGTTATCTGGCGTGATTATCTGGCGTGGAATATTTACACAAAAGCATTTTTGATTCTGATTAAATATGTAATAGTTGTATGAATACAAATTTTCTACTTAAAAATACCTATATTAGTTTCATTCTGAAGTTTCATTAATTATATTCACACCTTAAACAATTGACTACTTGTAATTTTTTTTAAAAGTGTTTTCAAAATTTAAAATTAATTTCAAATGTAGCACGAAAACACTCAGTCACGTGCTTAGAGTATAACATAAGCTAGCTTATGTTATACTCTAAGCGAGTACTTACTATTGTGAGATCAACTATCGCGTTGTTTGTTATAGTTTATTATAATATTTAGCTAGGTATTTGATTGAATTTCTGAAAATTACAGACAGCGGTACTAAATTTTTGTTTGTAAAATGTGACGTCACACACTACAGACAGTATGCGTTTCGGCCTTTTTAATCAACAGATAAAAAATCGCAAAAATATTATAAAGAAATAAAATACTACACAATTTGTTAAAATATTGAAGTAATTTATAATCATTGTTTATTTATAAGCTACCAAATTCAATTCATTTCATATTTTATTTACACAATAGTCAAGTAACCAATTATACCATGAATGTGAAAGTTTGTCAGTGAAATCACTTTTGTAATTAATTTTTTTATTTAAATCAAAGAATCAAAACCGTTATTGTCGTACTATATAGGGTGGCCACATAAACGATAGTGGCGCCGCCATTATTTTCAGGACTTTTTTGCCATGCAGTAATTACGCGAATTAAAAATAATATGCCCATAAAATTCAATAAAAATGCAACCACTTTTAGAAGTAATTATAAAAAATGTTTGTTAAAGAATTCATTCAAGATCCTTTACAAGAAATCTTTGATTAATACAGAATCTTTATTCTAAAAAAAATAACCGACTGCACAAAAGGCGTAGGGTCTCAACACCTATAGGTATTTTAATCCCTTTTACTTCAGAACTCTGTAATTTATTACTCAATGTGGAAAACGCTTCTTTAATTTGGAGTGTAGGTATATTATATAAAAATTAAGGAATGGATAATAGAGTTTAGTAAAATTTATCATGATTTAGGCCTAGTGGAGTCGGTTCTTCTTTAAAATATAAGAATTTTAAAAATATACACAGTGCGTACACTTAACAAAAATGCATCAGAGATTTTCTTAATTTATACACGAACAGTCATGCTATAAGCTATAACTACATATTTATAACTACATGTTTTGTTCCGCTATAAAGATGCGAGTTTTACAAGGCATTATTACCATATTTTTTAATAGTGTAAATCTTGGGTTAGGTAATTAATAACAATACCGTAAACAGATAAATGTATCCTGTACCTGCTATCAAGATCCTATCACACCATTCTGTATTACAGCTAAACAGTAAAACAATGTTGCAGGTAGGTAGGTACAGTACCATGATATTCATCTGTCTGACACGTCGAATTCCGTCGAAAAAAAACGGTATTCCTATATCAATTTTTTGTGCGGCTTCTGAAGCTTAAGCCGTTAAATTTTCCGACAGTTGCAACGCTATGCTACCTTGCTACTCAATCAAAATAGATGTCAGATCGTGTGAGATGTTAAAAGTGGTACAGCAAATGTCAATACTTCACACTCGTATGTCGGTCATCACGGTAAATATTATCCTACGTCCATTGCAAATTTCATCCAAATCGGTTTAGCGTTTTAACCAAGAAAGCGTAACAGACAGACAGACTTACTTTCTAATTCATAGTATTATGATGAATGATATTAAAATCCATCATGAGGTTTAGACTATTGGTGACGAGCAGATTCCCTAGCGGCAAGTCGCAGAACTAACGTATGACAGATAAAAATACGTATACACGTTATCATTCCACTTGTAATACTGTTCACCCTCACGAAGTGATTTTATAGTATTTTTTACTACTCCGTAGACGTCTGTCAATGAAATCATTGTAGAAAGAATTAAATTAGCAATGCACTCGCTCTGTATATTAAACTGTCAGGTAGAAGTATCTGTCATACGTTAGTTCCGCAAACGGCCACTAGGGAAATCTTCTCGTTACCATATCCGCTACTGGCCAGGCCACTGTCCCACCACTGACCTTCACTGACGGAACTCTCTAGAACCACGCACTGACTTTAACTTATGTCTTCTGTGCTCGCAAAGGGAATTTTTTTTTAAAGACAACTCCCGCACTAGGAATAAATCCTGTGTAGCGGGGGACTTTACAAACATACATGAAATGGACACGAAGAACATCCAGACTCAGAACAATAATTTGTGGATCACACAAAGGTTTGTCCTACGTGGGATTTGAACCCACGACACTTGGCGAAGTAGGAAACGGCGAGGTGACCGCTAAACCATTTGGCCAATCGTGCAGCCTTATCTCTTTCTATTCTACCTCATGGTCACCACATGGCTACCAAGCCTCTCATGTGATAACAAACACTCAAAAAACATATCCTTCCGCGCTCAATCGGATTAAAGAGCAAAGATTAGATGATATGACTACTATGTTTACTGTAGTTAGTGAGATCCTAACCTTTTAATAGTTTTATCGTCCACATAAACCCCGTCTCGTCTGTTTTATTTACCAATCCTCGCGAAGGTTGTATTTTCTTAACATCTCTAAAGGTTAATAGAATTTTCTCAGGTTCATTGTTACTGCAAATACTCGGCCATTTTGTACGAGTTATGTGCAATTCTCGTGCTCTTGTATTTATTTCGACGTGTATTGAACTATATATTTCTGGACGGCTAGCACAGTTTACAATTAAAGTTTTGGTAGAGTTTTATTAGAAAAACAATTTAGGAACTACATAAATAGTGTACAGTTAGGTAAGAACCTATTTGTTTAGAAATAGGTACGCCTATTTTTTGTTCTTTGGTGATTGATCAGAAAGGTTAGTTAACTAATTTGCTTCTTTACTAGCGAAGTTAAAACAAAAATCTTTTGTTTTTTTTCCATTTCGTTTATGAGCCTAAACTACGAGTTTTTAAACAAGCTTAGGTTGGAACTGCGGCTGCGACTGGCGCTGGCGACCATCACAGTTTGCACAAGTACGGTAGTCAACGAATTCTCTATCATACTTACAACGCTTTATAATAAGCTCACGTACTTGGAAACAAAAATTGTTAAAAACAAACGATGAAAATAAATTATTCTATTCTAATTTATGGAGTCTTCACAGTAGAGATCATACTAAAAGAAGTCAAATGTTAAATTATAACTATTTTTAAACTTCTGAGATGATTCCTCTGTCAATGTGAACTCTATAAACAGTCAAATAATAGATACTTAAACAATATTCAATCGGCGCGCGTATCGTTGCTGAGGCGACAACTTTTACTATTTCTCCACTCGTATCAATCACTAGCCGACCCACGCAACCTCGTTTGCGTCTCCTAATGCCCGTAGCGTGATAATTTTCCCCCGTTTTTGGAACATTTTTCATTGGTGCTCCGCTCCTATTGGTCGTAGCGGGATGATATTTAGCCTATAGCATTCCTGGATAAATGGGCTACCTACAATGCAAGATTTTTTTTAAATCGGACCAGTAGTTCCTGAGATTAGCGCGTTCAAATAAATACGTAGGTATTCTTAATACGGAGTGTCACCATCCCTAATTATACTTTGAGTGTCACGATATCGTAAGAGCAGACTAAGGCAGTAAATTACGTAAGACAACAGCATTGCAAAGAGAAGGAACACTTGACACAAACGTTTTTTTTAACCTGTGGAAACCCCCATGGGCCGTCAACCCACTTGGGTTTACGGCGGGCTGGTGTGTCGTAATCGGACCGACTGAAACCACACGGTGTTCCCCTCTGCGCCTGAAATAGGAGGGATCCGGAAACTGCTCTTATTAAGACATCCGGACACCTGCCAGCGCCTGCCCGCAACACTTGACACGAACCAACCCCGTCTGGCTAGCTTAGTATAGTAGATTAAAACCTCTTTTCTGAGGAGAGGTTTTTGTTCAGCTGTAGACTATTAAAGGCTGTTGATGTGATGATGATGTGATGCGACACGATTCAGAAACAACTGCACGTTTGGCCTAGGGGTTTAACGGTCACCACGCCGTTTCCTACTTCGCCAAGTGTCGTGGGTTCTAATCCCACGTAGGACAACACTTTGTGTGATCCACAAATTGTTGTTCTGAGTCTGGGTGTTCTTTGTGTCCGTTTCATGTATGTTTGTAAAGTCCCCCGCGATACAGGATTTATTCCTAGTGCGGGAGATGTCTTTAAAAAAAAAAGAAAAAAAGAATACCAGAACCATACCGACCAGTGAAAAAATTCTTGAAATTCTTTATATTACACACAGATAGAAAATATAAACTGTATTAACCGTTAATGATGTAGAAAAAACAAAAACCATTGGTAAAATGAGGAACCTCAAATACTTCTTACATTTTCAATAATACTTTTATCATCAATTTCCTTGTTTACAAGTAACTGTTGAAGCTGTAGATAACGATAGGGGTCGACCTTTCCACTTCACTAATACAGTTTTCCGAACGCAATAAAATCTTATTTTGTACCAACTACCGTTCGGAAACTTCAACGAGTTGGCTTCGATTTATTCATGGTGTTTTCGATATCCCCAGAAAGAGATTAAATGTAAATAGATTTAGTTCGAGTTTTATGTTTTGTAATTGAGTGGAAAAATAGAAAAGAATTTGGGGAAATACGAAACCGAGTTACTGACAAAAATATATTTGGAACGAATCTTATTTATCTTTGTGAGTTATCTATCTTATTATGAACTTAAATGATCACTATTATCGTCTGCAGTGTTTTATACTATTCATTTTAGAATATTCACTTATCTTCTTGATGGTTAGTGAAATTATTATACTTATGTATAGGTACATAGTAGTAGGCTTTTGGCAGTGGCATCAAACACTGCCATTAACCCGGCCCTTGGGGAAATAGAGTCACCTTCTCTATCTCTCACTTGGGCAATTCCTGTCTGGCGCGTCCTAGTAGCGGGGGTGGGCACCGTTCAACTCAGTAGGCCGGGATGAATGTGTGGCGAAGTTTAGACAGGGACCCAGTGCTACGGGGTATAGCGTAGTCCCGTGCCCAGGGTTACGGGGAAGTCTTCAACGGCTGCAAAGGCGGAGATAACACTTATCGGTACGGCAGAGCAGGCGGTGGGAGCAAACCCCCAGTGCTAAGCTGCCCTTACATATGGAGGTCACAGGTTACACTGGAGCGACACTACTGGGCAGGGTGGTGTGGTAGGAATGGCGGCGGATGAGACTTTAGTCCAACGGCGGCTTCCAAGCTCTTCAGAAGAGCTACTGCCTTGGCGTCAGGTGGCAACCGGCCGTAAAACAGACAGTCAATATGAACAATCTCCTCATGAAAGGCACAAGAATTCAAAAGGGCAATAATACTAGGGCGTACCCCGCAAGCGACGCAAATGCGAATAGGAGGATCCAGAATGCGAACAATACTAGGGCGTACCCTCGAAGCGACGAACCTATTGACAAGAATAACACTCATTCGCATTTGTTTATAAACAAAGTACGACTTGCAACATGGAACTTGGGGTCGCTTACTGGAAGAGGCCAGGAATTAATTAAAATATTACAAAAATGGAACATCAACATCTGTTGCCTGCAGGAAACTAAGTGGAAAGGCTCAAAGTCCAGAGATATAGGAAATGACCAGGTTATATATTACGGCTCCGATAATAAAAGAAATGGAGTGGCCATAGTCTTAGATAATAATTTTAAAGCCCGCATTATAAATATCACTAGGAAGAGCGACCGTCTCATAGCTGTGAAACTGGCTTTGGATAACCAAGAAATCACCAACATCATATCAGCCTATGCCCCGCAAACCGGCTGCTCAGAAATGGAAAAGACTGAATTCTGGGAAGACATGGACGACCTAATCCTCGGTATACCATCAAACGAGTATAAGATAATAGGAGGGGACCTGAATGGGCATGTCGAGACATAGGCTATCTCTGATAAATACCAACTTCCAGAAGAAATCGGAGCATCTGATCACATATAAATGTGCAGGTCGAGTCTCACGAATAGACTTTATTATTTCAGATTTAGCTCTGAAGCAGAAGTTCAAAGATTGTAAGGTAATCCCTGGCGATTCTCTTACATCACAACATCGCATTCTTGTCGCCGTATACGCTCTACCTGTGCCTGTAAAAACTCTGGTTGACCGAACACCAAGGACTAAATGGAAAGCTTTGAACAGCCCGAAGGGCGAACTGCTGAGCGCGGCTGTGGGGGAAAATCTCAGGGCTGATTTGCAGGTGGACTATGAGCATTCTGAGAATATGTGGTTTGAATTTGAGGATCAGTGCAGAAGAGCTGCGGCGGAAATACTGGGAGTATCCAAAGGCCCAATCCGAAATGGAAAGGACCCAAGTTGGTGGAATGATAGGGTGAGGGAGGCACTTTGTAATAAAAAAAACCTATTTAAAAAATGGCAAAGCTCCCAACTAGACCAAGACAAAGATCTATATAAAAAAGCTAAAAAAGAGGCAAATATATGTGTAGCACAGGAGAAAGCAAATAGCAATCAAGCCTTTTACAACAAGTTGGAAAATGCTAAAGCCGCTGACGAAGTACTCAAACTTGCAAAATCTAGACACATGGCCACTGTAGACATAAAAACTAATAAATTTATAAAAAGTAAAGACCAAATATTACTAACTGATTATTACTGATACTGAAATATTATTAGAGGTAGTAGAGCCACGCTGATTTCAGCACGAACGGGCCGGCTCGACCGGGGCGGTACTACCCTCGCACAGAAAATCAACGTAAAATGACAGCGTTCGTGCTGTCGTGTTTCGTTGGTGAGTGCGAGACCGGGGGCCCAATTAGTCTAGTCAACAAGTTTCATACTTGTTGACTGGACTAAAAGATGCAGTAGCATCACTAGGCCGCCATAGTGTGGGTCGCCATACTGCACTGTCTGCATTCGCAGTGAGTATGGTGACCACCACTCTTGGATTCTGCTTATGTTTTCCATCAGGCAGAGCAGAGTCATTTTGGCGGGCCAAACATAAAAAAAAAAAAAAAAAAAAAAAAAAAACTGAAAGCACACAAATCAAATCAAATCAAAAACAATTAGACCGTGGGAGAGCCACGCTTCGGCATGAATGGGCCGGCTCGACCGGGGTGATACCACAGCCTCACAGAAAACCGGTGTGAAATAGTGCTTGCGCTGTGTTTCACCGAGTGAGTGAGGATACCGGAAGCCCATATCTTTTTTTTTTTTTTTTTTTTTTTTTTTTTTTTTTTTTTTTTTTTTGTGAGGTCTGTAGACCTCTCTGCTTTTCCCCGTCCATGGAGAGACAGGACCTTGTCATTCTTTTTGTTAAATACTATCTTTAATTAATGTGGTTTCATCGGGTAATATTCCCGGTACTGTAGCTATTTAATTTATTTACTATAGGTATATTTTACATGTTTTATTTTCTAGGCTTTTCTGATATTGTATTATACTAGTTCTTTTTACTCACTTTTTTAAATTTATTAATCTATTTATCTGCTTGTTTCTTGGTACTTATGATTTAAGCTTGATATCAAAAACTTTGCTTAACTCTAATTTATGTATGCCTTTTTAGTTTAAATTTTGTTTATGGGTAGATGTTGATAGGTGTGTTATTGAATGCAATGCTGTCGTTATTTTTATTGTCTATCAATGATATAGTATTTTACAGTAAGTTTTATTTTTATCTACTATTTTGTTAGGTATGTATTGTCTTTAATTTTGGAACTCTTTCTAATTTCGTCTCACCAAGACGTCTCAGTCAGGTGTTATTTTTCAGTATGTAGGAACGTAATATTTGTGACTCGTGTATTTTGTTTTGTGTACTGTCCAGTGTTTTGTGTGCGTGTTAAGCTATTCTAAATTCATACTTCCTTTGTTACTAGCGTGCTTATTAACAATATGTATATATATTTAAATATATGCAATTGTTGCAATCTTTATTATGAATTTTCTTTCCTGTGTTTATTTTTATGTGTACGTGTCCAGTGTTTATGTGCGTGTTTTGATTTATTCAATATATATTCACTATGTACATCCTAAATCAGTGTGTGTGTTCTGTAGCGTGTATGTGCGTGTGTGATTGAGTCACAAATACGCCGTATTTTGCCTTGCTAGGTAGTCCCATTTAGAGCGGGTCGGGCATTCGGCACTGAAGGCGTTGTGGCTAATGCTCTGCATCCCAGAGTGCGAACAGTTGCAGCACCGCGGTTCGGCTCCCGTTTTATACTCAGGGCATTCCCCGCGCAAGTGCGTGCCTCCGCAGTGGCTGCACCTGTCCACACTCTCGGTGCAGAACCTTCGGCCATGGCCGAACGCCAGGCACTTCGTGCACTGGATGAGCGGAGACTGGTCCTCCACTCTGACCCTTTGCAGGTCCAGGTAGAGGGTTCCAGTCTCCGTCATCCTTTGCCACACTCTTGGTCCTACCTGCAGTACGACGTGAGACGTCTTGGGGTTCCTGGTTCTTTTCTTATACTTTACCTTGATGTCTCTTTCTTCTTGTGGTAGTCCCATGAAAACATCAGCGTTTTGGGTGTATAGGGCCCCGATCATGTCCTCGTCGTCACCATCGACAAAAACGTCTTTGAGGACGACGAGAGGATCCTTGTTTTTCATGGGCACTACCACAAGCCCACCATCACTGCTCCCTATCCTCTCGGTCACCCTGTCCCGCTCCACCTCCGTGTCGCAGCCCAGGATGACCGTGCCGCCTTTTGCCTTTCTGGCTTTACTAATCTTTAAACCAGTACCCCTGGCGTCGACCGCCTTCTTCACCCTGGCGAGTACCTCATCGGCAGTCTCCTGACTGTCTTTTGAGGTCACCGCCACGGAGTGAAGCGCCGGTCGGCGCCCGGGTCTGGTTGCGGCTACGCTGGCATAGGTCTTGGGGACCGGGTCGCTTTCAGGTGTTTGGCTCTTGACGGTTGCACTGATGTGCGTTTGCGTCTCGACAACAATGTCTTTGGCGACAGTCCCAACCAGGTCTTCAAGTTGGGACTGCGCACGCACAATCATGAGCTCGGTCGCCTTGTCGATGTCTACCTGGGTCTCCTCGATCTTTTCGGAGACCCTATCGACTATTTCGGCGCTCCGGCTATCCAGCTTCCTATCTACACCTTGGATCAACCGTCTGAGCGTGTGATGCGACTCGATGAACCAGTCCCCTATTTGGTCCTTCAGACCTGCAATTTTGTCAAGGACTTCCTCATCCCTTTCAGCGGGTTTAGGGGGCACAACAACCGCAACCGCATCAGCAACCCTAGACACCCCGCCTCCAAGCTCTTCACTCGCTTGCTAAGTTCAAATAGGACCTGAAGACCCTTATCCGACTGTACCTCCAGGAAGGTCTTAATGTCCTTCCTCATTTGAGGGTACTGGAGGACCTTTGTGGGTATGTCCTCAAAGGTCCTCATGACCTCCTGGAGTAGCTGGTCGCTCGACTGCTCAGCGTAGGTGGTTTGCTGCTTCATGTAACGGTCCATGTTGTCGAGCGACCTTCTCTTTGTTCCGGGTCTTCGGATGAACGTCTTAGCAGCGTCTAGCACTATGGAAGGCGAGGTGGAGGCGTCGGGAGTGGCGGTTTTCTTGGCAGCGACAGACGTTGGCGGTGTCTGGAACATTGTGTGTATGGGAGAGTATGTGTATAGTGTGTAATGGGTGTGACGGGGAAAGTTGTCAATTTGTGTGTAAGGTGTATGTCAACCCTGTATAGAGGGGTGTGTGTCAAGTGATGCGGTTAAAATGGATAAAAACTAATAAAATCAAATATAATTATATATGTACTCTGATATGAGCCGGTCTATAAATATTTGAGGTGTAAAGTGCCTCTGTCACTAAGATAAAATAGGTGCGAAATTAAAAACAAATGAATAAAAAATTTTTCTTACAAGTTGGATTGAGGGGTCAGTGACCTTTACTCCAAAAATTCTATATGGCCCAGTGAAAGATGGGAGGTTGGGCGGGCAATTTTTCAATTTTCCGTCAGGCGGATCCGGACGAAAGTGGTGTCGTTCGACGGGTAATTGAAAGGGCTATTTAAATATATATAATTAGTAATTTGGAAAACAAAGGCTATCGAATTAATCGACAAAAACCTCAAAAATGACTAAAATTGAAATTTAAATGTCGGATTTCTAAGATTCTATTTACCAGATTTAAATAAAAGAGGTGTTGTTAGATAGGTCGTGATGCGAGCTATCTAGATATGTATAATTTATTGTTTAGAAAAAATAAGGGGGCAAGTTATTAAAAGAAAATCGCAGAAGATTTTCGAAAAAACGGTAAATTGAGTTTTGTATAGTGAAAATTTACTACTTTTATTAACCGAATGTTAATAAAAGAGGTGTTATTAGATAGGCCTTGACGAGTTCTATCTAAATATATATAATTAAAAATTACAAAAATAAATTTCGAAGAGTTATAAGCCAAAAGCCTTGAAGAATTCCTTAAAAATGCCGAAAGTCAAAATGAATGTAGAAATTTAGAAACTTCTATTTATCCAATCTATATAAAAGAGGTGTTATTAGATAGGCCTTGATGAGGGCTATCTATATCTGTAACTATGTCAACTTTGAGGCGAAGCGTTATCGAATAATTCGACAAAACCTCGAAAATTTGGTAGTTTAGAAATTTAAAAATATTCTAAGTCCAGAAATTAAAAAATTTTCTTTATTTTTCAGGTAATTTTCTTCCCACGGGACGCAGGAGTGTCTACAAATATGATACCAACAAATAACAATGTTACTAGCAGCTGTTTTCAATGAAAATTTCGCACCGAAGCCCATATCCCAACCCCTCCCCCTATCTCCCCCCCATCCCCCAAAGGCCGGTAACGCACTTGTGACGCCTCTGGTGTTGCGGGTGTCCATGGGCGGCGGTAATCGCTTACCATCAGGCGATACGTCTGATCGTTTGCCGGTCTATTCCATAAAAAAAAAAAAAAAAAAAAAATGGACAGATGGTTTGAATATTATAAAGAGCTTCTCAATGAAGAATTCCCTAATGAAGATCCACCACCATCCGATCTCATATATGGCCCTATACCCAAAGGGGAACTGGTAGAAACTAGAGATGCGATAGCTAATATGAAAAACCGGAATGCTACGGGCCCTGATGAGATCCCATCAGATCTATGGAAATCTCTAGGACCGATTGGTGAAGTTTGGCTCACTAAGCTGTCTAATATCATACTAGCCACCAACCGTATCCCTGATTCGTGGCGACAAAGCTATCTACTGCCGTTCTACAAAAGGAAGGGTGATGTGGCGATGTGCGAAAATTACAGAGGTATAAAATTGACTTCACATACGTTAAAAATATGGGAAAGAATCATAAATAAACGCCTAACGCTTATGACTACAGTGTCTCCAAATCAGTTCGGATTTACGGCATCCAGATCTACCACAGACGCTATTCAACCAGTCAGAATCCTGACGGAAAAACATAGGATTAACAATAAAGACCTACACCTTGCATTCATCGATCTTGAAAAGGCTTTTGACCGAGTACCTCACAAGTTGTTATGGGAAGCTCTTCGCACGCAAAATGTGCCGGAATATTACATCGATTTAATCAAGGATATGTACAATAACGTTGGCACAAGAGTTAAAACCATGGCAGGTTTGAGTAAGACCTTTGAGGTCAAAGTAGGTGTCCATCAGGAATCTGCGCTCAGTCCTCTATTGTTCAACCTAGTAATGGACTATCTAACCAGGGATATACCGTCTCCTCTTCCGTGGACCATGCTTTACGCTGATGATATTGCCCTTGCTGCGGAGACTGCAAAACATCAGCAGGATAAATTAAGTGCATGGACATACTCCTTGGAACGATATGGCCTCAGAGTTAGTAGAAGTAAGACCGAATACCTGAGGTGCCCCTTTAGTGGAAGTAGTAAACCAGAAGTCATGTACGTTGGGACGGAACCTATTCCCGCTGTGGAATCATTTAGGTACCTGGGCTCCATGCTCACCACAGATGCTAACATCGATGCTGATGTGACCCACAGGGTGAACGTCGCTTGGCAGAAGTGGCGGACACTCTCAGGCGTGTTATGCGATCCACGCATCCCTATAAGAACAAAAGGTAAGGTCTATAAAACAGCGGTTCGCCCGGCACTTTTATATGGCACAGAATGCTGGACTGCAAAAAAGACGCATGAACAAAAAGTACATACCAATGAAATGAAGATGCTTAGATGGGCGGCAGTGGTTACAAGACTAGACAAAGTTCGAAATGAACATATACGTGGGAGCTTCAAAGTCGCACCAATCGCCCAAAAAATTGCAGAAAGCCGTCTTCGTTGGTATGGACATGTGAAAACTGAAGACCACGTGGTGCAGATCGCACTAAGTCTGCCGGAAGGTAAAAGAGGCAGAGGCCGCCCGCCAATGACCTGGTGGTCAAATATAGAAAGAGACCTCAAGAAAGCCCATTTGCCGGAACCGACAACCCAAGACAGAAGGACTTGGCGCTGACAAGTGAGGAGATCCGACCCCACATAACGGGACCAGGGAAGGGAGAAGAAGAATGTATAGGTACATAGTTATCAAAAACCCTTACCACATTTGTCAAATCTAAAAAAGCGTAGGTAGGTTTCTTTACAAAAAACCGTTAATAATAATGTATAGGTATTGGAGAAATGCAGATGTGTGATATAGACTAATAAACACTCATAACCATAATTAAAATAAAATGCTTGAATATTTACTAAGTAAACTTTCAAATTCATCATTGAAAGCTTTACATGAAAATACGAGAATTCATTAATTTGAAAAACCGATTCGGCGCTAATATTTGTACAGCAATAACATGGAATTTACAAGCCCACGTGAAAATTTT
This sequence comes from Diaphora mendica, assembly GCA_949125395.1. NCBI lineage: Eukaryota > Metazoa > Arthropoda > Insecta > Lepidoptera > Erebidae > Diaphora > Diaphora mendica. Next base: position 24,923,118 of record OX421316.1, read on the forward strand.
ACCGAGTGATACACTAAACTGCTTTTTCTATTTAGATTGATAATACCGCTTCAACAAACACGTAAAAACCGTTTAAAAAGTTGTTTAAATAACACCCGAATACGTAAAAAGTATTCATGTTTAATTTGTGTTAGCGCCTATTTCAGTATTCATTATTGGCAATTTTCGTATATCTTTTTATTAATTAAAAATAACAGAGTGTTGTAACAAACAAAAAATCATTCATTCATTTCTGGGCTCCAGTGAAAATTTCGTAGAACGTCTTTCTTGTCACGGTTACCAAAGTTTTTTAATTTAAATTCGTGTTCCGAGGACAATGCAATGCAACGCAACATTGTTGAATGCTGTGCAGTTGACGGCTAAGTTTTGGGACCTTTGTACACTCGTAAAACATTGATTCATTGTACAGTTAGGTACAAACAAATGCGAGTGTCCGCGGCTGTTCTGCAAACTCATTAAAAAGTTAGTGTTTTAAAACAGTCTGCAGTAAAGACAAAAAGTTTAAATTGATTTAGGCGTTTGAACGTTTCGTCCTAATTTGTTTAGGCTGTTATAATTTTACGAAGCTTAGCTCTTTTGAAGTTTAGTCTAGTATAAAACTTCAGATTAGCAGGGATTCTTTTTAAGCTGAAATCTTCTAAAATTTTTAAATGAGCCGGGCAGAGTTTATTTCTCAAGTTGTGTTTGCATTATATTTCGTTTATAAAATAATGAGAGAACAGTAGATACATGGATAATTATGGTTATAATTAAATAAAAAAAGGAAGCCATTATTTTTTCAATTCGTGAGGTGACATTTTAGCTTTCTATGATTTCAGTTCTGTGTTACATCAATTAACGAATCATTCCTACTTTAAATACGCAATCTGCCATATAACACGTAAATTTAATTAAAAGGTTACGAACCAAAGTCCTAGTGTACACACGCGAGCGTTAATCCACATTGCAAACCGCAACTCGATAAAAACATAAGGTAATTTTATAATTGTCCATCGCGTTGATTTTAACAATGTACTCTTCGCTGAACGAGGCTTAAACTCGATGAAAATTTAAAAAATAAATATTGAAAGTACGAAAACAAACAACGGCCTTGTTTCCACGAAATAAATTACATAAATTGCACAAAATCGTTCCGTGTGTTTGACAACGACTGTATGAATAAATAACGCAATCGATTTTCGATAAAATCTCGACTATTTAACAATGGTGATGTATCGATATTTATCGATATTTAGGTACGCGACAGAACCGAGTAATAATATCACCGTGTATTTTCCCGTACGTAACGTACAAGGTAACGTGTTATTTTTTTTTTTTTATGGAATAGACCGGCAAACGAGCAGACGTATCGCCTGATGGTAAGCGATTACCGCCGCCCATGGACACCCGCAACACCAGAGGCGTCACAAGTGCGTTACCGGCCTTTGGGGGATGGGGGGGGGGAGATAGGGGGAGGGGTTGGGGTATGGGCCTCCGGTATCCTCACTCACACGGTGAAACACAGCGCAAGCACTAATTCACACCGGTTTTCTGTGAGGCCGTGGTATCACTCCGGTCGAGCCGGCCCATTCATGCCGAAGCGTGGCTCTCCCACAAGACGTGTATACGTAATACCTTCTATGTATGGCAATATTATATCAGATTAGATCAAAATATATAAAAAAATATCGTCTTTCGGTTACAATCTTTAATGTAACCTCGTGCCTGGTGTATTCATTTCTGACCATTTGTATCGATTAAAAATTTATATTGAATGAAAGCTTCTTCTCAACGCAAAGACAATCGTTTAGACCTAAAGTTAGTAGAGCCACGCTGATTTCAGCACGAACGCGCCGGCTCGACCGGGGCTTTACTACCCTCCTCGCACAGAAGATCAATCTAAATTGACAGCTGCATTTGTGCTGTCGTGTTTCGTTGGTGAGTGCGAGACCGGAGGCCCAATGCTGCAGAAGCATCACAGGGCCGCCAGGGTGTGAGTCACCATGCTGCATTGGTGCATTGTCTGCATTCGCAATGAGTATGGTGACCACCACTCTTGGATTCTGCTTATGCTTTACATCAGGCAGAATAGAGTCACTTTGGCAGGCCCATACATGAAAGAAATACAATTAACAAAACAAATAAAATAAAAATTTAAAATCACGTCGTGTCGCTACGTCGCTTCGCGGCCCAGGGTCGCCACTCGCCACGCCAAAAATCAGGTTTACCCCTCGCCTACAGATGTTTCACATTAAAACAGTTTTAATTAAAATTTTAAGTTTAGATTGGGTGAAGGGCCACAAAGTGACTTATTATTAAAATACAGGGGTTTTGTTTTTTAGCTACTTTTTAGAGTTCCGTACCCATAGGGTAAAACGGGACCCTATTACTCAGACTTCGCTGTCCGCCTGTCTGTCACCGTTGTATCGTATGAACCGTGATAGTTAGACAGTTAAATTTTCAGAGTTGATGTATTTCTGTTGCCGCTATAACAACTAAAAAACAGAATAAAATAAATATTAAAGGGGGCTCCCATACAACAAACGTAATTTTTTTGCTTGCTTTTGCTCGATATTGATAACGGCAACAAGTAGGCGCTTGAAATGTATAGAAACCCTTCCTGCGCGAGTCCGACTTGCACTTGGACTTTATTTAGAATCCGCAAGGGAAACCGTCCGTGAGTTCTAGAGTTTCTTTTTAAAAAAAAGACAACTCCCGCTCTAGGAATAAATCCTGTGTCGCGGGTGACTTTACAAATATACATGTGACGGACACAAAGAACACCCAGACTCAGAACAACAATTTGTGGATTACACAAAGTGTTGTCCTACGTGGGATTTGAACCCACGACACTTGGCGAAGTAAGTTAAACCACAATGCCAAACGTGCAGTCGTTTTTTTTTATAAAGTTCAATCAATGACCACCCGGGGACCAGACTTTAGTACCCGGTTTAACGAAATTCAATAAATTGGTTAATTAATCTTCTCTAAACGATTGATAATACTTTTTATCTTGACGTAAAATTAAGCAGAATTAACCGTATTACATTTGATAAATGATTAAACTTTTTGTTGGCCGTGCTCGTGGCACCGCCCGCGTATATGTCGGTTATCGCGGCAAATAGTAGTGATATTCTGATGTATAAGCTATATTACTGTAAAGTTTCATCCTACTAAATCGATTTTTCGCCCACGAAACCCTCCACATACTAAATTTCATGAAAATCGTTACAGCCGATTCCGAGGCTTGGACTATATATACAAGAAGGTATTAGATTTTCCAAATCAGGTCATAAAATATAAAGTCCTCACGCAAAACCAAAAAAAAATCTATCGAATGGAGAACCTCCTTCTATGTACATATATAAAAAAATAATTTTACTACCAATTTTAAATTTACTTAATTTCTTACCCTAGCGGCAATTTATAGACAAGGTCCATTTATTATATACTTACCACTTAATCCAGGCACACGAGACCCCAAAGCTTCCAAATCGTACTTTTCAATTAATAAGAAAGGTACAGCCATATGTAATAATTACATGTAGTCCGATATATCACGATTTATACAGACAGTGCTGAAGGAAATACGGGACTTGAGGGCGGAGTTCGGGCCTTGGAGGGTAAAAACTCTAGTTAACGACCCACCTACACAGATATACTCTGTGCTGAATGTGATATTCACGCAGAATACGTCAATTAAGCCTAACAAAGATACAGTACATGGGATCTTCTTTCTGAACTTTTAGTCTCGCTTTAGAAAGTATTATATTAACAAGAGACAATGATACACAAATAGTCTGTTTGAAAACTACACAAAGTAAATACGTGAATTTATATCAGACTAGGGGAAAAACTACCACTATAATAAAGGGGAAACAATCTGTGTCACACTAAAACAAAACAACTAAAATGAAACAAATGGCCCAATTTTAATATACACTGTGTCATTGGAAATAAACTTAGTGGCCAACAGTTGGATACTGTTATTTTCGTCGCTCCCATAGCTTTGACAGATTGTCTAAATAGTCCGTGTACGGATTAAGAAAAAAAAGTGGCCAAGTGCGAGTCGGACTCGCCAATGAAGGGTTCCGCAGCAGCAAGTAACATAATATAATTTTTGTTTTATTTTTATATTTGTGTTGATTGAATGAAAGGTAAATTGCAGTTTACGATTTATGACGTATAAAAAAAAAACTACTTACTAGATTTCGTTCAAACCAATTTTCGTTGGAAGTTTACATGGTAATGTACATCATATATTTTTTTTAGATTTATCATTCTCTTATTTTAGAAGTTAAAGGGGGGGGGGGGGGGGGACACTCATTTTACCACTTTGGAAGTGTCTCTCGCGCAAGCTATTCAGTTTAGAAAAAAATGAAATTAGAAACCTCAATATCATTTTCGAAGACCTATCTATAGATACCCCACACGTATGGGTTTGAAGAAAAATTTTTTTTCGAGTTTCAGTTCTAAGTATTATTATTATTCTCTTTATTACATTAAATATACATATTAGTTACATTTTTAAATATAAATATAAAAACAAATACATTTAAAAATATAAAAAATAGTAGACCACCGACCTCGGGTACAGGGACCAAGAAACCGGTGGTTAGGGCTCCAGAGACAGGAACCTCCTCACAATACGAGCCGTGTCAAGGAGGACTGCCTTCTGCATCAGACCCTTGATCCAGCCCTCTAACGTGAGCCTCTTAAGATGTTGGTCGAGGCTCTTGGCTATCAATCCGTGAGCAGATACGACTATCGGAACAATGATTACCGAATCCACATTCCACATATCGACAATCTCGTGAGATAAATCCAAATATTTTATTTGTTTTTCTTTTTCGACTTTCACGAGATTCTCGTCATGAGGAACGGCGATATCGACAATCATTGCGCGGCGCTCTAATCGATCTATCATCACAATATCCGGCTTATTGGCAACAATAGTCCTGTCTGTGATAATAGATCGATCCCAATATAACGTAGCACGACCATTCTCGAGAACTGGGTCGGGCACATACCTGTAGTATGGCACCTCCGAATTCACAAGTTTGTATTTAAGGGCAAGCTGTTGATGTACGATCCTGGCTACTTGGTTGTGCCTGTGCAAATATTCGCCGTTAGCAAGACGAGAACAACCAGAAATAATATGCCTGATAGATTCTCCAGGACGGTGACATGCCCGACAGATGTCGACCGTGCCATCCTTCAGGATATACTTCCGATAGTTATTCGTCATGATAACTTCGTCCATAATCGCACAAACAAAACCTTCGGTTTCCCCGAAGAGATCACCATACCGTAGCCAGGAAGTTGAGGCCTTGAAGTCTATATCGGGTCCATTAAGAGCCCGATAAAACCGACCATGAAGTTATTATTATTATATTAATATATAAATTTTAAATTGATAATTGACCCCCAAAATTTCTTGTTTTTTTTTATTTTTGTGTAAAAATCTTAAAGCGGTTCACAGAATAAATCTAATTACCAAGTTTCAACATTATAGGTCTAATAGTTTCGGAAAAAAGTGGCTGTGACATACGGACGGACAGACAGACGGACAGACAGACAGACAGACATGACGAATCTATAAGGGTTCCGTTTTTTGCCTTTGGCACGGAACCCTCAAAAAGGAGTACCGTGGGAGAGCCATGCTTCGGCATGAATGGGCTGGCTCGACCGAAGTTATACCACGGCCTCTCAGAAAACCGATGTGAAATAGTGCTTGCGCTGTGTTTCACTGAGTGAGTGAGGATACCGGATACCAATCCCCTACCTCTCCCCCCATCCCCAAAAGACCGGCAACGCACTTGTTGCGCTTTTGGTGTTGCAGGTGGCCATGGGCGGCGATAATCGCCTACCATTAGGCGATACGTCTGCTCGTATGCCCGTCTATTCCATAAAAAAAGGAGTATCACCATCCCTATTCATCCCATGAGTGTCGTGAGAGCCGACCAAGGAAGCAAACTACCCAGGTCAACATCACTGCAAGGAGAGGGAAACCTTAAACAAACCTTATATCAACTAGTCTGGTTAGCCCAGTGTTGTAGACCCCATGATATAAAAATACAGATATGGCATTCCGAGATACATAGAGGACGAGATGACGCCATCATCACTATCGCTGGTTCAGTGTTACCAGTAGTGTGAAATAATAACTCCCCAACCACCATTAAACCCTTTGTTATTTCGACAGAACAATAAAGTTTTACGTTATCATATATTTAAATTCAAATATTTTGTTTGATATGTACATAAAACAACAATTTAAATGCATTTTTTTTTAAATAGATTGGTGACTGAGAATGTTTCTATCATTTCACGTTATGTTGCTTTAAAGTAGTAACTGGGTAGTGACGTCAGCCTGGGTAGCTTTAGGAATGTCATACCCGGCAGTGAACTTTGGGTGTCTAATAATAATAAAATAAATAATAAATAAATATTTTGGACATCTAACACACAACGCCATCTAGTCCCAAGCTAAGCAGAGCTTGTGTTATGGGTACTAGACAACTGATACAAATACATATATACTTTTTTTTTGTAAATACATACATATCATACATAGAAAACACCCAAACTCCGAAACAAATATTTGTAGATCATACAAACATTTGATCCGACCCGGGAATCGAACCCGAGACCTCATGATTACCAGTCGCACACGCCAACCGCGAGACCAACGAGGCAGTCAATGATGATGATGAAGGCGACTGAACGGTTGGCCTAGTGGTTAAGATAGTCGCCACGCGGCTTTCCGCTGTACCAAGTGTTGTGGGTTCAAATCCCACATGGGTCAATACTTTATGTAATCCAGCGTCCAGCGACGCATGACATGTTTATTCCTAAAGCGGGAGTTGTCTTTTTAAATAAGAGAAATAAGAGTAAGAGAAGGGTACGTTTTATATCAATTCAGTTTCCAATTCTAAATAAATCTTCAGGTATACATATATTATGGGAAATGCACTCTCCATAAATTTTAAATTAACCCTCCTATCTCATTATTTCGATTACTCCCAGTGGTTTTATGATCGTGTTTATGACCCTTTCTATAGAATTTATACATCCATGGTAGAAGTTTCAGTAAAAGACCGACATATATCAACTATATCTATACATCGTGAATAAGGCAACTTTGCTATACTTTTTTTTCCACAGATAATTTTCACTTTACGTAATATTGGCCTTTTAGCTCAGGTGAAGAATTTCTGTGTAATATACTTAGTTGTTTTTTACGGCTTGCGTTAACATCTGAAGGTGTATTTTTATTTATTTTTAATATAGATTACCAGGTTTTTATTTTATTGCAATTGTAAAGGAATATGGAGGGAAGTTAGTATAGATATGATAAATAGACCTATATTTTGAAGTGTTTTGCTTAGGCGAAGACGTATAGTCTTAAATATAGCAGTAAAATATTAGGCAGCATTAATTTATTTTTCTAAAAAAACTTAAAACAAAGAAGAAAGACAGCAAAATCAATTATTTTAACATACACCGGGCAACACATAGTTGTTACAAAATTGTGGGAATGGTTCACAAGCAATAATAATGGCCTGAACAATGCCAAAAAAGGCACCTATTTCGGTATATTGCTACAGTCTAAGGGACTGCAGCACTGCATTTACGATAGGAGCATTTCTTGAATATAAGCCTTTTAATCCATATAATTCAGGTCATGGTAAGTTGAGCCTCTAATAAAAAATATAGGCGCTTTCCAAAACTATTTAATTATTTTACAAGATCTCGATTTTTTTTCCAAACGTAACTTTGTAAATAAAAAAGAATAATTGATTTGACAGTCGGCACGTAACACATTAAACCTGGAAGCAACGACAATTACGTACTTAAAGCACTGGTGAGACAACGGTGTATAAATAAAATCAATATGCAATATTTTGAAATGTAAATAGTATTAAAGGAATCCATTTACTTCAATAAAAGTCTACGTTAAAAATCTAAAATCAAACGACTCTCAATAACACTTCGCATTATAAGCAGCCATTATTTTCAGTAGCTATATCCACTTTTGAAATGTCGTCTAAACAGCTCATATATCTTTTGAGTAAATAAATCATTCTCTTGAAACAATAGCTATTTAGGAGGTGTTGGTGGTGAGGAAAAAATCATAAAAACACCATTTACACCGCCGTTAGTGAAGCCATGGCACTGAATATTGTCGGAACCCCTGATGCCAAACGTCTTTATCATATTAAAGATGGAACAGAACATGGAAAAATATTATTCCATTTCCCATCTTTGTTTTACTGTTTTGTCGATAATAATAGACGAAATTTTTGTGAGAATAAGAATATCTTATAAATATGGAGTTGAATAAGCGTAAGGAAAATGGAAAATTGCTTTGTATAAACACAAAGCAATTTTCTATTTTCATTTCATTTCCATTTTACAGTTCAATATCGCTCAAACAGATACCTAAATCAAAAAACTGTCTTAGCAACCTTATTTTTTTAAATACCTTTCTAATGGTACGATAGGATTCCCTCCAGTTCCCACACTATAGGGTTAGACATGAGAAATAAAAAACTTTCCCACTTAACGTATAGGGGAAGTACCCTGTTTTTTTTTTAAATTTAAGTTTTTGGTGGTTTGTAATAGATGTCATGGGTCCCATCGGTCCATATTCGGGTGATCCGTATGTTTATTAGTCCTCTATACCATAAAACCCTTTATGAAATTATCTACCACATAATAGTAATGCGGCAATCCGAACGCTAATTACCAGCTTCTACACAAAGACAAAGGTGTACTAATTAAGTAAATGCAAAATAATAGGAACGTCTCGCTTCAGGCAAATATGATTTGCTCATTATATTTAGACATAATTAGGTAAGTAATACTCATTGGTTTCTATTTCCCCTACTGCCTAATAGAAAAAAAGATTATTGATTTAATAGTCTATTGCTTACAAAGCATTCGTATTCGTATTTTATACTAGCTGTTGCCCGCGGCTCCGCTCGCGTGTTTCTAATTCAGACAATGTAACAATGCAGCATGGTGACTAACACTATGGCGGCTTATTCACATCCTTCTGAATCAGGAGCAATAAACCAAATTGATAGTCATTTTTATGGCGATATTACTTTTTAATGTATGACTCGTATCAATCAGAACGCTATTACATATTTTATAACGGAATGATTGTGAGCAATTGAGTTAACACTGTAAACACAAATATGTCCTTTTTATTGCGGTGTCAAAGCGTTTTATTTCTAGTCGCCTCTTAAAGTGTTCATAAAGTCCTGTTCCACAGAAGCATGCCGACATAGAATGGTGCAGCGAAAAATGTTTATTTTATTAAATTTGTGATGTAAACGAAAAACGCCTAAGAATGTTTACAGTATGGTAACATTTTAAAGTAAATTATGATCTGTAATTTATTTGGAATACAATTAGTGTTCGTTTAGGATCTATATAAAACGTGTCGATGCAACCGGATTCCCGCAAATTTTTTTTAACGTGACAAAGTCTTATAATTCGATGGAGCCGGCTGCACGCATGAAAAAACATGACTCATGCGGCGTTACCTCGCTTGCGCCGCATCTATCTCTTATCATTTTATCAACGTTTCGTTATGACGTTGTCACGTTAAACTATCGTCCGTAAACAGACTTTACAGACAGCCATTTTGTTTATAATTTTTTTCATAGACTTGTGAAATTTTATAGAGCTACTTAAACTTTTGTCCTTTTACAATGGTTATTTCTGTTGAAGATGTGTTCTCAGGCTAATTTACGTTACGCTTTTTAAGTACAGAGTAAAGACCTTTTGACACCTAAAACATTTAAAAAAATACAGATTTAATCATAATTTACTTTGAATTTAAATGATCGGTGCCTATTTAAAGCAACAAAACAGTGTTCAAATAAATTTTTATTTTCTAATATTTTTGGATGAGTTCAGTCATAGTACATAGATTACTATTAATAGTCACGTACACCATTTATTGATTTCATCACCAGAAAATTCTTTAGGCACGTCGATTTATATTTTCTGATAAATCGACGGGCCTAAAGAACAACAAAAACAAGACCTGATAACCCTTAATCACTTCCCCCTAATTCTGGAGGTGCCTCGCAAATGGCCGAGACGTACTTATAACTACTAACATCACGTTTTAGAATAAAGCCTATTCTATTTCCATATTTACATATGTCTGTGCAACTGATGCTTTTTACTCGACGCACACAGCGGCTGTTTAAACGCAGACAAAGGCTTGTGAAAACTCATCCGCGCATTTGTACACCAACTGGCTTCAGCAAATGTTTGTTCGGCTCGATATTGCACGCCACATGACGCTTTTTGCCCCCGACTCTCACCACTACGCCTGTTTGGAATCATGTTCTGTTTACTAAGATAACTTTCATCTCAAATGGAAAGGTTACATCATACGGTTTGGCTCTTTCCTCTACACGGAAAACTAATTTGGAGGCGTCACGTTTGTTAAACACTGTTAATTTTTTAGTATATGAGGAGCCATGGGTGCGTGGTTTGTTTTCTTTATTGTGACACAGAAACCATTTTATGAAATACAACAGCATTTTACAAAATACAATAGCAATTTCTCTGGCAAAATTAAGATCATCACCATTTCATTCATAGAATATTACAAGCTTTTTATTAACTTGCAATGTATGTATGCTTGTATGTTCAGGTGGAATCTTGCAACTCAATTTTGAATTAGATATCTTCAAACGATTTTGCTGAAATTTTGCAAGCATATGTATACAGCGTGACAATACAATATTATAATGACATGGAGCTGATCTGATGCTGGAGCTGGAAGGTGGCCATAGGAACTCTGTAAAGAAACGTAGCAACATCATCGAGTTTGGACTCCTTTGATTCGTCTCGAGGCATTCCAGTAAAAGCTTGTTTTTAAAAACTTTTTAATTTAATTTATTTTTAGACAGTAGTCTCCCTGAATGACATCGCACCCACGCACAAAAGAAGCGGTCTCAAACCTGTCGAAGATCGCAGTCTCTATTGCACAACTTTTCGGCATCATTCAACGTCTTTCTTAGGTGCAGTGTACTTTCCTCATTGCCACTTCGACTTGAAATAAAAATGTCCCTAGAGAAATAAAGAAATAACAATATTGGTCGTTAGAGATCTTATTGTAGAATACCATAGCCTATTTATTCTGCGCTGTCTCAAGGGATAAAAGCGACAAAATAAGAGAGATATCTCTGTGGTCTTCTAATTTTTTGCACTCGAAAGTATTTTTTCAAGAGAAATAAATAACGACTTGTGACTGTCATAATAACCAGACTTATCTAATAATATTATTAATAGTGCTCGGCTGGAATTTATCAAACAAAAGTGATGTGTTACAAAAAGTCCTTCTGTCTCCTATAACAAACAGTTAAGTGATCAGTTTATTGTACTTATGTCAACAAACGTTTTGTGATCCATTAGCTGCGAATATATGAAGACCAGATACGTATAAGAATGTAAACCGTGCCAATAATAATATTTATAATAATGCAGTGCAAAGTATTATCTGCACTCCAATATGCTTTGCTGACGTGTATTGCGGTTGCATTGATGAGAAATGAGGAATAAAATTAACGTGAAAAATAAATACAATCAAACCTTTAATCGATTGTATTTCGTATAAAATGACTTCAATTGATGTAGAAATTTTCGAGTTTTTGGGACGTAAACAAACTAACCTAACATTATATAGCTGACCCACGCAACTTCATCTGCATCTCTTTTCAATCATGCTTGTCTCATATTGGTCTAAGCGTGATGTTAATTATCCTATCTTAGCCACGGCAGCAAAACACACATTTAAATAACACGGAACCCTAAGAACGTGAAAATCGGTTAGATAGTTTTGGAGTTCATTGTGAGCAACAACGTAACACGAGAATTATATATAGGTATTTATATATTTTAACTTAAATTACATTTAAAATTTTATTTAAGGAGAAAGGTACGCTCTGACCATCATTATCATCACGTAGTAAAATACAGTGGGAAGTCTAATGGTCCGAGAGCTGGTACCAATTTTTGGGTAGGTATTTGAGGCAAGCTGCAAACTTGTCACAGACCTCTCCTATACCCCAACACGGAACTGCAGACCTGGCTGGGGAGTAGCAGGGCTAAATCAACCCCCCCCCTCTGGCGAGGTCACGTGACTTACAATAGCCATGGTATAACGATATACTTCGCCAGTTATAGCACTCTGAGAAACAGTGCTCACGTGGGAGACACAACCCTACGTCATCATCACTATCGCTGGTTGTCAAAAATTTGCCCCGCTACTCACCAGCCAGGTCTGCGGTTCTGTGTTGGGGTATAATAGGAGAGGTCTGTGTCAAGTTTTCAGCTTGCCTCAGATACCTACCCAAAAAATGGTACCAGCTTTCCTACTATTACTACAAAGAATTCTTAAATGGTATAACTCCCGGTCAGGTGCAAGTCTATTGGCAAATATTTACCCTAGCACTAAGTATTATTTTGAATTGAATTTAGATTGTACCCAAATCATTATTTTTGGCTTCTCTGTGGGTGGTACCTGTAGCATCCTCCATTTGGAGATGTACATTTCGTACTTGTAGTATCCTCTAAATGGCTAAATCAAAATATATTTATTTTCTAAATATTTTTTTTTTCAAAAATATGAGAATCTTAATTTTAGTTATAAATAATACCCTATTAAAATTTCAAGTTTCCTCAAATACATTTTTTATATTTTTTTTGCGACATATTTTTGCACGCGCCTGGCAATGTTAAAGCCCCGACTAAATCGTCTGGCTTATTTTTTTTAATTCTTTAAACATTATACTGCAACATATAGGTACAAATTGCATATTTTCTCAAATATTTTTTTGGAAAAAATATATCATATTTTGAAATTTTTTATATTTTGATTGAGCCCCGCTACTCACCAGCCAGGTCTGCAGTTCTGTGGTGGGGTATAATAGGAGAGGTCTGTGTCAAGTTTTCAGCTTGCCTCAAATACCTACCCAAAAAATGGTACCAGCTCTTCTACTATAAGAGCTACATGGAAGTGAGAAATATGTTTTCTGCAATAATTCTGTCCAGAACTTAAATTACAAAGCACATTGTAATTCCTCGCATCCTTGTGTGATGCTTAATACGATGAATGTTGGCAATGAAATTGTTCAGGCGGACAGAAGCACACGGCCATTTAGAAATGTTCAGATGAAACTTTCCCGCTATTTCGGTCTATCTCTCATAAATATTAAACAGTGCATGAGTTCAATTCCCTACAGTTTTATTTTTGAACGTATTTTGAGCTCATGTGATCTGCATATTTAGGGAATAAAGGTGTCAATCAAGGCGTTCAGTTATTTCGCTGTTGTGTAAATTGGCTGTAAAAAAAGTACGACGTGATGCTTTATTGAAGGTTGGCGTGAATGAACATAAAAGGTTGTAAGACAATGGAGGAGCGAATATTTAAGTGGATATCTATTGAATATATTGTTTGAGTGACGGTTCTGTGGACCAAGGATTAATATAGCTCCTGAATTTTGTCAAAATCGGAAAACTAAAGTGTAACAGTTTTGGGTTGATATTTTATTTATAAAAAATATAGTAGTATTTTTTAGTATACCTACACTCGGCACTTGATATAACTTGGTAAATTTCATTTTTGAATTAAAACTGATTGAAAATTAAACCCGATCACATTGATTTTAATCAAAATAGTGAATGGTAATAGTGAGTCTATTACAAGAATGAAGAAAAATATGCTTTTTTGTTTTATTTAAGCTTGCATATTATTTTGTACTAAAAATTGAGGCTAAAAATCTCAAACAATCTCTGCATTTTTATTACAGTGTCAAATGATATTTTGTTAACCCAATTATCTATCTTCAACTAGATTAGACTTTGAAGTTAATACTTGCCCATGCTATTGCTAAAATTAAAATTAAGAGGTTGCTTTAAAAATATTTATTCCCTTATCTCCTCGTACTTCTTATAAGGTACTACTAAATTGAGACTTGGGCATAATTCTGTGTCGAAGGCGCTTACGATGGGGTGTCCTCAAGGGTCAGTGCTAGGACCATACTTGTGGAACATAGGCTTCGACGATTTTCCGGCAATGCTGTGCCGTCCAGATGTACCCTGAATGCGTACGCGGACGACGGTTTGTTATTGATAGAGTCGGATACTAGAACGGGGCTTGAAAGGCTGGCCAGTGAATGTTTGGACTTAATATCTCGGTGGGGTGGGCGTAATCGGTTGACGTTTGCACAAAACAAAACCTTCCAGCTACTTCTGAAAGGTAACCTCAAATCACCGCCGTGTATTAAATTTGAAAATGTTACTATTAAAAATAAAACCTCGGTTTGTTATTTAGGATTGGTTTTAGAAAGAAATTTTTCATTTATTGAACATATTAGAACAGTTAATGAAAAGTCTAAAAAGAGTTTCTTTACACTGACGAGGATATCAACTGCGACATGGGGTCTGTCATATAATACACTAAAGATCATATATGGAGCTACTTATTTGGGTTCTATTTGCTATGGTGCTCCTGTATGGGCAGATAGGGCGACTGTAGGTGCTGTCCGTCGCAAACTGTTACAAGGCCAACGACCTGCATTGATTTTCTTGTGCAAGGCATATAGGACGGTTAGCACTGAGGCTTTACCGGTGTTGGCAGGTGTTCTTCCGGTCGATCTCGAGATGCAAAGACGTGCAGCCATGTACTGTTCCACACTACAAAACATGGAATGCGATTTTTTGGGCATACGAGACCGCGGTAAAATCATAAGATTGTTTCAACAAAAAAACAATGTCTATAACGACCTCTTGGATGAATGGCAGAAACGATGGGACGAATCATCTAAGGGGCGCCACCTCTACCAGTTCTTTCCATCTGTTCGCGAAAGGTTGTCAAGGACATGGCTCGAGGTAGATCACTGTGTCGCTCAATTTCTTACAGGCCACGGTAACTTTAAGAGCAAACTATACTCATTTAAATTAGTCGATTCACCATTGTGTCAATGCTCAACACCTGATTCTAGCTGTGAACAGTCGGCTCATCATATCCTCTGGGAATGTAGTCTTTGGTACAATGAACGTAACATGATGCTAAATAGTTTACAAATGACGTCTGGGGTAGTATATTATGGGGATCTTGTGTAAACTGCGGTGAATTTCCGTGCGTTTAAGCGATTCTGCCATACATACTATAGAAATCAAATATAGCTCACTTAGGACCCATAATATTTTTATCCGTGGTGCTTCCCGGTTTGAAAAAGGCGTCTGCCTATTTTGACTCCATTTTGTCTCCCGCTTTGCTAAGGAGGGAAGTGGACTTATTATATTTCCAACTCCTCCAGTTTTCTTCTGATTAATTTCATTGCGGGTTCCAAGACAGTTAAATTTTTCCTGGGACTTCCCGAGTGTCATAACTCGGTGTTTTCGTGGGTCACCGCTGTTGATCCTGGTGTACAGGAGTTACAGTGGTGGGCGTGTGGGCGGGATTAGTCCCATTTGAAGTTAATACATACAAAAAATATTTAACAACAATGCTCGTGAATAAAAAATGCTCTTTATTCAACCAAATATAAATTAACAAAAAAACACGTTCACTTTTAATAATTTCCATTAAATACTCCGATAGAGGTCTAAAATCTTAGATAGGTAATGTACTCGTGTATGTCATCTAAGCTAAGTAAAAAATCTATAAATTAAAACGTGAAGCAAAAACTTTGTACCCCTTTTTACGAAAATTGCGGAGTATGAAATTCCGCCCACTTATAGTTTATAGAGATCCTTCTCTATTTCTAAAATATTAGCATGCATGCATTAGCATAAAAATACGTTAAATTAATAAAAAAAACATTCCACAATTCCACACACTATCATGCGTATGACACACACATACACAAATACACAATACACCAATGTATGTATGTAAAAGTCAAACTAAAAAGATGATTATAAATATTATTTTTTGTTTACACTGTCATACTGAAAATCAAAAGCAGCCATGATGAAATATTTAATTAAAGAGATGTAATGCCTTAGACGAAAGAAACCCTAAAAGGTTCTGACTAAAAATTTAAATAAATATGGTCCAATTTCGACCTCTGGGCGACCACTAGTCTCTATTAATAGACCAAGTATTGCGAAAACAGGACTTAATTAGATTGCTGGGAATTATAGGATGGTGGACTACCTACGCTTTGACATCCACTTTATAAATTATCTGTAATATCGACAATCTAATTTTGAAATTCAATAACGATAATAATATCACCATGACAAAGGGAATCCTAGTGTGGGGACCAAAGATATTTTTGGTTCAATAGTTATATTCTTCTACTGATAAATTATGTACAGTGTTTTGTGAACAAACCTTTGTATAAATAAAGATTATTATTATATCATCATTAAGAAATATTAAAATATACTCGCAAAAACTTTTAAACATTGTGATAAATCAGCTAATTTTTATTATTTCAATTACTTTTCATGTTGCCACTAAGTCGATATTAGTGGAGAAGATTTGTGGTTTATAGAGTACCATGTTCTTGTTTTTTGTTGTTATGTATCTAGTAGCTGACCCTCACAACTTCATCTGTGTCTCAACGTCTCTTTACAATCATACTCGGTTTCTATTGCGTATATCCTTCCAGCATGATGTAACAATCTTAAGGCCCGTCTCCAACGAAATTGTTGGCAATTTCAGTGTTTCCAACTGTTCTTGAAACTCTTCTATTTTTGTTTCCATTGTGTCTACACCGAGTCGAGTCGAACAATTTGAGAAACATTCCAACTAAGCGTCTCCACAGAGCCAATAAATATTTGCAACAAGCGTATTCTTTTGATGTTTACCGCCAAAAACAGAAACACGGGTCCCAGCATTTGTTGACAATTTTTGTTGCCAACACAAGGAAATTACAGAAACTTTTGTCACCAACACGTGTAGACAACACAAAAGCTGCCAACTTTTGTTCAGTGAAGACTCACAATACACGTTTAAAAAAAGATCAAAATCGGTTAGATAGTGTCGGAGTTAATCGTGAGCAACAACGTTTCGCGAGAATTATATATTACAGATGGACATACGATACACAATAATTTGTTCTTCATTTGCACAATGAGTATGTGCACATGAAACTGGGAGGATCATCACAAAATAATGGTTTTCTATCGTCTCTACCTTGAATGCGAATGAAGCGTCATATGTATGCGGCATATGGTACGTGTCTAAAGGCCTATGTCCAGCAATGGCCTATTAAAGGCTGTTGATATAATAATAATAATATGGTACGTGATTGTATATAAAATAAATAAAATAAGCCTTTATTGCTGTAGTATAACAGATATAAAACTTATTACTAAATATAACGTTACAACACACTATTCTTATATTAAACTAACTTAAACTAATTCGTTTTGCAAGTTGTTAACGGTAACCGGTTTTACAATACAGCTTATCTTCCGACAAAGGCCTCCTCTAAAGCTTTCTATTTCGTCATATCCTTGGCAACACGTGTCCATTCTCCAAGACTAGCCGTCCTTTTTATGTCGTCTTCCCAACGTTTACTATGTCTACCTTTGCTTCTCTTTCCATCTCTCGGGTACCATACAGTCACTGTCATTTATCTTTCCTTTCTCTTAGCATGTGTCCAGCTCATCTCCATTTTAGACGTTTGTAAAGAATGCCTATATTTTTGAATTTGGTTTTATCCTTAATTTTTTGTAGGCTCACCTTGTCACTTCTTCTGACTCCAATGATACTTCTGACTCCAATGATATTTCTTTCCTTCCCACTTTGACAAACTTGTAGTTTTTTTAAGTTGTTGTTCAGTTAGTGCCCATGTTTGGCCTCCGTACGATAAGCATGGAAAGATGTATGTATGATGGACTTTTCTTTTTACTTTGATGAACATATATCCCTTTCCATATGTCATCACTAGAGACCAAAAGTGTCCTTCATTGGATTACAGTTGGCCTAGATATGTACATATATATATTCGCTGACATACTCTACTTCTCCGCCACTAACCATGATTTTCTTTGTTACTGAGAGACAGGTCTACTTTAGCGCTTTCATTTGACAATTGTTGTAGCGATTTTTTGCCAACAGTATGATATCTGCAAAACGTAGTTGAGTTGTGGTTGAGTTTGGTGCCATCAATATTGAGTCCATCGTTTTCCCATTCGAGACTTACAAAAACCATTTCTAAAACTGCGGAGAACAACTTGGGTGAAATGGTGTAGCCTTGTCTGACGCCTCTTTCGATGTGAAATTCTTCCCCTGTTCGTTCTAGCTTGACTTTGGCTGTACTCTTTGAATAGATTATTCTTAATATTCGAATGTATTTTACTTCAACTCCCTGACTTCCTAGTGCTCACCAGATGCTGTCATGATTTAAGGAATCGAATGACTTATTGAAATCAATGAATGCTATATAGTAGATTTTGTTGTATTCTTTATATTTTTGAAGCACCAGCCTTAGGGCATGAATGTGATCTATTGCAGAAAACTTACTTTGGAAACCGGCCTGTTCTTTAGGTTGGTTTTCATCGACAATAGTGGCAATTCTTGATAGAATTATGTTTGAGAATATCTTGTAGATACATTAGGCTGATAGGTCGATAGTTGCATTAACAGTTTCTGCTTCGGTAATGATCTTAATTCTGTAGTTATTTTTTGTTGCTTTTCTTTTGGTGTTGTCAACCGACAACGTATAGTAATGATTGAATCCTAATCATTTTGAAATATTTTTATACCTACTTATTATCTTGATATATTTAGTAGTAGTTTAATCAACAAAGAAATAAATATGATTCTATCTCACCGACAATGAAAAGCATTTTTTTTCATTTGCCTCAGTCCGAATTGTGACTTGACAATATTTATGTACCTCATTTCAGACATCCTTTAATTTAATGCTCCTGGTAAGTAACCTACCAGTCAGGTAATAAGCGGTTTGCTAAAAATAGACATAATTGTGCCTCATTTGAACATAATAGGGAAACGGATCTTGACTCGTCGAGTCCAACGTATATAATTCTATATAAGTACCTACTTTAATAAGGAACTTAAGTATACGATAACAAGTGCCGGCTGTTGGTATTAGGAGCCATATTATTGTAACTCCTACTCACTGAGCTGCGATATACCTCGATCTTACGTCTTACAGAATTCTCCCAACTATATCTACATAATATGATATAATTAAAATAATTAATCAGTCGAGCATATTTCCATGTATGTATCCGTGCACGTGGTTAAACGCATGTGATTGTATTATCTGTGCAAAATTTTAATACGGATTGGAGAAAATCATCATCAACAGCTTTCGAGTCCATTCTCCTGACTCTCCTGAGCATGAAGGTGAGGTTTTTCTGATGAACATTATGAAGAGTTAAAAATTTGATGTTGTCATAAAATTTTTAACTCTTTATAAAACCACTGATGGTCATTTACCTGTTTTCTCGTTAATTTTCAACTTTAGAGCAAAAAGGGCAGTATCCAAAGTTGTTGGAAATTTAATTTCTCACAAGTTTGGTTATTATCATTTTTATGCTAGGATCGATATTTGCAGAGTTATACTATCAAGAAAAATCGTATTGGGTGGAATTTTATTTTCTTCAACTTTGGTTCTCGCCCTTTTTTTACTCCACGATCAATATTTTCGGATTTATACTCAAATTATTTTTTTCTGTTTTTTTTTTTTTTTTTTTTTCGCATTTTTTTTTTAAATTTTTTATTTAAAAGAAAAGAACATTACACCTATTACGATTTTTTTGATAAAACTTATATAAATGTACTACTATGTTTAACTCTGCAAATATTGATCTTAGCGTAAAAATGATAATGACCAAACTTGTGAGAAATTAAATTTCCAACAACTTTGGATATTGTCATTTTTGCTCTAAAGTTGAAAATTAACGAGCTATTTCAGAAAAACGAAAAAAAATAACTTTAAAACAAGATGGCGGCGAACCCTCTACCGGGATTAGTTCGAAAATCGAGATTTCGAAAAAATCGCTCCCCGGATTTTTTTCTATTTAAATGTCTGTCCCGACTGGACTTAAGATTAAATTATAAAGACTCGTTCAATTTTTTCCTTATCGCACTTGCATTATGCTAATATATTATTTGTTGCTTAAAATGAATTTCTCCTTCACAACACATCATCGGCCTATGCAGCCTATCGCAGTCCACTGCTGGACATAGGCTTCTCGAATTGCACGTAACGTGTTTCGATCCTCAGCTTCTCGTATCCAGCTCCTGCCAGCCGTCGTGCGCAGATCGTCCATCCACCTGGCTTGTTCTTCTAAACTCCTAATAAAATAAGTCCGTTTTTTTTATTAAATCAAAATTCCTTAAAAACAAAATTGTTCCGGTTTCTAATAGGTCTCTTATTTTGCATCTTAACCGAATTTAATATAATCTAACTAAATTCTCTTCAAAAACCAAAAGAAAGTTGTTATTTGATAAAATATAAAATTATGACAACAGTTGCATGATCAGGTACTTTAGTTTTCATTTCAGTCGCAGCTTTTGTTGTATTTATACTGCAGAATTTACTTCAGAAACAAATACAACGTAGTTCTAGGAATTCTCGAAAAGTCGAAATGTTTCAAATTATTTTGAATAGCTGTATAATATCTTCTACGCATTAAGCGTGTTATATATCAATGAATATACGTGGCTCTATACTTTCCTACCTCTAAGCTAAAACCTATTCTGTAATATCCTTTTCAGGTCTTAAATATGTCTGAGCCCGGTCATTATCACTGAAGTATATAATTATCGACCTACCCAGGCACTTAAAACCTGGCCTTATTAAGATACTGTATTAAACGTAAACAGTTTGCTAAGGCCCATCGAATCTTATTACGACTTAGCTGATAACATAAAATTTGATAATATTGAAACGTTATTAGAAACTAGATTATCGTGTATCCTAGACACAAGGTAACAAGGTTCTTTTTACAATAGCAAACCTTTTGACACTGGAGAGAAAGATGTAGTTAAATATATTGGCTTCTTCAAGTTTAAAATAGACACTAAAATACATTTAATTTTATTTGATATCATTAGATATTTGTTATTTGAACCTACGGTACGTTTAAATGACTAATTAATCTATACATCTATCAGAGGCGGATTAACCCTAAGGCAAAGTAGGCACGTGCCTAGGGGCACGAGGTTGCTTAGGGGCGCGCGCGCTAAATTTTTTAATATAGCCTAAATATATGCCTCACATATTAAAGAAAAATTAACACTATTTCTAGTTCGACTAGTGATGTTTCCATACAAAAATGTACTAGCTACAACTGCAGCTGTAGTTGAGATTATTTCATAAGTTTTAGTAAGACCAGATTTGTTCATTGAAAGGCATATGGTGCACCCGAGTTGGCGGCGGCGACGACCGCAAACAATAAGGCGTGGACAGGGCGGCAGTATAGGACAAATTGCAGGAGGAATATTGCGCCTGTAACAATGTGCGTGCTTTCCATCACTTCATGTCACTCTGAGCGTGGTCACAGGACGGGTTTCACTGTCCAGCGGGTGGACAGTGAAACCCGTCCTGTGACCACGCTCAACAAAGGTGTCAAAGGTCTACCGCGAGAAAGTGACGTTCCTGTGCCGGACGTCACCTCAATAAGAGTTTTTTAACACAGGTGTTGCCCATGCTTTTGAAAAGTAGGCGCTAGGAGAAGTCTGGCTGGAGCTGACTACGCCTTGGGGTCGGATTTTCTGCACCAAGCAGTACGCATTCTTCGCGTCAGGGAAGAACACTTTCGTGACGGAGGCGGTGTGGCCAGACTACTATCTCCGGTTCCACTCGTCGAGCGAGTCGCTGCGTATCTGACGCTTGACGAATGAAACCGGATACAGGTCGTAGTTGGGCTTCCTCCGGCACGAAAGTGCCGCTTCCTTAGACAACTGGTTGGCGCGCTAGTTGCCATCGATACCGGTGGGTCTTGATCCAGTACAAGGTTACATCTTTACCACGGGGCAAGGCCTCGCTGAGGTTTCGGCGCGCCTTGGTCGAGAGAGGGTCCAGGGTCCCGGGGCTCGTCACCGTCTCCAGTCACTGTAGCTGCCGCTGCTCCCTACACTGCAGTTGAGGATTTCGCTCGAAGCACTGCATATCGCCAAGAGGTCGGCCGGGTACTCAGTGCAGTAGGCTGGCAAGCTCAGTGTCTGGCTCACCAGCTCGGTCCAACTGTCCCATATTTTGCACGTTGTGCTGGTCTACCAGGCTTTATTCCTCCACATTCTAGAACCTCAAGTCCATACGCAGAGCCGGATGCGGCAGTTCCGCAAATCGCACGCTCTATCTCTCGGTCTCCCTGAACTAGCCGGGTCGACCCTGTGCGCGCTTCGCGCTGAAGCTAGTATTGGCTCGGAATCCTGGGACTTGAGAAATCGAGGACCCGAAATGTCACTTCACTGGGTCCTGGTTGAGGAACAAAAGGAAATATTTAGCCAGCCAAGCAGACGGCGGTAAGATCCGTGATGGAAGATTTGATCGGGAGGAAACACAGAACTCTCTCATACCAACTGATGCAGGTGTTCATCGAGATGCTTCGGAGTCAGCTGTGTCTGATCTGCACGGAGCCAACGGCTGGGCGCCAACTATACTGGCACCAAAACAGAACAGTCTAGACGTTTTAATAAAACTGCCATCTTCTATACCCAACAAAGTTTACGCACTACGTGGTTTTAGTCGACTCGATTCCGATACATCGCAAACCCCGGTGTAATAATGGCTCAAGAGGGTTTCACACGTAAAAAATAATTTAGTGAAGATAAGCCAACTGCCAAGATAGATAGATTATATGGATGCTAGAATCATGGTGGGGGGGGGGGAGGGCGCCGAAGGGATGTTTGCCTAGGGCGCTCTTGTTACTTAATCCGCCTCTGACATCTATACAAATAAATAAAATCGGAGTGTCTGTTCGTATGTTTAAACGGTACATATACCACAATATTTTTTTTACAATTTTTGTCTGTCTGTCTGTTTGTTCCGGCTAATATCTGAAACGGCTTGACCGATTTTGACAGGACTTTCACTAATAGGTAGATAATGATATAAGGAGTAACTTGGGCTACTTTTTTTAGACTAGCTTCGTTGCCCGCGGTGACTGTCGTATCGCGGGTAGCAGCTAGTAAATAAATATAAATAGAAAATCAGATCAAATATTGTTTATTCTAAGATCTTTCTCTGATTGTAAACAATTTAATACTTGGGCTTACGACACAAAAAAAGAGCAAAAAGCAAATGGAGATATAATATTTTATGTCGACTTATCAAAAGTGCGTGTGTCCCAACACAATAGGCTAAAGATATCAAACCGTTTTCACTTAAGAGCTGTGTAACAGATAAAATGTTAAGAATAATATTTCAGGACTAAGCCTCTTGAATTTTCTTTGTTGAATTTGAGAACTTCGAGTTCGCTCTTAGACTTGCCCAAATATTTGCTTGATATAAATCGTACCAAAACTTGTTTTATATCGGAACTTTTGGAAAGAATATTTTCTTAAATATGTTCCTTTTTAAACAGGTACTTTGATTATTTCACTTCTATAGTAGATTACGTTGGACTTGACCGATAATAATGATGATGATGACGATGTTCTGAATTTAATTGCCTAATTGATCTTGCGGTTGACGCATGCGACTGCCGATCAAGAGGTCTCGGGTTCAAATCCTGGGTAGGCCAAAAGTGTTATTGAGTTTTTCTGATTAACAGCTCGGGGTTTGGAAGTTGGGGTCTGAGCCCCCGTGCCTCGGAGAGCACGTAAAGCTGTCGGTCCTGCGCCTGATCTCTCCGGTCGTGTCGGTTAACCGTCCCATCGGATTATGAAAGAGAAGAAACCTGCGTTTGCGCACACACTTGTGCACTACGAGTATAATATCTCCTGCGTAGTTGGCTGGCCGCCGTTGCCGTTATCGGCTAGGAGAACATTATTATTTAGCAATTTTTAAGTATATTTAACAGCACTCTGGTTATCATAGTACATGCTTTGCCTAATTTAGGAACAGACAGCCGTGTATAATATGATTGAGGGCATTATTATTTCTTTAGGCTTGACATCGACGAAAACGAATGATCTCCAACCTCTGTAAGAATCGTATGACACTGTCTGGCCGTACCTGCAGATAATAGATTCACGGAGAATTGGTGTGGCCATCTACAATTCCAGAAATTTGACAATGTTTTTATTCTTACGTTATTCCTGAGTCCCAGGCTCAGTGCATGGCCATTGCAACGGGGTACCATACATTCGGTCGGATGCTGACACATTAGTCATAGTGCTTGTTTACGTTGGAACGCGTGAACTACGCGAACAAGCACTAATCCTAGTAGATTCTAGTGTATTAAATTTGAATTATATACTATATACAAGTGTCTTGAAAAACAAAACTATAAAAATCCACTTGTAAAATCCTTTCCGACCTCGTATCCTTGTAGTCGCATTTATTCAATAGGGACATTAACCTTGGTTTTATCTGCCACTGTGGTACTGTACTGAGTGTATCCGTATATTACCTTAGGTAGTCGAGCGTTTCTGAAATAAACGCATGAGTAAAATATAGTACTTCCTTCATAAATATGAAAAGCACCCGTAAAAGTTTGGATCTTAAATGCATAAAATTGTATTGGCAGAATAACAAACAAAAGTCCTAAAGGATCTCCTGCCTCTGCAACTAATATTCGAAGTTGATTTAATCTTCACGTCGTTTTTGGTAATTATGCCATCGAACAACCATACAACCAGTAGGATTCTACTGAGAATAAATTCTCATATTATCGAAATAATCATCCTCAGTGCAGCTCTTACTTCTTACACACCAATTGGAGGCTTTTATAGTGTCACACACCTTTAACACATACAACACATTCTGACTAACAGCTTCAAATAAACAGGAGACACACACCACACACACATACACCCACACCCATACACAGAAATATCTAACTAAACAAACATATTGTGTCCACCATTGCACTGTAACAATTAATTTTCTTGTCTTTGGAAAGTAACTGACTCCCAACACACAGCTAACGCTATTTTGGGAGTCAGGGCTATACAGAGTTTTTTAATATATTTTTTTTGTTACAATAAAGAATTATTATTATTATTATAATTCTCAACTTCATTAGCAATGCTGATGAACCGTAAAGGGAGGAAGTACTTTCCTTCTTAGTTGACCCAAAGTTGAAGCTGACAATTGCTACTACCTCCAATAAACAAAGAAGCAAATACATTTTTTAATCATTGTTAGACGAAATAGGCTCATTTACAATAAAATGGTCCGTGGTGCATAAAGACAGTTTTTATGTAAAAATGTCGTAATAGGAACATTGCACACTTGACCTATCTTAAAATTCAGTCTTAAATGAATCCATTTGTTTCCCGAGGCGTAATTTAAAAAGATAATATCACCATGGCCCTTGTGTTGAAGCCGAAATTAGTTGTCTATACTTAGGTATTCAGAACAATCTCTCGTTATGTTAAGCTTTCACAATTTAATGATTTTTTTTAAAAGTTTAGTGACGGAACCGTTTTGTATCCTACTTAGAAGCATGTTTAATCATTTTTTAATACTTCCTAACAGGACACGAGCTTACTGTTTGCTGATAGTGTACACATGTCCTAAAACACTATGTATTATTTTTACTTTGAATTACTGTTCAAATATTTTTGTAACGTAGTTTCCGTTGTGTGTTGTCTTACATTGTCTGTTGTTTACATTTCTGAAGCAATTCACTCAATACGCTGTATCTGCGGAAAGCCTCAGACGGCGCGGCGTTAATATCAAAAATAGTAGGTAATTACATTCTTGAACCGTTTGAGGTCTAGACACTAGTTCATGGGGTCCGAGTGCTCGTGCTATGTTTTAACAACTAGCTAAACAACTGATGAACGTTTATTGTGACCACCCACGTCCACCAAATTGCAAGAGTTTCACATCTATTCTCTTGCTACAATCACCAATGCCTCTATTATCTGGTATTATTGGCTACAATTTTGTTTTGACCACGTGACTTAGCGTTGAGAGACGCCTTTCCCGTACATCTGTTAGTTTTCTATTAACATTTACGTTTGTAGAATGCAACTTGGCTACCGGGGCACAAGTCCGGCCATTTTCTAGCACAAAGAATTAGGATTGCCGTTCGTTCAACTTGGCAATGCTGCTAGGCTTTTGGGAATGCTACCAGTAAGCGATGATGTGGAGGGTTTTTTTGACGCACAAGCGTCTTTTTTTTTTGACTACATACAAATGTAGTTTTCATTGTCTTTTTATTTCATTTCCTATTTTTTTATTTATAAAGTAGGTAATTGAGTATTTAAATATAACAAAAAATAATAATACTAAGAACATACAACAATAATCCTCCTTTTTTGTAAACTAAAATATGTCAATAGACGTATTTACCTGCATGTTTAAAGACAACACATCGATTGTATTATCGTCAGACCATTCAGACATATATGTAATTCTGAACAACAGAAATATCTCTGAATAGTTTCTTACAAGGGATACAGAATAAAAGAGGTAATAGAATAATATAACTTTTACCTATACAAGTGAAAAGGTAACTTAGTTGTGTAAGCACGGTGGTACTACCCTCTCACAGAATACCAACTTAAAATGACAGCATTCGTGCTGTCGTGTTTCGTTGGTGTGTGGGAGACAAGAGGCACAGTGATGCAGAAGCATTTCAATAGGCCGCTATAGTGTGGGTCACCATGCTGAATTTTTGAATTGTTTGCATTCGCATTCATTATGTTTTCTATCAGGCTGAGTAGAGGCAGGCCACAATAAAAATATCAAATTAATCACGAAAAGATTCCACTACATCTCCCGTTTTACACCGAGACAAATTTCCAAAAATATTTGGCCTAAATACTATTATTCCAGAATTGTAAAAGCAAGGTAGAAATTAAACTTTGTACAAATACGAGAACATCTGTAAACATCACAGAAAGTTTTTAAAGATACTACAAACAAGAAATTTAAGTCGTAGTGTAAATATTTACCCAGGGAATGGACGATTCATGGCGGATTACAGTAAATAAGTTAAGGCGCTCCATCCGGGCGTTATCATGATGCCTTTCTGCGATAAATGCGTCAAACTTGGCAATTTCATGCTATGATACACCTATATGAAATGAAGTTTTGAGATGCGTTTGCTTTATGAATTATTCGAGTATTTCTACTCTGTTATGATAAAATTAATGCTTTAAATTCTGCTATATAACAGCAAGCGAAAAATGTCTAGGCTTTATCCAACAGAAGCCTTCTAATGATGATGATGAAACGATATAGTTCTGACTAATAACTAATAAATGACCATAACCAATCATGTTCTTACAGTTAGCATAAATAAGGTGTGTATCTTGGAGTTTCGGCAACATAATCAGGAAGCGTTTCAAATGAACTTTTCAAATTATATTGGTAGTAACAGTTTTTTTTTAAACTTCAAACAAAATCAACAGCAGCATGTTGAGTCAGTGAAATTAAGAGCAAACGTCTTAAAAGTAAAAATTGTGAATCATAAACGTATTTCTTTTCTTTAACAGATAGCTAACATGTAATTAACTTGCCCTTCACTTTAAAGTTAACTCTGAAGTACAACAGTCATGTGTTTATTAAATTACAAACGTATATCAAGCGTGCGACCCACAGTTCGCGTATATATGCACTCAACTTGCCATTCCAACCGCATGTCGATGTACAAAGCAAACAGTTGTGAAAATACTCCGCCAACGGACGCTCTGGCGGAAATTGATTACATATGACATGTCGTAGTAGGCCACTACATAGCGCGGCATACCACAATATGACACTCTGTGACGTCATGCGAATGGGGCATGCCAACGTTGTCACGTGACCACACCAAAAGCACACAAATTAAGGGACCCTTTGAGTACGGCAATTAGAAACAAATTGCCGCTACTTTGGGTTATTAGCTTATTCATCGCACCGCGGTTAAGTTCAGCTGGATCTCTTTGAGTTGTTCGTGAGTGCTTTGGCGATACCGGTGAACGGTAGTGTATATGTTTTAAAAGTTGTAACGAGTGTAATCAAGTCCTTAGTGCAGTTCAACCAGACTGAGCGATGTCTCATTTCAAGGTTTAATATAAAAGTGCATTTCTTTTCCTATTTTCAGGAGTTAAGTATCACACTCGCCACGAGGAGAACAAACTTTCGAACTTACATATGAGTTGAGTTGAGTCGATCTATAACTGCATAAAAATTAGCAACTGACCTACCACTAACTGTTTTTAGTAAAATCTGCCATACTTTTATGTGATTTTGATAATCGCTACACCAACGAACAACTTGTAATGAGGCTACTGGATGTTGAACAATGAATTTATTATTTAACCATCATTATCATGATGACCTTTGACCTTTACAAGTTTACTGCTGGAAGTAAGTCTCTCCTTAAAAAGGAGGTTGTTGTCTGGTAGGTTGGTTTATTTCAAATATTCCTTCTCTTTGCAGTGACATTGTTCTCCCAGTTTGCTCCTTTAGTCGCATCTTACAAAACCCATGGAATGGATAGAGGTGGTGACAATCCGTGTTCTTAATACATCACCCATGGAATTCACCCACACATAGTTTTGTCATCACCCCAATCGTTGTTATAGAACGTAAATTCTCCACACAGAAATCAAGTTATAATAGGAATACGTTTTTGGCTCATGTGACTAATTTCGTAATTATCTGTAATTATTTGCCACCGGGTAATTGTGAATGATCGATTTTTGCTGCCACTTATGAGATTAATCGGTAAATTGTAATTATAATTTTGGTAATTATACTACTATTACACAAACATTACACTATACACAAAATAAAACATAAGAAGATGAATACATAAGGTATTAATTAAATCGTTCATTTAAAACTTCCACATTAAAATGAACCAACTCAAGCAGATTTATTGGCAAGTAT
This sequence comes from Diaphora mendica, assembly GCA_949125395.1. NCBI lineage: Eukaryota > Metazoa > Arthropoda > Insecta > Lepidoptera > Erebidae > Diaphora > Diaphora mendica. Next base: position 24,952,067 of record OX421316.1, read on the forward strand.
AAGTAGGTCTTTCCTAGCAATGAGCAGCTACTTTCTTAATAAAAAGCTTTAGTGAGGTCTAGAAAAATAACGGTCGGAGAGAACGGTTAGTTTTAATTTGCCACGCAAGTGCATGTCTTGCTTAAGAGATTAAGAACTCGAGACGGTAGCTAGAGGTTCTCTAATTGCTTTTAGCACAAGTACTACACATTTCATGCAACGTAGACAGCGTTAGATAATGCAAATTTCAAATTAAATTATTTGTCTTTCTTGAAACATGTATCCATATTAATATAATAAGTTCAAAAGTAAGTCTGTCTGTCTGTCTGTCTGTTTACCTTACCACTTAATTGACTTGAATGAATTTCGGTATGGAGATGAATTGCACCTTGGAGAAGGAAATGAGCTACTTCTTATCGCGATGACCTACATACAGCAAAAGCTAGTGTTTATATAAAATCGTCACATGTGTGAGAGTGCGTTTGCAGACATGTTAGTTCTTGAATACATTTTTGTGCAAAGGCTTTTAGCTTTTATTTGACTGCCTCGGTGGAGCAGTGGTAGTGAATGCGACTGCTGTGCTTGAGGTCTCGGGTTCAAATCCTGGGTCGGATCAAATGTTTGTGTGATCTACAAATATTTGTTTCGGAGTTTAGGTGTTTTCTATGTTTAATATGTATGTATTTATAAAAAGAAAGTATATGTGTATTTATATCAGTTGTCTAGTACCCATAACACAAGCTCTTCTTACCTTGGGACTAGATGGCGTTGTGTGTTAGATGTTTAAAATATTTATTTATTTATTTATAAATTAATAATATGTGTGCTTGAGATTCAAGGATTAGGTTACTATGTTGGACATCAAACTAAGATCTGGTTCAGCTCACTCAGCGATTTGTACAAAATCTGGAGGAAAATCTACTGGAACTGGTAACTGAGTAGTACCTACTATTAGACAAGTTGAATGAATTATACTCTTTTCATGAAACGGTGGTTAATAATTTGTTTGCGTGTTGTTTGAGTAGTGGACAAGAATATCATATTTGTTCTATTATGAGTTGACAGAAGACTGCCTCGTTGATTTAGCGGTTGCGTATGTGATTGTCAAGAGGTATCTTGCAGTCAGTCGCTCCGTTATTAAAACTGATATTCAGGTAGAATTAGTTGAACTACTAGCTGAACTAGTGTAGCCAAATAATCTTGGGAATAATAAAGACTAGGAAGATGGAAATTCTATTATAAGTTGTGATTTACAAGTATTATATGGATCTGATTGCTACTGTCTGACTTCATAGATGGTACCTACAATGGTTAAAGTAGTGTTCTTGACAGATCGGTTTTATTGGTACGATGTTTGAATGTTAGTGAAGTCTACCGTGACTCAGGACTTATTCCAAAAAGGAAAGTAAATGCTAGAGGTAGTTGATTTGTGTGGCGTATGTCCTGCGTAATACAACATGTTTTTTTTTTATGTATGGCCCGCCAAAATGACTCTACTCTGCCTGATGGAAGGCATAAGCAAAAACCAAGAGTGGTGGTCACCATACTCATTGCGAATGCAGACAATGCAGCATGGCGACCCACACCATGGCGGCCTAGTGATGCTGCTGCATCTTTTAGTCTAGGCAACAAGTATGGAACTTGTTGACTAGACTATTTGGGCCTCCGGTCTCGCACTCACCTACAAAACACGACAGCACGAACGCTGTCATTTTACGTTGATTTTCTGTGCGAGGGTAGTACCGCCCCGGTCGAGCCGGCCCGTTTGTGCTGAAATCAGCGTGGCTCTACTACCTTTGTACCATGGTATCAATTATACCCACAGTGTGCGGCGGTCTTAATCAATATTCTAAATAGCTATTATGGTACACGAACACCAAATACTATGGGCTATAGATTTTATGCTATGCTGCACACTGTTTGCATACTGTTGGATTTGAAACGATGGAATGCTATAACCGACGACCGATGAAACCAACACACGTACAATTTATACTTTGAGTAGGATTAAGTAGCTGATGAAAGTAAAACATGAGACTTGGAGCCTGCCGTGAATTTGAATTAAAAACTCCACCCAACCAACCCCTCCCCCCATCTCACTCCCCATCCCCTAAAGGCCGGCAACGCATTTGTGGCGCCTCTGGTGTTGCGGGTGTCCATGGGCGGCGGTAATCGCTTACCATCAGGCGATACGTATGCTCGTTTGCCCCCTCTTCCAAAAATAAGAATAATAGTATAATTAAATACAGACCATCTAAATTTATTAATAGATTTTGTACAAACTGACCCGTGCCCACTTCGTTGGACGGTAAATCAAAAAATTGCAAATCCGACTACCACGAAAAAGTCTTTCCACTTTTCGGGTTACTATATATTCTATGTCATTCACAAATAACGTAGCCTTCTATTGGTAAAAAAAATATCAAAATGTGTTCAGTAGATCCAGAAATTATCCCCTACAACGTCACAAACTCTCAAACTTTTACCTCTTTATATAATAGTATAGAAGTATAGATTTGTTTGTTGATTTTTTGTAAGTGAAATCAATTGATTTTATAATTTTTAATAACGATTTAAGGCAACCTTAAGACGTTAACAACATTCTATTTTAATTCATTGATCTGACTAACTGTTCGAGGAGTCTGAAAATAACTCGAGATGTTTGGTGTAAATAGATGTAGAACTTACCCACCCACACATACACACCTAGATAGAGTACAATTTCTACTAAGCACAAATTTTGTATTACAAAATCAATTGCGGCTGTTTCGAATGTCTTGTTGATGTTACACCAAATATACTTTTTTTCCACGCTCCACTCAAATGCCGTTTCGTATTCTGAACACGTGAACATATGTCTCTCAAATACTAAACGGTATTTGATACGATCAAACTAAAGCCTAGAGATAAATTTTATTCAACTTACGAGCTTTATACCAACTTGATATAATTCAAAAACCACAACGGCTTACATACAGAATAGGGCACGATTAAAATAGTGTATATTAGGTAAGTTATATTTATTTTATAAATGACTAGCTGTGCCCACTACTTCATACACGTGACATTTGTATTATCAAGCTATTTTTAATTTTTCACCGTTTAAACCTTCCCTGGACTACGACTAACATTTCAAAATCAAAATTTTCTAAATCAGCCCAGCCGTTCTCGAGTTTTAGCGACAAACGAACAGCAATTGATTTTTAAATTTTAGTATAGTATAGTGTCTGAAAGTAACGCTACTGGATGGAAAGTCAAGAAGTAGTGGATAATCTTGGTATGGACATGACATGCGGAGGGATGGCAATGTGGATAAGAAGGCATGAAGGTTGAACGAGAGAAGAAGACCAAAGAAAAGGTAGATGGACTGTGTGAGAGAGGGTAGGACGAGAGTAGAATTGAAGAACAGAATGTACCGACCCTAAATAAAGTTAGGATTAAGGCCTAATGTTGAGCGATCCTCACTTCTAAATCAAAAATCGTTCAAATCCTTCTAATTCTTTGTCAAATTGGTCAGTCATTAATATAATCGAACACGATACTGCCTACGAAATATATTCTTAAATCTTTAAAATAACATCATGAATAAAGATTAGATAAACGCAATCTCATTCCATTATTTCTCTCAAAATTCTAGACATATTTAGCTCAATATGCATTTAAATCTAAAGCATTTTCTTTTAGTATTATAAAGATATTTTCTTTTGCGCATTTAACTTAAACGAGCTGCAAAGGAGATATAAAACCTTGAGACATTTTACCGACACATTCTGAAACTATTTTCACAAGATTTGTTTTCATATTTAAATAGATTATGCCAGAGCTTAAAACTAGTGGTGCTTGAATTTAGGGAATGTATGCACTTCGCTGTATTTGTGACGCATATCTGCAGCAGCAAATAATTTGCGACTTACAGTTTTTAACAAATTTTACTCAATTAACTACTAGAATGAAGATTTGAGCCACGAAGTGAGCGATTTGAGGTCGCTTTTATAATTCTTTAGTTATCAGAAGACATTTCAAAAATTGAAATCGTCTTAAATAAGTAAATTGTGAATTTCAAATGTCTATAAATTTTAAATACCCTAATAAACAAATTTTGTTGGGTTTTCAAAGTAGTTATTTTGAATTGAAACTAAAGATTTTAATCAGTAGAAAGCCTTTTAAAAAATTGACCAGATTTGGCCATCTGGATAGTATCAACTAGTGCTGTTTCATCTAGGCATATAAGTGTATGATCAAAATAATTTAAAACTCAATCTATACTAATATTATAAACGCGAAAGTTTGTAAGTATAGATGGATGGATGGATGTTTGTTACTCTTTCACGCAAAAACTACTGAACAGATTTGGATGAAACTTTACAGTAATATAGCTTATACATCAGAATAACACATAGGCTACGATTTGCTGCGATAACTGTCCTATACGCGGGCGGAGCCGCGGGCAACCACTAGTACTATATAAACTTAAGTTGAGTTAAGATGTAGAGCCGAAAGAGGGTAAGACATAACCCAAATCTTCTTTCAGTCACTTTTTACAAGCTTTTTATTAACTTGCAATGTATATGTATTGTATGTATGCTTGTATGTTCGGGTGGAATCTTGCAACTCAATTTTGAAGCAGATATCTTCAACCGATTTTGCTTCGAGGCATTCCAGTTAAAGGCTTATTTTTAAAAAGCTTTTTAATTCAATTTATCTATATATATAAAACAGGAAGGTGACTGATTGACTGACTGACTGACTGACATACCCAGAGATCAACGCACAGCCCAAACCGCTGAAGCTAGAATCCTGAAATTTTGCATGTAGGTTCTTTATATAACGTAAGCGAGCACTAAGAAAGGATTTCTTGAAATTCCACCCCTAAGGGGGTAAATCAGGGGATGAAAGTCTGCGTAAGCGAAGCCGCGTGTAAAAGCTAGTTATTTATATTAGACTTAACTTATAGTTGCTGTTCTAGGGGCCACATTTAGCTATTTAGTGCTCACAGGAAATTAAACTCTTTGTCCTTTATCAGTTTAGCTTTCAATATTAACTCGGTCCTTCTCTAAAACCCTTCCTAGTCGTTGTGTAATTATGTACTGTATAACTACGTAATGTAATTTGAATTTAGTTTCTATGGCGAAAGAATTATGTTTTTTTTACTGTGATTGCGACATTCGTTGCGCATTCTTTTCCTATTGACAGAGTCCAGTATATTAGCATAGAGAACCAACCCACCGTCGTGTACTACAAGTGAATTTGTAGGGTTGACATACTGCGCGTTGCTTTTTTAATATTAGGCAGATACAAATTTAAAATTTTCAGTATAATCTTAAGACTTATGAAATACTTACTTTTGGCTCTTGCTCCTGATAATATATTGGGTATCGTGATTAAAAGTAGCCAATTTTTTTTTTATATTTGACCCTGCCGAAATACCTATACTCTGCTTGAAGGAAAGCATAAGCAGAATCCAAGAGTGTTGGTCACCATACTCACTTGCATCATGTCTTTCGTCAAGCGTCAAAGTATTTTTATACAAAATGCCATTAAAATTGATTCTGCAGTTTAGCCGTAAAAGCTTAACAGATATAATTATTTGAAAGTTACTTTTCTCATGAACTTGTATGATCATTTTTATTGGCATATGGTCTGTAGGAAGTTGCTACAATTCGACCGAGAGGAAATTTCCTGAGTAGTGAAACCAAACGTGAAAGCATAATACACCGACGGACAGTGATGGCACATTGCCTCCAGTATAGATGAATAGAAATGCACTTAACTCCCCTCCTAGCTATCTGTTAAGTCCTTAGGAGTCCCATTAGCAAAGCGTTCTGCCTACTCTACACGCCATGAATTAACTCTATGCTAGCTCCGTTAGTTGTAATTATAAAAGACCCCCTATATATCTTGGTTTAGATTGCAATTCCTACTTATAAATGGTAAAGAGTTCCAAGCAGTGCCCAAAGAAGATAATAATAATATACTGTGGGTAATTAAATATCTTTTGTTCGATTCCATCACCAATTTTGACGATACTTGCATCACACTCCGCTCAACGTATTTTGGCGTATATTTTCTTATGTTTGCGTGGCGAAAAAAGCTTTGATAAAAATAAATAGCAGGTCACACGAAATAATAATTATATCAATCTTTGTGGCAGTCGGTAAACACATAGTAAAGCCTTTCTTAATGTTGATTAATCATGGGAGAGCCACGCTTCGGCATGAATGGGCCGGCTCGACCGGAGTGATACCACGGCCTCACAGAAAACCGGTGTGAAATAGTGCTTGCGCTATGTTTCACCGTGTGACGCCTCCCCCTATCTCCCCCCCCATCCCCCAAAGTCCGGTAACGCACTTGTGACGCCTCTGGTGTTGCGGGTGTCCATGGGCAGCGGTAATCGCTTACCATCAGGCGATACGTCTGCTCGTTTGCCAGTCTATTCCATAAAAAAAAAAAAAAAAAAAAAACATAAATAATATAATAAAATATGAGGTTAGATAAGATCCGATAGTAAAAATCAGAATACAAAAGATTACGACTGCATGCATTAAAATGAAATAGTAATTATTAAAACAAAGTAGCAAACTTGTTTTTGTAAGCCCTACAATTAGTCCCGCGACTTCTCGTTTTTCAGTTCGTTGCATTTCACGCCACCCTATGAACAAAGTTAAAGTTTTATCTTGCTTACCTGTCTGACTGAATACGAATTCGCTTTGTGAATATTCGTTCATATTATTTAAAAATGCCCAGCAGTTTTAATGCCTAGATGTATACATTTGGGTGAGCGAAGAATTTTTGAATAGAAGTGAACACTCATTTATCAAAGTGTGTTTGTTTTGTGTGTGTGTTTGCGACATTTGTGTGATAAGCAAGTTGAAGTTTTTGTTTGTGCAGTAATAATTTTTACTGCATGGAATTTATTTGAAATTTTGTTTGGACGCGAGAAGTCCAAAAACGACCAGAGTGGTGTGCAATGGGAGAGGCCTGCATCCAGTAGTGGACTGCAATAGGCTGACGATGATGATGATGGGCAGTAGTTAAAATAACCACGTAACTATCACTGACGAGTCAATGTCAATATTTAATTTATACTCACAATTGTCGGTACTTGATGGAACTTGTTGCAATACATTCTAGAATCAAAATTACCGCAGGGCGTTATCAAAGTTTAATCTATACTTATCTATACTTATAATAAAAATGTAACAGGTCAAATTCTGTACATTGAAGATATTTTGAAAATTTTTTTTGGAGGGCACTCTGTTATCGATACTGAAACCAAAACTATTTTTTTTTTCATTTTTGTCTGTCTGTCTGTCTGTCTGTATCTTGGCCGCGCATCACGCCGAAACTACTGAATGGATTCAAATGAAACTTGGCATGTTTTGAGTTCATACTCCGAGGTAGGACATAGGATACTTTTTATTCCGAAATTCCGGACGGTTTCCCTGTGAGGGGGGATGAAAGTCAAAATGTGTAATTAATTGTAATTCATTAACGAGTAGTCCGATTGCAATAATTCTTTTTTTGTTAGAAAGGAGATACTCTGAAGATTGTAGCATTAATTATTTAATTTATCACAATCTCTCTATCTATTGGAAAAAAAATATAAAGAATTTATCATTACGAAATACAACACGTAGAGACATCTTTTGGAAGCCATGCGTAATTAATAACACTTTGATTAATATATCGTGGAATAATCGTAGAACGTATTACGTATAATTCGGTGTAGCATTAAGTATTTGATTTATCGCAATCTCTCTATCCATAGGAAAAAGAATATCTATATCTCTCTGTAGACGTCGAATCTGTGTGTTTGGTTGTGCCCGCATGACTTAAATATTCAAAATAATTGTGGGAACGTTTTATGCACAAGCATTGTGATTAATGTGGTATGTAGTTAGTATTTGATAGGTAGGTATTTGTTTTATGTTCTCTCTTTCCATAGAAAGGGTTGTTTTAAATTTTCTTGAAAAATTTCTTTGCTTAAAACAGCGACATCTTTTGGAATCAAGTAACTAACTTTACAATAGGTACGTAATATGATTACTCTTTTTAACGTATAATAAAAATGTAACAGTTCAGTTCTGTACATTAAAGAAATTTAGATGATTTTTTGGGAGGGCTCTCTAATCGATACTGAAGCAATTACATTTTCTTGAAAATTGTTTCTGTGCTTAAAACAGCGACATCTTTTGGAATCAAGTAACTAACTTCACAATAGGTACGTAATATGATTAATTTTAAACGCATAAGAAAAGTGTATAAGATCAATTCTGTACATTAAAGAAATTTAGATTTTTTTGGGAGGATGCTCTTATTGATACTGAACCAAAAACTAGAATGCCATAAACGTTAAATGGTCATTTATATTTATGATATTTATTTTAAGTTTAAAATACTTATAATAATAATAAAAATAATAATATAATTTTTATTTGCTTAAATGTGGTACAAAAAGATGGTAAAAAATAAAAATAAAATATGCACGAAACACATTTCACCAGTAATAGGCATGCAATTTAGTGTTGAAGTCTTTCGTTTGTACGAAAGACTGCTTTAATAACTATTTCAGCAATAGTTATTAAATTGCTAAAACTATATTAATTGCTAATTAGCAATAACGAATTAACTAAATCAGAATCAATTTAAAAAGATTACGTGTAACACTTTGAAAATACATACAAGAACTACTTAATAAATTCAATATACACACCTACAATGCATTTCTAAAATGATAATACGGACACGAATTTTTTTGTAGGAATTCCATAACGGAGTACTAACTGTTTTCTACCAACCATTTTCTAAGAACAACACAAAACTTATTGAGTGGTAGGTCAGTTATCCACTTGGGTATTGTGTATTTTCTATAAATATTACTTGGTATTATAATATTTCTTCTGTATTTTTAACCGACTTCCAAAAGGACGAGGTTCTCAATTTCATCGGTATATTTTTTTTTAACCGACTGCCAAAAGGATGAGGTTCTCAATTTCATCTGTATATTTTTTTTTTATGTATGTACACGGATTATTCCGTCAATTTGTGGACCGATTTTGGATATTCTTTTTGTATTCGAAAGGGTATGCTCCCCATGTGGTCCCATGGCCACCATATCAGGATCTGATGATGGGATCCTAAGGAAATCGAAGAAAACCCTCAAATTTATGTAAGCGCCTGCAATGAAGTTAAAGCAATTGTCTGCATGCCTTCATATTCTGTAGACATCATTTAATTTCATAATATATAAAACGGGTCTTAACGATATCAGAGTTAACCTCAGATAGTCAGTTTACCTCAAATCACTTGAATTATAGTAACCTATAGAAGATAGTCCATTTGAGATTTTATTACAAAAAAATACCTGAAGTCCTTTCGATTTTATACAGCATGTATGTTACCTTTAGTCGTATTCTTTCAAGTTATTTAGGTGAAATGATGACGAGAGACTTAAGAAAGACTAAAAAGTGAAAAATAAAAAAAACTTCGTTTAAAAAAACCGAACCGAAAAAACTAAAAAGTACCAAATAACTTAATTTGTATGTGCTACCTATTCATAGGTTTGAAGTCGGTGCCAAGCCAAAATGTAATAGTAGGTACCGCACTCGCCGCGCGTGACCTTGAGCGGGATAGCTGCTCTTCGCGTAGAACAAAACAACTGAAGCGTCGGTGACGTCGTTGACGTTCGTCTCGAAATGTGGCATATGCATAGGTATAAGCAGGCGAATTTTGTTGTACCTAAATTTTTTTTTTTTTTTTTTTTTTTTTATGTTCAAGCTACCAAAATGATTCTACTCTGCCTGATGGAAAGCATAAGTAGAATCCAAAAGTGATGGTCACTATACTCAATGTGAACGTGGACAGAGCAGCATAGTGACCCACACTATGGCGGCCTAGTGACATGCTTTTTCACGCCACGCTTAAAGGACCCGGGATCATAATGGGAAGGAAACACGTGTGGTGGTAGTGAGTTCCATGTTTTGATCGCTCGACACAAGAAGGAAGAACCGAAACGTTGCGTTCGAGAGCGTATGTCTTCCACTCTCAAAGGGTGACTGCGAAGGCCGGCACGTGTTGTCCTGTACAGGAAAGGAGAAGGGGGGACCAGTTGGAAGAGCTCTTCAGAACACTCCCCATGATATCAAATAATTAGCAAATAGTCTTTTGTTTGTAGATACTAATTGGTTTTCTCGGTATTTTTAGAGTTTTGTAAGGTTATAGCATAGGTACCTAGGTACCTATAATTTACTTTTTTATAGGATTTTGTTAGGTTATTGGTATAGGCATAGGTAAGCAGATGTTTTTCGTTGCAAATATTTAATTACTTAGCCTTATTTGTTGGTGTTTTAATTTCTTTTAGTAAGTTGTAGATACCTTCCATTTTTTTCGTTGAATTAGTTGTAGATACTTAATTAATTTAGTTTTATTTACGCTTTGAAAATAAGCTTCATTCGTTATGTCTAATTTTTCATTTAACTGTAGTGATCAATTTAACATTGTTTTTCGTATTCGATTTTATCACATCACACTAATTTATAAAAGCGAATGTTTGTGAGGGTGTATGTTTGTTACTTCATCACGCAAAAAGCACTGGACGGAATTGGATGAAACTTTACAGTAATATAGCTTACTAGCTGTTGCCCGCAGCTTTGCTCGCGTGGAAGTTGATTATTTACAATATATTTAATTAAAACTGTGTAAGTATGCATGAATAATTTATTCATGTTTTTAAACGTACCTATTTATTTATTTTTAATCAATAGCCCAATAAAAAGGATTTCATACTAACGTTCGACCCTTATTTTTACCCCTTTAGAAATAGAATTCCCATAAATGATGATATGGGTATTAATTTATTTGTACTTAAAAGCCTAAGGACAAAGTTTCAGGCTACTAAATTAAAAATGACTGACTTCCAAACTAATCTACTTACGACATTTTAACACCTAATTCACCCCTTAGGGGTAGAAATATCATTTATGGGATTTCCTTTTGAGGGCGCTCTGGTTCCCTGGTTTCTAGAACCCGAGACGGTGTGCGGTTCTTAGTCGGTTCGAGTCCGACATAACCACCAGTTGGTGATATCCGAGGGAATTTCCGCACAAAAAAAAGGGGTAGATATAATATCCAGAGACACTTAGTATCTACGCGTTTTTAACTATTAGCCCAAAGATAAATTTTCATGTTTCTAACTTAAAAAAGACGGACTTCCATACAAACTTTCAACCCCTATTTCACCCTCTTACGGGTAGAATATTGGGAAACGCTTAAATACGCATCTCCTATTTTTTTATCAATAGCCCTAAAATAAATTTTCATATTTCTAACTTCAAAACTGAAGGACTTCTAGACTAACCCGCTTACGAAATGTCAACGCCTATTTCATCCCTTCAGCGTAGAATATCGAGAAAGGCCTAAATACGTATCTATTCATTTTTAATAAGTAGCCCAAACCAAAAGAAAAGTTTCATGTTTCTAATTTAAAAATGACGAAGTTCCAAACAAAGTTCAACCCCTATTTCACCCCTTAGGGGTAGAATATTAGGAACGTTGAAATACATATCTACAAATTTTTATAAGTAACCCAAAAATAAAGTTTCATATTTCTTAAATAGCCCTAAAATAAACTTTCATGTTTTTAACTTCAAAAATGACAGACTTCCAGACTAACCTACATACAAAACGTCAACCCCTATTTCACCCTTAAGGAGTAGAATATCCGCTCTATCTATCAGAAATAATCTAAATACGTGTTTACTCATTTTTAATCAGTAGCCCAAAAATAAAGTTTCATGTTTCTAACTTAAAAAATGTTGGACTTCCATACAAACTTTCAACCCCTATTTCGATCCCTTGGGGGTAGAAATTCCAAAATTCCTTCCTTAATGGGTATCTACTTAATGAAACGATCATACTCACCAAATTTTGTATTCCCAAGTTTAATAGTTTCCGCTCGGCGATGATGAATCAGTCAGTCAGTCAGTCAGGACATGTTATTTTATAAGTATAGAAGATACATCAGATTAACACATAGGTTACTGTTTGCCGCGATAACCGACATACACGCGGGCGGAGCCGCGGGCAACAGCTAGTGGTTATATAAATTAATAAAATTTTATTAATATTTTGTTGTCTTATTGTAATGTGTGTATGTCAATGTTGAAAAAAATTATAGTTTAAAAACCCGCTTTAATAGCAATCGAACTAAAAAGTAGAAAATAATTTTAATGTAAAAAGCGTGGGGCGACATTGTTGAAATATTTTCAGAAAGCACCCCACGCTTTTTACATTAAAAATATTTTCTACTTTTTAGTTCGATTGCTATTAAAGCGTGTTTTTTAGTTTAAATAAACTATAATTTATTATCTACTTTTAAGTTTGGTTTATTTACAAAAGCGTGTTTGTTTAGTTTTTTAAAACTATTTTTTTTGAGAAAAAACTGTTGTTTTTTTTACTTTTTTTTTTCATATTATTGTATTGTTATCGGCCCTTGATCTCTGTGCAAATTTTCAAGTTAATCAGACTCCTAGAAGTAGGTGAAAATGAAGTTAAAAGATTTTGTTACATACATATATACAAGTCAAGCTAATAAAAGCGTGTTAAAATATGGGATAGTTTTAATGTCCCATAGTTTTAGTGTTTTATTATAAAGTCGAAGACCTTCTAATAAGACTCAAATGGAACTTTAATCTTGCCTTAAAGGTCTAGGAATCACCACACACTTGTTATTGTTGGTTCTGTTGTTCTAAGGCTCCATTTTGGGAGTCGGTTAACAATTAGTTTCAAAACTATTTTTTGTTTACTACGGCCTACACATAAAACTGTTTACTCACGTCGTCTCGTCGATCAATATTTAATCACGATCGTCAGAAACTGAAACACCTAAGAATCACCAGCGCATAGCGGCCATAAGTCTTCTGCGGTGTCAATACAGACTTTCTATTAGTTTAAGTTTCTTTAAAGAATTTTGGAGCTCAAATATGTAGTATTCTAAAAATCAGTTATATCAGAATTTTCCTGTCCCAAATGACTTTCAAAAATAATTTCAACTTACACTGTAAAAATTATATTGGCTTGCAAATTTTTCAATAAGTAACATCTTCAATATATTCTTCACAGGACTTCAAAGAGATTGGACGTTTTTATTTGACTCTGGCAAACTTAAAAATATTCGAAGTTTTTCATTCCGACTAGGTAGAGAGAAAATTAAGTGGAACGAGTTTTTATAGCTGGCAATATTCTATTGCAACTGAGCTACGATCACTTCTTGTATTTAGTGGATATTGGAGAAATGAATGGAGGCAGACGGTTATCTTTTGCAATCATTTATGAGTGCCTGGACGAATAAAAGTCTGTCGGAGGTGAGACTCTCGTATCTAAGTGGTAAATGAGTACGTAAATACATTGCTAAGTTAAGCAATTTCAGCCATTCTTTTCTCATTCTCTCCTCCCTCATTCTCTCTTTTTCTATTTATTTATTTTATTACTTTATGCACAAATATATGCACCGGCGGACTTAATACCTGAGGCATTCTCTGCCTACTTATTAACATATTGAGGCCGACCATTTCTTAACACATTGTGAGAACTTCGCGACTTGTTCGAAGTCGTACGTACAAGTACGTACGTTAAGCCGTCGGTCCCAATTATAAAATCTTTGCCAATCGTTACGAATTGGAGACCTGAAAAGCCCAAAAAAAGTCTTTCTACAGAACTTCATCGCTTAGTACTCTGGTTGTGGAGGTCTGTGGATAGCAGTTGCTCTACGTAAAAAATGGAAGTTCAGCAAAGGAGAAAGGAGACTTTGAAATCCGGTCAAAATTATTTAGCTTGTTTTTTTTTAATGAGTTTAAACAAGATTTATGTTTACTTTAACCTCGGTGGCGTAGTGGTAGCGTATGCGACTGCTGTGCTTGTGATCTCGGGTTCGATTCCCGGGTCGGACCAAATGTTTGTATGATCTGCAAATATTTGTTTCGGAGTTTGGGTGTTTTCTATGTATAATATGTATGTATTTACAAAAAAAGTATATATGTATTAATTGTTTCGGAGTTTGCGTGTTTTCTATGTATAATATGTATGTATTTACAAAAAAAGTATATATGTATTAATATCAGTTGTCTAGTACCCATAACATAAGCTTTGCTTAGCTTGGGATTAGATGGCGTTGTGTGTTAGATGTCCGAAATATTTATTTATTCTCCTAATTTTTGAAGTTGGTGAAAAGAGTACCTAATTTGTCCACTTCTAATGTTTTTTTCTGAATAGAAGACACTATGTTCTCTCTGACCTTTACAAGATATATATTAAAATTATATTGATGTACGGACGAACGTTAATGCGATACGTTGATCTGAAGAAGAACGTTTATGCGCTGCATAAAATATGAAGAAGTAATCAGTGCTTTTTCTCCATAAAATTTCTTATACCGTACTTATGTATTTTGTGTCCCCACAAACATAAACAGTTAACATATCGCCATCCAAAATATTTGATAGATTCTAACTTTCTAAGCCTTTACATGTCGAGTAATAAGGTAACTTTATATTGCCATTCATAATTGGGTAGGGGATTGAATTTTATGTAATGGCAGCCATAGTGTAAATTTCTGATCGTAGTGAAACCGTGGCTATTGAGAGCACTCGTGGCATCTCACACGACGTTGGACATATTATGGATAAGAAATAAAAATTGCTTAATTTAATAGTAGAAAAACTAATACATTGCAATACGGTTAAGAGGATTAGGTTATGTTATATTATCTAAGAGGGCGTCTCCACGAACGAGAGAATTGCGATGGATACGCGTTTACCAGTGGTACAACGACATTATTGCCTCGATTTTCTCGCCGGTGTAATCAGCTTCTATGCTGTCTTGTTTTGGACTTTAAGTGAAGTATTGATCTAGTAATATTTAAATGGCTTTTTGTGTAGTAAAATACGTAAGAACAGTCTCGGCATTTTGTTATTCTCGTTAGTTAGGCCATGCTCCTCAACAGTAGTAATGTTGGAATACCTAGAGTTTGGCTTTATAAAGAGTTTGATTGTATAGTTCTTTGATACCTTTTTATTTCAGAAATAGTGATATAGTATGCTTTTTAGGAGAGCGTATTATAGTATATAGATTTGGTCATGTGGTTTGCTGGTATTTTTGTTCATAGTTGAAGAAGGTGAAAAAGGCGTGAAAAATGATACGAAACATTTGAGGATTTAAGTGGGGTTAGAATGGTTGATAATAAAAAAAAATTGTATATCATATCTACAGTCGTATCTACACTATGCTGTTGAAGAAGCGGCACATCCACAGTAGCATCCCTCACCCCGTCGGGCCGAGCCACCAGACATTATTTATATGAGAGCGGGTGCCCTAACGTGACATATTTTAAAGCGACCGTTTTAATAAGTCGCCTTTAACCTGCTACTTATGGATATCTTATTCAATGGAAGAGTCAATATCGACTGACCTATTGAAACGACATACATTAATTATATTTCTCAGAAGTACCTACTGCTAATACTTTTTATTATTGCCACTGTTTATTAGATCTTAGTGTTTAGTTCCTTAAGGGCAAATTTGTGAAGGTAACGTTATTTGCAGGGGAACGATTTGTTATTGAACAATTTAATGTTCAGTGAAACTTGTTTGGTGAAAGTTTAAAATAGTGTCTTTTAATTTCTTTGTAGCTATTGATTTATTAAAGCTGAGTGAAAAATTTACTGAATAATAGTTTGTCTTTAAAAAGTAGTAGAACTAGTAGAGCTTCCTTTTTTGTGCTTTTTAACCGACTTCAAAAAAGGAGGAGGTTCTCAATTCAACTGTTTTTTTATGTTTGTTACCTCATAACTTTCGACAGGTTGAACCGATTTTGATGATTCTTTTTTTATTTGAAAGCTGGTGCTTCCCATGAGGTCCCATTTCAATTTGGTCTAGTTCTGACATGTCATCCATGGGAAAACCATAAAAGTCTTCAATTTGCATTAAGTATGTATGCAACAAATTGACGAATAACTGCTTCCTGTGTGGGCCCATTTCAATTTGGTCGTTCTTGAAGTCGGTTTTTTTTTGTTAAAATTTTGTATAATTTGTTATTAAAATGTGTTTACCTTGGCTGTTCATGGCTTTTTTTAAAACATTGTAGTGTATCATAACTATTTTACTTCCATCAACGTTTCAGCTATACAAAATTTACTGCTGCTTCATAAATCTCCCACAATTTTTTCAAGAAGACAGTTGGACGCGGGTAAATAAAATCGATAATATCTCCTGCTCCTCTCCTGCCGATATCTGGAAGTTCCTTGGAACCCTTGGCATCGGCAGATCGCGACATGTAGACTTTCCACAATCCATAAGCCTCGATTCCTTAAGCCAACATTTAACAACCTCTTTTACATTGGACAGTCTAACCGAACAAAATACCCGTAACTACACACATCAAAAGTGTCTAGGGATCAAGCATTTTTATGCGGATTTGTTGAGATTGAGATGTGGCTTTGGCCCTGGCCTGCTCAGTCGCCAGACTTGAACCCGATTGAGCATGCATGGGATATAAATAAATAAATAAATAAATAATAAATAATAAAATTTATTCCATATTCAATGTACAAGATTTGGGTGTTTTTCTTAAGAGTAAACTTAATTTAACTTCTGAAATGCTTAAACGATTAGAGCTAAGTATCTATTATTTCTAACTATCAAATTACACTTCTTATATTCATTATTAAGTAAGATCAACATTTTGTTTTAATGATCTGCCTGATCTAGGTAAGACCTGTGTTTCAGGCAATTTCTGGTATTACAATTACTTTTTTCAATATTTAATAATTTTTTCTTAAAACATAGGTTATAACTAAGTGTACATGTTACAATTCTACTTTAAAATTGCTAAGATGTTTTCAGTGTCTGAATAGTTTAATGTACCTAAATATTCTGATACCCTTTTTTTGCATTTTGTATTATTAACACTATATATGTTTAATAATTTATTTAGTTTATTATATATAAACGGTCCTAAAAATAAATAAAATCTGTCTACATAAGCATGCCTCGTCTGCGGGGTTCCACAGACTAAGTCTTTTCGTCTTTTGTCTGTTGTTGTTGGGTTGTATTGAAGCTCTCTGTGCTGTTTTAGAATCGTATTTAAGATAAACAGTTGTCGAACTGTTAGTACTTTACATTCGGAATACAGCTGGTGTGTAGGAAATCTAAAAGGGCGAAATGTGGATACTTTTAAAATAGCTCTCTGAGCACGTTCTAACGGCAGTAAAATTGTTTTAGCAGCACCACCCCACGATGATATGCAATATGTAAGGACAGATTGACACATAGCCAAATAAACTAGTTTTACAACCTCATAGTCGGCGATATTTCTCACGTTCTTAAATATAAACATTAATTTACGAATTCTAGTACATAATAATTCGATGTGCCTGCGGAAATTCAAATGTGTGTCAATCGTGACGCCTAGATATTTCACATCATCAGTTTTTGTCAAAGCAGGGCAGTTGCATGCGTTGTTAGCACTAGAACCACAAGTATGAGCGTAAATGTCAAGGTCAGGTGTCGGGGGCTTAATGTTACTCATCGTAAATACAATGTATTTTGTTTTGTCAGAGTTCAATGTTAGTAAATTTTTATAAAGCCAGTTAGTGACTATGTTAAGCCCTTCTTGTGCGTGATTATATAATTGAGCGCGCGATTTGGCTGAAAATACTATAGCCGTGTCGTCCGCATACGTTACAATGATACCATTTTCTAGTTTTAAGCTGCACAGATCATTTATATAAACCAGGAATAAGGTACATCCTAATACACTTCCTTGAGGAATAGCGTAATCATTATTTTTTTGGTAAGAACTAGTGTATGGTCCAATTTTTACACATTGTTGTCGGTCTCTGAGATAGTCTTCAAAAAGGGCCAACTGCGTTCCCCTTATTCCAAGTTTTTCCAGTTTGCGCAGTAGCACTGTACGGGAAATGGTATCATATGCCTTGGCAAGGTCAAGGAAAATACCTATAATAATAATAATAATAATAAGCCTTTATTAATTCCACGTCAAAGTATTTTGCAATTCAAATGTTTGTTAGGTGTGTTAGTTTATTCAATTTTATTCTTAAATCTAGTGTTAGTATTGTTAGTTTCTTCATCTTTCTTTGACGTGGATCCCGTTTGGGTGAAGGCCTCCTCTTTCTCCTTCCAAAATCCTCTATCCTTGGCAAGGGACATCCAATCTTGCCCTGCTGTTTTTCTGATATCATCAGCCCACCTTTTTGCTGGTCTACCGACGTTTCTCTTCCCTGGTGGTCCCTTCCAAGATGTTGTTTTTATGGTCCATCTGTTATCCTTGGATCTCGAAATGTGACCGGCCCATTGCCATTTTAGTTTTAAGGCCTGTGTTAAAGCATCCGTAATTTTTGTTTTCTGTCTGATGATTTCTGACCTTATTTTATGTATTTTTCTAATTTTTAGTATACTTCTCTCCATTGATCTTTGTGTTGTTCTAATTTTTTCTTTTACTTTATTTGTGTATGTCCATGTCTGACAGCCGTACAATAAGCTAGGCAGAAGACATGTATCGATTACGGTTTTTTTCATGTCTAGTGTAAAGTCTCCTTTTAAAATTTCCTTAAGAGACCAGAATTTGTTCCAAGTTATTTTGCATCTCCTTTCAACTTCTTTTTCATTATTTGTTGAACTGAAAGAGACCTGTTTGCCTAGATATATGTAATTGTCCACGTATTCTATGTTGTTGCCATTTTTTGTACTTATAGGATGTTTGCGGCTATTCGTGATTATTTTTGTTTTTGCAGCATTCATCTCTAGTCCAACTCTAGCACTTTCTTGTTCCAGCGTATGTACCATTTTTTCAAGTTCTCTAGATGTTTCAGAAAGTAAAACGATGTCGTCTGCGAATCTTAAATGGCTGAGGTAAACACCACACAAACTCAGTCCTTTGGTTTTCCAATCCAGTTTTTGAAAAACACTCTCTAGGACAGCAATGAATAGTTTAGGTGACAGGGGGTCACCTTGTCTTACTCCTCTTTCAATTCGTATTTCATCTCCTCTGGTTTCAAGTTTCACTTTACTTGTAGCGTTGTTATATGTATATTTTATGATGTTTATGTATTTTCTGTTAATATTCAATGAGCATAGTGTATTCCAGATAGAGTTGTGGCTTATAGTGTCAAAAGCCTTACTATAATCTATAAAAGCTATGTATAGAGATCTCCCAAACTCTTTATACTTTTCCATTACTTGTCCTAGTGAATGCAAATGGTCTATTGTGCTAAAACCTGATCTAAATCCTGCTTGTTCTAATGGTTGCGCTTTCTCAATCTCTATTTCTATTCTCCTAAGTAATATGGATGAAAAAAGCTTGTATAAACTTGCCAGTAAGCTTATGGGTCTATAGTTGCCCACATCAAGAGGATTGCCTTTTTTATATAGGAGTATAATGTCGGATGAACACCATTGTTTTGGTATTGTTTCTGTTTCCAGTATGAGGTTAAAAAGTTTTGTGAAGTGTTTAAGTAGTATTGGTGCAGAGTACTTAAGCATTTCATTCCTTATCTTATCCGGCCCAGGGCTTTTTGAATTTTTTAATAATTTAATATGTTCGAATACTTCGCTTTCTTCTATTGGCAAAATATTTTCAGCGTTATGATTGTAGTTTACTATTTCTTCGATGTTATTCTCTTGGTTTCTTTTCATGTACAGTTCTTTATAGAAATTGGTTGCTTGATCTAATATGTCTTGTCTAGTTTTCGTTTCTTTACTTTTAGTTTGTAATTTTTGTATCCACCTTTTATTTAAATTTAATTCCTTAAACGCTCTTTTAGTACTTCTGAACTTTTCTATGCTCTGTGTTATAGTGTCCTGTCTATGTTTTTTGTAGTCTTTCTTTATCTCTTTGTTGCTTTGTTTAAATAGTTGCCCAAGTTGCCTTTTCATCTCCTTAGTTTTGTTTTTTGCGGATATAAGTTCTGTGCGTCTTTTTATTAATGATATTGTATTATCGCTAAATATTTTATGTCTTTTACGTTTCTTTTCTGTATTTTTCAAAGTTGAACATGACGTTAGTGCGCGTTCTAGGGTGTCGTAATAGTCTTGGACATGTATAAGTTCTGCTACTTTTCCATCGACGTCGTAATACATCAGATTGTTCAAGTATGTGTTGATATCTTCTTGGGTTAAAAAGTCATTTGGATTTGAATTAAAATTCTTTCTGCTCTTTTTTGGGACACATAACCTGACTGTAGCTCTTAGCATTCTATGATCAGACGCGAAATTTATGTTGTTTAGTATTTCAAAGTTTGTCACCAATTTTGGAGTGTTTGTCATTATGAAGTCAATTTCGTTTTTATGTTTATGGTCTGGGGATTCCCAAGTCCATTTTTTGTTTGTTTTTTTCTTAAAATATGTATTCATAATAGATAGTTTGTGTTCAAGGGCGTACTCTATCAATCTCGTACCCCTTTCGTTTCGTATTCCATAACCGTATTTACCTAGTATCTGTTGTTCTTCAGTTTTGGGTTGCCCTATTTTTGCGTTAAAGTCTCCAATAACTAGTATTTTTTCTTCAGCTAGATCATGTGCTAATGTGAGGTCATTGTAAAATTTTTGAATTTCGTCTTCACTAGAGTTTTCGGTAGGTGCGTATACTTGGACAATTGACAAACTAAGGCCCACGAACTTAAGTTGTAGCAATGCCACTCTTTCTGAGATGCCAGTAAAATTTGTTATGTAGTTTTTCAGTGCCTTTTTTATCAAAAATCCTACTCCATGTAGTCCCTTTGTTTGTCCTATGTAGCATAGAATGCAATCATTGTACTCTTCAATGTTGCAACCCATTTTTCTCAATTCAGAAAGTCCTACTATATCGTAATTAATATTTTCCAATGCATGTGATAACTCAAGATACTTTTCTGTTGATGCTAAGGACCTTACATTGTATGTGCAAATTTTTAAATTTTTATCTTTGTGGTTCTTAGTATTATTTGTTTTATTATCATCCTTTTTATCCTTTTTGGAAAGAGGGTGTTGGTCTAATTTCCCACGAGGACCAGTCGGCTTGGGAAATGTTTTTGTTTTGTCGGTTAGAAGTTGTGTTTTCGTATTTTTTGTTACGTTCCGGTAGCTGATGGCGATATCCTATGAACTGTGCTCAGATTCCTTGGTGAGTGATAAAGAGTTACTTCTTCCACGCATTACATCGAACGCATTAACTTTTTTTGCTTTGGATATGACATATTGCTTTTTCGGCTGTTGCTGATTGTTTGGTGAGTTTGAGTCTTGTCTTTTACGTTTCTCTATATTATATGTCCCTTCACCCCCCTTAACAATAAGCTTATCGTACTTTATAATAGCAAAGTTTCCATTATTCCTTTCTTGTACTAGCTGCTTTTGTAATTCCTTCCTTTTCAGTAACACGTCCTTCGGAAAGTCTTCAGTTATATAACAATCTTTAAGTTTCTTTTTATTTATAATTATTTCAGTTTTCTTCCAGCCATTAACTAAAGTTATGAGAACTGGCCTGACCTTCGCTTGTTTGTTGTCCTTTTTGCCAATACGATGTATGATATCAATATCTCTACTATCAAGTGTAATGTTAAGATCATTTTTTAATTTTCCAACTGTTATTTCTATAAGCTCAGTCAACGAATTCTCACTTTCTTTAAGGCCGTGAAAAATAAGATTGTTTTTTCTATTTAGTTTTTCAACATAAACAATTTTTTCCTTCAAGTAGGTGTTTTCTGCTTTCAGTTCTTTTATTTCGGTTAATAATGGTAGTAATTTATCATCCATCTTCGATATAATTTCTTTTGTTTGGTTTGTCATTTCAATTTTAATTTTTTCAAAAAAATCTTGAATGTTTTGTAGATTCTCCATGGTATTAGTACGTAGAACCGAACGTAAAAACTATTAGTGCGTATAAGTTGGTAGCACTCCTTTTCTGTCAAGCGTCAGATTGAAGCGGTTCAGTTGGTAGTACCGTACAATTTTATTGTAAAACGCAACTTTAGAAAATGAACTCAAATATTTTGAGGGTACACTTTTTAAAGGTAAGGAAAATACCTACAGAGTGCAAATTCTTGTCCAGATTATCAACGATATAATTAGTTACTCGATGTACTGCGTTATCAGTGGATCTGTTTGACCTAAAACCAAACTGGTTATCAGAAATCAAATTGTTGTCTTCAAGATATTTTATCAACCTGGAATTTATGATTTTTTCTAATATTTTAGATAGGCCTGAGAGGACTGAAATAGGTCTATAATTACTAATACAACATTTGTCTCCTGTTTTGTAAACCGGCGTGATAACAGCTTTTTTAAGCATTTTCGGGAACACTCCTTTTGATAGACATAATTGAAAGATATGTGTCAATGGGGGGGCAAGTATGTGTCTAAATCGTTTAAGTATACTATTACTTATATTGTCGTACCCAAATGCTACAGAGAAGAGCTCTGCCGAATATGGAGGGTATCCAGTCGCAAGAAGACCTTTTTTTGTTGTTGCAACGAACATAGGCGGCCATTCCACAGCGTGATTTGGATGAACTCATTTTGAGTATGCCAAACCGATGTTCTTGTGTTAGTGTTCGCGGTAGAAACACGGATTATTAATTGTTTAAGTTACCTAATAAAATTTTAAAGAAAACTGTTATTTCAGTCTTTTTTTCGAACTTTAATGTTAGTGGTTCAAATGTCAAAAATCCTTTTATTAGGAAAATGGCAAATTTCTTTATTAATGCAAAGGTGACTTGGTTTATCGTTACTGTGACAAACGAAAACACTTTATTTGATGAATACTTAAAGAAAATTTTAATTAATATCAATCAGGAGAAAAGTTATTGCAAAAATATATGTTGATCCCTAGACACATATGTTGATCCCTAGACACTTTTGATGTGTGTATATTAATGGTCTACCGCGTCCTAAGTTAAGCTCGTTTCACTTCAGTCCAGTTGCAGAAGTAGAGATTAGGAAGATCATCATGTCCATCAAATCCCAAGCAGTGGGTTATGATGGCATTGGTCGGAGAATGATCATCACATTACTAATCCACCTCCTTCCCGCTATCTCACATATTGTTAATTTATCTCTCATGTCTTGCACATTTCCTTCTCTATGGAGAAGAGCATATGTGCGTCCGTTGCCTAAAATCCTCAATCCGTCTCTTCCCACTCACTTTCGTCCAATCTCTATCCTTCTCTTCCTCTCCAAAGTGCTAGAAGCCTGTGTCCATAAACAGTTCTCCCAATTTATTTATAGTAACAACTTACTCAGTCCTTTTCAGTCAGGTTTTCGACCAGGCACGGTTTCTGCACTTCTCAAAGTGACTGGCGATATTAAGGCGGGGATGGAGAATACTAAGGTTACTACCACTGTACTGGTTGATTTTTCCAATGCCTTCAATACCGTCAGTCATGAACTCCTCCTTGCTGTCCTATCCCATTTTTCAGTCTCTCAAGAAGCACTGGACTGGTTTTCCTCTTATCTTCGGGATCGTCAGCAGTCGGTTGGTGTAGAGGATTATTACTCTAACTGGTGTGGCCTCGCTGCTGGCGTCCCTCAAGGCGGTATTCTTTCACCTCTCCTATTTTCTATTTTCATTAACTTTATTACCCTAAAACTTCAGTGTTCCTATCATCTATACGCTGATGACTTGCAGATATACTATCAAACAGAGTTGTGCAATGTATCGTGCGCGGTTTCTATCGTAAATAGTGACCTGGCAGCCATTAAACACTGGTCCGACATGTTTGGTGTATCAGTTAATCCAAATAAATGTCAGGCTATAATCATTGGTAGCAATCGTAATATCAGCGAGCTCAACCTTGCTTCACTTCCACCACTTACGTACAATGGCATGGATATTCCATATTGTAAAAGTGTAAAAGACCTCGGATTGTACATTGACACAACTCTCAGCTGGCGAAAACAAGTTGCATCCGTGTGTCAGAAAGTTACAGGCTCGTTGCGGGCCCTCCACAGACTGAAGAACTTCCTTCCATCAAAAACTAAGGTAGTGCTTGTTCAGACCCTAATATTCCCTATTATCGACTATGGTGATATGTGTTACTTTGACCTGAATGCAGATCTGCTCAATAAGCTTGACCGTCTTCTCAACAATTACATTCGATTCGTTTTCAATTTACGCAAATATGATCACATATCTCAGCATCGCTCCCATTTGAAGTGGTTTCCTATTCGCATACGCAGACAGATACGAGCATTACCTGGATTCTATTCTGTTTTCTCCAAATTCTCCTTCATTCTTAACCACACAACTACAATACTTAGGTGCACACCACGCTAGGAACCTCAGGTCTTCTAACAATCTACTACTTCACTGTCCCCCTCACAGCTCTGAATTTGTACACTTCACTTTCCTAATACAGTCTGTCCTGCTTTGGAACGCGCTTCCTCTCGAGATCAGAATGGCAAAAACACGGCAAACTTTCAAATATATGTTGCGGAAACATTTTCTAAAGACACTATCAGATCCACCTTAATTTTATACTCTCCCCTTCTAAATTTCATATTATGTATATTTATGTATGTATAATTGTAAAGATATGTATTTAAACACTTATTTATTATACACACATCAAAAGTGTCTAGGGATCAACATATGTGTCTAGGGATCAACATATATTTTTGCAATAACTTTTCTCCTGATTGATATTAATTAAAATTTTCTTTAAGGATTCATCAAATAAAGTGTTTTCGTTTGTCACAGTAACGATAAACCAAGTCACCTCTGCATTAATAAAGAAATTTGCCATTTTCTTAATAAAAGGATTTTTGACATTTGAACCACTAACATTAAAGTTCGAAAAAAAGACTGAAATAACAGTTTTCTTTAAATTTTTATTAGGTAACTTAAACAATAAATAATCCGTGTTTCTACCGCGAACACTAACACAAGAACATCGGTTTGGCATACTCAAAATGAGTTCATCCAAATCACGCTGTGGAATGGCCGCCCATGTTCGTTGCAACAACAAAAAAAGGTCTTCTTGCGACTGGATACCCTCCATATTCGGCAGAGCTCTTCTCTGTAGCATATCCCATGCATGCTCAATCGGGTTCAAGTCTGGCGACTGAGCAGGCCAGGGCCAAAGCCACATCTCAATCTCAAGAAATCCGCATAAAAATGCTTGATCCCTAGACACTTTTGATGTGTGTATATTACTAGCTGACCCACGTAACATCGTTTACGTTTTTGTTAATCTAAACCATTCCCAGATCCCCTTGAACACACAAAAAATTTCATCAAAATCGGTCCAGTCGTTTTTGTGAATCTAAACCATTCCCAGATCCCCTTGAACACACACAAAAAAATTCATCAAAATCGGTCCAGTCGTTTGAGAGAAGTTCAGTGACATACACACTCACACAAGAATTATATATATAAAGATTATCACTATTACTTATTGTATATGTATGTATATTTTCTTTTTCCTTAATTAAAGTTATTTCTGTGCATCTACCATGGCTAGCTCTGCATCGCCCTAAGGTCGACTGGCAGAAAATGCCTACGGCATTAAGTCCGCCTTTGCCACTTTTGTGCATAAAGATTTAAAAAATATATATATAAAAAAAAATAGTATAGTAGGAGTAGTAATATAATACAACTTTTATAAAGGTTTTTATAGAAAACAAACTTATTTTTATCCAATAAAAACGATTCATCCACTGTTCTTAGGAAGTTAAAAGTCTTAATATCCTCTACTCACAAATGTAGGAAAAAATTACGTATAATTCTACTCGAATATTCCTTCTTACCAACCTTCACCTTATTCGTCTGAGTCTTGTAAAACATATTATAACCCAGCCGGCGTGTCATGTCTATTAACTCGCTTCCGTATCGGATGTCTCTGTGGAATATTCTTGTAAAAATAAATAAATGATATCGAGATTTCCAGTTTTATTCTACATCTGTGAAGGTCCCTGGCTGGCGTCTATATAACTTGCCAGGATTACCCCCGGCACCTCCTAAAATCTAAAGCTAGTGGCATCTGCAACTAATTGATGTGTTCTGCTGGGAATAAAAACTACGCGATTAAGATTTCGACAGCGGGTAACCTTGTTTATCGCCACTGTAGAGTTCCAAACTTCGTTTTTGTAACAAAATTGTTTATGCCCGGAATGTTGCGTGCAGTTTTCGGCCAGCCTATAAAATTTACTGAATTGTTGTGAATTTTCATTTCTCGAAACAGGTTGAATCACTTTTGTTTTGAAGTTCTCGCAAGCCGGATGTAGAAGTTGAAAATTTAGGATGTGGAACTGTTGGTCGCTCGCTAAATCTTGTACACACGGTACGTATAGCCGCCCGATGATTTACAAGGCAATAAAGTTTTTAATTTCAAGTGGGAACATTCCATTATCGCAGTTTCGTTTTTAATAAGTGAGGGTCGGAGGTGGACCGGCCAATTTCGCTGTGAAATTGAAAAAGTTAAACGACAACATCTAGTACAATTGGTTTTGGGTCGATGTTATAGAAACTCATAGCGGACGGGTCCTGCTGAGTTATCTACCGGTTTATAGAAAATGGCCGACGCTTAGGGAAATTCAACAAAGCTTTGGGATAAATGTAAAAACTTTGTTGGTTATATTGTTGCTTATTCATGTAAATCCTGCAAAATGTTGGTGAATTATGTTGTAATTTGTTTTAACAGTTGGTATTTTTATTAGAGTGGTAAGAATAAATTAAGGTTTTGTAACATTGTGGGTACTTAATCTATGTTGCTGTTGTAGAAAATTGGTATGTATGAAAATAAGATTAAAGGTCATATTTGCGTAATAAAGGACACTTTAAGTAATGAGAACTTTTATAAAATGAACTAGCTGACCTGGCAAACTTTGTCTTGCAATAAAAAAAAATTAGGCGTGGGTCGCCCTTATCATTTAGGAGTATGAAAAATAGATGTTGGCCGATTCTCAGATCTACCCGATATGCACACAAAATTTCATAAAAATCGATCCAGCAGTTTCGGAGGAGTTTGGTAACAAACACCGCGACACGAGAATTTAATATATTAGATAGGTACTTGTATCATTACATAGGAGGATATATGTGACTAATAGGAGGTAGTAGAGCCACGCTGATTTCAGCACGAATGGGCCGGCTCGACCGGGGCGGTACTACCCTCGCACAGAAAATCAACGTAAAATGACCACGTTCGTGCTGTCGTGTTTCGTTGGTGAGTGCGAGACCGGAGGCCCAAATAGTCTAGTCAACAAGTTCCATACTTGTTGACTAGACTAAAAGATGCAGCAGCATCACTAGGCCGCCATGGTGTGGGTCACCATACTGCATTGTCTACATTCGCAGTGAGTATGGCGACCAATACTCTTGGATTCTGCTTATGCTTTCCATCAGGCAGAGTAGAGTCATTTTGGCGGGCCATACATAAAAAATAAAATAAAAATAAAAATAGTATGCATGTTGCTGTTGCAGTAAAGTGGGTAACCATGTAAATAATATGAAAGGTCATGTTTGCGTATTGAATGACACTTTAAATGATGCAAACATTCACATGATGACTAGTATTTGTCTCTAAATGGTCTATATATGGTATTTTCCAATAAATAAAAATAAAAAAGCCTTATATTCCTCTAAAACAAAGTTAAACATATTTGAAAATTTAAATAGTAATTAATTATTATATTTTTAGAGAACCTGAGGTGAAGGCCTCCTCCAGAGAGAAACAGGTATCCCTGTTTCTCGATACTTCTAGCCAATGTGGTCCAGCTAAACGCGAGATTTCGTTTTCCCAACGAGTGTGTCTTCCGCCTTTGCGTTTCCCAAGCGATCCTTTCTAGTGGGTCAGTTTTTTTGCCCATCTATTGTTTTGCAGTCTTGCAACATGACCTGCCCATTTCCATTGAAGTTTTTGTGCGTGTGTAAGGGCGTCAATTACTTTGGATGATAATCTTATTTTTGAGTGGCGAACTCTATGCTGCTTCTTTATTTTTAACATACTGCGCTCCATGGCCCTCTGACATGAAGTGATTTTGTTTTTGACAGTTTTGTTAAATATCTACACACATCAAAAGTGTCTAGGGATCAACATATGTGTCTAGGGATCAACATATATTTTTGGAATAACTTTTCTCCTGATTGATATTAATTAAAATTTTCTTTAAGGATTCATCAAATAAAGTGTTTTCGTTTGTCACAGTAACGATAAACCAAGTCACCTTTGCATTAATAAAGAAATTTGCCATTTTCCTAATAAAAGGATTTTTGACATTTGAACCACTAACATTAAAGTTCGAAAAAAAGACTGAAATAACAGTTTTCTTTAAAATTTTATTAGGTAACTTAAACAATTAATAATCCGTGTTTCTACCGCGAACACTAACACAAGAACATCGGTTTGGCATACTCAAAATGAGTTCATCCAAATCACGCACATCAAAAGTGTCTAGGGATCAAGCATTTTTATGCGGATTTCTTGAGATTGAGATGTGGCTTTGTAATAAATTTATGATTTTATAAATTTATATGGATCCTTTTTGGTGCATTTCATAATTTGAATCAGGAACTGTCAATCAAATTCGAGTAAAAGATGAAAATCAGCTGTCAATATTTTCCCTATAAAAACATACAACGCATTGAAGACATTGTTAGTGCTACTGTTTCCCTACTACTGATTAAAACCAACGTTATTATGGAGCGGCGACGTCATTTAAGCAGGGAAGAAATGCTCAGAGCCGTGGGAATGATAGAAGCTGGTTCCCGGCAACGTACTGTGGCTTTAGCTCTGAATACAAGTCAGAGTGTTATCAGTCGACTTTGGACACGTTACCGAAGCACTGGTACCGTGGCTGAGCGCCATGGAGGACGGTATCGCTGCACCACACGGAGACAAGACCGATACATTCAAATCTTAACTCGAAGAGCTCCAACAATAACCGCCATGATGTTAGCCGTGAGGCTTCATCACTCTTCAGGGAACTTAATTAGCGACCAAACAGTCAGAAACCGCTTGCATGAAGTGAACCTTCATTCCCGAAGACCGCTACGGGTACCACCTATAGCAATGCACAATCGTAGGATTCGATATCAATGGGCTCTTGAACACAGAAATTGGGCAGAAGAACAATGGCGTTTCGTGTGCTTTTCTGATGAGTCTCGTTTTGGTATGAGACCGGATACAAGACGTATACGACACTGGAGAACCCCTGGGCGCCAACAGCGATTAAAATCCTGCCAGGAAGTCCATCCTTATAGTGGTGGAACCATCATGGTATGGGCGGGTATTTGGATCGGCGGAAGAACTGAGTTGATTTGGATCAGAGGCAACCTCAACGCTCAAATTTATGCTGAGACGATTGTATCAGACGTCATCGTTCCTCTACAAGTGCAAATCGGTCCCTTATTTCAGTTAATGCATGATAATGCACGACCGCACACCGCAAGAGTTGTAAGACAGACTCTCGCCGCAGCTAACATCAATGTCCTGCCCTGGCCTGCTCAGTCGCCAGACTTGAACCCGATTGAGCATGCATGGGATATGCTACAGAGAAGAGCTCTGCCGAATATGGAGGGTATCCAGTCGCAAGAAGACCTTTTTTTGTTGTTGCAACGAACATGGGCGGCCATTCCACAGCGTGATTTGGATGAACTCATTTTGAGTATGCCAAACCGATGTTCTTGTGTTGTTAGTGTTCGCGGTAGAAACACGGATTATTAATTGTTTAAGTTACCTAATAAAATTTTAAAGAAAACTGTTATTTCAGTCTTTTTTTCGAACTTTAATGTTAGTGGTTCAAATGTCAAAAATCCCTTTATTAGGAAAATGGCAAATTTCTTTATTAATGCAAAGCTGACTTGGTTTATCGTTACTGTGATAAACGAAAACACTTTATTTGATGAATCCTTAAATAAAATTTTAATTAATATCAATCAGGAGAAAAGTTATTGCAAAAATATATGTTGATCAATAGACACTTTTGATGTGTGTATATTGATCTGTTTATTAAGTGGTCTTTATGGGCGTTGAATCATAAGTCTGTAATACAACTTGTAGACATTTCGAGTTTATTTAAGAACTCAAAATCGATCAGAATTAGTTAAGTCTCAATGTATTTATGGAACGTGGTAAAGTATTCAAAGGTATCTTTTAAAACCTTTCACTGGAATATAATTCTTTGTTGTAATTTTCTGAATTTAATTCTGAATTAAAGAGAAATAAAGACAGGCTTTCTTTAATTTCTCCTCATTCACGAATTTGCTAAACTCACTTCACTTGGGTAACAATATTTATGGAACGTGGTAAAGTATTCAAAGGTATCTTTTAAAACCTTTCACTGGAATATAATTCTTTGTTGTAATTTTCTGAATTTAATTCTGAATTAAAGAGAAATAAAGACAGGCTTTCTTTAATTTCTCCTCATTCACGAATTTGCTAAACCCACTTCACTTGGGTAACAATGCCCGTAAAGTTATGTTATGGTTGAATCTTGTTTTCATTTTTCTTCTTTTCATCATCATCATCATCATCAGCCTATTGCAGTCCACTGCTAATAGGCCTTAATAGACATAGGCCTTACCCATTGCACGCCACTCTGATCGATTTTGGGCTTCTGGCATTCAGCTCCTGCCAGCTATCTCGCGCAAGTGGTCACTCCACCGGGCCTATGAATGTCCTCCACTACGTCGTCTTTTGTTTTGATATTAATAAAATAATACGTAACAATTTTTCTACAATTTTTATTAATTTTATTATCCTTTAAGCAGCAGTAAAGTTGTTCAAATATCTTAACACCAAAAATAATAGTTCTTCAGTCTTCTCACCAATGGAGCGATCACTTTGTGATACTTGAGATGTCTTACGGCCCATAGATAAGGCATTCAATCACTAACCTAATTCACTAGCGAGAGCAATGAACCACGGCGATTCACCGTGTTCTTAATCTAAAATAAATCATCAAGCACTTACTGGAGTTGTGTGGCTTCAGTGTTCTCGGCGTTCCAAGAGATCTCTTGGGTAGTTCTTCTCTGCGTCGTCACACAAACTTGCTCCAAGTGCTGTATATCTTTCAAGGTATTCGAATTACAATAAACTCGTATCAGCTATCACGGATATTCGAATTACAACTCACTCGCTTCAGCTATCGCGGAACGCACCTACAAAACTCGCGAGTCCAACCAGACCTAACAAAACGGTAAATCACTAAAGGGACCGGGTCGATGTACAATTAGCTTAATATCAATTAATTACGGTTCTCAAAACAACAATCGTCGACCGTTCACAACACGCGTCTTTCTAGTACTCTTTAACCTCAAACGTCAAAACGTCAAACACGAAAAAAATGACAATTGAAAAATGTTGCCATTACAATGACGTTCGAAATCCAACAATAGTATCAAACTATGATTTTTAACAATAGTAATAATATTTCAGACATATGACACACAACGCCATATAGTTCAAAACTAAGCAGAGCTTGTACTACGGGTATTAGACAATGGATATAAATACAGAAGAAAATAAAAAGTTAATAAACAATAAAAATACAAATACAATTTAGTGTCGACAACTAAAACAAAGGGGGTTGATACAAAAGCCCGCAACACAAATCCCGGGAGTAGAAAAAAGCAACAAGTTACTTGACAGAGGCTGTCGAGTTACGGCCAACCCTAATTGATTTTAGCTTCGACGGTTGTAGGAAATGGACCGAAACACATAAGGTTATATGTTTGTTTTATATACATAGGGCATTAAAAACGAATATAATATGAATACAATTTGATTCTTGTATAATTATATTATATTCTTAATTCTTGTTAAAATACCAAACTAATTAAGTTTTGAGAGAGCCACGCTTCGGCATGAATGGGCCGGCACGACCGGAGTGATACCACGGCCTCACAGAAAACCGGTGTGTAATAACGCTTGCGCTATGTTTCACCGAGTGAGTGAGGATACCGGAAGCCCACACTCCAACCCCTCCCTGCATCCCCCAAAGGCTGGCAACGCACTTGTGACGCCTCTGGTGTTGCGGGTGTCCATGGGTGGTGGTAATCGATTACCATCAAGTGATACGCCTGCTCGGCTACTACTTCCCATCGGTCTGCTGGCCTTTGCTCTATGGTTGCAGGCAGATTTCTTAACAGGTCAAAGTATTTTTAACATCATTGGGTAATAATTATTACTACTCTTTAATTAGTACTCTTGACTGCTGCCCTCAGATCAGATCCCCTCTTTAGTTGATAAATCATTTCAAGAATATTAGGTTATTAACAGATGATGTTCCGGTCAAAATACTTATGATTGATTTTGTCGGTTTTTTTTATGGAATTACACTTTGTGTTATCCATAAATTGTTGTTTGTAAAGTATTTTTTATAAACGGTTTCCTCTCCTATTCGCGTCGTTATCCTAATTACTGAGAGACGTGATTCCCTAGGTGTGGTATGATCTTCTACAAGCAACTGTATGCCGGACAATTGCCCGCCACTTGTTTCTCTCCTTGGCCGAATGAAGAGCAACGTGTAGATTGGCATCCAAGGCTGTTCGGATCTGGTCAGTCCACCTAATTGGACTATGTTCTCTTAGTCTTTTGCCGTCGACTTTTCCGGTGACCATGAGTTGCTCGAGGTTGTTTCCTTCTTTGCTGGCGATGTGACCGAAGAAACCAAGAACAGGCATACGAGGTCTGTCCAAAAAATAAGGTGAATTTTCAAATTTCGCGGGCTACGTACGTTCGATTATTGGTTTCGGATCGACTGGACTAATAGCCGCGATCGACCGGTCGATCGCGATCGACTGGTTGGCCATCCCTGGTCTATTTATTTATTTATTCATATAAAATAGCAGTACAAACTTACAGTGTTCAACCAAAACGTTTGTATGCTTTGGAGTTACATAATGCAGTAGTCAACAATGGCAATTCAAAACTTAATAATTAATTCTCATAATGTCAAAATTCATACATAAATAATTGACAATTTCATGTCAGGTTATACTTGATTACTACAAAAAAGAAAATTATTACAAAACAAAGAAAATAAAAACATAAAATATGATGATTGATTAAGATTATTTAAGTCAACATTTATGTCAATAATTAAAATTTTATATTTAGTTGCAAATAATATGTGAAAATAGCACTTGGTTTATCAAAAAATATATCTGTATCTGGACTACTTTGCAGGAAAATATTTAGATATTTGATTTAGATATTTGATATGTAGTAGAGACTACGAGTATGTTAATATTATACTTTCTCTTAACAGATTAACTGTAAAAGTACTAAATATAAGGCTCTTCTAGTTCTAGTTCTATTTAAAAAGAGTAAGTGTATATACTGAGCACAGAAAAGAGAATAATCTTTTGTTCTGTGATACTGAGTCTACATCAATTTTATTTTTTATTTTTATTTATTTTTATTCAGGACAACAAACAATTGCGCGATAATATCTTACAAAATATGCCTTATTTATAAAATGTTCTATTAAATTAATCACGCAAACAGCACCGTTATCCACAGAATAATATTAATAGTAGGTACATAGTGTTAACGTAGTTGTCGATTACAAGGAACAATTAAAACTATACATAGGCCGAGACTAGGTTACATTTTGGTAATGTTCTAAAATACTTCTTTTAAATTTTGAGATCGACAAGTGAAATGTATCTATGTCAGTGAATTTATCATTATAAGATTTCATAATTCTTCTTAAGGGAGCTCGATCTCCAGCATTAGTTCTACTCAATTTAGGAGCAAACAGATTTTGTTTGTATGTGTTTCGTATTCTTAAAGAACTACTTGGTATGCATGTAAATTTGGTTCATTAACTCATTACAGTCAAAATAATTGTGACAGATCCTGTATAGAAATGTCTGGTCAAGGTAAACTCTACGAAAATAAAGGGTAATCAATGAGAATTTATCTAGCAATGTGTTGTATGAAGCCCAGGCATGATAACACTTGTAATTAACGAATTTTATGAATTTACGTTGAACTGTCTCTAATTGGTCACTATATTTACTATTCACTATATCTAAATCGTCTTAGCGGTGGACCAATAAAGAGTTTCTATCTATCTATCTATCTACTCACAGTTAAAAAGTAGAATTTAAACAAAATCCTAATTCTAGGACAATTTTTTTTACTAAGATATATTAAGTGTCGCTAAATCATTGGCCGTGACACATATGTTGTTTCTGACCATATATTTTTGTACAAAAGGACGCCGTGTTCAGGACAAAGGGCCCAGGGTTGCAATATAAATTAACCTCGCATAGTATTTCATTATGGCAATACATACCTCGAGAAGTTCAATCAAAAACATTTTTCAATGTAAATTCCAAATTTAAATAATTTCATTTTGAAAATAGTACAGTAAATTTCGTTAATAAAGCAAAATGAAAAAAATACATCTGTGAACATGCAGAAATATGTTCGGAAAATAAAATTAATATGCGAATATGGAACATCCTACTAATATTATAAACGCGAAAGTTTGTAAGTATGGATGGATGTTTGTTACTCTTTCACGCAAAAACTACTGAACGGATTTGGATGAAACTTTACAATAATATAGCCTATACATCAGAATAACACATAGGCTACTTTTCAATGCGAAAAAGGGTTGTAAGGGGGTTTAAAGGGGGGATGAACAGTTGTATCAGTCTGGCGGTTCACTCGACATACGCATGCGCGTTAAATACGCCGGGCGTCTTGACAACGAATAAACATAGCTGTCACACTCATTAAAAAGATTTCACTTTTTCACGACAGAATGCAACCATGCACTAATGGAAGTGACCATAAAACTATGCTAATTTAAGTCAAATAATTTTTATAAATGTAATAATTTATACTACTGAGTTGAATGAATGTAGTGGAGCATATTTCAGTTTAAATTGCCATAAATAAAATTAAATGGTCGCGTGATTCTTCATTTCTGCATGGTGTCCTAAAACAGTTACATTCTATGATTTTTATTTTTTAAATTTAGTGATGTGACATTTTATTCGTTGCAGAGGTTAAGAATAATCATTTTGATTTGCAAATCGGATGTAATCGACTTCGTAACCAGTAATCATTTTCGTTATAATTAAGTAGTTGATACTTTTTTTTACTTTCATTTTGTGCTTTTCGTATAATGAAACTGAAGTGAACAAACATTAATATATCATTCATTTTTATATTATAAAGGAAAATTGAAATAACAATAATAAGTTATCCAAAAGTATCATTCTTTCGTATCTGTTCCAGCATTATAAGCCATTGAATTATTTCTAAAATTAAATCAGTCACTTTATTTGTGTTAGTTTGAGGTCAAATGTGTGTGAAAAAAACTTATGTCACGTATTTGACGTATTGAACAAAGCGTTTGGGTAAGAATTAGTATCGACACTAAACACAATTTAGAACATACAATGATCGAAAAGTAAGTTCATTTCTTTTTTATCTTTTGCAGTGCGATATTACATCTAGTCATATTCCAAATCAATTTCTATTCCAGAATCCAATACGTAGCTATAATAGTGTCTCATTTTAGTTCAATTTGAGAAATACATTCGCGATCCTACTATATTTGTGAAATACAACATATATATATGGTTTACTAGCTGACCCGTGCCCACTTAGTTGGGCGGTAAACATTTTTTTCTCCGACTTACTTTGCAAATTCAGCTACCACGAAAGTCTTTCCACTTTTCGGTTTATTACAAATAACGTAGCCTTCTATTGGTAAAAGAATTTTAAAAGCGCTTCAGTAGATCCAGAGATTACCCCCCTACAACGTCACAAACTCACAAACGCACAAACTTTACTTCTTTATATAATAGTTTAGATTTAAATGAAACATAATTCTTAAAATAAGAGAAGAAATTATTCCTATTTTAAAACGATTAACGATGCTTCATATATTATATTGATGATCGTTCATTTGTAATCGTAATCGAATATTTTCACTATGGCTTAAAGACACCCAAGCACTAAACGTCAACTGCCAAAATCACCTTCTTAGATCGGAAAAACTATAGTATCACCACTCGTTTTCATTATAAGCTGACGTTAAATTAGGTAAGTCTCTCAAACTCTGATTTAAATGTTTTTGTTGATGAAGCTTTCGGAAATAAAGTTGGATTCGCATAAATTTTAGCATGAATGCAAAACATAATTTTAGAATGTAGTTTGAATGATTTCCGTGTTCAAAATTATGGCAATCTAAAAGAATTAAAACTAACATTGACAATGATAACGTACTCCTGAGACCTGCCAATTATTCAGGAGATATTATAGTGCACGAGTGTGCGCGCAAACACAGGTGCGTTCTCTGTTCCTTCACTCTCATAATCCAATGGGACGGTTATCCGACACGACCGATAAGAGACCAGGAAGGCGCAGGACTGACGGCTTTACATTACGACGTGCTCACCGAAGCACGGGGGTTAAGGCCCCAACTTCCAAACTCCGGGTTGTTATTAAACATTAATACAATCAGAAAAACTCAATAATAGTTTTTGGCCCGACCCGGGATTTGAACCCGAGACCTCTTACTCGGCAGTCGCATCCGCCAACCGCTAGACCAAGGAGGCAGCTAAAACACACACAACAGCTAAATATTTAGTAATGAGTTCATTGAAAAATAGAAAAATCTCTTGGACTAATTAAAATGAAACATAAAAGCTTAAAAGAGTTCCAATGTCACAGAGAGAGAGTCGCAGATATTGAAATAAATGTTTCAATTAACAAATTGTTACTAAATTATATTAAATAGTAGAAAGATTAGTTCCCGAAGTTAATGGAGCAGACTGTCTTCGAAAATACGTTGTTCCAAATTGACTTAATTCTCGACTTAAAGGAGTAAATATCAATAAAATTTAAAAGTTAAATACATTTGAAGATAATTAGTGGATTAATTCATACTCGAAGAAAGTTATAACTTAAATAATCGGCATCAGGCTGTTCAACTGGTTAATTTAGGCCTTACTCAAATGTTAGATGGGGATAATTATAAAATTACAAGTGCTTAATTTAATATTGAATTTGTTGAACTTGCATTAATTACCCCATCTTGAAGTCTGTTGAGCAAACTTATGTTGTGACTGGAATTAACTTATGTTATGAATTGATTTACGTATGCGATTACGATTCCTAATGATGGGACAGGAAGCCGAATAGAACGGTTGTCTGGAAGACATTGCTTTTGGCAACGCCCTTTGTACCCTACATTTTAGACATTTTATGCATTCTTTTTAAACTTTGTAATATGGTGGCAAATAGAGTTTTTTTATCTATATATTTAAAATGTGTCTGTGTTCGTGTGTGTGTGTGTATTTGTGTGTGCGTGTGTGTTTGCGTGTGGGTATGCGTGCGTGCGTGCGTGTTTGGTTGCAAGGAAGGATCTTGATAGCGGTACAGGATATGCCATTCTCCTTCATGCCATTTAAAGAAATAAACCTTTGGAGACACACAGACGAAGTTACAGGATGTAGCTACTACTAATTATTATAAGTGTTTTATGTGTTTATTTGTGTTGTTCAAATATTTAAGTATTACTATGATGTTATATCCTGTTAATTAATTTATTGACCGAGATTTAGTTAAATTTATAAGCGACACAAAGTTATCTATTTATTTACGTGTATGTTATGCGCTTAACCACTTCGAGCTCCAACAATACAGTTTATTAAATACGGGCTTAAAGTGGAGGTAAGTTCAGTGGCAGCCGGTAGCGTTACACTTGGTACTTTATGGGCAAGATGCTGGAGATTAACCCTGGCCCCACTAAATTGTACGATGTTACAAAGTTACTACTGGTTTTGCTGCATACTTTATTTAAACTTTAAGTTTACTTAGCAGGTTTTGAAAAATAGCCTTAAATTTTGTGACATTATGTTTAGAGTTTTGAAAAACTGCTACGCTGCTGCAATAAAGCACAATGCTGAGCTTGCGATTATTTTTGGTTCATGCAGAAGTAGTGATGTTACTTGACTGAAGAATATAATTGCGGGAGTCGCTCTCCCGGTCATTGGTAAGTAGAGAGCACCTGGGTAGTTTTTAAACAGTAAGAGTCCAATTTGTCCTCTCTCCAATGGGCGCAGAACGTCCCTGAGGATTTTCCACCCTGTTAACGGAAAAAATGTGTTTTTAGCCGTTTTTTTTAATTGGAGTGGTTTTTTTATGTTTGTTGCCATAAAAATGTGTCAGTTATGAACAGATTTAAAACTTAATCTATTCATTGGTTAACAATTATACTATTCGTTTGGTTTTAATAAAAAATATTCACGGTTGAAGTAAAAATTACAACAATTCAATGTATTGCAAAACAAGATGATGTAGGCGCATATAAGTCGCAATATCTATTTTAAAATTGTTTAAAATTAGTTTAGAAAATGTGTTCACTTTTTAGACTCCACAAATAATGTTACGCGTGAAATTTCAAAAAAAATAAGAAAATTGAAACCCATAATTGATTTATATTTTGAAACCATCTCGAGTTCATACGTCTTATTGGATGAGTAATGTTTGATCCCCTAGGATCACCCCAGGAGTGACACGCGAGCATAACGATCAAATTCCAAAGGAAATATGATATTCAATATATTATGTTAATCAAGTAACTAGCTGCGAGAGTTAGTCGCAGTACCTATAACTGATTATGTTATACGAGTATATAAACGTAAATTTTGGAGCCTCGTACATTCTAGAACTAAAATCACTTGTACTTATTCCACTAATTTTTATTCAATCAATAAAATAGTGGAATAAGTATAAGTGTGTTTAATTCTAGAATGTATATTGCAACAAGTTCCACCAAGTGCTGATAATTGAGAGTATAATTTACATTTGGAGTTTCGAATTACTTTCACATTTGAATGTGTCTTTATCGTCATTAAGTATTATTTTGATGAGGCAACTGAAATTATGGACTGCTTTTGGATGGTGGGTGTGGTGACTTTCACATACAGCGGCATCAAAAACATATCATCAGCGCCATTTACCAAAGATACACTGAACTACGGAGTAACGTACTATACAACACTACTAATCCTGAATCGCGCAATAAGTAATTATGAATAAATGACATTTTCAACCTATCGCAGTTCACTGCTGGACTTAGACTTCTCCGATTGCACGCCACTAACACTCCTATATCTGTTGTACTTTCTAAAACTTTGGGGAGAAATATTAAGATCCGTTATAATTATGTGCATCACAGTTTTTTTAGTTTCTGAATGAGAGAAAAAACATCTCATTTGTTGTTTTTCCAAGGCACTCGTAAATTCTGACGAAAAAGAATAATGTTCTAATTTACTTTGTGTTTTTTTGAATTGTTGTTCATCGCCCAAGTGTTTTGAGGTTTTATTGAGACCTTATTAAAATGAAAAGTATGTTGGGTATACAAAATGGTTTCGTAAATTATAGTATGTTTTAATCCGTGCAGTATCGTTTGAGTTAATCGCGAGCAGACAGACAGACGCGGCGGACTTTGTTTAATAATATGTAGTGATGAAGTTCATGAAGCTTTCGAAAACATTAGAGCGATTAAAATTTACGAAACGTAAAAGCAAAATGGATTCCAAATCTAAGACCCATTGTTTTGCACTGACAGTCCAATTCCTTACACAAAGTTTTGGAAGTCCACTAAACCATTCTATCGTTCCACGGCCAAGATTCCGAAAATTCTTCCTTCTCAATATCTCAAGTAAATGTCCCATCTGTCTTATAAACGGTACGTAAACTCGTAACGTGTGTAGGCCAGCACCGACATACTGAACAGTGAACACATATCAGGATTACAAAGGATTTACCCGTAAATGAATCGTTTACCTGGTACAAGCACGTATATGTGCTCACCGCAGTAATCCTAGATTGATATTTCAAGCAATTGCACACTCGGTAGACAGACAGGGATCGTTTGTTGATTATGTAGTAAGAGAAATACCACAAAATTAATATGTAAATTAAATGAGTTTTATTTACAGAGTTTGCTGTCAACATAGAACGTTTATGGAATACGCCTTGCCTATGCATATGAATTAATGAATCAATATCTAAAAAAAAGCGGCCAAGTGCGAGTCGGACTCGCCCATGAAGGGTTCCGAAGTAGCAAGAAACATAATATAAAATTTGTTGTAGTTCGTTGTAACTTTGATCGATAAATTGCGGTTCACGATTTATGACGTATTAAAAAAAACTACTTACTAGATCTCGTTCAATCCAATTTTCGGTGGAAGTTTCCATGGTAATGTACATCATATATTTTTTTTGTCTCTCATTTTAGAAGTTACAGGGAGGGGGAACCACATTTTACCACTTTGGAAGTGGCTCTCGCGCAAACTATTCATTTTAGAAAAAAATGATATTAGAAACCTCAATATCATTTTTGAAGACCTATCCATAGATACGTATGGGTTTGATGAAAAAAAAGTTCTCTCAGTTCTAAGTATGGGGACCCCCAAAATGTATTGTTTATTTTTTATTTTTGTGTAAAAATCTTAATGCGGTTCACAGAATACATCTACTTACCAAGTTTCAACAGTATAGTGCTTATAGTTTCGGAATAAAGTGGCTGTGACGTACGGACGGACAGACAGACAGACGGACGGACAGACAGACAGACAGACATGACGAATCTATAAGGGTTCCGTTTTTTGCCTTTGGCACGGAACCCTAAAAAAAACTTTATAAAAATTATTTTGCCTCGGATATTTCGCACGGTCACTGATTTTTTCGACTTTGCGTGATCTCAAACTCGAGTAGATTAATGTAAATATTTGGAAATTTAAACAGTATTTTATACATAAACGTATCGGTTAATTGAAAATTATATCGTCTCGTTTTAGAAATAACATGGTTATGAGTTATAAGGTCTATAAACAAAATTGTAAGGGACGATAAATATTATTTTTACCCCTACGCGCTAAATAGCTAAAGTGGGCCCTGTGTGGACCAAGTAAATTATTATTGTTAAATCTTATAAACCTCTGTAAACAGCTAAGCCCAGACGCCATAAAACTTCCAAGAATAATACCCTCAAGTATAAGCTTTAAATGTATCAATTGGTTCTTCATAATGGTCTGGTAATATTGGTACTATATAATGGTCTAATACTATTACAATATTATATTATTAATATAATAATAACGATAAGTTATTAATATTTTCTTTATTTCATTTATATATACATATTAATTACATTTTTAAATATAAATTTAAAAACAAATACATTTAAAAATATAAAAAATAGTAGACCACCGACCTCGGGTACAGGGACCAAGAAACCAGTGGTTAGGGCTCCAGAGACAGGAACCTCCTCACAATACGAGCCGTGTCAAGGAGGACTGCCTTCTGCATCAGACCCTTGATCCAGCCCTCTAACGTGAGCCTCTTAAGATGTTGGTCGAGGCTCTTGGCTATCAATCCGTGAGCAGATACGACTATCGGAACAATGATTACCGAATCCACATTCCACATATCGACAATCTCGTGAGATAAATCCAAATATTTTATTTGTTTTTCTTTTTCAACTTTCACGAGATTCTCGTCATGAGGAACGGCGATATCGACAATCATTGCGCGGCGCTCTAGTCGATCTATCACCACAATATCAGGCTTATTGGCAACAATAGTCCTGTCCGTGATAATAGATCGATCCCAATATAACGTAGCACGACCATTCTCGAGAACTGGGTTGGGCACATACCTGTAGTATGGCACCTCTGAATTCACAAGTCTGTATTTAAGAGCAAGCTGTTGATGTACGATCCTGGCTACTTGGTTGTGCCTGTGCAAATATTCGCCGTTAGCAAGACGAGAACAACCAGAAATAATATGCCTGATAGATTCTCCAGGACGGTGACATGCCCGACAGATGTCGACCGTACCGTCTTTCAGGATACACTTCCGATAGTTATTTGTCATGCTAACTTCGTCCATAATCGCACAAACAAAACCTTCGGTTTCTCCGAAGAGATCACCATACCGTAGCCAGGAAGTTGAGGCCTTGAAGTCTATATCAGGCCCATTAAGAGCCCGATAAAACCGACCATGAAGTTCTTTGCCCTTCCATACCTCCCTGCGATCATCAGTACCAAGTACTACAGGTTTGCGCCAATTCTCTTTAGCCAAAGCGAGCGGAGTGAGTCCGGTATCCACTGCAACTACATTACGATGCACTCCCACATCAGTGTGAAGAAAATATTCTCTAAGATTGTATATCTCGCGATTGTGTAGGGTCTTGATATTTAATAGTCCACGACCCCCAAACTTTCGCGGGATATACAACCTCATAACCGATGACCGTGGGTGATGCATTCGGAATGCAGTCAGCAATGTACGGACTCTCCGGTCTAGGGCATCTAATTCGGTCTGAGTCCATCTAAGTATACCAAAGGAATACATCAGAACCGGCATGACCCAACCATTGTAGGCTCGCACCTTGTTACCGCCTGATAAAAGACTGTTTAGTACTTTTTTCAGGCGGCCAAAGAAGCTTTCCCGTAACGACTGTTTCATATCAGATTCTGGTATTCCTAAGGACTGTGAAAAATCTAGATACTTGTAGGTTTCGGTTGCAGACAGAGATCTGAGTCTTGTAGAATCTGAAAGTTCTATTCCTTCAGATTCCACAATCACAAGTTTCTTTACATACATGACTGCACACTTGTCTACACCAAATTCCATCAAAATATTATTATTACATATATTAAAAAGGTAACTGATATTCAAGTAGTAAAGGATAGTTTTACTTTTTAAGAGTTAATTATGTTGTATTAAAATCCCTTAAAAATTGCCTTCAAACAGGTTGTACTTTGCCACGTTTCAATGAGAAATGATGAACAAAATGTGAAGCGAAAAATAAATACAAATATTATTTGAAGACGTTCGTGACAACACAAACAAA
The DNA here is from genome assembly GCA_949125395.1 of Diaphora mendica. NCBI lineage: Eukaryota > Metazoa > Arthropoda > Insecta > Lepidoptera > Erebidae > Diaphora > Diaphora mendica. The sequence continues at coordinate 24,994,931 of OX421316.1, forward strand.
CTGAGTTTTTATACATATGGCTTCCTTGTAAACTAATGTATACTGTAAATAGTTGATCAGCTTCGATTCCAGTTATTAGATCGTTTGATAGTCTTAAACAAATTCCATAACGGTATAGGATTGAAACTTAATCGCTGTATCGAGCCTGAAGCACCCAATCAAGGCAGCTGAGCCTTAGGGTCGATATGATTATTGAGGGTACCCTTGTGCCCAAACGATGTGAGTTCCACTCGATATTAGAAGAGCAATGCCGTTAATACCAGTGAAAGAGGCTTTTACGATGTGTTTGTTTCGTTAGGAAGTTTATGCTCATAGTATTATGTTAGAGTATATTATATGCTTTGTTTTAATATTTGATACTTGGACCCTACGATATCAGTATGTCTAGAACTTCATTTGTTTTTTTTGTCATCTAAATATGACATCATATTTCTGCCTATTGGTTTAAGCGGTTGCAACGCAGCTTTCTACGTCACTGAGTCTTGTAAACTCCACATGGGACAACATTGTGTGATTCACAAATTGTTGTGCTAAGTCTGGTTCTTCCTTGTATCCGTTTAATGCATTTATTTAAAGTCCCCCGCAATAAAGGCATATTCGTAGTGCGGGGGACTTTATTCGTTGTATTTTTCAAATATTCTTTTAAATATTAGGATATTAACAAAGATTTTAAAATTAAATTAAACAGTTTGAAGGAATGACTAATCGGTGTTTCGCATATCAGGTCGGAAGAGCAGAAGTCGGATATTGCGATCCAACTAGAGATTATATTCAATGCGAGTTGCGATAATATTATGAATACATCTTAATCAGTCTATCGCAGTTCACAGCCAGAAATAGACCTTATTAATTGAACGCCACTTGGTACCGAAGATTGAATCTTTGATGATTCCTTACTTTATTTTAAAATAGTGTAAAAATGAGTGGTAGAAATATTCGGTCATAACAAGGTAAACATTGTTAATTACTGATCGATTAAATAAAGGTTTTGGAAGTTTTCTCAAGTATCAATAATAGGTACTACAGTCATCAAAAAATTAACAAAAAAAGTTCTAAATTAGTCGCATATGATAGATTACATCTAACATCTAATTTCACCTACCAACTGTAAAAGGCGTGTCTCCTGCTCCTAAAAATAGCAAAACATACTAACGAAATGTTTTTGCAAACCATGTTAGCACACCATTGCCGTCTCCTGCGACTTTAAACTGACGTCACATACGAACATCAAACATAGGGATACGGTGTCGATTAGAAAGTATCGATACTGTACTCATGAGTAGCATCAAATAAAAAGTATCGTACTCATAAAAGTATTGAAACGGAAGCATCGATACTTCAAAGTATTGAGTACTTTTCTTATTTAGAAAATTCCATAATTAATTTTATTTCTTACCATAATTGAATGGCTCATAATGCTGATGTTAGGTAACCTTTTAATATTATTTAAATTGTCCTTTGTAGTATAAATATGAATAATATTAGTATTAATGTAAGTTCAGTTCAGTTTTATTATACGAGAAGCAGAAAATGAAAAATGAAAAAAAAATGTATGAATAAGCTACTTAATTATAACGAAAATGATCACTGGGTAGCAAGTCGATATCATCCGATTTATAAATCAAAACGATTAATCTTTACCTCCGCGATGACTAAAATGAAGAATGTTATGTGGTAAATGCACAACCCTATGTTAACAAATGAAATCGCCCTCCCCCCCTTGCAGGCGAACACGGGGATGTTTTCCGTCCGCTTCGGATAACGCGTTTGCTTGTTAAAAATAACAAAACAGTTAGGCCACGCCCATATTTTGATAAATATGTGATTTTTGGTGTTTAAAACATTAAACAGTGTCGCAGGAGACCCGGCTTAAGAAAACTGGCTACATACGCCACATTTATCAAATCTGTAGGTTTCATCGACTTCTTGTTACACGCTTCCGTTCCTGTTCACGAAACTTGGGAGTGCTTACAGATTGCAGAAAAGTGACAGGAAAAGTTACGTTATAAAATTTAGTTTACGTTAATAGTATAAACCTGTACTCATATTCACGACCCTTCCCATAAAGACAGTATAATACTATCAAAATGAATAGTCGCACTACACCGTAAAGAGCGGAAACAATTAGCGACGTCTCTGTATTATATGGTTATCGTAGGCGGTGGGTTCACACGCGTAATGTTCGGCCTGTCCATCACGAGTCCGGCTCGTAAAACATGTTTATGGGCTCGCAAATTGATGGGCTTCCTCGTTCCTTCCTCAGGACCCTAGTAAATGTTGCCAGCTGTCGAGTTGCGTTCTCCTGCATTTGTTTTTATTAAAGTAAGATAGGTCAATTTCTATGGAGACTCAGAGTGAGAAAATAAATAGGTTTCCGTTGTGAACCGAGTCGCTTAACATAGGAAGAATTAACATTTTCCCAAGAGTAAGTCGAAAAATAGGCATCTATTAGCTACGTGAATTCAACACGCCTCTTACAGTTCATTTTTATTTTAAAATTAGCTTTTACCGGGGCTCCGCCCGCGGGTATGTTTATTATCATGGTAAATAGCCCATGTCCTTCTTCCAGAATCAAAGGATCTCTGTTGCAGATTTCATCATATCGCTTCAGTAGTTTAACCGTAAAAATGTAACAAACAGACTGTTAAGAGTAATGTTACCTTTTATTTCCGCGACGTTGTTTCTGAATCAAAATAACCTGGTGATATAAGAGTATGTACCTATTATTGTATTAAAGAAGGCGGTGCAGTTAATAGCCTGTAAAGGAAATGCTTGTTATTCATAAGAACTTTTGCTGTTTATGTAATTTTAACAAGAAAAAAAGACTTCATCTTTTGCAGTAGTAGGTACTTCTTTGCATGTAGAGTACAAAAGCGCAGATACCAATGTCTCAAAACAGAAAGAGACTGGTGAGGAATTACCCTAAAGAGTTAAGCTTAATGTCTCGTTAAGAGATTTTCTTCGTCTTCTTGATTTGTCAAGATGTAAGCTAAATTTGGCTTAACTTGATTGATGTAATGCAAAACTTTTGAATTATTGTACATACTTAACGTCACACTTATTTCTCAGAGGGTTAGGTGATCTGCCCTTACTACGGTTCTGACACGCCTCTTTTGCTTCGTCTACATTCACCAATCGCTGCATGCATGTTCGTCGGTTCCTGGTGCTCTTCACATGGCGCTTCTTCAGGACATCATCAATCTAGTCAGTAAATATTCCTCGTGGATGACACTTTTCTTTATCTATGGGCCTGTCAAAGTGACTTTACTCTGCTTGATGGAAAGCATAAGCACGATCTAAAAATGGTGGTCAAATACTCAATGCGAATGCAGACAATGCAACTATGCAGCATGGTGACCCACACCATGGCGGCCTAGTGATGCTTCTGCATCATTGGGTCTCGGTCTCGCACTCACCAATGAAACACGACAGCACGAACGCTGTCAATTTAGGTTGATTTTCTGTGCGAGGGTAGTCGACGGTAGTAGTAGGTAGGGTAGAAATCAGCGTGGCTCTACTACTTATAAGTATACTTCCACACACATTCTTTCTATAAATAGTAATAGAAATATTAAGACGACTGGCTCACATCTGCAGCTATAATGTATGAAAAATCTTTATTTTTTAAACAATAATCTTTTCTATTGTCACTGTCTGTTTGATTAAATCCTTTGTTTAAAAAAATACTTTGACTACAATCTAATTTACCTAATATGCCTATTGTTTCTAAACTGTGTATCAAATAATGACTTATGAAAGTTATTCAATTAATACAACTCATATCAGAGGCACGTGTAACATGGTATTCAATATAGAAACCACGGTAAAATAATTAAAAGTTAAGGATGATGTACGATGATGAGATAAGTGACGATGTAAAGTGACTCTTATTTCCATCACAAATGTGAGGTAATTTGCTTGCAGGTTTCGTAAATTGTTATGATTTATAAAAATAAAATAGTTCAGTATCTATCTTTGTTTTTCTATATCTATCTTTTTTGGAAAATTTCATTTCAAAGTAAGTATTTCAGTTTTTGACAGTTCTTTAAACAAAAAAGACTTGGGTTTATTTTATGAATATTACGAATATTGGGTTGGTAAATGGTATGAAGTTCATTCAAATAATACTATTAGGAACACCTAAATAAGTTGGTGGCCAAATAAATAAAAAATAAACATAGGCTGTAATGGTGTTTTCTTCTTCTGTTTCCTTTCTCTTTTGTTATTTCTTTTATTTTCATTACGTAAGGTGTTCATGTTCAAGTAAGTTTAGTTCCTTTAACGTCACTAGATGGCGCTGTATAATTGAGAACATTGTTAAAACTCGGTGTTAAGAGTCTCCGCAGGTGAATGACCTCGGCAATTGTCTTTGGTTATGTAGATCTTAAGTTTAGAGGTAACTTGATCCAAATATAGTTCAGGATTATCCTAACAGGTTTTTTATTGAGTACCCTGTAGGAATAATTCCCGCCTAGACCCTCACTTCCTCCCGACCTCGACCATAAAATTATACATAAGGAGAAGAAAAGTAATCTATATAAGTAACAATAACTTTTCAACAGTCAGACGATTTATGTTTGTGTCAAAAAATTTGCAAAGTACATTTACCCAAAATTAAAGTAGTTTTTGTAAACTGGCAACCCACTCCCTAATAACGTTTAGTATTGAACTATGGCCGAAGGTTGGAACAATTGCGCTGGCGACGGCCACGGGATTCGCCTGCTGAGGGGAAACGCTCTCACTAACATTATATAATTTAGTTACACACACGGAAATTGAATCTTTGAAGTACTGCGGGCTTATCTTGTTGACCTACAAAACCGCGTATTTTGGAGTAAAGCAATTACTACAGAGTGAAATAAATATACGGCTACAAACGCCCGAAGCTTAGTTTGTTTCTCTCTGTAATTAGCCTAGCTTTTATTTAAAAGGATAACGTTTTATGGAACTGAAAAGTCAGTTTATATAATTAAATGTTGGTTTAAGAAGCAAATTAGTAGATATTCTTGATGTAATCCTTATATTTGTGAAGGAGTATAAAGTGGGTCGTTAGTTGAAATGTTTGAATTTGGAATAACGAAGCTACTTGAGTTCAAATATCAGAATTTCGAATTATGAAGCTAATTAGATTTTAAATACTGGAATTTTGAAATAGGAACTCATTTTATGTGTTATATGAACATTACTATATATTATGCTAGTAACGCGTGTTACCAGTTTTTATTTTTAGCATGCATGCTCTAAGTTTACTATTTACATTTCATTTTTTTATAAAAATACTTGTTTTTTTTAAATTCCAATAGGGATAGCATAACATGACATGTCATCTACTTTTATTAAATGTAAGAGCAAAAACCCGACCACCAATTTTATTATTTTCAAACTCATGACAAAACTAAACTCACGCGCATCGAGATATTACGTACTACGTACTAGAGGAGCCACTCAAAACCAATTATATGTTCCGTTTATATTTGAATCAAAACTAAAAAGCGCTGCAGCGCAGCCAAACAATAATTAGTAGTCTAATCCAACAATATTAACAAGCAGCGCTCTATCGCATTCGAGCTGTAGTTTCCTCGCGAGCGAAATGTCATAAGCGCCGTGATTTTCATGGCGCTTACGCGTTTTGGCCAACGAACTGTTGCAAAGATTCGCTTTTATAGAGTAAGCGCCAAACAAGAAAGCAGAACGGATAAATAGCTTTATACCTACGAAGCTTTATTAGGAAATTCACTTTGAGTAAATAGTACTTCAATAGCTTTACCAGTTTCAGTTTTTTTGTAGAATTCATCGAGGTATAAAATATAAAAGCCGAATATTCAATTTTTAAATTATACTTTAATGATAATTTAAATATAATTATTGCAAAAAAAATGTTATGGGTTATTTACGAAGCTATTTTTAACAACATATTATTGTTCCTTATGCAATTAAATACGTTAGATACGTTGTGCTTTTAACGTCAGTTAATTCTACCTAAATATCACTTCTGTATGTTTTACTCTAAGTACTCTATGTCGAATGAGGCAACAATGGCGTCTTAAAATATTTTGTTCGTATTTAATTTTAAAACAATTATATCTAGTTAATTACTGGTGAAAAGTTATTCCTTTGTTTTTCTCCGTATTCCTTGTATTATTAGTGCAATATCTCAAGACACAAAATGGCATAATTCACGAGTTTTAGAACGTTTTTAAATGTAAACAATCACACGCTTAAGCCACCGCTTCATCAGAGTGTAGCTAGCAAGCGACTGAAGGAAGTGCGGCGCATGCGCCGCAATTGCATGGAACACCGCACTAATGAGTGGCGTCTTCTCTATACATTATATCTCGATGCTCACGCGTCAACCTATAGCAAAATTCGTAAAAGTTAGGAAGGAATATTTCTCCAACGGTCTTAAGCTTTACTTAGGATTATTGCATAAAACGTGTTTTTCTTATAAAATAGCTGCCAAAATAACCCTATTCTATGTCATGGAAACAACGAAACTATCTTTTAATTAATCATCATCACCTTTTTATTATTTCCCAAAGATTAATTGGGGTCGGCTACTAGATTAACCGGTTTTACCTGATCATATATCTTCCATTCCCTATTATATCAGTTTTTCTTCGGAGCGACTAGCATCAGACCTCCGCAACCCTGAGGGTGAACTGAATTCGAAGATTGAACTAATTGTCAGTATATTTGATGGCATTGACTTCCCAATAACGATTGCCATAGATGTTCATGACAACCGGGACCGAAATTTCAAATGACCTTTTCTTATTACAAATGCTTGATTCGGTCTATAAACTAAAGGCAGAAAGAAAAAAGTTTATTTGTCCAGTACTGTAATCCTTATTAGGAAACTGTTCAATGCAGGGTTTACCTTGCATATTTAACAGTGTTTACTAATCCTACAAGATGCAAATGAACTGCTAAAACAATTTGGCAATACAAACTTTGCTTACTGAGGTTTTGTACCAAGAGACTACTAGATAAATATTCTAGAACATGATCCAAACTAGAGACATCTGTTTTTCGTGTAAAGCCCTCAGAGGTCATTACCTCATTGGAGTTCACGGTGAAGTTTTATGAAATACTAGCCGACGCACACAACCTCGTTTGCGTCTCCTATTGCCCGTAGCGTGATAATTTTCCCCCGTTTTTGAAACATTTTTCATTGTTGCTCCGCTCCTATTGGTCGTAGCGTGATAATATATAGCCTATAGCCTTCCTCGGTAAATGTACTATCCAACACTGAAAGAATTTTTCAAATCGGACCAGCGGTTCCTGAGATTAGCGCGTTCAAATAAACAAACAAACAAACTCTTCTCTAAAAGTAAATAGATATATAAGTGGAAAGCGACTTAGCGCAGCTACACCATTGAGTGCAGAGGGACTTGCTCTCTTTGCGGCTTTAGGCGGAACACGTTGCACCGCCGTCTCATACCTGTCTCTCTCTCTTCTATAGTAAAATTACTAATCTTACCGCTACTTCCAGATCAGCGCTCATGAAAGCAGGAGATCGGTTTTCACTCTACGGCACCTGGTGCAACTTCACTAAGATGTGAGAGTACTAACCCTCTCTTTTTATACTACTGTTCAGTTATTTAGATTCAGTATATTTACATAAGTAAACTATATTTAACCGACTTAAAAAAAAGGAGGAGGTTCTCAATTCGACTGTATTTTTTTAAATGTTTGTTACCTCATAACTTTTGACTGGGTGAACCGATTTTGATGATTCTTTTTTATTTGAAAGCTGGCGCTTCCCGTGCGGTTCCATTTAAATTTGGTCCAGATATAAGTCGGTTTTCTTTTTGTTAAAATTTGTGATTATTTCAATTAAAAATTTAACTAAAAAGTAAAGTTTTACTTTCTTTCTTTCGTCGTAAATAGGTAAACTTACTAAAGTCAAACGAACCAAAACCCAACTTGAGCGGTTTACTAGGAGTCACTGAAGAGTTTCAGTTTTCAGTCATTCAATGACACATAGTCCGATTTCATTCATTCTTTTTTTGCTTGAAAGAAAAAAAAAGATAACGATAAAAGTGTTTTTTTTTGTCCGCGACTGTACACTGCCTGTGGGAAGCTGAGACAGATATGTAAATATGGCGGTACGAAGTTCGCCGGGTCAACTAGTGTCAAATAAAATTTTATATCTAAACGAAAAGTTAATCCATGGTACTATGAAGATCTGTTGGAATTATTAAAAATGAGTGTATATAACATTTGGTGTAGGTTTCATAAAATTTATAGCATTCTAATGTATTCTACGATTTTGGAATTGTGCTAGATGTATCATCAAGTCCATAGACTTGATGATACATCAGCTGATCATTTTCATGGAACTTCATATTTTGCGAAAAACTATCTTTAAGGAAATTAATAATTTATAAGAACACTAGCTTTTACACGCGGCTTCGCTAACGCAGACTTTCATCCCCTGATTTACCCCTTGGGGGGGGGGGGGGGGATTTCAAAAATTCCTTTCTTAGTGCTCACTTACGTTATATAAAGAACCTACATGCAAAATTTCAGCTTCTATTCTAGCTTCAGCAGTTTGGGCTGTGCGTTGATCTCTGTGTATTTCAGTCAGTCAGCCAGTCAGTCAGTCACCTTCCTCTTTTATATATAGATTGTCTTACAAATTAGAATCCACCAATGATATTGTATCATTAGAATCCACCCTAAACACTTAAGAAAATTTGATTAGCTAAGTACTTCCACTTAGCAGAGAATGCTCGATTCCTCAATCTAAGTAGAAGCCATTTCTTTAAACGTGCTTTTAGATACTTAAATAGCGTTTTATATTTGTTGTTGTAAAGTGTCCTAAGGGAAGGTGCATAATGATTAAAACGACCAATAACCAAACTTTACATTGACACTAGTGCCAATTCTGTTCTTCAAAAAGTTTCAAAACTAAAAATCACTGAAAGTCCGTTTTATCATGTCAATCGACGTTCTAAATGTTGACATTTACAAATTGGAGATAAATACATTTTATTTACAGATAACATAGTTATCTAATTCTTACATAATATAGAAATTTATGTACATAACAATAATTTAAAAGTGCGAGTCGGACTCGCGCACCGATGGTTTCATACAAACTTGAAGGTATATAAAAGTTTATTTTTATTAGATCTAAGTATTTGATATGAATTTCAACTTGATAACTCTACGCGTTCATGAGGAAAAGGGTAATAAGTTTATAATTATAAAAAAATATATTATGTTATGTAACTAAAACTTTAAGGTTTTCGAAATTTTTCTTTTATCTGTGGTATAAGACGTTGTTTCGAACCAAATTTCAAGATTCTGAGTTTTCGGGAAGTACCCTGTAGGTTTTAATTCCCTTGCGAGTGTCGAAAATTTGCATCTTAAACAACTTATTATATGAAGTAACCAAAATTTTAAACTTTCGGAATTTTTCCTTTATTTGTGCTATAAGATATTGCTTCGTATCAAATTTCAAGATTCTGTGTTCACGGGAAGTACCCTGTAGGTTTGAATTCTTGCGAGTATTGAAAATTTGCAGCATAAACGGCTGTATCTTTTGATTGCGTGGGCTTAGAGGTTTAATTTTTTCATAGCTCCAAGAGACAGTAGACCTGAGTTTTTGATATGAATTTCAGCTTGATGCCTCTATGCGTTTCTGAGAAAAAGGGTCTTGAGAGACAGACAGACGGACAACAAAGTGATCCTAAAAGGGTTCCCTTTTTTTCCTTTTGAGGTACGGAAGGTATTGTAAAAAACAATAACAATATTTATATAAAAGCGTCAAAAACCTCCTCCACATCTTCGCCTACTGGTAGCGTTCCCAAAAGACTGGCAGCATTGCAAAATTACAATAAATAAGATATGTAACACTAAAAATATACCTTACCTACATACATATATGTCTATGTTATATGTATGCTATGTAATACATACATTAAAAAATAGCCTTTTGGAAATCATTTTACTAATAAGGGAATGGAAGATATATGAGAGAAATTTTAGTTTAGTGACGCACACAGAATGAGCACCACTCTAGTGGAATGCATTTGATTCATGTTTATGTGACATCTACGCAGCATGCTGTATATCTTGACACACTTCACATTTCGATCTGGATTAATTTACACACTGTCAAATACAGTACATATGATTTTTTAATTTATGATTGCATGCATATGACCATGTTTTACAAAGAAGCTGAAAGTAACACAAACACCAAAATGCAATAAAAAACTGTATCAGAGATGTGTACCAACAACTTTTACTTCTAAATCAACTAATCACTGAAAAATTTATCGGTCAAAAACTTACATCGAGACCAATACAGATCAGTTGGTCCGTTCCAGTTTTCAATATCTAAATGGAAAGCGCGGTCTGCATAAAACACTTAGCCAAATGGTTTACAGGTTGGCGGAGTGTTTACGGCGAATAGCAACGTATGGAGCAGGGTTGTACCTTAAAATATATTGGCTATTAGAAATTATTGCTCCTACGACCTCGTGATGAATGGAATTGCTTCCGACTGCTATGAATTTCCATGTTACGAACCTGAACATAAGTTTTTTTCCTCTTTTACCGAACTTTAAGTCTAAAACTGCTTGGGTAGTAAACAGTGACATATTTACTGTTTCACGAATGGTGATTCAGTAAATCTTACCTTGTTATCTGCGTAGTACAGCCCTGAATCGATGTATGCATCGAAACGAAATAAATAAAGCGGACGTACACATCGTGCATGGCTCACAATTTGCAACGGTACGGTCGTATTTACATCATCGAAACCGCACCAATTTCGGGGATACACTGTTGTACTTTCTATTTGTTAGTTCAGCCAACAAAAACATATCTCGCTTTGTGTGAGCCTTGAATTTAGATGTCAGTGCGTCAAAATTTCCTGTGTTCTAGCAATTCTAGCAAAGAATTTAACTAGAGTGCCGCTATGGGATTGTACAAGGTCGTTTATTTAATAAACAATTTGTTGCATAAACTCCTAACTATTAGTTTGGATAACTATTTACACTCGTTTCGAATTTTAACAATCTGCAGGTTACCATAATTATGTTAGTAATATAATGTTTTCTTTTGGTGAATTTTTCTGGTCCAGTAGTGATGTACGTCTAGCCGATTTAGGCCACTGCTGCCAATCTCAACGGAGATCAGCCAACTACGCAGGAGATATTATAGTGCATAAGTGTGTGCAAAATAGTCTCTGTTCCCTCACTCTCACAATTCGATGGCATGGTTATCGGAGAGATCAGCGCAGCGCAGGACCAACGGCTTTGCGAGCTCTTCGAGGCACGGTAATTATAAGACACCGACCTTCAAACTCGGGGATTTTTAATATTTTTTTAAATCATCAATAACTCAATAACACGCTTTGAGTGAATACCACCCACCCTAGAATCGAGCATGAGACTTCTTGATCGGCCGTCGCATACGCTAACCGGTAAACCAAAAAGCCAGTGTTCAGTAATAGTTAGTTATACATTCCTACATAATATAGTTTAAATAAATTACACCTAAACATGAAACAAACGATAGTGCTCATCAAACAATATTTGTTCTGGATACAAATCGTACCCACAGCCTAGCAGTCAGCATCGCCAATTACTAAACCTACAGATCCTTCTGACCTGTAAATCTATCTTCTATATATATATAAAAACTAATCGCCGAAATGTATGTACGCGCATAACTTCCGATCGGCGGCACCAAATTTAAAAGGTAGTAGAGCCACGCTGATTTCAGCACGAATGGGCCGGCTCGACCGGGGCGGTACTACCCTAGCACAGAAAATCAACGTAAAATGACAGCGTTCGTGCTGTCGTGTTTCGTTGGTGAGTGCGAGACCGGAGGCCCAATTAGTCTAGGCAACAAGTACCATACTTGTTGACTAGACTAAAAGATGCAGCAGCATCACTAGGCCGCCATAGTGTGGGTCTCCATACTGCATTGTCTGCATTCGCAGTGAGTATGGTGACCACCACTCTTGGATTCTGCTTATGCTTTCCATCAGGCAGAGTAGAGTCATTTTGGCGGGCCAAACATAAAAAAAAAAAAAAAAACTTTTTTTATGTGTTCGTTGTTGTTAGAACAAGGTTTGTGTACTCGTGTGTGTGTCGGACTCGCCCATGAAGGGTTCCGCAGCAGCAAGTAACATTTTCTTTTTTATATTTGTTTTGATTGAATGAAAGGTAAATTGCAGTTTACGATTTATGACGTATTAAAAAAAAACTACTTACTAGATTTCGTTCAAACCAATTTTCGGTGGAAGTTTGCATGGTAATGTACATCATATATTTTTTTTAGATTTATCATGCTCTTATTTTAGAAGTTACAGGGGGGGGGGACACACATTTGACCACTTTGGAAGTGTCTCTCGCGCAATCTATTCAGTTTAGAAAAAAATGATATTAGAAACCTCAATATCATTTTTGAAGACCTATCCACCACCAGGCGCATGGGTTTGATGAAAAAAAAATTGAGTTTCAGTTCTATGTATGGGGACCCCCAAAATTTATTGTTTTTTTTTATTTTTGTGTAAAAATCTTAAAGCGGTTCACAGAATACATCTACTTACCAAGTTTCAACATTATAGGTCTTATAGTTTCGGAAAAAAGTGGCTGTGACATACGGACGGACGGACGGACAGACGGACAGACAGACAGACAGACAGACATGACGAATCTATAAGGGTTCCGTATATTGCCTTTGGCACGGAACCCTAAAAATGAATCGCCGAAATGTATGTACGCGCAAATATAATTTTTTTATTTATTCCTTATTGTAAGGACAAGGTTTGTGGACAAGAAAAATTAAAAGATAACGGGAAAAGTCTTTTTTTTTTGTCCTCGACTGAACACTGTCTGACACTGTCTGTAGGAAACTGAGACAGATATGTAAATATGGCGGATCGAAGTTCGCCGGGTCAGCTAGTTTGGTATAAATGTCTTACTTTTAACAGTTACTTGTTTTTCATATGCATCGGACATAGGACGAGTTGAAAGTTGCCCACAAGATAAACACATTAACTCACAAACGAAATCAATACAAGACCGTATGTTCCACTTTGGCAAAGAACGCTAAAATTGAGTGCGAAAATTGGAACACGAATTCTGCGGCTGTTATATAGCATTAAATTTAATGCACGGTGTCTTAAATCTTGTTCAGACAAATATTTCGCCAGTGCAGCATCCGGTTTTATTTTCTTGATTTTGTTGTACTTATGACTTGTTCAATAAGATTTTGAATACTATTCCAGCCTAAGACTAGACTCCTACCGACAATACGTACCTACCTGTAAGTCAAAACACTTTTTCTGAATATTGATTTTATATTAGTTTTGATAGGGTACTTGGTATTTCAGGATCATGTGATTATAGCAACATAAAAGGACGCCTGTTTACGAATTTTGGTTTTGAATATATGGATTACAATTGGTAAATAATCTAAGAGGCCTAAAATTTGAAACGAAAAGCGATGCAGATTTAAAACGTATATCGGTCTTTATATTATAGTTAATGGAACTGACATCAAAAGCTAAGGCAGTTTTAACTATTTATTGCTGGAAAGTTTAATAATTATGTTACTTATTAAGTTCAGTTTGAAAATAACGTATTTCCTTAACCCTCTCCTGAGAGGAGACCCGAGCCCAGCAGGGGACATTATGGGTTGTTGATGATTAAGTTCAGTAAGAAACACAGGTGTACATACGCACACTCACGTACTTACTCACCCACTGTTAGAACACTTCATAGTGTTGGCTACACTGCGTATTTTTAAAAATACACAAAATGGCTTAGCGCGGGCAAATCGCTTCTTTTAAACTTTATTCTTTTAAGTAATGAAAAACCCACGTTTAAACATTACTAATGAAACTGGTTTTATTTTGTAGAAGTATCGAAACGTGAAAACATCTTGAGTTTGATCTGATTCAAAACGTACTAGTTTCCAATCGTTTTTATATCCACACACATACTTACACACACATATATACATTTTCTACGTATGCAATGACTAGCTCTGAGACTAGACAAATATCTAAATCACTTTTCGAACACTGGTGCCTGTATTATGAAAAGTGGCAGACAGTGGTGTCTTACAGAAGATAAATCGCCTACGTAATTACCGTAAATTATTTTATTATTAATGATATTACTAAATAACTTACCACGTTTTAAATAAACACACAGAAATATAGCCATGTGATATCACATTTCACCGTATATTTCGAATTTACTGACAACATACCAGGGTCTCCTAATTTCTTCAGCCTAATTCATCAATCTTAAAGACCAGTCACCATTTAAGTTCATTGACGAAACATAATAAGCAAACCAGTGAAACGATACAGAACGGAAACGGCTCAGACATTCGATTTTGCTGACTAATAGCCAATACTGCCAATACCCTCAGTTAATAAGCCAGTGGGCTCACGTCGAAGCAATTTGTGCGGGTAGTCTAACAAAAGTTGTGCTGTAACGAACCGTCCTGGTGAAATTGCCGGCGTTTAAACGTACAGACGTGTGTCTTGTCTCCTGTTAATACCAGGTAGATCTTCGAGATTAGTTTAGCGAAATAGTGTGAAAATAAACTTTAGGTAAAAGGTAATTACGGATCTTGCTATTAAAGTTTGAGTAATCAAATCACCTGGTGGTAATGCCTGGTATTGAGGTCACCTGGTTGATTCATGATTAGTCCAACCTGTTCAAAATGTTAAGCAATGTAAAGGTATTATTGTCGACATCCTTTATTAGTAAACTGTTCCTTTTTAAAAAGGAGGGTTTGACCACTATGTCCCATAAGCTGGATGAGTTTTTAACCGAGTTCAAAAAGGAGGTTCTCAATTCGACTGTATTTTTTTATGTCTGTTACCTCAGAACTTTCGACTGCGTGAACCGATTGTGAGTGAATTGATGTTTCTTTTTTAACCGACTTCAAAAAAAAGGAGGATCTTCTGTACAATTCGACTGTATTTTTTTTATGTTTGTTTTTTTTTTATGTATGGCCCGCCAAAATGATTCTACTCTGCCTGATGGAAAGCATAAGCAAAATCCAAGAGTGGTGGCCACCATACTCGTTGCGAATGCAGACAATGCAGCGTGGCGACCCACACCATCGCGGCCTAGTGATGCTGCTGCATCTTTTAGTCTAGTAAACAAGTATGGAACTTGTTGACTAGACTATTTGGGCCTCCGGTCTCGCACTCATTAACGAAACACGACAACACGAACGCTGTCATTTTACGTTGATTTTCTGTGCGAGGGTAATACCGCCCCGGTCGAGCCGGCCCGTTCGTGCTGAAATCAGCGTGGCTCTACTACCTTTTGACTATTATAATATTATATAAGGAATTAACTGATGTCATTATAGTTAGAATGCGTTCTGTGAATGAACGAACACGAATTGTATCTTGAAACTCAAAGGCATCACCATGATTCTCATATTTGTTCAATCTTACAGAAATATTTTCTCATTTCAAGATGAATTTAATTCAAGAGAGATTTAGTTTGTAACTTGCTTTTTTACAATAAAATAATAGGTTTTGAATTTTTTACCCACTAAAAAGTTGTCTAAATTTTGGAAAAAGTAATAGTCGGTAGGTGCAAGGTCTGGTGAGTATGGCGGATGAAGGAGAGCTTCCAACCCCAGCTCTTGCAGCTTGGAGACTGTCTGTTGCGCAGTATGGGGTCGCGCGTGGGTCGCGCGTTGTCGTGAAGGAACTTTGAAAATAAAATAACTTCGTTTCGACAGACAGTCTCCAAGCTGCAAGAGCTGGGGTTGGAAGCAGTCCCTCATCCGCCATACTCACCAGACCTTGCAGCCACCGACTATTAATTTTTCCAAAATTTAGACAACTTTTTAGTGGGTAAAAAATTCAATTCCCGAGAGGCATTACAAAATGCCTTTGAAGAGTTTGTTGCCTGCCGTCCAGCTGATTTTTACAAGAAGGGCATCAATAAACTGCCAATGCGTTGGAAAAGATGCGTCGATTGCATGGGTGATAACTTCAAATAACAGAAATAAAAAAGTTTGAAAAAATAAGTACTTTCACTTATTGCATACAAAACGGCAATTTCATAGGTAAAGACCTATTATAATGGCTATACTCTTTAAAAGTTTCCACACGTATTTGACGATAAAAACCGTTTATAATGCATGACAAAAGCCTCATATTAAGCCCTATATTTCAGCACCCTTCATATCCTAAAATAATCTGGTATTATTAAACGATAAATATTTATGAGAGAGCGAACAAAACAATAAAAATGAAACAATTTACATTTGAAACGAAATGCCTGTGATTTAATAAGAGTTTAATGGCGATATAAATTTTCGTGATAAAATAATTCTATACATATATATTATAGATACATATATTATGCCTAAAGGTTAGGTTATATACCGTGGCTGGGAGGGGTCTGGATGGCGTAATAACAGCAGTTCCCGGATCCCTCCCTCCTCAGGCGCAGAGTGGCACACCGTGTGGTTTTAGTCGATTCGAGTCCGACACACCGCCCCGCCCCAAGCCCCGGCGCGGGTGACGGTCCGAAGGGATTTCCACACGTTAAAAAAAAAAAAATATATATACCGTGGGAGACCCACGTTTCGGCATGAATGGGCTGGTTCGACCGGAGCGATACCACGACCTCACAGAAAACTAGTGTGAAACAGTGCTTCACCGAGTGAGTGAGGATACCGGAGGCCCATACCCCAACCCCTTCCCCCATCTCCCCCCCCATCCCCCAAAGGCTGGCAACGCACTTGTGACGCCTCGGGTGTTGCGGGTGACCATGGGCGGCGGTAGTCGTTTACCATCAGGCGATACGTCTGTTCGTTTGCCCCATATTCCATTAAAAAAAAATAGAAGGTATTTTATATCCTTCATCACCATCAACAGCCTTTAACAGTCCATTGCTGGACATAGGTCTCTTCTTAGAGAGGAGGTTTACATTCTTGCTTTAAGTAAATTGTTATGAACGCTTAGTCATTGAGTCATCATCATTTGCTTCATTAATTTGCTTGAAGTTGCCCGATCATAGTATTATAATCTTTATTTATTTCAATTCCATAATTAAAAGTAGGTGAAATGAAATTGCAAAGGATATTGCCGGATTTTGTATGGACACCGTCGCAACTCCCCAACAGAGTTGAGATGTATATCAGTTCGTTCATTCCTATGTCCAAAAAGTCAAAACTGTTGAATTTTTTTATTAAAAAATTTTTAGGAAAAAATGTGTTTTTATTTTTCTATACAAAGACTTCTTTAATAAAGATTTAGATAGATTATAATCCTTTTGCATATAGTCATTAATTACAATATAATCAAACATTTATGCTGGATTATTCATGTTTTTTTTTATTTATTCCATAATTAGCTTTTGGATGGCATCTGTGACATACAACCATGGTTTATTGAAAATATCCCGAAATAAAAACAAAATGTTATCATTTATTATGTACCTAATTCCCAATTTTTTTCTCATTTTACCAAAGCCACAAAGATCAGGCTTGTACGAACACTTATATTTCCTATTTTCCTATACGTGGACAGTACGCGAGTTGGAAAGAAGGAAGATAGAATGCTCTGGAAATGTGGTGCTGGAGGAAAATGCTCGGGATATCGTGGATGGAGTTCCGCACCAACGTGTCGGTGCTAGAGGAACTACTCAGCATTACTCAGCGTATGTAAACCACAGTACGGTTGCGCATACTGCAGTACTTTGGCCATGTCTCTAGACGGAATAGCGACTCCATAGAGCGACTGGTAGTGCAGGGAAAGGTGGAGGGGGCCAGATTTCGCGGCAGGGCACCCATGCGCTGGATCGACCACGTTAAATTCGCAATCGGAAGCCGTGTCTCTGACTGCAAGATGAGATGGAAGAATTATGAACCTTCACACAAAGATTGGGTTATTAGCCAAGCCAAATGCAGAAACCTCAGATAAACTTGATTATTTATGTTGTAAAATATAATTCGTCATTGCCGGGAAACAATCGTATTTTGTAAAGTGTGTCATTTTTGCATTAAAACGACACAGTACCACGATACGACACATCAGTGACCTGTTCCATAATTTATTGTGCAGAAACTATCTTCTTAAATCACCGACCTCAACTTGAAAAGGTCAATCGCAAAGATATTCTAATAGTCCGATAAACAAGCTAGAGTCGGTGTTTCGCAAATAAGAAAGGATATTTGCGTCCACTCCAAATCGTTTCATCAAGATCAAAGCTGTTTTTAACCGACTTCAAATAAAGGAGGAGGTTCTCAATTCGACTGTATTTTTTTTATGTTTGTTACCTCATAACTTTCGACTGATTGAACCGATTTTGATGATTCTTTTTTCATTTGAAAGCTGGTGCTTCCCATGTAGTCCCATTTCAATTTGGTCCAGTTCTGACATGTCATCCATGAGAAAACCATATAAGTCTTCAATTTGCATTAAGTATGTGCGTGACAAATTAACGAATAACTAAATATTCCCGTATGGTCCCATTTAAATTTGGTCCAGATTGAAGTCGGTTTTTTTATAAAAAAATTTTTTGTAACCTTCGTTCGTAAGCATCACTATACTTACTTGTTTTTTATTGCATACACAAAGTAAATGTGTGTTTTTTTTATAAAACCTAAACCCCCATACATTTGAGGTACGTTGCCATTGTAAAAAAATCTCAATTTCACTAGATAAATCCAATGACACGTATATGAAGTCTGTTGGTAGGTGGGGACGTTTTTACGTCCTTTCTTTATATAGTTCAACTAGCGACTCGCTCCGGCTTCGCACGGGTGCAATGAATTAGGTATATAAACCTCCCTTTTGAATCGCTTTTTCTATTGGTAAATCCGCATTAAAATCCGTTGCGTAGTTTGAAATAAATAAGCATACAAGAACGGAAAACGACTTTATTATGTGAAAATAGCTACAGTTAATGTATGATAGTTAAAATTGTTCTTCAATTGTTTTAGTACAAAAAGCGCGTTGATTATTCAAACATAATTTTCATGTAAGGGAAACAACATTCTAATCTATACTTCTTTACTAATCTTCGAGTTCGAAAGTATGTCTGCATGTCTGTTACGCTTTCAGGGCATAATCGCAACATCGATTTCAAGTAAATTTGTCATAAAAATACTTTGATTCTTAAGGAAGGTTACCCTTTACCGAGATAACCGACGTACACGTGAGCGGAGACGCGGGCAAAAGCTAGTATTCTATATACTTTTTAATGATGTATCTAAAGCTGAGTCTCCACAAAACAAAAGTTGACAACTTTTGTGTTGTAAACACGTGTTGGTAATAAAAGTTTCTGTAAAGCCGAGTCTCCACCGAACAAATGTTGCCAACCGTTTTTTGTGTTGTCAAATTTCGGTGGAGACGCGCCTTTAGGTGAATATATAAAAAAAAACTTCGTTTGAAAAAACCGACTTCAAAAACTGAAAAGTATAAAATAACTTAATTTGTATGTGCTACCTATTCATAGGTTTGAATTCGGCGCCAAGCCAAATGTAATAGTAGGTACCACACTCGCTATATTTCGAGACGAACGTCAACGACCTCACCGACGCTTCGGTTGTTTTGTCCTACGCGAAGAGCAGCTATCCCGCTCAAGGTCACGTGCGGCGAGTGCGGTACCTACTATTACATTTTGGCTCGGCACCGACTTCAAACCTATGAATAGGTAACACATAAAAATTAAGTTATTTTATACTTTTCAGTTTTTGAAGTCGGTTTTTTTAAACGAAGTTTTTTTTTTTTTTTTCGCTTTTTAGTCTTTCTCAAGTCTCTCATCATCATTTCACCTAAATAACTTGAAAGAATACGACAAAAGGTAACATACTGTATAGAATAATAAATAAATATTTCGGACATGATGTTTACAGAATATGAAAGCATGCAGACAATTGTCTTAACTTTATTGCAGGCGCTCACGTAAATTTGAGGGTTTCCTTCAATTTCCTTGGGATCCCATCATCAGATCCTGATATGGTGGCCATGGGATCACATGGGGAGCATACCCTTTCGAATACAAAAATAATTTTCAAAATCGGTCCACAATTGACGGAGTAATCAATGTACATACATAAAAAATAAAAATAAAAACCGATGAAATTGAGAACCTCCTCCTTTTGGAAGTCGGTTAATGAATTCTCTATTCAAATATAACATTGGCGGTCTAGACTTATGAAAAGCATAAACCTGTTTACTGATTTAATGAGACTCGTTCTTTGTGAGCGTCATATAAAGGAAGTAGAATATGAGGTCTGTGTAGGCGAAGTACTTCTCCTTATGACCGTTTCTTAGTCTTCATCATTTCAACCGAAGACGTTATCCACGTGGGCTTCGCTAATGAGATGACATATACACAAAAACTATTCAGAAAGATCACTTTATAGATGTTCAGATAGATTGAGAATATCATCATCAGATCTTTAATTAGATTATCATTCAATTGGAACAGAAGAGGTCAATTTTAAATTTTTGAGGTGATTATTTGTGAACTAGGTTACCACATTACCGATAAACTATATTTAAATATTTCCAAATGCATTCATATAACAGATACATTATTTCCGTCACACAATTATATTTGCCCTGAGTGGAATCGAGACTAGAACCTCTGGCTTGTCAGTCGAGATTAGTAACCATTATACCAACAGATCAGTCAACTTTTAAATAGAAGTGTAGGAAGCTGAAATTTGGACTTTATCGGTTCGAAATTAATAATAGTGTGGCGACTTCCTCATACAGAGCAAACTTAGACATACTACAGCGCCATCTGTGCTGTGAGTTTGACACGTTGAACTATGGAATAACTAATCCTGCATCGCGATATCGAAGTTCTCATACCGCTTCATTCGAATACATACCCGCTCTACAGGCACAATCAATTTGTCTGTTGGGAGGATCTTTCCTTTATGCTGGATGGACATGACACCCGTTCCCTCACAATAGGAACAACTATTATGAAATTACGGAAAATAGAAGTAACCGTAAGTAGTAAATAATTCTATACAATGACAGTTCAGTTGTATTAGCCAATGAAATGACCTTAAAATGGTTGAATTTCGATCGCTAAGCTATTTCGAGTACTAACAAACATGACACTGTTCTTTTCTAAGCTTTTCTATAAGTAAACAAGAATAATACAAATAGAAAAATGTGAAAAATACCTACTACATCTATCTATTTGTTCTTTTGGACCGGTCTACAAATAATATTGATATGATTTTATTTACAACAACTCAGTTTCAAGTAATTAGATTCTGAATAGCAGATTTTTTTGTGAAATGTCCCGGGTGGTCTCGGCCTCTAGACGAGTAAAAGGGACGAAACGTAAGACCAAAACTAGTACTCCTGCAACGGATCCCAATCAAATTTTTAAATGTATCTGTTTGATCATTTAAAATGAAATCCTATAATATAAAAGGTGTTAAAATAAAAATTGAACAAAATAATTTAAAGTTCACCGTGGGTGAGCCACGCTTCGGCATGAATGGGCCGGCTCGACCGGAGTGATACCACGGCCTCACAGAAAACAGGTGTGAAATAGTGCTTGCGCTGTGTTTCACCGAGTGAGTGAGGATATCGGAGGCCCATACCCCAATCCCCTACCCCTACCTCCAGGCCCACATCCTACCTACATCCCCAAAAGGCCGGCAACACACTTGTGACACTTCTGGAGTTGCAGGTGTCCATGGGCGGCGGTAATAACTTACCATCAGGCGATACGTCTGCTCGTTTGCCCGCCTATTCCATAAAAAAAGTAACCATTTAAATCCCCTTTGGTACATTACCTCCTAATTTGCGTTTGGAAGCCGACGAAGCAAAAACAGTTAAGCAATAGTTTTGGCAAGGGCCGTTAAAGGAAACCATTCTATTGAGTAATGTTTCCCCACAGTTCCTTTATTACACACCGCCGTGATGCGGAAAGATATTTGTAACGCAAGTTTCTACAAAACAAAAATAAATTTGAAGGAATTATACTTAAAACTGTAATAAAATGTAATAAAAATTTGTAATTTCTTGTCAAATGTTGGTCATTCTTTTAAATTAACCGTGGGAGAGTCACGCTTCGGTATACATGAGCTGGCTCGACCGGAGTAATACCACGGCCTCACAGAAAACCGGTGTGAAACAAGGCTTGCGCTGTGTTTCACCGAGTGAGTGAGGATACCGAAGGACCATACCACAACCTCCCCCCCGTCTCCCTCCCCAGCACCGGAAGGCTGGCAACGCACTTGTGACGCCTCTGGTGTTGCGGGTGTCTATGGGCGGCGGTAATCGCTCACCACCAGGCGATACGTCTGCTCGTTTGCCCCCTATTCCATAAAAAAATATATTAGTGATTATATTGTTTGTGTCCATTTCGTGTATGTTAATTAAGTCTTACGCGACACAGAGAAAATGCTCCTAGTACAGTAGGTACAATACTCAGTTTTTTCAAAGATTGTCTTTGAAAAAAGTAAGTATATTTTTAATAAATAAATATTTTCGGACATCTTACACACAACGCCATCTAATCCCAAGCTAAGCAGAGCTTGTGTTATGGGTACTAGACAACTGATACAAATACATTTTTTTTTGTAAATACATACATATTATACATAGAAAACACCCAAACTCCGAAACAAATATTTTAGATCATACAAACATTTGGTCCGGCCCGGGAATCGAACCCAAGACCTCATGATCACCAGTCTCACACGCCAACCGCGAGACCAACGAGGCAGTCGAAAGGTATTTATTGAAAGAATTATATTTTTTTTAAAAGGAATGAAAGACTATCCCAGTGATGATAGTTAAATTACCATGTATGACTCGATATGTCATTATTCGATAGAGAAAAGGGAGTTATAATAACGTCTGTACGGGTATTTACAGACTGTCTTGGACAAAGTTATAGTTTGCCTTCTCGGTATTGTACATGTTAATGTTATGAATGTAACACGAAGTCGTTATATGATAAATTATATTTTTAACCGACTTCAAAAAAAGGAGGAGGTTTCTCAATTCGACCGTATATGGATGTTTTTTTTATGTATTTACGCGAATAACTTCGTCATTTATGAACCGATTTTGATGATTTTTTTTTAATGGGAAGGAGATATCCCAACGGTGGTACCATAATAAGGACACTAAGATCTGATGATGGCATCCAAGAAAAACGAGTCGAACCTTGAAGCCGGTTTTTATTTTGTTAAAATTTTACTTGTTACATGTTGGACTTTACTACTATCTATACTTAATTTAATATATAAAGCTCAAGAGTTTTATTGTTTGAACGCGCTAATCTCAGGAACAGCTGGTCCGATTTAAAATCTTATCTTTCAGTGTTGGATAGTACATTTATTGAGGAAGGCTATAGGCTATATATCATCACGCTAAAATAAATAGGAGCGGAGCACCAATGAATAATGTTTTAAAAACGGGGGAAAATTATTACGCTACGGGCAATAGGAGACGCAAACGAGGTTGCGTGGGTCAGCCGTCAGCTAGTTTTAGCATATATAGCAAAATTCGTTCAGGAGTTCTGTATGACTCACCAACAGATATAAACAGACGGCACAATGAAAATGAAAACTATCGCCCACACACTGAGCGTACCTTGACCGTGCACTAATAGTACCGCGCGCGTACCCACTGTTTCATATAATGACATACATCGCTCCAATGGGATAAACGCCTACTTATTACAAGGTTGTGACGATCCAGGCAGCACTGTGAGCTCCGGGCCATTCTACCGTCGTATGCCGACACTACGGCTGGCCAATTGCCTGTAATGACACCACTCGAATGCGTATCCGTCCAATCAACTCCTAAGACAAGAGGATCCTTCAGTCTGCTCGATCTGCCGACTGCTAGTGGGTCGCTGTGTATCAGGGCTAGTGTTTACCGAGTGACTGTTATGAAGTGACGTGTCATAAAGTTTAAAATGAATGTGGTGTTGCACGCGGCGGGAACGTACCTCGTGGGAAATTCCAAAAGTCAAAACATATCTTTAACGATGATTGATTGAACTGTACAGTGGAGCAACACTTTGATATCATGAATGGCATAAATGCTGCGGCTGAAAAGCCGGTAACGGGAGCTGAGATACCAGTGAAAGATGAACCTAAAGCCAAGAAGTTTGGTCTCAGAGAAAAATTGATGCTAATCCGGTCCAACATAACTGTGGAACCTATAATAGCGTGCTATATAATGTCTAACGTGTTCTCAGGACTGGCAGTGCAAAACTTAAATCTGGAAAAAGCATGTAGGGTTAATTTGGGATACGACGATGAAGTGTGTTCGGCGTTAAATAAACGGCAGACAGAGAATTATACTTTAGAAGAATCAGAAGTACAGAAGTTGACTGCGTCAGTGCAGGCCTGGAAAAATATTGTTCAAACCACTTTTCCATGTATATTAATATTATTCGTAGGATCATGGAGCGACAAAACAGGGAAACGAAAAGCATGTATTCTCCTGCCAATTGTTGGGGAAGTTTTGTGTTGCACGAGTTTTATTTTAAACACATATTTCTTTTACGAATTGCCTCTGGAGATTACTGCCCTCTCAGATCTATTTCCATCGTTAACCGGTGGTTGGATAACAGTGTGCGTCGGTGTGTTCAGCTATATAGGTGATATAACAACATTAGAAATGAGGACATTCAGAGTAGGAGTGGCCAACTTGTGTATGTCTCTCGGGATTCCGATCGGTATGTCACTCAGTGGCATTTTGCTGCAGCAAATTGGATATTACGGAATATTTTTAATATCGAATTGTTTGTACCTTACAAGTTTGATCTACGGATACATTCGATTGAAAGATCCTGTCATATCTTCGGATAGGCAAAGAGTAAGTATATTTGAACTCGTAATTGTGTCACTGATTGCTAACATTTCTGACAAGAAAATTTTCAGGTCAGGTTTAATGGGATATTGGTATGTCGCGATAAGTATAAGAAACGTTGAGGCTATACATCATTTGCAGAGTAGCTCGACAGGGCGGTTAGTCCTATGTCTAAGTGATAAATTGCTCTGCGCCCACTACGCAAATTCGAACGAAGGGGGACATCGTAACGCAATCAGCGTTTTACGCGAGGCTCGCATAGGTGTCGACTGCGATTTATATCCCCCGTCCTTTGACATTGCCAATACATCTACAGCTATATAAAATATTGCAGCTTTTCAATAGTTCTGTTTTAAGATTGATTGATGACGCCCAGTAGTTGCGTAGTCCTTATAAATGTAACACTATTTTTTATATGCTCTTTTTTGTTGTTGTAAAATAGTGAGAAATTACGTGCGTTTGAAATTTGAAATAGTATAGGCTTATACCTAAAATAATGGATGTTTGCTCATGAAAACTTATGTCATATAAGCTCAGTCTGCTGCATTTTGAATTTTGTATGAAGTGGCAAATTTGAATGAAGTGGCGATTATATCAGGATTTTGCATAAATGTAATATTGCACTCACGCAGCCGTCTCCTTCGTATTGAAAGAAATTCGTCCACTCAATTTGTATATCAATGACTCAATAGTACATAAAATGCTATCTTTCAATATTAATTCATTTCGGAATTACCTTTTGTTCTGTCGAATCTTTTGCTTCTTTTGCCAATGTCTGAAAAAGATGAAGTAGTTGTAAAGATTCAAGTACTAGAAATGTGTTTCTTAAAATTATTCCTAAGTTAATTCAATTTGAATTTATATCAATGAAATAGTTTGAATTCTGCACTTATTCTTTTACGTCATTATTCGTTTTGTAAGAATCGAATTTCATGTTTGATTCATTCAACAGTTACAATCATTTGTTAGTCGAAGATTGAAGCACAATATCAGATTAGATGATTTACTAATTTGAATAGGACTCATATTCATAACTTATCCTATACTTTTATCTATATACAATACAAGAAAGAACCTCAAAGTTATTTAATCGAATCAATCTGCCAAACATAATTATCATCATCATCGGCCAATCGCAGTTCACTGCTGGACATAGGCCTCTCCAATCCCACGCCACTTGATTTGGTCCACATAGTCATCAAGATACACCACATAGTGACCAGTTTACCCTTTTTAACCGACTTCAAAAAAGGCTCCCAATTCGACTGTTTTTTTTTAATGTTTGTTACCTCATAACTTTCGACTGGGTGAACCGATTGTGATGACTCTTTTTTTATTTGAAAGCTGGTGCTTCCCGAATGGTCCCATTTAAATTTGTTTCAATTTGGAACAAACAATTTATGATTATGTCTATTTCAAATTTAAAATACTCTATTAAATAACCTGTTGAAATTTTGAGGCATAAAGACAGTACCCAAGAAACTCTTGTTTGTATTCGGAAATAAAACTGTTTGTCGATTTAGTACATTAACCATCTTAAATCAGAGTTCTGGTCTCATGGATGCAAATTTTAATTCTTCCTCATTAAAATGTATCATAGTTGAATATCAAAAAATCCTATGTTCTGTTATTTTGATTACATATTAAATTTTCCTTGTAGTAGTGAAATAATAAGACGGTTAATGCCATCACCCCTTTATTCATTCTATGGATATCGTTGTTTGCTCTCTAAGTCGGCTCTGAAGTAAAACTGCGGAAGACAACAACACTGCCAAGAGAAGGCAAAATTAAAACAAGTAATGGTATGGACATTAGTCCATACCTGGTACCATATTGGTATGGCATTGGATTCTGGTCAGCGTGGTATACTTGGTCAAAAACCACCTTTCTAAGGAAATATTTATATCCAGTAGTGGACAATTCAAGGCCGTTAATGATTGATTTGTGGTTAAATATAGTTCTTGTTGGTATCCTAGCACTTTTACTATGATATTGTATTAATCGATTTCACTTAAATTACTGAGTACTATGCTGATAAATTATAAAATATTAGCTGACCTGCGCATCTTCGTCTGCGTCTCTCCAAAAGAAATATTTTTTCCAACTTCCCCAACATTTTTAGTCGATACCCAGCTCCTGTTGAATGTAGCGTGATGTTATAAAACCTACAACCTTCCTCGCTAAATAGGCTATCCAACAAAAAAAAGGAATAAGCTTAATCGGTTCAGCCGTTCACGCGTGATGTCATGACCAAGGCAAATAGGGATTCATTTTTATATATATAGATTTACATGTTCAATTTCAATGATAAGAAATAAATTACGGCTACTATTTGAATATTTTTCATTGATTTGTATTATTTAGAATT
Organism: Diaphora mendica; assembly: GCA_949125395.1. NCBI lineage: Eukaryota > Metazoa > Arthropoda > Insecta > Lepidoptera > Erebidae > Diaphora > Diaphora mendica. Next base: position 25,022,131 of record OX421316.1, read on the forward strand.
TGATACCATTTTTTATTCTTTTTGCCAAGACAGCAATACGGGATTTTCGCCATCTTACATTGAATAGATAAACACTTTGGTTCCTAACATAGATAAAGCTTAATATTGGTCTTTGTATGTCAAGTTCGGAATAACAGAAAATTGTCGGAACTACAATTGTCAATTTGCTAACTGTCCAGAGTTTCCCGAAGTTGCTCGTTTATTACTATTTCGTGGTATTACCGTTGTAGCACTGCTTGTATTACAGAATATTTTACATTTTAGCGACACATAGGAATCTGAATTGGATTCTATATTAAGAATTTTTTATCTTATCTTTATTTTACACGATCACAAAAAGAGTATACGCAGATCTCTATTACTCTTGTGACGCCTCTGGTGTTGCGGGTGTCCATGGGCGGCGGTAATCGCTTACCATCAGGCGATACGTCTGCTCGTTTGCCGGTTTATTCCATAAAAAAAAAACTCTTTATTTTAGTTTTACTTTTTATTACAAATAAAAGCTGAAAATAGGCCCGATACCACGCTTGCGACAATACTGTAAACGAAATGAAATTATTTATTTTACAATACAATAACACATTTACAAGCTAAACTTTCTTAGTACAGATGAGTTAACTATAGGCATAACTTTAAAATCACTTTAAAAACTCTTAATGACCGCAGTCGATATCATAACAAGCACCATTCTGTCAGTTGCCACTGTCAAAAAATCATATTTAATAGCAAATTCTGTCCTAAATTGTGCCGAATACAAATTATCATACAAAATATTTACAAATCTAAGGAAGCTTGACGATGACATTAAATTTAAAGACCTATAATATTCTAATTATAGTCAGGTACTTTTTGGGGTTAATGTACTGAGACATCGTTACGAAAGTTTTTCTTGGATATAAATAATACTAGTGGTTGCCCGCGGCTCCGCCCGCGTATATGTCGTTTATCGCGGTAAATAGTAGCCTATATGTTATTCTGATGTCTATGCTATATTACTATAAAGTTTCATCCAAATCTGTTCAGTAGTTTTTGCGTGAAAGAGTAACAAACATCCATCCATCCATCCATACATCCATCCATCCATACATCCATCCATCCATCTATCCATACATCCATCCATCCATACTTACAAAATTTCACGTTTATAATATTAGTAAGATTATAGTCAATACGTAACGGCTAGATTATTATCATAATAAAGTATTTCCTTAGTAATATAAATATAGGTAGACGGGATTGTGATTTTACAGAACTAGGCTGCACAGTTTTTGTATTGTGTAGGGGGCACACGATCAGACGGGTCACCTCATAGTCAGTGGACCACAGCCGCCTATGAAACATTTTTACCAAAGTATGGCTCTCCGAAAACAAAAAGTTTGCTGTCATGTGCCCATACTGATTACTCAATATTCCCATCAACTTGTAAAACTAATGCTATAACACATACACAGGAGCAACCAGTAGGCTGTCGAGGATGGGTGTGCTCGTTCTTCGACGCACGCCACGTTCGCGAGACTTTGACAGTCGCCTTCAGGACTGGACCGAGGCGGCGAAGACTCAGGGTTTCACTACTCATAGTTGTAGTATGCGTGATATTTGGCCCATTGCATGGTAAGTAACTTCGCAATCTCAGTTGCACTACATAATCGACCTAGTGGCGGTTTGGCGACGAGTGTTATGGGTTCGATTCCCACATAGTACAACACTTTATGTGATCCAAATTGTTGTTCTGACTCTGGGTGTTCTTTGTGTCCGTTTCGTAAATGTATATAAAGTCCCGTGTGACACAGGATATATTCATCTTAATCAGACAAAAATAAGGTCATTTCATTTGTCAAATCGTCAGATCTTAGTTCTCTTTTAAATGTCTGGTTCCATTTCGAGAGCTTTTCGTCTGAAATAATCATAGTTACTACATATACTCGTTGAGATTCCAAGTAACTAATGGTAAGAGGTATGCCATTTATTCCCAGTGTTTAATGGAATCTACTCATTCTCAACTTGTAACATTTTCTTAAGATGTTTACATGTTAGTTTTACCCGTATTCAGAGTCTAGAACCAGGGTTTTATAATATAAAACTAAGTGGCACAAGTGTTTGGAACATTAACATATTCTAGTCTTGCTCATTTACTATTTTAGTCTTACTGTAGACTTAATCTAGTCAATTTGCAATTATAACGGGTAGTTTGGCAAAACTTGTTTTTGTCTACATATTAGATGTAACGGATTCCTTCTAAATAAAACATTACATGTTTGTAATGTAATCAGTATTACATATAGAACACAAGCTCGCTCACGACTCGTCAGCTGTGTCGCGGTTCCTAATGTAAAAAAAAACTCGATCCAATATTTCTTAAGATTAGCAGACTAAACTAAAGAAAGAATGATATTGATGATCTTCTATACAAATAAATAAAATTGGAGTGTCTGTTTGTAATATTAAAATAACCGCTTTGTAGGGTTCCGTGCCAAAGGCAAAAAACGGAACCCTTATAGATTCGTGATGTCTGTCTGTCTGTCTGAACATCTGTCTGTCTGTCTGTCTTTCCGTCCGTCCGTATGTCACAGCCAGTTTTTTCCGAAACTATATGAACTATAATGTTGAAACTTGGTAAGTATTTGTATTCTGTGAACCGTATTAAGATTTTCACACAAAAATTGAAAAAAAAACAATAAATTTTGGGGGTCTCCATACTTAGAACTGAAACTCAAAAATTTTTTTCCATCAATCCCATACGTCTCATGTATGTATCGTATATACGTATCATCTACGGATAGGTCTTCAAAAATGAAATGGAGGTTTCTAATATCATTTTTTTCTAAACTGAATAGTTTGCGCGAGAGACACTTCCAAAGTGGTAAAATGTGTCCCCCTGTAACTTCTAAAATAAGACAATTATAAAACTAAAAAAAGTATATGATGTACATTACCATGCAAACTTCCACCGAAAATTGGTTTGAACAAAATCTAGTAAGTAGTTTTTTTTTAATACGTCATAAATCGTAAACTGCAATTCACCTTTCATTCAATCAACACAAATATAAAAATAAAAATTATATTATGTTACTTGGTGCTGCGGAACCCTTCATGGGCGAGTCCGACTCGCACTTGGCCGCTTTTTTACTAAATGAAGTAACTTAGCTACTTTTTTTAGACTAGCTTCGCTCCGCGGCGTTGTCGGTACGACAGTAACACCGCGGGACTCAGCTAATAGTTTAATAAAACTAAAAACCACTCTTACAAAAGTTGGTTATAAACACAAACATCAAGGAGAAGATATTGTCTGTTTAAAAAAATTGCGTTATAAAAATAGTACAGATTATTAATATAAGTTTATATTATATATGACATACGCTGTGCGTAAAAGTAAAAAAAAAATAGATTAAAAAAAGTTTTTATTATGCGACGGGTCTTAGACAAATTAAATTTAGTGTCTTCTAAAACCAAGATTATTTTTACATACCTATCCAATTCTATTTGAGTATTTATTCCTAAACTGATTAAATCTTTAAATTTTATATAGGCTTTATAAATATAGATATAGGGTCTTGCAAGTAATTGTGCTTTTAATTTTATGTTTGGGTTTATTTAGGCTCGAATATGACTAACATTATTTATGTTTTTGCAGGTGAAATGAACGTCTTATACCTGTTTATGAGGTACAGGTTCAACTGGGATGAGGTGCAGTTTAGCATGTTCTGCACATACAGCATCATCACTAATTTAGTTGGTGAGACTCTAATTCTACTTATATTGTTCATTCTATAATCAACCGCCGCCAATGGACACCCGCAACACCAAAGGCGTCACAAGTGCGTTAGGGGGATGGGAGGAGGGGTAGGGGATACAACGCTGGTGAGATGAGTTGGTATAGTGTTTGTGTCAAGATTTCCTTGTTTTTGGCGTGATGTTATAATGTGCAGTATATTCCCTTCAGTGCAAGTGTAAGCTCTTACAACATGGGCATAATAGGGTTGATGATACTCTGAATTCGAAATCTACATGGGTAATCCGACATTTTGTAATTACACTTATTGCAATTAACGAATTCAGTACAGCTATTTAAACCTTTTTGATAGTAGTGATTTATTGTATCACTAGGATAAATTTATATTAAATAATTATATACCAACCGAAGTCGACTTTTGAGTTGCTCAGTTTTTTTTTATGGAATAGGCGGGCAATCGAGCAGGCGTATCGCCTGATGGTAAGCGATTACCGCCGCCCATGGACACCTACAACACCAGAAGCGTCACAAGTGCGGTGCCGGCCTTTTGGGGATGGGAGGGAGGTAGGGTTAGGGGATTGGGGTTTGGGCCTCCGGTATCCTCCCTCACTTGGTGAAACACAGCGCAAGCACTATTTCACACCGGTTTTCTGTGAGGCTGTGGTTTCACTCCGGTCAAGCCGTGCCAAAGCGTGGCTCTCCCACGCTTTGGGGGTCAGTTTCTTGGCAACTCTTCTATGAAAGCTTAGAGAGTAATTATTAGGATGCGGGGAAAAATATCGTCTCCAATGACAGTAAAACAAACATCAGCAGTGCTTATCTTGATTTTCGATCTTCATCAATAACTTTTAAATAATTAAGCCTTCTCCGAAAGGAGGTTAAACAACAAGTTTAACAGTAATTCTTGACAAGGGCGTGTTCGAAACTGATACTGTACTTAAAGAAGGTTTTAGGAGACGTAACATAAAAAAAACTCATACAACAACACTTTGGATGACTTAAGATTAAATTTAATCTGTCATCTAAATTTGAATTTTTAACCGACTTCCAAAAAGGAGGAGGTTCTATGTTCCACTGTATGTATTTTTTTTATTTTTTTTTATGTTTGTTACGCGATTACTCCGTCAGTTGTGGACCGATTTAAAAAAAAAAAATTGTATTCTAAAGGGTATGCTTCCGCGATTGCCAGCATATCAGGATCTGATGATGGGATCCCAGGGAAATCGAGGGAAACTCTCATTTTTTATAGGCAAATACTATGTGTTTCGTATATTTTCTGAAGTTACACCCGCATTTGCGTCTGGTAGTCATCATTTTATGATGATGAGCTGATGATGTAAGGTACAACTCCTTAACGGTTAGGAGTTGGAGGATAAATCTTTAAATATCAGATGTATATATGTTACCTTTAGTCGTATTCACTCAAATTATTTAGGTAAGCTGATGATGGAAGGTGGAAGGTACAACTCCTCAACGGTTAGGAGTTGGAGGATAATTCTTTCAATTTCATACGTATCTAAAGACCTTCAGTCGTATACTTTCAAGTTATTTAGGTGAACTGATGATAGAAGGTTAAACTCTTCAACAGTTAGGAATTAGAGGATGATTTCAATATGACACGTACGTTTAGACCTTCATTTGTATTCTTGATGATGAAATTTGATGAAATAGTCCAACTTACTACTTACCTACGATTGTTTGCACTAAAAACTGAAAAATAAAAACTTTTTATAAAAAAAAAAACCGACTTCCAAAAAACATCCAACGAAAACTCTCTGCCAAAAAAACACTTAAAAGCGTAAAATAAACTGGTTCTTCATAAATTGCCTATACCTAATTCTTTATTCATTTAAATAGTAGTATTATAATGTGTGCTAGGTACCTAAAATCTGTTTGAAGTCGGTGCCAAGTGACCACAAGCACCAGTAGATGACCACTTAAGGGCACAAAGTTTCCTTTTTTCATGTTTTAGCTGAATTTTGTTCCGATTTCAATCAGTTTATATTTGTAAATTCTGATAAAGTATTTTATCTAAGCATGGGCAATGTTTTTCTTGTACAGTTATAGAGTAAAGAAAATCAAAATAGTTACCATAAACAGGGTCACTGGGTTCCTATTATTTGACATTTAAAAAGTGTAATTGCTATGAAAATTGGTACAAATAATCAAAGAATATGTTTACGCTGTGTCACTCAACATAAAAATGACGGCCGTGTGTAATATTCCAAAATGGCAAATGTGGAATTGGCGCGCTTTAATACACAGAGTGCAGCATTGTTTTTTAAATAAGGAATCAGTTTAAAAATATGCCACGAATTCTTATTATATGGGTTCATACGTATGAGTGGTCAACTATAGGTACATGGTCAACAAGTAGTACTCTTACCCTAAATTATAATGCATGTGCAGAATTTTAAATGATATTTCTAGGTTTAACGGGTAAAACATTTATTTCATTAATCTTGGTTCAAGCCCCATTTAGAGCAAACTAAAGTCTGATATGGACTTTACAAATTGTGATCTGGTAATCCAACATTTCTATTCTATTTAATGGGACGGGTTCACACAAAATTTATCGTTAAAAAGGTCTTAGGTTATTTACGAAGATTTACAAAAGCGATAAAGAAATATTTGTGAATAATTTATCTTCAGAACTATGCACGTTATTTCATTAGTCTTGTGTATCGTGAATAAATATATTTTCTACTATGTGATAAATGAGATCTTTTTACAATGTTATTTGAAGGGTACACCTAATGGATATAGTTCTTTGATGTGAATAACTTTTAGTTCGACTTTCAAATGTACTTATTATTATGTTTTCGTTTAGGGTAAAGTATGAAAAAGATATTCAGAGTTATAGTAGAAATATAATAAATAATACCCGCGGCTTCATACACGTTGTTATTTTTTATTTTGTATTTAGCACTTATTTACTTATTTCGGCTACATTTTAAATATGTAACTGCAGCGGTATAGGCTCTGAGTTAATGAAATAGTATATCAGGCCAAGTAATTTTGGGCAAGTAATCAGGGCAGCTCAAATTCGCAATTCACTAGTTAAGATAGTTTTATGAACTCGAGAAGAGAATACGACATCTTTATGGAGATCTCTTTAAAACTTATTAAAGATTATAAGTTTAGTGACTTAACATAAAACTCAGATAAAACCTAAAGTGATGTTCTAAAATGCGAAAAACGCTTTTGGTGCCCTCACAATTCAGTTCAATTTCGTTATTTCAAATGTCCTCGTTATATTAGGTACGCTGTTCTCCATCAGCATATTCAGTGGCTTCATGAAGTTGGATGACACCATAGTTGGTATTATCTCCTGCACCAGCAAGATCCTGGCGTCCTTCATCTTTGCCTTTGCAACTACGGCCACGGAAATTTATTTGGGTGAGTTTTCTTTTCCTATTTTTTATCCTTCGACAAAAAGAAGACAGGTAATACGAGTGTATGTGTGGTGTCATTTATTTGTAAATTCAAAGACATTATATATATAAGTAAAAATAAAACACGACTGTATTTGTGTTAAAACTGAGTTAAAGACTTACTTGTACCCGGTTAGAGGTTTGTATCTTTATTTCGTGGGATGGGATTCCAGTGGTATACTATCGCATCGCGAGTTTGATGCCTTGTTTATTACGCTATCACTGAATCGTATGTATTTATTAAAATAGAATACTATAATCTATTTAAAACCTGCCTACAAAAAATGTAAGCTGAAACACATGAAAACAAGCTGGTTACCCTTTACGTTTTAAATTTATAGTTTTGGAAAAAAAAAAAGTGATTTATTAATCTACATATTTTATTTTGTACTTGTTTTAGTCAGATTTACAAAAATGTTAAAAATATAAAAATGGAAATATGATCCTTAACAACATGTAGATGTTGTTAAGGATCATATTTCCATTTTTTTAAAAGAAGTTATTATTAAACAGATGTGGCCTTTTATAAGGCGAAAATATATAGATTTTATATTTATACACTGTCTATGATTGTTGCAGCTCCGCTGGTAGAGATCTTCAACGGAACATCATTCATTGCGATGAGATCGATTGCATCTAAACTAGTAACTAGTGAAGAACTGGGTACGTATTGCAGTTTTTGTTCAAAGGCTTTTTATCATGCTTTACAATCTTCTACAATTTACTTAAAATACTTGTCGAAAGCAAAACTCCTCCCGAAATCGTATCCTCCTTCTTTCGGACACGGACACAGTTTAGAAATATAAATAAATGTGTACAGTCGGTTAAATTTTCATTAAATGATTGATATTGATCTACAGTGAGAAGTAGATTAAAAAAGAAACAAAAGGTAGCTACTTAGATTCCAATTAAATGTCAAAGTGCCGTAAAACCATTCAGCGCGTTTTTTTTTTTAATAAAAGACAACTACCGCACTAGGAATAAATCCTGTGTCTCGGGGGACTTTACAAACATACATGAAACGGATACAAATAACACCCAGACTTAGAACAACAATTTGTGGATCACACAAAGTGTTGTCCTACGTGGGATTTGAACCCACGACACTTGGCGAAGTAGGAAACGGCGTGGTGACCGTTAAACCACTAGGCCAAACGTGCAGTCAAGTGCAGATTATATCGTACTATAAATATATATCATTAAAAATATTTGATTTTTGAACTTATTAAAAAAAGGTGGAATATAAATACCTATTATGATTAAATTTAAAGTATAAAGAAATCTCAACTACCTATTCTTAAAGCAATTTTATTCCTGTCCAAGCTGAAATTAGGTCTGGAAGAGATTGCTGTCAGACATGAGGTAGCCTTTGTTACGCGGTTTTTATCGTGATTGTACGTTATATTCCAGGTATTCTTTGTGCTTCTAATAATAATATAATAGGTCTCTTTATTGTACACCAGATTAATTCCAAGGTTAAATTAAAATAAAAGAAGTACAATTGGCGGCCTAAAGACTTTCTAAAACGTATATTTAAGGTAGAGGAATATTATATACCTACACTCAGTACATTTATCTACAAACTAGCTGACCCACGCAGCCTCGTTTACGTCTACTATTGCCCGTAGCGTAATAATTTTCCCCAGTTTTTGTAACATATTTCATTGGTGCTCCGCTCCTATTGGTCTTAGCTTGATAATATATAGCCTATAGCCTTCCTTGATAAATTGGCTATCTAACACTAAAAAAAATTTTCAAATCGGACCAGTAGTTCCTGAGATTAGCGCGTTCAAACAAACAAACAAACTCTTCAGCTTTATATAATAGTATAGATAAGATTTAAAAACCGATTTAGCATACTTTAGCAACATAATTTCATTAGAAATGTAAAGTGAGGTAAACAATTAGCTAAGCTTCTGAATTTAGACAGGTCCTTTCATTGATCCACGTGTTTTGTTGTTGTTAAGAAAGTTTTAATACCTGTACAAGAAAAAACTTAACAAGGTCTTATTAAAGATATATTTATACTCACATAAAATATGTTCAACAAGGCATTGCCCTTACTTTGACGTTTGGGCTCTTGATTAAAATTCGGAATGTAGCTTTACTCTTTAAAGGAGCGCTCGTCAGGTAGAAATGCGGTAAAATTACATTAATATCGTTTGAGGAAACCTGAATCTTTTGATGTACTTCAATAACATCAAATAGCATAAACTTATCAAAATCGAAAAGCTTTTATTTCAAGAAACTCCAGGGTTCCAAAATGACATTCCTATGGAGACGAACCGGCAAGATGCTCCACAAGATATTAATCTAAAATACATGTGATGTTCTCGTAGCCGATTACGGCCATGGCGGCCAGTCTCAACGGAGACCAGCCAACTACGCAGCAGATATTATAGTGCACAAGTGTGTGCGCAAACACAGGTGCACTCTCTGTTCCCTCACTCTCATAATCCGATGAAACGGTTAACCGACACGACCGGGGAGAGATCAGGCGCAGGATGGACAGCTTTACGTACTCTCCTAGTCACGGGGGTTCAGACCCCAATTTCCAAACACCGAGCTGTTATTAAATATTTCTATAATCAGAAAAACTCAATAACACTTTTTGGCTCGACCCGGGATTCGAACCCGAGACCTCTTGATCGGCAGTCGCATACGTCAACCGCTAGACCAACGAGGCAGTTGAAAACACATGTACAAAGCATAGAGCACCAATAAATAAACATAACCCTATAATACCTAAAAGCAGATAGCAGACAGATGAGAAACGAAATAAAACTTTTACACACAATAAATATGTAGTCCTAATAAATCCCTCATAGGAATGTCAAGACAAGGTAAAATAAAGTATATTGATAGGTTTTTGTAATTTTATTTTCTTTTAGGTAAAGTGAACTCCCTCTTCGGTTTGGCCGAGGCGATGATGCCCTTGGTCTACGGTCCTCTGTACTCCAGGGTCTACATGGCAACGCTGAATATTTTGCCAGGAGCTGTATTCCTGCTCGGAGCTGGAATGACTGTGCCTGCTGTTGCTATATTTGGGTAAATAATATTAAATATTTATATCATCACATCCCGTGGATGTTATGAGAACTGGCTAAGGCTGAAACTACGTATAACAACAGCACTGCAAGGAGAAGGAAAACTAAACAAGCCTTATGACTAACTCTCTTATTACTCTTAACACAATGGAAACAAAAGTTAGCGATTTTCTAAAGAGTTGAATACCGTCGGAAACACTGAAATTGCCAACAATTTTGGTGGAGACGCGCCTTTAAAAAGACGCTATGGCCCCTCCGTTCGGCGGCCTGTATTGCTCTATGCTCGTGATCAAATTCAAATATTTTACCTCATATTAATCATTTAAAAGATCCAACAAGTCTAAAACAATAATACTCGTAAAGCCAATTTCGGCTACAAGACGATGTCACTGAAGATTTCAATTTAAGTTAGACGATTGATAAAATTCTTTAATACCTATTGAAAACTTGTTTTACAATTTTATGAGACTTTGGCACTTTTAGGGGTAATTAAATTTCTGATATCATTTCCAACTTTGAGATGTGCGATAAGTACGTATCAATAGACGGAGTCAATTTACTAACTGACTGTCTTTTATTCTTTGATTTTCTTCATTATACAGTTTACTGCTTATGAATAATACTAAATAATAATAAATATTTCAGCCATCTAACACACAACGCCCTCTAGTCCCAAGCTAAGCTGAGCTTGTGTTATGGGTGTGTTAGACAACTGATATATCCACTATGTTAAGCTGGGTGATATCGGAATAAATCACAGAATCTACATGTGCAAAAAAATCGTTAACGTAAGCCCAAAATACAATGCTAATTAATTGAACATTTAGTAACAATAATAAAAAAAGACGCTTTTATCGAAAATACTATTGGAGTCGCAGTGCACATCGAAGAAATTACTGCGGCTGGTTAGCAATTTATAAAGGCTCGGCTCGGGATAATAGAATAAAAAGTTTTCAAGTATTGACTAATTTAATCAATTTAAGACTATTTGATAATTCTCTGTAGAAACTGCTGACGTAAAGAATACAGTTTCTATTTTATTTTATGGTATGTAACGATAACAGAGAGGCATAACCTTATTAAGAAACTGCGTTTATTGAATAGAGTGAAGCTCTTACCTAAAAGTGACAATCTTTCCCAACAGTTTTCTAGCAGAAACTAAATGTGAGTTTTTGAATAAGCGATGCGAAAAGAATATTAAGAAAGCAAATTACCGTTTAAAAGGAAACAAATAGTTTTTAATATGGTCTCACGCATCATATACGTATCTTTGTTATTATTTGGAGTGATAGTGATATTTTGTGATTATTTGGAGTGTGATACGTATTTGTTAGTGGGAGAGCCACGCTTCGGCATGAATGGGCCGGCTCGACCGGAGTGATACCACGGCCTCACAGAAAACCGGTGTGAAACAGCGCTTGCGCTGTGTTTCACCAAGTGAGTGAGGATATCGGAGGCCCAATCCCCCCCACCTCCCCAAGATGGCGCAGTTGAAAGACAGATTGATACCCCAGGCGGGTACCAAGTGCGCTAGCGTTGGAGAATCCCTGTCTGGGCGTCCGCGCTCAGGACACAACACGCCTGAACGTTGATGCCCAGGCTGCCCCTCGTATTCTGGGGAGGGCAAAATTGCGCTAGATCACGCTCGGGGTAAGAGCAGTAACATCACGGCACCCCCTATCACGCTGGTCGTGGACTTCTGCAACGTCAGGGGATTACATAGTGTGGAGGAACGGGTGTCATGTCCCTCCAACATAAAGGGAGGATCCTCCGACCAGGCGAGGTGATCATGCCCGGCGGGCCAACTGCCCAACGGTTGATGTTGGGATGTTGTATATATGTTAACTGTCGCGAGAACTTTCACTGCGCGATTCAGGATTGGTAATTGGTAGTTTCTTAGTTTCCTTCGTTACTCCGTAGTTCGATGTATCTTCGGTAGATGGCGCTGTAGTATGTGAAGTTGTTGTTGCGCTGTATGTGGAGGTCGCCACATCACTCCCCTCCAAGACCGGAGGTCGATACGTTGTTGAGTCAGCTGTCTGTGGTCTGTTGTGGAGCTTGCCAGTGCCAGGAGTGAGCAGTTCCAGTGAGTCGGAACTGAGTGCCGCAAGTTCCAGTGAGTCGGAACTGATTGCCGCAAGTTCCAGTGAGTCGGAACTGAATGCCGCTAGTCCCAGTGAGTCGGGGCTGAAGTCCGCAGATCCCAGTGAGTCGGGATGGCGTGCGGTGCGCGGTGCTGTGGTGAGGTCCCCAGTGAGTCGGGGCGGTTGCTGCGTAGTGGCTGGCTGCTGCGTAGACGGGAGAGAGATGCTCTGCTTACATAAACCGTAAGTGCAGTGTGCTGTGCCTAGACGCTGATGAGGCCGTAGGGGTAACCAGGCTGGAGCGGTCGCATCCTGCGTGTGGTGTATCCCTGTTGAGGCCGAGGTTGCTGGCTGGCTGTGAGACTTGCTGTGGGAGTGAACATGATGATGGCGTGCTGATGCTGCATCGAAGGCTGCTTCCCATCACGTCGGGGTCACCACTGTGGAGGAACGGGTGTCATGTCCCTCCAACACAAAGGGAGGATCCTCCGACCAGGCGAGGTGATCATGCCTGGCGGGCCAACTGCCCAACGGTTGATGTTGGGATGTTGTATATATGTTAACTGTCGCGAGAACTTTCACTGCGCGATTCAGGATTGGTAATTGGTAGTTTCTTAGTTTCCTTCGTTACTCCGTAGTTCGATGTATCTTCGGTAGATGGCGCTGTATTATGTGATGTTGTTGTTGCGCTGTATGTGGAGGTCGCCACAATAGTAATCTTGATGCTGTCCATCACCACCTCGAGACAGCAAAGCCCTCTTGCTCTTTTAGACCGAGACGCAGATATCGTCTCCTGCGGACACAGCCTACCTCAGCTACCCGAGGCACGTACTAGAACACTCTTTTATGTCTAAAGCCGGAGTGTGCGTGTACGTCAGAGACGATATCAGCTCTCGTCGCCTCAGCAATCTTGAAGGTGGGGACCTCTCCATCTTACGGCTCCGTGTAGACAGCGACGACCGTCCCCGCGTCTATGCGTGCCTCTACAGGTCCCACAGCGGTGAGGCCGAAACTGACCGACTCATTGAGCACATCCAGATGGCCACAGACCTTGTGCAGCAGCAGATCCCTTCCGTAGAGATCACCGTACTTGGCGATTTTAACGCTCACCACGCCAGCTGGCTCAGCTCCAGTAAAACGGATCATGCGGGGAGATCTGTTCACGACTTCGCCCTGGCATGTGGCCTGACACAATTGGTTACCACGCCCACGCGAGTCCCAGATGTGGAGGGGCAGAATTCCTCTCTGTTGGACCTTCTGCTGACTTCTCATCCGGACGGATACCACGTATCCGTAAACGCCCAACTTGGCTCCTCAGACCATTGCCTTGTCCGGAGTACAGTGCCACTCACATGCCCACGTGTGTGGCACTACAAGTCAGCAGATTGGGATGGGATGCGGTCCTTCTTTGCGTCCTATCCTTGGAGACAGTTGTGCTTATCGCCGGAAAATCCCAACACCGCTGCTGCTTCTATTGCTGATATTATGCTACAGGGTATGAAAATTTTCATTCCATCCTCTGTGGTCCCCATTGGTGGCAAGTGTCGGCCCTGGTTTGGTTCATCTTCCAAAAAAGCTTCTCGCAGGAAGCAGGAAGCTTACCAAACCTGGGCTGACGCAGTGGCGGTACGGGATCAAAACACCAGCGCTCTAAAAAGAAGTACAACTTTGCCTCCAGGTCCTTCAAAAGAGACATAGCTAGGGCGAAGTCGGTGCACATTGCTAGGATTGGCGAGAGGTTTGAGCGTCTTCCTTCGGGAACTCGAGCATTCTAGTCTCTTGTCAAGGCTATCGAAGGGAATTTCTGTAAGCCATCCCTTCCACCTTTGCACTTGGGAAATAATCCATTGGCCTATGACGCAAAGGAGAAAGCCGATCTCCTGGCAAAACACTTTGCGTCCAACTCGACCTTGGATGACGGCGAACAGGAGCCGCCTACCATACCGCGGTGCGAGAGCCTTGAAAGCGAAGCGAAGAGAGATCTGTACGCACAACAATCTCGAAAGCGAGAGCGGTGAAACTGGATATCCAGCATACGTGCTGGATATCCAGTTTCACCAACGCTCAGTGCGTATAGCACTTTTATCCCTGGATATCCATAAGTCGAGTAGCCCGGATGGTTACCCCCTATAGTGTTGAAGATGTGCGCTCCAGAGTTGGCACCGGTCTTAACGCGTCTTTTTCGGCTCTCCTACTCTTCTGGCGTAGTCCCAACAACATGGAAGGCAGCATTAGTCCACCCGATCCCAAAAAAAGGCGTTCGCTCTTATCCGTCCAACTACAGGCCAATAGCCATTACTTCCCTCTTCTCGAAAATAGTGGAGTCCATCATCAACTATCAACTCCTATGGTATCTAGAAGATCATCATCTGCTTAGCGACCAGCAGTACGGCTTCGTAAGGGTCGATCGGCTGGTGATCTTCTGGTATACCTGACACATCGCTGGGCACAGGCGATTGAGACTAAGGGGGAAGCCTTGGCAGTAAGTTATGACATCACGAAGGCCTTCGATCGGGTCTGGCACAAAGCGCTTCTTTCGAAGCTCCCTTCCTATGGGCTTCCCGAGAAATTATGCGATTGGGTCACTAGCTTTCTAGCATATAGAAGCATTAAGGTCGTAGTCGACGGTGAATGCTCTGATTCCATATCTGTGAATGCTGGTGTCCCGCAAGACTGTGTGCTATCGCCTACTTTGTTCCTCCTCCATATCAATGACATGCTGCAAAATTGCGGCATTCATTGTTATGCGGATGACAGCACCGGCGATGCTTTTTACACCGGCCGCGCCAATATTTCTCGGGAAAACGTCATTGAGAGTCGAAACAACTTGTGTCTGAAGTTGAGACTTCTTTGGAAAAGGTCTCAGATTCGGGTAGACTTAATTTAGTCCAATTTAACCCCACAAATACACAAATTTGCGCGTTCACCACTAAAAAACTTCCGTGGGTCGTATGTCCTCGTTTCGAAGGCACTCCACTATCTGCCTCAGCCAATATTGGAACTTGGTGTCGACATGTCGAGCGAAGTCCAGTTTCGTGGCCACCTGAAGGTAAGGCCAAATTGGCCTCGACAAAGCTTGGTGTGCTAAACAGATCGAGACAGTGTTTCACTCCGGCCCACCGCCTTTTACTTTATAAGGCGCAGGTTCGGCCTCACATGGAATACTGTCCCCATCTTTGGGCGGGGGCACCCCACTATCAGCTCCTCCCTTTGGACCGCATTCAACGGAGAGCGACTGGAGTCGTCGATTGCCAAGAATTTTCAATACGGCTAGACTCTTTGGCGCTGCGTAGAGATGTAGCTTCGCTGTGCATCTTCTACCGCATTTATCGTGGGGAGTGCTCCGAGGAATTGTTCGGACTGATTCCTGCCGCCTCTTTCCGCCATCGTCCTACGCGACTGAAGTTTCATCCCCATCATCTAGATGGTTGGCAGTCCACAGTTGTGCGCTTTTCCAGGAACTTTCTGCCCCGCACAACAAAACTGTGGAATGAACTGTCGCCTTCGGTATTCCCGGACCAATACGACCTTCAAACCTTCAAGAAAAGAGCGTACTCCTTCTTAAAAAGCCGGCAACGCACTTGTGATGCCTCTGGTGTTGCGGGTGTCCGTGGGCGGCGGTAATCACTATATCATAAAATAAAAAATATATGAAAAGTTTTTTAAATTTAAACGTTTTTATCGAAAATAATGTACTAAAATGTAAAAAAAAAATAATTGTCTGATAAAAAATGAAATCGTTGGGCGTAGCGTAAACTGAGTTGACTTGATGGAAACACGGGCCCAACGATTTTATTTTTTATCAGACAATATTTTTTTATTTTCTACCTTTTAGTACATTATTTTCGATAACACCGTTTAAATTTAAAAAACTTTTTTATATATTTTTTTTTTCAAGTTTTTAGTTTTTAATTTTTCATAGTATTTCCTACTAGTCTTAATTCTTACTTCCTATGGCGCTACAACCCAGTGTGGGTCTTGGCCTCTTTCACAATTTGCCTCCAGCGATCTCTATTCATGGCAGCACGTCTCCAGTTGGTCTTCTTTCTTAGAGTAGCCAGGTCTTCCTCAATACAGTCCCGCCAACGCTCCTTGGGCCTACCGTGTGGTCTTTTTTGTTGAGTGACCCAGTTTGTGATGGCCTTTGTCGCTCTTGAGTCAGGCATTCTCTCAATGTGACCTGCCCATCGAAGTCTCTGCGCCCTGCAGAACCGAACGATGGTCTCGATGCCCATCAGGCGATCAACTCATGATTCATACGGATGCGGTACACTCCGTCGCTTTCCATGACTGGTCCTAAGATTTTTTGCAAGATTTTTCACTCAAAAACCTCAAGCTGGCTTTCTTCTTTCAGGGTTAAAGCCCAGGTTTCGCATCCATACGTAACGACAGGCCTTATTATTTTCTTATATATTAACAGCTTGGTTGCTCTGTTAATCAACTTTGACGCTAATAATTTCTTGCATGAGTAAAAACACCTGTTACCCGCCAGGGTTCTGAGACGGATTTCATACTCGATCTTATTTTGGGCAGTGATAGTGGATCCAAGGTACTTCAACTCCCCAACAGCCTCAAACTCGTCCCCATTAATATTGAGAGTTTTTAATACCTGAGGGCGCCTAGAACTAATGAGGTATTTTGTCTTGTTCACATTAATTAGTCCAAACTTGGAGGCGTGTTCTACTAAGGACGGCAAATGCCTCGTAATGCCGAATTGTGTCCTACTTGTGATCACTATATCGTCGGCATGCGCAGTAATCTGAGTGCTGTTGAGGTCTAAAAGTCCTCGGATGTTGAGCTCACGGATAACAGATTCAATGGTGAAGTTGAAGACCAGCGCCGAAAGAGCATCCCCCTGCGGCACCCCAGTGTTAATATCGAACGGCTCAGTTAATGTGTTCTGTACGGACACAACCGATCTCGAACCAGCCATCGTCATCTCCACCAATCTCACTAGTTTACTAGGTACTCCCAACCTAACAAGACTATGCGCCGCAGCGCGTCTGCTAACCCTGTCAAACGCCTGTTTGAATTCAGTAAACAGATGGTGTAAGGTGATGTCATACTCATATGATTTCTCCAGGGTCTGCCTCAGTAGATGAATTTGGTCTGTTGTTGACCGATCGGGCCGGGAACCACATTGGTACTCACCAAGAATCTCCTCCGCATACTTCAATAGCCGAAAATAGAGCACATTAGACAAAACTCTATAGCCATTACAAAGGATATTGATTTCACTGTAGTTTTCGCACTTCGTTTTGTCACCTTTCTTGAAGATGGAATGTATGATTCCAACCGACCACTCTTCAGACATAGTTTCGCTCTTCCATATGTCGTCGATAAGATCACACACAGCCTCCTCCAACTCGGGTCATCCATACTTCAGGAGTTCTGATGTGATGTTGTCTACACCGGGGGCTTTGTTGTTTTTCAAGGTCTTCATGGCCCTTTTCACTTCCTGCACATTCAGAGGTTCAAAGTACGGCTCTCCGTAGTAGTAGTATTGGCCTTCTTGTTCATGTGTGCTACTTTCATCACTGTTGTTTAGAAGCTCCATAAATTACTCCCTCCAGCGACAAGCTGTAGATCGCGGCTGGAATTCCCAACGCTGTGCGTTGACCCCACCGAAGAACTTGCGTATATTGTGCATCCGACGACGTTCTAGCTGCTGCACGTCCTCCTGTAATGCCTTTTTCTTTTTTTTCTGCATATCTGCAATATCTATTTGTAGCTTTGTTCTTTTCGGTGTCTGCCTGGAACAAAATGCTGCTGCTTTAGCCACATTCCGCCTCTCCAAAGCCTCTGTAACTTCCTCGTGAAACCAGTCCCCTATAATTTTTCCTTTCCTTGTCCCTACCTCCTTACTGGCAGCTTTTTCAATAGAGCTCTTAAACACTTCCCACTCCATGTTCTCTGTAGTAGACCCAGTAGCATCCAAACAGCAGTTTTTTGCGAATCGTTGTTCCATTTCGGTCTTTGCTTACCCTGCTCTTGATGTATACTGGAGGTTCGGAATCTGAACTTCCCACCTACTAACGTATGGTCTGACTTGCAGTTTGCACTTCTAAACGAACGCACACCCAAGATGCTAGACCTTCGCCGATTGCATACGAGAACATGATCTGTTTGATTATATCTATTCGTACCAAGTATTTTTCAGGTGCCTTTGTATATATTCTTATGCTCGAATTGCGTGCTACTGATAAACATGTTGTTTCCTGCTGCGAAGTAACATAATCTTTCCCCATTATCATTTGTTGTAGAGTGAAGGGTGTGTTTTCCAGCAACACTTTCTAAGGATGCCTCCTTATCAATTCGTGCATTAAAGTCTCCTAGAACTATCACAGCATCATACCTGGGCACTGAGTCAAACACTTCCTGAAGAGAATTATAAAATTGGTCCTTTCATCCGTTCACCTGCATCCTCGACCGGCGCATGCGCACATATAAAAGTGATGTTATGAAACTTGCCTTTTACTCATTGTTTGCATAATCTGTCATCAATATGCTCAAAACCCAACACTGTTCTCTTTGTTTTCTTATTGACGTAAAAACTAGTCCCGTACATTCCTGTCTGTCTTTCTGGTCCGCTCCAGTAAAATTTGTATTTTTCCCTCTCAATACACCCCGAGCCCCGCCATCTTACTTCTTGGACAGCTGTTATGTACAATCCATATATTTCCAGTTCTCCGGCTATCTCTTCCATCTTACCAGCTTGGAGCATAGTGAGGATGTTCTTAGTACCAAATCGTATAGCATATCGGTTTTTCCGTTTACGTCGCCTAGGTCGTCGTGTAGAGATCAGTCCGTTTCTTTCTTTGTGTGACTTCTCAACTTGGGTCTTTTTATCGTGCTGGGTAGTTGGCCCCGCGATGAACCCTCCTCCAGCCCACAGGCGGAGTTCTACTAGTCAAACGCTTTCATTTGATACCCATATAGTGATATTCGTGACTAAATGTGTAAATCACCATCTTGTAGCGGACGCCATCTTGGATTTTAATATTTTTTTCATAGTGAACTATGTTCTACTAATCAAGCCCTTTCATTTGATACCCATATTGAGGTAGTCGTATCAAAATTTGTAAACTGCCATTTTGTAGCGGCGGCCATCTTAGATTTACAATTAAACATAATTTATTTAATTGAATCGTCACCAGATCTAAAGGTGTGTACAAAATTTCAGATCAATCTGTCAACAGGAAGGGGGTCAAATTTCAATTACAAGATTTGACCCAAACAAACAAATAAATAAACAAATAAACAACCAGGGCAGGCTAAATAAAACCGTTTAAAACCGTTTAAAAAACACACGTAGTAATTTAAACAATAAATTTGCCATAAATGTCGATTTCATAAATTGTTTATAATATCTAACTCTCAATTCCACACACTGCATGTAAAACTAAATCGTTACACAAATTACAATGAAAACGATGCATACAGTTTGCCCATTACAATTAGGTAAGAATAATTTATACAACATTGATGCTGTCAGAAACCATAACTAACAGAAGAAATACAGTGGCGAATCTAAGCGTCTTCCGTTAGTTGGTCTACCAGAGATTCATTTACATTGTAAAACAGTTCCGGGTTCAAAATCTGGCGGTCAGACGGTATTCGAATACGATATTGTAGGTTTATAGTGCAATGAACTTTTAGGCTTTCAATTAATTCGATTACATTACGGACCAAATCGATGAACGAAATTTGGTAACATTTATTCGTTATAATCTTACATTATTTGATTGATGAGATATTGAGTTATTTTTATGAAAATAAATAGTGAATTGATTATTTTCCTGTAGGAAATATAATATAAATAAATTGAGTAATAAATTACAATATATAGAATTATAGACGAACGAAGAACGAAGAGCAATTCTATTATAAATTATTACCTGTATGACGCCTACTTTCCAAAGTAAATTTTTGAATAATTTTATGCTAGTAAGTACTAACTATAGAAACAAATATTTATTTTTCATGGGAAATTTAATTATAACAACTGAACTTTATCATCATCATCTTCTTAGCCTTTATTATTGCCAAGATTATTTGGGGTCGGCTATAGGTACACCTTTGTAACGGGGACAAAAATTATAGATGGTCACTTTTTTTTAATACATCTCTGTCTTCTTTTTAGGGTTCCGTGCCAAAGGCAAAAAACGGAACCCTTATAGATTCGTCATGTCTGTCTGTCTGTCCGTCTGTCTGTCCGTCCGTATGTCACAGCCACTTTTTACCGAAACTATAACAACTATACTGTTGAAACTTGGTAAGTAGATGTATAGATTTTAATACAAAAATAAAAAAAAATTGGGGGTAATACTTAGAGATTATTAGAACTTACCCCATACCCCATACTTAGAACTGAAACTCAAAATTTTTTTTTTCATCAAACCCATACGTTTGGGGTCCATGTATAGGTCTTCGAAAATGATATTCAGGTTTCTATTATATTTTTTGTCTAAACTGAATAGTTTGTGCGAGAGACCCTTCCAAAGTGGTAAAATGTTGGTCCCCCCCCCTGTAACTTCTAAAATAATAGAACCATAAAACTAAAAAAAAATATGATATACATTACCATGCAAACTTCCACCGAAAATTGGTTTAAACGAGATCTAGTAAGTAGTTTTTTTAAATACGTCATAAACCGCAAACAAAAAACACTAATAAAACATCGATCAAAGTTACAACGAACTACAAGAACTTTTATATTATGTTACTTGCTGCTTCGGAACCCTTCATGGGCGGGTCTGACTCGCACTTGGCCGCTTTTTTGGGTTTAAAAATACACTCCCAGCTATAAGGAGTGCGATGGGGTATAATAAAAATTAAAAACCTTCTCCGATTATTTCATACGTTAAAATTAATAATTACTTCATTTGCTTTAATAGAGTTGTCAAGATGAGTCTGTGAATGATGGGGTACTGAAACAATTGGCGGGGGCACGGTCGTGCCCCCGCCAAGACGAGCCAAGCGGAGCGCAAGGGCACTACCTACCTTTTCTCGAAGTGTTTCGTCGTTTTTTTGAACCCTCATAACTTTGGTTCCCGATATCCATCATCCATCATCCGAGTGATATACCAGATCGTTCAAATTCTCAGAATATGATGTTACCAATAGACTAATGAAACATACAAAGTTTCAATTGCATAGCTGTGATACTTTAGATTTTATTGATACCTAAAAAACACCGATTTCGTCACTGACACACTGATGATCATCAAAACTGTTAGGGTACTTCCTGAAGTGCTAGAAAGCTGAAATTTGGTATGTAAACTAAGTTTAGTATACAAACAACAGAAAAATTCCTAAACCTATTACTTTTACCCCCCAACACCCAAATTTGGGGGGTGGAAGTTTGTATGAGACTTTCACAAATGTTTATGCTAGAGGTTTTATTTTTGGTACACGGGCTTTTTCGAAAGAAGAAAGAAAATGTACAATCAATACAGCCCAAAAAAAGAAAAAAAAAAACTGCCTCAAGCAACTTACAAAAAGAAATGAAATCCCACCAAAAACATTTTCATGTAAAATGTTGCCAAGACGACTGCATATGGCTTACCCTGCGAAAAAGATATCAGATCTCATGTGAACCCAAGGTGCCGAATCTACACGCCCTAACTCGACCAACCCTAACTTCATAAACTGTACATCTCAGTAAAAATGTATGGCTTGGCTGTTTCGTTACTTCAGAAACTAAATATTCGTCTAACACATTACTTCAGAAACTAGATATTTGCAAACATTAAAGGCGTTCGTTTTCCCTTCGTGATGGTATGGTAGCGAAACGGCGAAGCCATACATTTTTACTGAGATGTAGAGTTTGTGAAGTTAGGGTTGGTAGAGTTAGGGCGTGTAGATTCGGAACCTTGGCTCTACATGAGATCTCATATCTTTTTCACAGGGTAAGCCATATGCAGTCGTCTTGGCAACATTTTACATGAAAATGTTTTTGGTGGGATAATTATTATTGTTGAAAGACTTCCGTAGTAGAAGGAGGTGTGTTATAAACTTTCTGTTTTTGAGTAAAACAACGGTTTTCCAACTTATGGGAGGTGAAATAGAAGTATAATAGTATTGTAATATATTTGTAACTAGCTGAGTCCCGCGATGTTACCCGCGGTTATTGTCGTACCGCGGGTAACGCCGCGGGACAAAGCTAGTCTAAAAAAGTACCATAACTTACTCATTAAATCATTAGCTATCTGCCAGTGAAAGTCCCGTCAAAATCGGTAGCGCCGTTCTAGAGATTACCCGGAACAAACAGACAGACATAATTTTGTATTTTTTTTATTTTAATGTATACGGTTATTTTAATATTACAAACAGATACACCAACTATATTTATTTGTATAGATATAGATGTATAGATTAACTTTAAAACATTCGAACCTGTCTCGAGGTAAATAACAATTGATATGGAATGGAAAATGAAAATGTTAAAAAAATGTATTTCGGGATACGTGTGTTCAAATTGTACTTCACAGTATAATGTTCTTGTTAAGCCTTAATCTTGTCTGATACCCGAATTAATAGCTGCAGGAAATCATTTCATGGCCTGGTACACATGTCATTTGGAGTTAGCAAATGAACAACAACAACAAATGAACTCTTAAAAAAGTAATAATTGTGGAAGTAAAATGATGTTTATGTAAACCTAAAATGATAGGCACATTACACGAAATCATGACGCAGATGGTTGTCATTGGTGACGAAATGATTATTGTATTGTACATAATGTAATCCTTGTTTATACGTGTTTTAAAAAAAATACTCACGTGTACCTTTTGGGTGTTGATAAATCCTTGGCTCACTGTTTTGCTACATAAAGTAGCAGAAGCTCTTCTTTGACTGCTCTTTCTTCTACTAGTATGTGGCAACGGAGGTGTAGTAAATGTACTGGCCGTATTTATATCTTCAGCGATAACTTCTGGCAGGTTCGACGGAATAGGTTGAAACTAAGTTCTAGGCCGTTTTTCACAGTTCTCGAGTTCTTTGCCAATTGTCCTTAATAATGTAAATGATCCAGAGGAATTGCCATCAACGTGGCTTGAACAAATGTCTAAATGGGAGCTCAATGAGAGAGAAATAATCCACTGTAATGGTCGGCTCAATCGCTTTTCTAGCATCAGTATAACTCCACTGCTTTTACCAATTTATGTTGGTGCCATCACATCCGATTGCAATCAAATGATCCATCGATATCACGGCATTTAAGAAAAAGTTGAATATTTCTTGTTCTACACTTTGCAGTGCCCGTATCAGGTGTAACGTGACCAAATACATTAACTCACCCTAGTGTACATCACGCGTACTGCGTGTATTAACGCAAAGCAAAAAAATTCAAACGTGGTTAAGAAACTTGATGAATATCTTGGCAAAAAAGATCTGCTTCGTCGATTTTAATTAGATGTGACAAAAAATTGCTTTTTTCTTGTCCATTCTGCTTTGTTATCAATCAAGTGTTGAACTTCTTTCTGTTTTGTCACTTAGGTAGTAGCTATCTACTTTAAGTTAGGTTTTTATATTAAGTAAGTAATTAAAGATTAAAGTTACATAATTATATAATAGATAATCTTTTTTGATAACTTGTTCGAATCTTTTAATCAAATTTTTAGCAAAATTATTTTATTGTTGTACATTATACCGTAAAACTTCACGATGTTTTAAAAAAGCGGCCAAGTGCGAGTCGGACTCGTGCATGAAGGGTTCCGCAGCAGCAAGTAACATAATATAAAAGTTATTTTAGTTTGTTGTAACTTTGATCGATTAATTGCGGTTTAAGATTTATGACGTATTAAAGAAACTTTTTTTTTTTTTGTTTGGCCCGCCAAAATGACTCTACTCTGCCTGATGGAAAGCATAAGCAGAATCCACGAGTGGTGGCCACCATACTCATTGCGAATACAACAATGCAGTATGGCGACCCACACTATGGCGGCCTAGTGATGCTTCTGCATCTTTTAGTCTAATCAACAAGTATGGAACTTGTTGACTAGACTAATTGGGCCTCCGGTCTCGCACTCACCAACGAAACACGACAGCACAAACGCTGTCATTTTACGTTGATTTTCTGTGCGAGGGTAGTACCACCCCAGTCGAGCCGGCCCGTTCGTGCTGAAATCAGCGTGGCTCTACTACCTACAAACTACTTACTACTTACTAGATCTCGTTCGAACCAATTTTCGGTGGAAGTTTGCATGGTAATGTACATCTTATACTTTTGTTAGTTTTATCATTCTCTTATTTTAGAAGTTACAGGGAGGGACACACACATTTTACCACTTTGGAAGTGTCTCTCGCGCAAACTATTCAGTTTAGAAAAAAATGATATCAGAAACCTCAATATCATTTTTGAAGACCTATCCGCAGAAGACCCCACACGTACATAGTGCTACATATTATAACTATATACACAAAGTCGACATTTATCGTCGTATTTTCTAAAATCCACACAAGAGACGTCTATACATACATTATGTAGGTATATCTGCATATAATTAATTGACGCAAACCGTGGCGCAGAACTACAAGTTTGTACAAACCGCTGTTTAGCACGCCCCAAAGTAAATACAAACAGACAAGCTTTGACTCTGAGGCACATCCTGAACTAAGTAGGTACGATTATGCTTGCTGCAAAGTAATGTAAATGGTAATTCTACTTAACCAAAGTTCAAATTCGTGCGACATGATTTTTAAGGACAATAATATTTGCTGTAATAGTGTCAGTATTTTATTACCTTCTTTTTATTGACTAAAAAAACCTACAAGTCATGCATCTTCCTAATATTATGCTGTTTAGTGTTGCCCGTACTCGTCATACCTCGTGTTCTTAGAAATATCTTACTAAGACAATTCTATCGATTTATCACTACTCTATCCATCTATCTATCCATATATTCAAGTTCAAATTCAAGAAATTTCCTTTTTAGGGTTTCCTGCTAAAGGCAAAAAACGGAACCCTTATAGATTCGTCATGTTTGTCTGTCTGTCTGTCCGTCCGTACGTCATAGCCACTTTTTTCCAAAACTATAAGAAATATACTGTATTAAGTAGATGTATTCTGTGAACCGCATTAAGATTTTCACACAAAAATAAAAAAAGCAAAAAATCTTAGAACTGAAACTCAAAAAAGTTTTTTTCATCAAACCCATACGTGTGGGGATTGTACCTATATGTTATTACGTGTAGAAAAAACTTTGTACCCCTTTCACGAGAATTATACCAACGTAGGAGTATGCAATTTGGCGGTTAAAGTTAAGTAGGTACCTAATTACCGTGGGAGAAGAACGCTTCGGCATGAATGGACCGGCTCAGCCGTAGTGATAACACGGCCTCACAGAAAACAGGTGTGAAATAGCGCTTGCGCTGTGTTTCACCGAGTGAGTGAGGATACCGGAGACCCTTAACCCAACCACTCCCCATACCCCTCCTCATCCCCCTCCCCATCCCCCTCTCCATCCCCCAAAGGCCTGCAACGCACTTGTGACGCCTCTGGGGTTGCAAGTGTCCATGGGCGGCAGTAATCGCTTACCATCAGGCGATACGTCTGCTCGTTTGCCCGCCTAGTAAATTTCTAAAAATGGATCCTACGTAGATCCATTTATCGCCCCCGAAACTCCTACAAACTAAATTTCATGAAAACTGAATTGTAACAGATTTCACCGCAACGAAGGTGGTTTAGATATTTTTCGATTTAGTCCACAAATCATTTGGGTTCTAGAATGATTCCTATATCAAAGCTTTAAAAAAAATGAAATAGGATTTAAAACAAACAATTTACAATATTTCACTAACTATCACCACTAACTATTACCACTAACTACTGCTATTAACTAACACCACTACCTACTTATTACACTTTGACTGTACCCACACTATGATTATAAGATATCTGCGAACTTAAATTTCCACTTCAAGAAATTATCACCTGTAATGATTTGTTACTACAAACAGATTAATTGTATACAAATATTTGTAGGTATTTCCTAGCGCGTTAACAAAAACGTTGAAAATGTATTTTCCCGTGTACCTATATGAGGACAAAAACGTTAATTCTGTGTATATTATTGTTAACTGAAACAATATTTAACCACTTATGGGTTTAGGTATTTTATTTTAAGCACATACATAACAACACTGTAGAAAGTGTAGAATTACAAGTAGATATACCCGATAAATATACCAAGAAAAAGTTTAAAAACAATAAACCGTTTTTTTTTATGTATGGCCCGCCAAAATGACTCTACACTGCCTGATGGAAAGCATAAGCAAAATCCAAGAGTGGCGAATGCAGACAATGCAGCATGGCGACCCATACAATGGCGGCCTAGTGATGCTTCTGCATCTTTTAGTCTAGTCAACAAGTATGGAACTTGTTGACTAGACTATTTGGGCCTTCGGTCTCGCACTCACCAACGAAACACGACAGCACGACTACATAAAAACTTTTAATAAAATTTATAATAGGTCTTTATCTATGAAATTGTCGTTTTGTATGCAATAAGTGAAAGTACCTACTTATTTTTTCAAACTTTTTTATTTCTGTTATTCGAAGTAATCACCCATGCAATCGACGCATCTTTGCCAACGTATCTGCAGTTTATTGATGCCCTTCTTGTAAAAATCAGCTGGACGGGAGACAACAAACTCTACAAAGGCATTTTGTACTGCCTCTCGGGAATTGAATTTTTTACCCACTAAAAGTTGTCATTACCGATGTCCCCCATGCTATTATTGCGAATCTATTGACACCTCATTCATTTGAATCGTTAAAACTTTTAGGCGATACGGTGAAACATACAATCATGCATATACTGCCAAAAATATTACCCTTCCTTATATCTCTGCCGTAGTCGGGTAACACACAAAAAAGTGGAACGATAAACGAGCAGCTAAGGAACTCAGCGGATGTTCTAAATATAAAATACCTACTCGTATTAATATTGGCTCAATACTCAGATGAAATAAAAAGGTAGATAACGCATGGCCTTGTTCTTGTTGAAGCAAAAAAAGTAGCGTAGCTCTAAGTTAACACATGCGTTAACGCACTAACTATGCTATAAACTACACTACTTTTCGTCAGTATCGTACAAGTACTGACAACTTTTACGATACTGACAAATATTAGCGTAGTTTATTAGCAGGTGTGTGCGTTAACGCGTGTGTTTACTTGGAACTATGTTACTTTTTTTGCTTCAGCAAGAACAACGAAACACGACAGCGCGAATGCTGATTATCTTAAACGTAACTTAAGCTTATTAAAGATGATTATAAAACCTTTTTTCATTCAACACAACAGAAACGTCATTCGCTTTATAAATATATTATCTGTCTTATCGGTATCTTATGTATTGATACAACTGGATCGAATAATATTTATACAATTCATAAGTTAATAAATCGGGGATAGTAGTCCCGTGTGTTTTATGACGGCAATATGTTGACTCTCTCTGTTTGACTTGTGATATCAGCAGACTTAACAAGATCATACAGTGTTTATGAACAATAACTCATTAACGACTAATCCCTTTGTCTAATAACACTACAGATAAGGAAATATTGTGGCTATTATATTAATAGCATCTATAGAAATCTTAATTATTTTGCATTAGCTAAGTTACTTCAGACTTCAGCCCCTATATTTACATACTAGCTGATCCACGCAACCTCGTTTACGTCTCCTATTGCCCGTAGCGATGAAATTTTCCCCCGTTTTTATAACATTCTTCATTGGTGCTCCGCTCCTATTGGTCTTAGCATAATGATATATAGCCTATAGCCTTTCTCAATAAATGAGCTATCTAACACTGAAATAATTTTTCAAATCGGACCAGTAGTTCCTGAGATTAGCGCATTCAAAGAAACAAACAAACTCTTCAGCTTTATAATATAAGAATAGATTCAGTTTCCCTAGATTTGTGCAATTTCAATTATTATTATCAAAACATAATAATATAATATATATAAGTATGTGCTCCAACGACTGCACCTTAGGTTTTGAAAGCAACGTGTTATGAATACTTTACGTTGTATACATACCTGGCACTTAAATCAACTGACGTATATAGTATAGTACGTCGTCGCTTACCAAAACATTGATTCCAAACTTCATTAGAAACTTTATCAATATGCTTGGCCTCGAGGCGGGTGACTGTCATATAAACTAACTTGGAATTATAATAGCATTCTGTAAAGATCATTAAACATTACATTGTTAGCACTGTTTGCGACATTTAATTTCTTTAAAATTGATGTGCTCCTAGACGATTTCGGCCAACGGAGACCAGCCAACTACACAAGAGATATAATAGTCCACAAGTGTGTGCGAAAACACAGGTACACTCTCTGTTCCCTCACTCTCATAATCCGATGGGACGGCTATCACACACGAACGGGAAGAGATCAGGCGCAGGGCCGACGGCTTTACGTGCTCTCTGAGTCACGGTGGCTAAGACCTCAGCTTTCAAACTCCGTGCTGTTATCAAGCATTTCTATAATTACTGCCACATGCATTATTTAAAACAATACTATATTGATTATAAATTTTCGGTATTTTATGAGGACAGCATTATCTAAATTTATTATTACGTTTATCAAAAACTTTGTACCCCTTTACCAAAAATATGCTAAAGTTTATATGGAGGAGAAGTGAAGAAATAAAAAATAAAAAATTGACTAATATGTTCCATATATTACGGCCAGATTTCGACCAAAGGGCGACCTTGTTCAGTCGTGTGATGGAAACCAAAAAAAATTATTTTTAACAACAAATATTCATAAATATAGTTTTCAAAGTGCAAAAGCCGTTTTTATTTGCTAGAGGATAAAGTAAAATTGAATTTAGAACATCATGTGCACTACTACTATGTGAACGGAAGATGATGTCATAAATGCCGTCTATCATTTCAACACTGCTGTTCAAAATGCTGCATGGAACTCGACCCAACTAAGTCAACACAAATCTACCATCCTTCTAATCCCCCAAGAGATTCTGGATGAGATTAGGGAGAAAAGATCAATCCGAAAACAGTGGCAAAGAAGCAGATGCCCAGAGCTGAAAAAACGCTTTAATAAAAAAGTTTAAGATCTAAAGTATCTCTTAGAACGAGACCGGAACTCAGGAATCCAGGCATACCTCGAGAGTCTTGATGCAACTTCAGCTACAAATTACTCGCTATGGAAAGCAACCAGAAAAATGAAACGTCCTATAATATCCTCACCTCCCCTTAGAAAACCAGACAACGGTTGTCACGAAGCGAAGAGGAAAAAGCTAGCACATTCTCGGAACATCTGATCAATGTTTTCCAACCCCATCCGTATGAGGGTCCCATAGAACACGAGGCTGAGGTGCTAGAATTCTTGAAGTCTCCAAAGCTGGATGAAATAAGACCTGAGTATTTCACAAAAAAAGAAGTCCAAAAAGTGATACAAAAAGCTAACCCTAAGAAATCGCCTGGGTATGACCTAATAACTAATAAAGTTCTGCAAGAGTTGCCCGACTCCGGTTTGACGCTGCTCACAGCAATCTATAACGCAATTACTAGACTACACTTTATGCCACCGCAGTGGAAGGTTGCCCAAATAATCATGCTCCTGAAGCCGGACAAACACCCAGGAGATCCGAAATCATACAAGCCGATTAGCCTACTTCCTATACCAGCAAAAAAATTCGAGTCCCTGATGTCATCAAGAATACTTCCTATCGTTTAACAAAACAAGCTGATACCAGAACATCAGTTCCATTTCCGTCGCAAGCACTCTACGGTGGATCAGGTACACAGACTGGTCAATGAAATAGATAAGTCTTTCGAAGACAAAAAATATTGCAATAGCGTATTCTTGGACATAGCACAGGCATTTGATAGAGTGTGGCACGAGGGCCTGTTATTTAAATTAAAATCCATGCTATCCAACTACATCTACGTAGTCCTGAAGTCCTTCATAAAAAACAGACATTTCCTAGTACAAAAGGGCGGCGCTTTTTCAGCGCTCTGCCCTATCAACGCAGGAGTGCCCCAGGGTAGCATGCTGGGACCAATACTCTACCTCATTTATACGGCTGATCTACCAACTTCAAATAGTATCACTACTGGAACTTTTGCTGAGGATACCGCAATATTAGCAGCCCAAGAGGACCCATCAGTTGCAGCGCAA
Organism: Diaphora mendica; assembly: GCA_949125395.1. Lineage (NCBI taxonomy): Eukaryota > Metazoa > Arthropoda > Insecta > Lepidoptera > Erebidae > Diaphora > Diaphora mendica. The sequence continues at coordinate 25,052,588 of OX421316.1, forward strand.
ATCTAACAAACCGGATTGGATAAAATTTCAGCCTGGTTAAAGAAGTGGAGGATAAGGGCTAATGAATCCAAGTCAATTAATGTTACCTTCACACTAAGAAGATCCAAGTGCCCTCCAGTGAAACTTAACAATGTGGAAGTTCCTCAAGCAGATCATGTGCGATATCTTGGACTACACCTAGATAAGCGACTCACCTGGCAGAAACATATAATGACCAAACGGAAACAACTAGGCATCCAAATGCGTAAACTTTACTGGCTGCTGGGTCGCCAATCACAACTATCACTGACCAATAAGCTCCTCCTGTATAAGGCGATACTAAAGCCTATCTGGACATATGGGATCCAACTCTGGGGAACTGCATCCCACTCCAACGTCGAGATTCTCCAAAGATTTCAAAATAAAATCTTGAGAATGATAACCAATGCCCCTTGGTTTGTCACTAACGAACAGCTGCACCACGACTTGAAAATTGAAACGGTCAAACAGGAAATACTCCAATACACGAAATGCTACAGTAAAAGGATATATATACACCCCAACAGTTTGGCAAGTGACTTGATGAACGAAAGACACACGGCTCGCAGATTGAAACGCAAAATGCCTCAAGACATACTCAAACAGCAATAAAGTAGAGTAGGATGCGACACAGGTCGCATACCGAGCAAGCCAACTGACTGTTAAACGCCACTGAAAGCCATTTCAAATCTACTATTAAATGTCCCAGCAAGGAGACAGATCGTAGTGAACAAGAAAGACAAAAAAAAATGTGCACTAAGCTTGTGAGGTCAAAACATCATTAAACCTATTTAGTTCTACCGCCATGGTGTCGAATTTATCATACATTTTTTTTATTTGTTAAAAACTCAGACTCGGAATCTTCTTGGTGTACTTTTTTGATTTTCTTTGCCAGCGCCATTTTCTTTTCACGTCATTAAGTCATTTCCTCGCTGAGGTGGAATGAAAAGTTACGTGTTGCACTCGAGTGCAATTTCTTTTTACCTAGTGCTCTTTTGATTCCCTCGCTAACGCGTAGGATTCTAATTTTTGAATCGCTTGCTCGTTCATCAAAATTGAGCACGTGGTTAAAAAGCAACTTTGCACTCTTGTATAACAAATAACTATTTAATCACAAAAAAACACAGAAATTCCATTTTCATTATTTTTTATTTTCCTTTTAAGCGGGAAATTGAAATAACATTACACAATGCTGTAGGAATAATTAACAACACACGTATAACTATTTAGCATGTCTGGTATAAGTGGAAATTATTAGCTGTTCGGAGCTATTGCGATGCATGCAGGAAAACCTAACGTAACTCTATGCAAATTTATAATAAAATTGTACAAGTAACAGTCTGAGCCACGCGTCTACGGTTCCGTACATTTGCATGGAAATAGTCGTTCTCATTTTCGGGTCCTTGAAGATTTTCGATTTTTTTTAGAGTATCTTTAAAAAAACTCCAATAAGACAATGTTTTTTAAAATGACCGCAGCAACAGTCTTAGGGCTCCCACACACAATTGCGATGCGACGCGGCGTAAAGTTCTTTGCGGTGCATTCGTGCGATCTCGCAGATATTTGCGATGCGTTGCGAATTCGCAGTTATATGTGGGAGCCATTACTCATCATCTTCTTACGCGTTACCTAAATTTATTAGCGGTTGGTTCAAAGAGTTTTCTTCTTCCATTTTCTTCTAGGTATCACCTGTCAGTTCACCGCTTACTTAATTTCAGCTACATCTGATGGTGTCTTTCTATATTTTCTTTGCTCTATTTCTACCTTTATATCCGTCAACTTTCACACATTCATCTTTTTTACTACTTTTTCTCATGTTCATATTAGGATAACCTATTGGTTCTCAATATTTCATTCACTTTCATTCACAGGCTTCCTATAATATATTTATTCTATCCTGATCACAGAAGACATCCGTTAATACATTTATTTGTTTATTTTATTTATTAAAACTTGTTGCACTTATTGTACAAAGCTCGACTTAAAGCTATGAGGCATTCTCTCCCAGTCGACCTTCAGGTGATGTAGAAATAAGATGCGGTAGGTGCAAAGTTAAAGTTTTCCATGGTAAACAATGATTTTGTACAAAAAATATATACTACATCAAATATAACCAAGTAATATTCTACTATTACAAAAATTAATAATATAAAATCCTTATACACAAATATACACACATTCATTTTTCAGCTAGCTAAACGAAAATAGGTATCAATAAAGTACGAAATTAATAATACTCGTATACTGTTATAATATAGTCTTGTGCTATATTAAAAAATTACTGTGCATTAAATCAGGTTCCTTATGAATACAGTCATAAACAAAATAATTAATATGTGTTTTGTTTAATCGTATTTTATCATTTGAGATTTGTTGAGTCGAGTGGTTAAGTGTATCAATATCATAAATACCTATAGATAAATAATTCAGGTACATAGTAAGTAAACGAGTTTCCTAATGTGATTTTTGTTAATTCATTGTTTTATAACTTACGCATCCCTCTGCCGGACACAGACCTCTCACAGGTCTGGACATAGGACTTAACTCTATCAATCAACAACCCATAATGTCCCACTGCTGGGCCCGGTAATCAGGAGAGGATTAAGGCCATACGTCTCCACGCTGGCCGAGGTCGGGTTGGGGACTGGCAAGACAACGTTGTGACTAGGCAATCTTGCCGTTGGATGTTTAAATAGTTGTTAACCCTAAGTGAATATTAAATTGCTACAGTTAGAAGACGCTTCTGCAAATGAGCAGCCGGGTTCATTCAAAACACTAAAAAAACTTATTAGGCATACGATGATTGTGATGATTGTTTTAATTTTCTGTCAATTGACAAAATAACGAGTTTTTAAATCAACCAATTGGTTGATTTAAAAACTCGTTATTACACTAAAGTTAATTAAACAAAAATGAGGGAGCCTTGCTTTGGCACATATGAGAATATTATAGAGTGATACATCATCCTATCAGGAAACTTAGTTTATTTTTTATTGACACAGTCAAAAATCTCTTCCTCCACTAATTTTGGAAGGAATGCACTTAAAGGTCTGATAGTGGCTCTAATATTCCCAGTGTCCACGATTATGGCAATCACTAACCTTTAGACAACCCAGCTCGTTTATCCATAGTAAAACAAAGACTATATATTTAGTTAATTATAGACAATAACTATATGACAAGCGGTAGAAATTATCAATGTAAACATTTCACGGCTTTGGTGATCACTAATCATCAAATAACCCACCAGTTTGTTTACCCATAGCACAAAAAAACAACGTATTTAGTTAATTATAGACATTAACTAAATGACAATCGTTACCATTGATCACCGTTAACACTTTTCAATATGACTGTACTTCATCAGAATTTAATCAGATTTTTTTGTTTGTCCATGCCAAAATGACTCTACTCTGCCTGATGGAAAGCATAAGCAGAATCCAAGAGTGGTGGTCACCATACTGCGAATGCAGAAAATGCAAAATGGTGACCCACACCATGGCGGGCTAGTGATGCTTCTGCATCATTGGGCCTCTGGTCTCGCACTCACCAACGAAACACGACATTTTACGTAGATTTTCTGAGCGAGGGTAGTACCGCCCCGGTCGAGCCGGCCCGTATGTGCTGAAATCAGCATGGCTCTACTACGTGCGTGACGTATTGTTACTAATTTGCATAATTGATCAAGAGAACATACTTTTAATTTTAACCTAAATTTATAATTTATTTCTGGTTAATATAAATATTTTGTAAACAAAAAAAAACACTTAAAAGAAAACTGTTATAAATTTATTTGAATAAAATAACTTGAATGAGTCATAGTTAAAACTTCGATGAAGAAGATAGAACAAATAGAAACCTATCACCGGTATTTTTATTTAAATAGTTATTTTCCCTGCAATAATAATATTACTCATTAGATTTCTCGATTAAAACACGTTTGAACTAAAATTTCAGACCAAATGTTTTCGTTAAATTTTGTAAAAAAATTGTGTAAAGTCTAATTAAAAAATATAATCTGAATTGAAATCAAGTCAGCCTCGTTTTGTGATATAAAAATAAACCTGAAGGTTAAAATCAGCCACCGAAACAAAACTGTACTATGGCCATCAGTTTACATACATAATCATTCAATTTCACTGAAAACATAATATAACAAGACTACCTACAAGTCTTAGAGAATAGTGCCGATATAAACTACACTAGCACTTGTATACACTGTCGAACCAAAACAGGACTCAAAGTGCTTAAGTTATAACCGAAGGCTTCTGAAGTTCGGAAATAAGTGTCTGTGCTAAGAGCAAAATCTTGTTTGCGTCCCTAGTAATGTACGTGATATGTTAGGCATTTAAAACAGTTATAAACTTGGGAAACGGACTATATTAATTTTATAACATACTGTTGATTTTGGTAGCAGACAATAGATATAAATTGTAATGGGAGAGTAACCAAAAAGCATTCATAACAACGCGTCTCTTGATTTTAAAATATGTTTTGACATTTTATGTTGTGATTAATTAGATTTGCAAATTAATTAAACTTCATTTAGATAAATATTTTAAAAGACAAATGACAGTCTGTTAAAATACGCCCTGTAAAGACTTATCTCTGTGACTGTACGTCGTCATCGCGACTATATTATACAATCCAAATTGTCCACTGCATCACTTCACAGTCGATCTCTCACCACGAGTGTACTTATTTTACTTCCTTGTCATTAAATAATCGACGATTCATCCGTTCCAGATGGATGTACTTTGAGCAAAGGAAGGACAACAAACAAGTTGAAGAGATAGAAAACGTGAACAGGGACGTCTAAATGCATCTCATTGCAAATTAGACTATTGAACTCAAAGCATTTATTATAAGTGAAAGTGTTATTGGACATTATACAGTGTGTTTTGATTAAGTGTGAATGTTTAATAAAAGTCTGGCGAGTTTCGAACTGGTTTTCATTCGTTTTTTGAAAGCGAACGCAATCCATTGTTGGTAATATTGTGACACGACCGCCGATCGTCGGACTTGTATGAATTTATCGACGCGTTAAGTTTATTTTCATTTTCTACGGGAGTGTTTGTGGACGCATTAAGGACTGATATGGCAACATAGAGTGTTTGCTTACATACGAACGAACAATAGCACGCCAATGTCGTAACAGTCGTCAGTAGTGCGACAAAAAAATTATATTGTATCGTAATTAACGTGGTGTAGTGTGGTTGTGCTCATCAGTAACATAATGTAATTTACAATTGAAGAAATCCTAAGGATTCAATTCAAGGCATTCCTTGATCTTATAGTGAATTGAAGATTTTTTCCAAAGTACCTATTTGACACAAGAATAAAATATGGATAACGCAGAGAAATCGCCAGATAAATTGAATTCTGAAAAAATGACCGAAGAACTTCCTTTAAAGGTGGAAAAGAAGGTAGACAAACAAAATAGGACTTTCTTACAAAAATTAAAAAATATAAAATCTAATACAACAGTAGAACCAGTTCTGGCGTTATTTGTTATGCCAAGTGTCCTCGCAATGTTGGCCACGCAGAATTTAAATTTAGAAAAAGCTTGTAGGGTCAACTTAGAGTTCAGCGATGCGGCTTGCACCGCTCTGAGGCTTAGAAAACGCGAAAACTATACGTATGAAGAGGAAGAAGTGCAGAAGCTCATAGCTTCAGTTCAAGCATGGAAGAGTGTAGTACATACCGCATTACCTACCATACTTATGCTCTTTATAGGTGCATGGAGCGACAAGACTGGCAAACGCAAGATTTGCATGCTGATGCCAATCTTAGGGGAATTCATGACTTGTCTGCTAAATATGGTAAACACGTATTTTTTCTATGAAGTCCCAGTAGAATGGACGGTGTTTATGGAGGTTGTCTTTCCAGCCTTAACAGGCGGATGGTACACAATGTTCCTTGGTACTTTTAGTTATTTAGGAGACATAACTTCTAAAGAAACAAGGACATTCCGAATTGGTATATTGAATTTGTGTATGACAGTGGGATTTCCCATAGGAATGGGACTTAGCGGTGTACTGTTAAAATATCTTGGTTATTACGGAGTGTTTTGCATATCTGCGGCTCTACAGTTCGCTAATTTCTGTTATGTATTGTTCGTAATTGATGATCACACTTGGCTAGCGAACAAAGATAAGGTTGGTATTCTATTTGTTTTCTATTAACGATAGTAGACTGTCTTTATTTATTGAATTTTATCTAAATAAATATTGATTGAACACTACGAACCGTAATGTTCTTGTGAACAGAGTTTTATGTGAAATATTCCTGAGGTATACAACAGAAATGTTTGGATGTGAATTTATGTTTGGATGTTTTTAGGTGAAAAGAACGGGCTGTACCGGTTTCCTGTTAGAGTTTTTTGACTTTAGAAGTTTAAGGGAGACGGTGGAGATTGCTTTTAAGAAAGGGCCAAACAACAGAAGATTACGAATATGTCTCATTCTGACGGTGGTCTGTTTATCCTTCGGTCCTATGTGGGGTAAGTCAAAATTCATATGAATACGTGTCTAATAATCTATATCTATAGTTTTATGTATTATGCTTCTAAGTTTTCGACTCTCGGATCGATGTAACTAATTTATAGTTACACAATGTTTAACAAGGAGTTAGCGAATATAATCTACAGTTGGTATAACTTTAAGTGCCTTCGCCTTGAACTTTGTATCTCTCTGCCTTGTTACTTTGTGTAAATTTAAAAAAGATAACACAACTTAAGAGCATCTTCTGTTTAAGTACCTTTTTGTGTAGTTTATAATTTTTAGATTTAGGACTATCACTGATTCTCTGTTAAGATTTGTTAGATCAAAAGTATTTAAAACTAGCTGTTGCCCGTGGCTCTGCCCGCGTGTATATCGGTTATCGCGGTAAAATGTAGCCTATGTATTATTCTGATGTAGAAGCTATATTACTGTAAAGTTTCATCCAAATCCGTCCAGTAGTTTTTGCGTGAAGAAGTAACAAACATTTGCCTTTATAATATTAGTGTGATAGTGTGAGTACATTCATCACACATACAATTTTTAAATAGAAAGTAATAGTAGACTTAGAAGTTAGACAGACTTAAAGCTTTTTCAAGTTTTTACTTCGGGAGATATTCTTCTAATTTATTTTCTCATAAAAAAAAGTAATATACATAATCCATTAATCATCCCCTAAACCTCTGTTCAACGGATAAGGAAACGATTAAAATTGATATTGACGCGACATAAGCCAAGGATAGTTCATGTTCTGATACACGTATACCTATCCTACCCGGAATACCAGGCAGTTTCTGATAACTACTTTTCTCCAGGTTGAGGTTCGTCCTGTCTTGGAACAGAACTCTGTTACTGAGCAGGTTATTAAGTGCCTCGCGCCATTTAGTCAAATTTGATTATTCGTAGTGTACTGTTCCTTTATAGTTCACTGTCTAAACTTATAGGTTTTGAGATACCTTCAGATCCCAAAGGAAAATTTTGTTTATCCTTCCTACCATGATATATGCATATTTAATACTTCGGTCTCACTGAGTCACAAGCGCATTGCAAGGTAATAAAAATGCATTGCACTATAATGTGTTGTTAACAGTCATGAATTGTTCCACATTATTTACAGTTGATATTACTAATTCAACGGATCTAAATATTATGACCGATTTTTTTTTTTTAATCTAGGAATAAATCCTGTGTCGCGGGGGACTTTACAAACACATGAAACGGACACAAAGAACACCCAGACTCAGAACAACAATTTGTGGATCACACAAAGTGTTGTCCTACGTGGGATTTGAACCCACGACACCTGGCGAAGTAGGAAACGGCGTGGTGACCGTTAAACCACTAGGCCAAACGTGCAGTCGATTATTAATATAATTAATCTAAACATTATCTCATTACTTCTAACTCGAAAAGATAATATCTCAAGACTGCACACGACGGGTTAGACCTTAGTCAATACTGCGTTACACAATAGAGCATAATATAGCTATAGGTTATCTGCAGGCAATGGTCGCGAATGTAACAAACAGTAAATAGTTATGTATGCTTTTACGCAATACCCGGACATTTAAAATTTTACCGTGGACAAGTGAAAGCAGTTTAAAAATGTATAAACCGGCTTATATTCTTAACTAAAACGTTTTGCCCATGAAGTTATTGCTAATAAGTTCATCTAGAAGAATTTGGAAATGTTTGCCACATAAACACCTGACGGTTCAAGTGGTTAAAATGTGTCCAAAGTATTGTATGCTCAACCAAAAATCGATCTAAGAATTAGTACTGCAAAACAAATACCAGCAGAAATAGATCCCAAGTTGTAATTGTATATCTTATTTACATGTACTGTGCTGCACTTCCCAAGATGTGTTTCTTACTTTTTTAAGAGGATTTATGAGTGGATAAGACCCCTAACTTACCTAAACCATAATTCAACTATTACACTGTCTCATGTCTCTATAGTCATGAGTATTATTACTGAACTTTGATTAAGAATAACACCAAAATGGAATTTCGGAGAATTGGACATTTAGAATAGAATAGAATATAATAGAATAATCGTTTATTTGGCCCAACGCCGAGACATAAAAAAAAACTATTACAAAAATAAAATAAACAAGAAACTTAACACTAGAGACAGAAAAGAGAAAGTAACATAAATAAATTATACAGACAACAAAAAAAACATTATTATACATGTTAAAATTATACTTATTATATGTCTCAAAGCTGCGGCCAAAAAGGTGCCCAGTTCAGGTAAATGCTGACACAAAGTGCTCAGCCCTGATTTTCAACTGGGACCGGTTGATTTTCATTTGTTGATTGATAAATTTTCTCCGGTCATGTTACGCAGTTTAGGTTTAATGAATCTTTTCAGTTTCATTAAAACTTTAATATTCATGTTTATTGCTCTTGACCTACGTCATTTGATATTCCTTTGCATTAGGCAGAGTAACTTTCTGGTAGTCAAAAAGATATCAAACATCAGCAGAAGCGATTGGATAGAGAAACAGGTAAAGATGATCAATGAACGAATGGTTTAAGATTTAGTAGACAACTCAAGACTAACGTAATAAATAGCTTTGGTGTACTAAAATTTATTTGATACAAGCTGAACCCCACAGTGTTACCCGTGGTTATTATTTTTGTTGTTATTGGCGAAGCTAGTCAAAAAAAAGTAGCCTAAGTTACTCCTTATATCATCAGCTACCTATCAGTGAAAGTCCCGTCAAAATCGGTCCAGCTGTTCCAGAGATTAGCGAGAGCAAACAGACAGACGGACGGACAGACAGACAAAAATTGTAAAAAATGTTATTTTGGTATATGTACCGTGTATAAATTTACACATGCATTTAGTAAAAAGTAGTTATTTTAATATTACAAACAGATACTACAATTTTGTTTATTTGTAAGAATTTAACTTGTCCAAAAAAGTGTTAGTTAAACTGTAAAAAAAAAGTTTACAGAACGTACAGTCGTATTGATTTAGATGTCTCTACTAAGTCTGATTTGAAAAATCAATGTTGATGACCTTTTGATCTCTTGATAACTGTATCGTGCATGTTAATCAAGTTATCGATACGTCAACTTATCGAATCATTTATTAATTAGCGATATTTATAATTTATTAGCGACTGCTTAGCTTAGTTTTATGAGTACCATTAACTGATTAGTTTCACTTCTTGTCTTAATGTAAATGGTTTGCTAATGAAGCACAATCTGTTTTTAGAATTGTCTGGTTTTTATTTATCCAATTTACAAATGACCTTCCTAAATGTCAATATAAATGTCTCTAGCTTCAAATTAAACGTAAAATAAAGTGGAAGATTGATCGTATAGATTAAAGTTCAAATTTGCCTGTTTAGTTCATTACGGAGAAATAATAACCAATGCGATTCGACTAGTGGTACAAGTATTTCTGCTTAGTCGTACTTTATTTTGTATGCGGGTCGGATGCCACTTTATTCAACTAATACATGTATTTTTTTATGGGATAAGGGGCAAACGAGCAGACGTATCGCCTGATGGTAAGCGATTAACGCCGCCCATGGACCGGCAACACCAGAGGCGTCACAAGTGCGTTGCCGGCCTTTAGGTACAGCCGATACAAAATTTTTGGAGAGTTTTGATATTTTTTATTGTATAAAGGATTTTTTTCTATACTGATTCAGCTAATTTAGTGAAAGTAAGATATATTCTCGTTAAATCATCTGAATACTTTTTACTGTACCTAAATAACTTTTATTGATAATAGTCCTTTTGATTTCGATTTTTAAAAGTGGCCATAGTGTGCCAAGGCAAATCACCAATCAATGATCACAAAGAAATACTGTTGTTCTTGAATGACACAAACTCCATGATAAAAAAATATACGAAAATGCTATATTTAAAAAAAAAAGCAAACAAAAAATGAGAATCTTACTGTGTTTAAAATGAATGTCGAATATTTTTAACAGAAAGTTTATTTATAAGTCTTAATTTTATGTGTAGCTTATGTGCTAGCTCCTTTTTTTTTTTTTTTTTTTTTTTTTTATGGAATGGACCGGCAAACGAGCAGACGTATCGCCTGATGGTAAGCGATTACCGCCGCCCATGGACACCCGCAACACCAGAGGCGTCACAAGTGCGTTACCGGCCTTTGGGGGATGGGAGGGGGGAGATAGGGGGAGGGGTTGGGGTATGGGCCTCCGGTATCCTCACTCACTCGGTGAAACACAGCGCAAGCACTATTTCACACCGGTTTTCTGTGAGGCCGTGGTATCACTCCGGTCGAGCCGGCCCATTCATGCCGAAGCGTGGCTCTCCCAAATGAGTTTTAACACGTTCGCAGCGGCACTGATTTATCTGTATTTTCCATTAGTGCGTTACGAGGCCTTTGAAACCTCGTTCTGAACCAGATTTTGTAGCGGCACGAGGCTTAATAAACCCCACCGCCCACAGGAGACAAAAATCCTTTTTTTTGGCGCCAAATAAGGCGAATTTTACGATTTTTGTCGCGATTTATTATTATCAATGAGTTGATTAACCTAAATCTGCCACCGCCTGTGGGCAGATTATTTAGTTTAGATTCTATAGGTAATATAAAATGTGGGGTCTTATGTACCCCATACCGCACTGAAAAAGGGCAGTTTTTCATATTGTTTAGTGATGGGAAATAAAAATATCGATTTCATTTAATTTTAGTTACTTATGGATGCTTTTTATTAAAACAGGTCAAACAATAATATTTTTTGCAACCGATACATTCTATGAGAATTTTCTTTACTTTTTTGTCAGCCTCATGACTTGATAAGAAGGTGCGAAGTTTTTCATAGCATCCTACACATCTCCTCTTCTTTAATTCCGATTGAAAAACACGTACTCGTCTAGCCTAGTGATAATTACCTTATAAACATATCAATTATGTTACATAACATAAAATAGTCTCACGCCTGTATCCCCGAAGGGGTAGGCAGAGGTGTATTATAGATACACCCTCATTTCGCCAATTATCTTTAGGTCCCACGTAATAGGTGGCGAGCCTATTGCCGTTTACTGGGCACGTATTTACCAGTCTCCGTGCTGCTACTAGGAATTTCCTTACAGAAAAACCAAATAATACTTTGCCCGACCCGGGAATCGAACCGGACCTCAGGCACAACAGTATAAATAATGAAATAATATCAAAATACTTAACACAAGGAACAAGGATAGAAAGCGTTGTTATGTTGTAATCTCTAACTATACATACAGACTTCGCCAAAAGTATTAGGCACCCTATAATTTATAGTTTTTTTCATGTTTAAGGCCAAAAATAAAACTAGTTTTGATTTCAACATTAGTATATTAACATCGTATGACTTAAGAAACTTATATTTAGTTGGACCACCCTTAACTTTGATCACAGTAGCGATTAATTGGGGTATGCTGCTTAGAAGTCTTGTACATTCGGCTGCGGTTATAGCATTCCATTCTTGAATTATAGCATTTTTAATACTATCTTGGATGTAATGCTGTGCTCACAGACCTTGCGCTTCAGAATACCCCAAAACTGCTCATGGGGTGCAGTCCCCAGATCTAAACCCCAGATCTGGGGACTGCGCCGTCCAATCTAAAAAGTCAATTTTGTTATTTCTAAGCCAACGCATTGTGGCTGCTAATTTATGACAAGGAGCATTATCTTGTTGGAATTTGACATCATTCAAGTTTGTGTCACCCAAAATGCACGTAAACGAACGCGATAGCGTAGTTTCCAGCACATTTATGCATATTGCGCTGCTCATAAGACCTTCACAAGCAAACATTTTTCTGGTACAACTTGGTTGCCATGCAGCCTCAGATCCAGATTGCTACCACCGTCGTGTTTGGCAGTAGTCACCTCACAATTCATACAATACTCCTCGCCGATGTGCCGCCGCATAAATGTTACAGCCGCTGTACCGACTACTTGCGAAAACGAAAAAAAAACGAGTTGAAATGTATGCTCATTATTTTTATGGAAGTGGAATAAAGTAAGAGTAATTAGTGTTATTGTTTGTAAAAATGAAATTTAAGTTTGCCTTTTAAGTTTAATTTATCGTATCACACAACATTTCACCAATCTTCCTCCGTGAAATGTTAGTGTCGTAGAGTCGGTTTCAAATGGAGATTTTTGTTTTTTTTTCTGAGAGCCACGGTTTCTTTCTTGCTGTACAAGCTTCTGATCCTGCTTCAGTAAGTTTTTTCTTACTGTTCGAGCAGTAACAGTCTCTTCAATTTCCTCAGATAGACAGCGAGCGTACAAGTTTTTTTTGGGGTTTTTCCGAGATTCCCAGATGAATTATCTGTCCTAGCGCTTAGTAGTCACACATTTTCTTCTAGTCCGGATTTATTTACACGTGAAACAGTCTCTATAAACCGTTTAATAACAGATTGTACTGCGCACCGTGAACATGATACAATTGTAGTAATCTCTACTTGAGACTTCCTTTGTTAGTACAAAAGTGCATTTTTATTCGTTCCTTATTATACAATTCACAGTTTTTTGCCATTTTCGAAAAATTAGAAGGTCAATTTTATCACTAAACTACACACGGTAAAAGTTTTAGGCTGATAATAACAAATGAAGAGTGACAATGTGTCTGAATATTTCTTTTTTACTATCCGTATTTTTGGTTTTGTTCACTAGATAATTTACAGCCCATAGAAATAGGCTGTCTATTGTTTTAATTATCGTTTAAGGACACTGGATTGACAATAGTTAAAAACAAATTATTTTTCAATACTTTTTGAATTATCGATGTTTTATAGGGGTGCCTAATACTTTTGGCCAAGACTATACATACAATACATTACAGTGTATAATTTATTATATTATATAATGTATTTATACACCATATTTTAAATATACATAGCTGGAATTCATTTATTATATTTCCACATAATTATTTCACTTAGACTGAGTATAATTTGTAAATATTGGTTGAAAACTTACCTGTTTTTCAAATATCGGTAATTTTGAATTAGATTTACCACCCAATTCCTCTTCATCATCAATAATATTATTAATTAACTTTCTTCGGCAACGTTTCGACATCCTATTATATAGTCGCGGGCGCAGCGTTCAACGTTATGCACAACACTAACCGCGTGAAGCTAGTGCGGGGGTACGAGGTGTTCGCAACCTCGTAACGCACTGTATTAAACTTTTATTTATTCAGTGTGGTACGAGGCCTAAAAAATCCGGTATCAAGGTAGGTATACCAAAAAACTTGGCATCAATAGCACATCTCAGATATATAGTTATTTCTTTCCTAGACTGAACCAGACGGAAGTTACGCCTCTCGCACGACAGAGAAGCTTAAGTTTTTCCTTACCGCTATAACGACAAGACACGGACGAGGTGTTTCAAGCCTCGTTTCGCACTGAACGTGTTAATGATTTCCTTTCCAAAATAATATTTATGGAATATTTTATTTTAGAATAACAAAATTCTTCCTGTTAAAAAGAAATTTGAATATGTTTTATACTTAGGTAGGGAGATAGGTAAGTTAATAGGTATTATCATACAGCATATTGGATGTGCAATTTTGTTACGTTTCACAAGCGTTCCAAAAACTAATTTAAAGAAGCGCGCCCAACATACGTTCTTGATTTCTATCCTGATAGTATCATTCGAGTCACATAAGATGTGATAAAAGTCGCCAACAGTGACACATTATGTGACTGTTTGCGAGAGGAAGCGAAGTCAAAACACAGTAAGCTGATTCTTCACATGAATCCTGAATCACCAACTAGTCAGTACTACAGTACAGTTTTGCTTTGTTCTTTCATCGATCTTGGGGGCAATTGTTTTCCCCTGAGGTTTTTTTCTGTTTCTTTATCCTCATCAGCATCCGCAGTCCACTGCTGACATAGGCCTCTCCAATTTCACGCCACTTAATTCGATCCTCGGCTTCTCGCATCCAGCTCCTGCCAGCCGTCTTGCGCAAACCATCACTTCAACTGGCCTGTGGACGTCCTACACTACGTTTACCGAGACGCGGTCTCCACTCAAGAATACTTTTACCCCAACGGTTACCGGTTTTACGGCAAATATGCCCAGCTCACTGCCACTTCAGCTTGCTAATCCTATGGGCTATGTCGATGATCCTGGTTTTTTGCCCGATCACCTCGTTTCTGATACGATCCCTTAGAGAAAAGCCGAGCATAGCCCTCTCCATAGCACGCTGAGCGACTTTAAACTTGTGGACCAGCCGTAGCGTAAGTGTCCACGTTTCGACTCCGTAAGTCATCACGGGTAGGACGCACTCATTGAAGACTTTCGTTTTTAGGCACTGTGGGATCGACGATGAGAAGACCCGACGAAGCTTCCCAAACGCTGCTCAACCCAGCTGGATTCTCCTGTTTACCTCGTCCTCAAAGTTGTTTTTACCTAACTGCAAAGTCTGTTTCTTTATGGTTCTTAAGAATTAAAGTAAATTAAACTAATTAAAGTGAAATTTCAGGCATATAAATAACTAACTTTTGGCTAAGGTTCCTCCCGCGTGCATCCTATGTTATGTTCTAAAGAGTAGACTATGTCCTTCCCCAAAAATTAAAGTTTACCCATGAAAGCATAACATACAGACAGACAGAGCTACTTTCGAATTTATAATGTTAGTATTTAGTTAGGATTCATTTTATTGATACACATAACAGTCTGTAGCAAAAACTGTAGTAACTTTTATTTGAGAGTTCTGTTTAGATACATAATACGTTAGCAATGTTTCTAAAATTCCTTTAGGAATTTTATTTCGCAATATATAGGTAGATATTTTGTTGTAGTAATGAATCAAATACTGTGTATTAATTTTACTATGAACTAAATAATGAACAAGTATTTTTTTTCACAGTCAAGGGCCCATATCCGAGCCCTGTCCCTTTTTGTGCTTGTTTAACTCACGTACTTACACATTTGCATATTTCTTAATCAATAATAAATTCGTTTCAACCCCTTCGTACCTGCAAGACGAAGTGAAAAATTCTTAAATTAATTCTTATCTTCATGAGGCAGATCATGTACAAATATACTTTATTCTAAAGCTCTTCTACACTGTTTAATAACTCAGTAGACGTATCTGTATCATTTTACTATTTAGTTCACAACAGACTGACTTTAAACTAAATACCTGTGTCGTACATGTCACTGTCCAGTTGTCTTGCAGTATCGTAGCCTGGGGCTTGATCAATCGCTATTCAGTAGTGTGCGTCGCAATGCTGCATCGTTTGTATGCTGCATGCTTGCAGTGAGTATGGTGGCACCCACTCTTACATTCTTTTCATCACGCATAGTAGATTCACTTTGGCAGGCTTCAATAAGAAAAGAAGGATTTATACGGTGATTGATGTTTTTAGCAATGTCTGTACAGAGCCATGTCGTTTCATAAACCGTGATTGTATCAGTTTCTATCGTCATATTGGTCGTGTAAAATTTATGCGCCATTAAAAGGAAATCACTAGTCTTCGGAGAGTTTTCCTGGTTTGGTTACTTTTACCCACTTCGTCAACAGAGGGACAATACGTTTGGACCGTGCTTTGTAGGGAAACAATCGGCTCATAAATTGTTCCAAATTGTTTCTGAACTTCAATGAGTTAATTCATTAGAGGCATCATTATCTTGTGGTCCACAATGACCATTAAATTATTGCAGTTAGTATTGTAAATTTCAATAATAATATGAAGTAATATTATAAGCAATTGAATAGTATTTACGACTGTCTCACCAATACCTGGTAAAAGTTTAATAACAATAACAAAATAACTCTATAATCGATTAATGGTCACGATAGATCACGAGATAATGATGACACTAATGAATTACCTCATAGTGCTCGCGCTGTGTTCAAACAACTAAATAAGCAACTGATTGACGCTTCTCGCGACTAGAAGGCCGGCCTTTTTCTAGCACAGAGAATCAGCATTAGCATTTAACGTGACAATGCTGCCAGTCTTTTGGGAACGCTACTAGTAGGCGAAGATGTGGAGGCGTTTTTTGACGCTTGTATGTAAATATTGTTGTATTTTTTAATTATTGTTATGTATATAGGTTGTTATATAATTGAAGATTAGAAATGTCTGGCACTGTATTTATTGTTTGAAAGGATTAAAATCAAGTAATCTATTAGTTACAGAAGTTATAAAAGACAATGTAGCCACTATGATAATCCTTGATAAATGGTGATGGGAAGTAGTATAACTCCATTTAATTCAAGTTTTTATTTCTAAAAGCTGTTATGGCAATGCAGATAATTTTATGACTTAACCTAAATCTCCTTTGAATTGTTCCCGATATACAGGGTGTCGCAATGCGCTGTTGACATAACAAACGCAACAATAGGGATAGAAATAAATCACAGGACACATCGTTGCGTTCAGATTTACATACACGCCCATGAATGCATGAGCTTAAATTAAATAATTGGCTAGTTATATTGACTGAGCTATTTGAATTTTGATGTGTGAATACTAAGCGCTATTTCTCAATTGACTGTCTGAGCAATAAGTGGACGGATTTGTTTTGTAAAACAATAGTTTAGTCCACTCACCGATTAAAACGGAGTAACTGTAAACAAAATTTCTCATTTGCAAAATATTATGGAAACTCGAAGTGACTTACAATGACACTGTGTTAGTTTATTTCAACCACCATTAGAGTATTAAAATTACTATTTCACAGATACAATATATCTAAAAAAAACAATGAAAGTTTCAACTTTTATTGATTTTTACTGTACTCTACTGCTTTTAAGAACTTCAATCGTATTTTCAAGGACATCTATATTGTTTGTCATCGTTTTTATTTAGAATCCGTACACAAAAGGAGCAAAACATTATAAGTAGAACGGCTCTTTCGCGGATAGTTTTGAATTGTTTTTTGTTTTGTTTCAAAGACGACTTGGTCGTGGAATTCCGTTTAAATGCTTAAAATCGTCCTTTCCTGTCTAGAAATAAATTAAAGTCGAGCATTTATAGTCTTGTCATTCCTGTTGTAATTGATTGCATGACTAAGTTGTAGTTAATATATATAACAATGAATAAAACTTAACTAATCAGCGACGTTTTCCAAGATTATGTTACTTTCGTGATAAGATAAACTGATAACATTGTGGATATTACGTAGAAAAAGCCAATTTGTATTTGTTTTTTTGATAACCAACACAGGACAATCACTCAGAAGTCGACTTTTTATTGAAAGGCATTTAGGGAAACCTGCTTCTTGCAGTAGACCTGCTATGGCTGAAATGATGATGATTTACTTGCAAATAACAAGAACCCAGACGACGAGATACGTATAATGAGTTAATGACTGAGACTGATCTTAGTCAAATGTAGTGTTGGCCTACAATGGCTAGATGTATTTATGTATAAGTCTTAGATAAATGAATTTAGCATATTGTTAATAAATAGCGAAGTAATATGGTGAAAGAAAGTGAAGAGCAATGAAAGTTAGTAGTTCAAGAAGGAGTTTAAACGTTTATTATGTTTTTTTTTGGATTCGTCAAAAATTACAAAGATGCTTGCGCTTTCCAGCTATTGTGTTAAATTGCATTAAAAACAAGCAATACCTAGATAGCTCCAAAAGAGTCAGCAAACTCTCAAGATGTAACTTAACCATGTGACAAATTATGAGGTCCATAACTTTTTTTTTTTAAATGGCAACACCCGCATTAGGAATATACATCCTGTATAGCGGGGTACTTTACAGCCATACATGAAACGGACACAATGAACACCCAGAACAGAACAACAATTTGTGGATCACACAAATTGTTGTCACATGTAGGACTTGAACCCGCAACACTTGGCGAATTGCTTAGCAGTGTGGCGACCGCCTAAACCACTAGGCCAACCTCCTTAGAAAGGTGTGAAACAGTGCTTGCGCTGTGTTTCACCGAGTGAGTGAGGATACCGGAGGCCCATACCCCAATCCCTTACCCGTACCTTCCCCCCATCCCCAAAAGGCCAGCAACGCACTTGTGACGCTTCTGGTGTTGCAGGCGTCGATGGGCGGCGGCAATCGCTTACCATCAGGCGATACGTATGCTCGTTTGCCCGCCTATTCCATAAAAAAAAGGTGGTATTGGCCTACAATACCACGCGGGTGGTATGCTTTTTTTTTCAAATTTTCCTTCTCTATGTAATGATGTTGTTCTGTCTAATTTTCTCCTTTCTGACACTTCCTTTTGCTAATCCGTCACCAAATGGAGATTTTTTTTCATTATTTCTTTAGTCGTTCGATTTTCTTTTTTTTAAGAAATTGATTTAATTACGTATACCTATTATAAAAATATATAATAATAGTAATTATATATCGCTTTATTGTACACCAGATGCATTCAAAGGTAAGCTTAAAATTAGAGAAGTACAATTGGCGGCTTTATCGTCCGGAGGCAATCTCTTACAGGCAACCATATATAAAATATAAAAATAAATAAATTGTAATAAAATATTATTTCAAAATACATAATACTATAATAACAACAAATAATAGGCCTTTACCTATGAAATTGCCGTTTTGTATGCAATAAGTGAAAGTACTTATTTTTTCAAACTTTTTTATTTCTGTTATTCGAAGTAATCACCCATGCAATCGACGCATCTTTGCCAACGCATTGGCAGTTTATTGATGCCCTTCTTGTAAAAATCAGCTGGACGGGAGGCAACAAACTCTTCAAAGGCATTTTGTACTGCCTCTCGGGAACTGATTTTTTACCCACTAAAAAGTTGTCTAAATTTTGGAAAAAGTAATAGTCGGTAGGTGCAAGGTCTGGTGAGTATGGCGGATGATGGAGAACTTCCAACCCCAGCTCTTGCAGCTTGGAGACTGTCTGTTGCGCAGTATGGGGTCGCGCGTTGTCGTGAAGGAGCAGTGGGGACGACCGATTGACCAAAGCTGGTTGCAGATGTGCAAGCTTCTCCATCATTCTCTCCAGTTCTTCACAGTACACATCTGCATTAATGCTCATGCCGTTTTGTAAAAAGCTGTCGTGAATCACACCCGCACTAGACCACCAAACAGTGACCATCACCTTTGTAGGGGTCATTTTTGGTTTAGGGCATTGCTTTGGTGCTGAACCAGGGTCTAACCAACTTGCTGAGCGCTTTCGATTGTCGAACAGAATTCATTTTTCGTTGCACGTAACAATTCGTTTCAAAATTCCTTCATTTCTTTGCCTGTTGAGCCGCGCAAGGCAGGTCTCGACGCGTACGTTGCGCTGGCGATCGTTAAGGTCGTGGGGCACCCATCTATCAAGCTTTTTTACCTTGCCAATTTGTCGCAAATGGATTAATATTGTTTTGATGCTTACATTAAAAGCTGCTGCTAGCTCAGCTGTAGATTGAGTTTCGTCAGCTTCCACAATCGCCTTTAATTCATTATTGTTAACCAAAGTCTCCGGACGACCACGAGCTTCATTTTTCAAGTCAAAATTTCCAGAACGGAACCGGGAAAACCAAAAACGGGTTGTGCGTTCGTTTGTACAGTTCTCTCCGTAAACGTTTTTGATGTTACGTGCCGTTTGTGTCGCGTTGGTGCCACGACGGAACTTATATTCCATAATTACACGAATTTTTAAAGTATCCATTATGACGAAAAATGTTCAAATGTAATGAAAATACAACGCTAATCAAAAAACAAAAGACTGAGTTTGTAAATAGAATGTCATGGTTTTAAAACAAAATTCATTTGAATTTAGAATACAGAGCCATTACAAACTTTTTTTTATTTGAAAAGACCAGTACTGAAGAACGGCAATTTCATAGGTAAAGACCTAATATAATAAAATAAATATAATAATAACAAATACAATGTGATAATATAATTTATACATATATGTAATTATGTAACAATTTTGTATGGAATGAGTAAAGCTTTTATTATTATTGTTATGAAAATATGTAAACGGGCCAAAAAAGTTGGTTTTTCATCTTGGACTTGTGAAAGTGTAAATTAAATATGGTGGAATCTTTAGGAAATTGTAAATACACAGTCGTCATTGTTACAGTGCTACCTCGAGGGAAATCACAAGCTTGCCAGACTGGCTTTTGATTGCTTTACAATTTCTCCCTTCAAATCATCTTTTGCTGGTTGTTTTAAAATGTTCATACCGGGAGTAGAGCGTAAACACAATAAGGGTTTTTAAATATTTGTATCAGTTGTCTAGTACCCATAACACAAGCTCTGCTTAGCTTGGGACTAGATGGCGTTGTGTGTTAGATGTCCGAAAATATTTATTATTATTATTATACTCATAGGAAATTTATTGCGGCGTACTTTAATTATAACTATGAGAGATGTATGCTTTGGAACATATGGAGCGTTACAACAAAAACCAAGAAATTATACATTTAATTTCATACTTAATTGTTTTAAGAAGTTTTTTTAAATAACTATCTTTTGCGCGGAGCTCCGCCCGCGTGTTTGTCTGTTATCGCAGCAAAGAGTAGCCTATGTCCTTCTCCAAGAATCGAAGTATATCCATGCCAAATTTCATTGAAAATTCAGTGGTTTGGCCGTGAAAGCAGGACAGACAGACAGACAGACAGAGTTACTTTACCATACTTAATATTATAAAGCTGAAGAGTTTGTTTGTTTGAACGCGCTAATCTCAGGAACCGCTGGTCCGATTTGAAAAATTATTTCAGTGTTGGATAGTATATTTATCGAGAAAAGCTATAGGCTATATGTCATCACGCTAAGACCAATAGGAGCGGAGCAACAATGAAGAATGTTACAAAAAACGGGAGAATTTTTTTACGCTACGGGCAATAGGAGACGTAAATGACGTTGCGTTGGTCAGCTAGTTTATAATATAAGTATGGATAATATGATGATTAGACAATATGACGAATCACGATAAATATATAATTTGAACTACATGACATTAAAAAAAAACAATTGTTTTATTTTAATTTTTGTACAAAAAGGGACCAACGTTCTAAAAGAATTGTCTGCGTATTTATTTTAACTCGTGACTTTTTGTTGACAGGTGAACTGAGTATAATGTATATATTTACTCGATACCAGTTCAATTGGGACGAAGTGAAGTACAGCATATATTCCACCTTCAGCTTCATCACACATTCCATAGGTGAGTACTCTTTTGTCTTTGTACCGTGTCCTGTAAGCCTGAGGTGAGTCAGTAAATATGATGAAAACATCAGAAGTGTTCTGAGTGTTCTCATTAGAAAAATCTTACAAATCGCTAGTTTGAGTTAAGATCATACTATGTTTTAGAAAAAGTAATGGTTACTTACAAATCAATTTAAATAATACAGTGTTATTCTTTATCCAATATACCAGGTACGTTGTGGAAAATTGCCCTGTACAACAGATTAGTAAAATGATTATTTTATGAAATACTAGTATGAAAAACGACTACTACTCCCGCGTGTATGTCGGTTATCACGACAAATAGTAGCCTATATGTCATTCTGATGTATAAGCTATATTACTGTAAAGTTTCATCCAAATCCGTTCAGTACTTTTTGCGTGAAAGAGTAACAAACATCCATCCATCCATACTTACAAACTTTCGAGTTTATAATATTAGTAGGATTAGAGTTAAAATGCAGGGATATAACAACCGTCAGGCCATACGGTCGTCCCGGGTAGCAACAGCAGTGGCAGGTAGGTACACCTACCACTGCTGTTGCTACCTGTAAATCTAAATGTGCCTGTAAATCTAAACTAACACTTATAATGCTCTACTTTGTTTGATTGAACACGCTAATCTCGGGAACAACTGAATTGAAAATAGTTTTGGTTACTTGGATAGTCTGTATATCGAGGAAATCTATATAATATAATCCTGCGATTAATAAGAGCTAAGCATTAATAAAAAATGATGCAAAAAAACGGGCAACGCAAAAAAAAATAATATTTAGGAGATGCAGACCAACTTTCGCTGGTCAGATAGTATAGACTAAAGCAGAACATGATAGCGTCATACTTATTTTTTACAAATGTTAACTGCGACCAAAAATTGTCCGCGCTATTCCAGTTCACGGCTGAAATAACTACACGCGTTATATTTTACTCTACCCATGAAAAGGCTATCCATCTAATATTCATTTTATTGTTGGGTTCTAATTTATGAACTGTCCTCGTATGGTTGAATTTGTACAAACGACTCTCAGGGTACTTGTAAAAAGTTTCAACCACAATTTAGGAGAGGACTGCGAAACAACTAATTATAAAGAATGCACAGTTTTGTTTACGCTTTGAATAAAATTGTTCGAGTTTATGATTGACTTTTAAACTGTCTACGTATTCAAGACCAAACATTCATTACATTTTGTTAGTATATCATGCTGCTCTACTGGTCTTCTGATAATTATATTACTCAATTTATTGGTTTTAGCTTTAGTTTGAGCTGCAAGAACAATGACTAGCTTGAAATATGGCTTCCACTTCTCTTTCCTGTCGTTTTGTTCTTCCCTATCTATTTTTCCTTTCAATTTACCTAGTCTAAATTCTATAATTTATTTCTTAATGGCCCACTTTCAAGGTCCGAACCTAAATTTAAACTTACAACACTAAATTCTATAAATATATGCCTCGTATATTACATACTATGTATTACGAATTAAATCTTCTAACTAGCTAAAATTCAAAATTTAAAAACCCCCTACTCAAGCACTTAATCGAGTAATCATACTCCAATGATATTTTTGCAGACATTCGGTTATTCTTCCCCACTTTCACCCCCATAACTTTTAAACAACTCAACCGATTTTCATGAAACATGTCTAAGAACACTCGCACGTAACTCACCTTTCATACAAAGAAAACTAAGTTGAAATCGCTTCATCCGTTCGCGAGCTACAGTGCCACAGACAGACAGACAAACAGACACGTCAAACTTATAACACCCCTCTTTTTGCGTCGGGGGTTAAAAATATACCATAACACGGAACTCTTTTACAGTTTTATTTGTCACTAAATTGGTTTGTATTTTTAGTTCGCAGTTATGTGTTAAGATATCACAAATACAAGTAAAGTATTAGTTTGTAATATTAGCACTTTTAACATACCTATGTGAGAATTCTATTCGGGGAAGTACTGCGGTATGGTATAGGTAGTAACATATTCCCGTTTTAGTCGATTTATTTACAAAGTTCTAACCAAATAGCACCAGCTGCTAACTCTAAATGACCAGGACTGAACCATCGATAGCACCTGGCTAGCGTTGGAACACCTGCCATTTGGGAAATAGTCTAGAGTTGTAATTGAACTAGATATTATGTTAGGTATCCGGATTTATGAACTAAACCAGTCTTAAACTAAACTTATTTTTATTTTAATTGTCAATTGAAAAAATCTGAAAACTATTACAGATTCAAACAATAAGTAGAGTAAAAAAATATGAAGTGAAAATTTAAAAAACAATGGTTTTCAGGTTCAGTCTTATCAAAGTGGATTTACACGTCTTTCAATAAATGAATATGTAATCTAATATTAAATTGAATGTCACTCAATTTCGACAAACATTTCGTAATCTTACACTTTATCATTAATAAATTTTATTTACAGGTACATTGTTCTCTATAAGCGTGTTTAGCAGGAAACTAAAAGCAGATGATGCAGTACTCGGCATAATCTCAACTTCAAGCAAGATCTGTGGAGTCTTAGTATTAGCATTTGCCAGGAATGGTCGTGAAGTATATCTATGTGAGTATGAAATGATTTGTTTATCACTTAGTTACCGTATTTTGTAGGTTGTTATAGTTACTCATTTCAATTATAAACTAATTTAAAAAATGGGGAAGTCCCACGTTTAATTGTTAATGCTTGTTTTCTCAGAACTCTATCCCTTATTTATTACATAACCGATTTTTATATTTCTTTTCTTTTTTGCGAGATTATGAATTTGGTCTCATTCAAATTTACAGTTATTTGAATAGTTTATTGTAACTCAATATGACATGGGCGGTCATTAATACTTTGTTGGAAGGTAAGTTATTATTGAGTATCTATTGTAGAACAACAGAAACCAATTGTCAATTGATATACCTAACTAAACACTTAATTATAACAAAAAAGTCTTCGTAAAACAAAAATAGTCGTAATCAAATTTAACCTAAAAAAGTGTTGGTAACAATGACTTGTTTTTACTTTTTTAAATTGAAGATTGTAATAAAACCTATTGTGTGTACAGCACCAGTTCTCGAGATCTTAAATGGTACTACAGCTATTGCGTTGAGGTCGATCGCATCAAAATTAGTCTCGTATCAAGAATTAGGTGAGTGTAATATGTTTTTATATTTATTGATTATTATGTGTACGGTATAAATGAAATAAAATTAATAGTATACCCATCTCATAGTATTGACTTAATGTTAAAACAATTCAATTATATTTTAAAATTGAAAGCGACAAATTCCTATGAAGTTCTCGTAACCTTCTTTGGAATTTTAGAAGTTTATAAAGCTTCA
Source organism: Diaphora mendica (assembly GCA_949125395.1). Lineage (NCBI taxonomy): Eukaryota > Metazoa > Arthropoda > Insecta > Lepidoptera > Erebidae > Diaphora > Diaphora mendica. The sequence goes on from OX421316.1 coordinate 25,077,538, forward strand.
TTGCCATACAAATTTTCCAAAAGAAACAATTTAACACCATTTTTTTTCAATCATACAAATCAAAAATTATTCACCTAGTGCCATTTAGTTTTGTACCTAATACTCCTAAACGAAAATGATTTTTAATGATTTTGAATTTTTAATGATCAAGTTCTAATAGATACATTGTTTATGGTATTGAAAGAAGTAGTATCCATGATTAGAAAGCGTATTATTATACGTTTCTAATTATTATTTAGTTCATGACAAATGAGGAAAATATTACTTGATGAGTTGTTGAATTGTGGTGTAAAAATATGTTCAGTAAAAAATGTTTTTTTCATTCATAAATTACAGGTAAAGTCTATTCTTTATTTGGAGTTGCTGAAACGATGATGCCAATAATCTTCGCACCTCTGTACTCCAGGGTGTACATCGCGACTTTGAATATTCTGCCAGGAGCCGTGTTCCTCGTCAGCGTCCTGATAACGATACCAGCTTTGAGTATTTTCATGTGAGTAGCATAATTCAAAACATTTATCAACAATTACATCATCATCATGAATTTACAGAACGGAGGCAGGGTAAGTTTATGTCACTTCAACTTGTTCTCGACGAGCGTTTAGCGATGCGATTAGTGAAGAGTTCAGTGCGGACCAATCACAACGCTGAAAATGGTCACCATCAAAATCGAATCAATGTGTATTTGACACTTGCACTCGCCCTTACAACTGATACTCACTATTAATTACAAGCGTGAGAATCTAACGCGTGAAGCAATAATAAAACTCAACAAACTTATCAATAATGTAAATTTTATATTGACTATAATGTTTGTTTAGTAAATAATGCAATCATTATGTCAACTGCGTTTAAGGTTGAAAGGAAAGTTTTGGTTCCAAAACTAGTGACCCACAAACAATAGTTAAACCATATACTTAATATATTTATCTACTGGCTAAACACCGAACGTTATATAAAAGCTCGAGGCTGTGAGAAAGAGGCAGAATAGATTGTTACTACATAATAATACACTAGTAATTAGTACATTATGTTCATTATGAATGTAATGTAACTGCCTCGTTGGTCTCGCGGTTGGCGTGTGCGACTGCCGATCATGAGGTCTTGGGTTCGATTCCCGGGTCGGACCAAATGTTTGTATGATCTACAAATATTTGTTTCGGAGTTTGGGTGTTTATCTATGTATAATATGTATGTATTTACAAAAAAAAAAGTATATATGTATTTGTATCAGTTGTCTAGTACCCATAACACAAGCTCTGCTTAGCTTGGGACTAGATGGCGTTGTGTGTTAGATGTCCAAAATATTTATTTATTTATATTATTTATTATTTTTAAGTATAATGATGTAAGAGATCCATTAAAGATTTGCCGAACAGTAATGGTTACAAAAGATGCGATCGCGCAGATCTTTTATTTCTATCGACCATTCAAAGTGTGACCAGTGGATCAAAATTCCCGTCAAAAAATTAGTACCGAAACAGAAATAGTAATGTAGCTAATTTATTTAAAAAATCGGTTGTCTGTAAAGTCGGTTTACTGACGATAGTTGAACGTGACAACGTCATAAGAAAATATGTGCCTCTTTGTCACTCGTTCCGCGCTCTCACTTGCACTTCAAGCCTTAAATGGAACGCCTCAGAGCGAGGTAACGCCGCATTAGTCAGTTTCGTGCATGCAGCCGGCTCCATCGAATTATAAGACGTTGTCACGTCAAAATATATTAAAATCATGAAGTAGCTATTGTGGTTTGTGTACGGTTCTAAAACTCATGAAGTTACTGCACCGATTGAGCCCAAATTTTGACACAGTACATAACCCACTTTAAAATTATTTTCAATACATTTCAATTTCTTGTCAATAAAATATAATATAATAGCAACAATAATGTGCCTGACGCTTGGTACGTTAAAGCTTGTAAACTGTAATAAAATATCCAAAAATAACAAAAATAATCATAATATGTTTATTTCACATCAAAGTCATAACCATTAAAATTATCCAATGCAATAGTCATACTTGACAGTTTCATTGTGTATAATTAGATACAGGTACCGATTCTCAAGCTAGTCATAGCCTGTATTTAAAGAGACGCATTTTTGTTCCAATTAATTAGATATTTTTATTCATTGTTTCAGTTGGTTTTACTACCAGCACAAGAGAGACGAAAAAGACAAAAGACTGAACGTGCCCTGTACTCCGGCATCTCCAACGGAACCGCCAGTTGTACCCGCATAAGTTGACATTATAATTAGTAATGTCGTTTAAATTAAGTTGTAGATAACTTATTTACAAAGGAACTCATAGGGTGAAACTATTAATATTTTTCTTGTTATTTGTGATAAACGTTAATAAAGTTCCTGTTGGTTTGTTTTTGTGGTAAACATTCTTATCTGAATCAGTCTGGAGTCGTCTAGGATACTGACACAAAGAAATCAGCATGAGATTTTATGTTTGTGTGTGTTTCATTTTTCAAACCCAACATTTCTGCATGAGTTTGAATACTTCAATTAAAGTATGTTTTTATTGTGGTAATCGGCATTAGTTCAACCTTCGACTTCAATTCAGCCTTATGGTTGCGGAGGTCAGATGCCAGGTAAAACCGGTTGAACTAGTTGTCGACCCCAAATAATCTTGGGAATAATAAACCCTAGGAAGAAGATTGTCGTAATCAGCATTAACTTAAATAAGCAAGAAAGTAATGTTTTCAATCCTTATTTTCATTAATTTTAATCAAATCATCATCATTTCAATAAATCATCTGATCATTATATGTAGATAAACACAAACAAAGAGTCACTCAAAACGAGGCAGCAGGGTCTAAGTAATTGTTACGTAAATAAAACACGCAATGAACTCACGAAGTAAGCCTTTTTTCTCTTTGTAGTTGTTAAAAATACAGAAAACATCTTGTAGATGGTGTCGATACTTGTCAGAACCAAGAATTCAAATTCTTTTAGCTCAAAAGTCTGTAAATATTGTAAAAACTAAGTATTTGCACCTGAAGATATAATACAGGCAATCTTCACACTTCAGCCTATTAAAATATGAAGATTGCCAACGCAGGTAACCTTCGCAATGCTTACTGATTGGTGAGTTCACACTGTGCTAATTTTTTCACCCCTAGGAATTCATTTTTTTATTTGTGGTTCTTGAATAACTCCAGCTATCATATTGAGACCGCATTGATTGTATCACTATATTATTGTGGTAATTTACCATGAATCTTAAAGTTTTTAATTATAACTATAACTTTTGGATACTAAGCAAAAAAAAACCATCATCGATAAAGTTTAAGTTAAAATGGTAACTGTTAGAATTAAAAACCTAAAATAATGATGATAAAACATTTTAAAATAAATATAATTCAAATAAGACTAAAAGGATGGTTATGAAATAATACCGGTTTATAAACACGACTATGAATCATAAGCTAAAATCGTAAATTCATTACAAAGTGCATTCAGGTACATGTTACACGCATTAAATCTCACTTTGGGTGAGCATGATGGTGATGTCACTACACCTGTTTGGCCCGTATATCTGAATTACGTAAATCGCTTGGTAGTACATCTCCCCGTATACGGTTTACTTATAGGGTCAACCTATGTTTGCAACAATTTTTTTGTATGAAAATCTCGATGATTGCTGCCAGAGAAGATTTGTGTACATATACCCACGCATGGATCTATTTTATGGTAGGTTCTAGAGAAGTATTAAAAAAAATGTTGTCTACTGTAATTTGACCCATCCACATTATAGAAGGTTTGGTATTTGGGCTCTTTGGAAGTTAAAAATAGGAAAATTGGAAACAAGAGAACCTTTTGAAATGTTACACATTTCGTCGATCTCAAATGAAACGGGAACAAGAAAAATTAAAAAAAAGTCGGCTACGTTAAAAGTTTTGATAAAACTTATATAGTCGATGTCACTATGCACAATGTATTGACACCTCACTGGTCACTCACAATCGGCTTTATTAGAAGGCTCAAAGTCACATAAAGAGCTATGGAGAGGTCAATGCTCGTAGTTTGTCTGCGTGATCGAATCAGGAATGAGGAGATCCGCAGACGAACCAAGGTCACTGACATTACCCGGAGAATTGCGCAACTTAAGTAGCAATGGGCGGGGCACATTGCTTGCAGTCAAGACGGCCGATGGGGAAAAAACATTTAGAGTGGCGAACACGTCCGACAAACTGGTGAAGGTGGCGGGAAACCACTGGATGCGGGCAGCACAGGACTGGTGATTGTGGGTAGGGTAAGGCTAAATGTCCAGCAGTGGACGTCTTTCGTGTAAAATGATGATAATTGACACAAATAATTTTAAAAAATCATAGACCTCACACACTACAGTTTGATCCCAAATAAGGCAGACAAGCTTTACTGTGATAAGCCAGATTGCTGATACATTCAATATTACATATTTTAACACCCACTACGGTGACTCTAAAGCTAAGCTTCAATACGGATTAATGATTCATTCAATATTCAAAAATCCTGACCATTTCAGAGTACGTATGGAATCCTAACAAGCGCATGACACTGTTAGTACTTCAATATTGTTAGTATAAATCCTAACGTATTTGGTGGTAATCCTGCCAGTGCCTAAATTGTTATGTTTGAATGGAGTACGTTACGATGGAGTACGGTAACGATGTAATACCAACATGTAACATCGCATTCTATCGTCATTATTAGTCGTATCGTTATCTATCTATATACTTATAATAAAAATGTAACAGGTCCAATTATGTACATTGAAGATATTTAGAAATTTTTTTTTGGGGGCACTCTGTTATCGATACTGAAGCCAAAACTGTATTTTTTTTCATTTTTGTCTGTCTGTCTGTATCTTGGCCGCGCATCACGCCGAAACTACTGAATGGATTCAAATGAAACTTGGCATGATTTGAGTTCATACTACGAGGTAGGACATAGGATACTTTTTATCCCGAAATTCAGCACGGTTTCCTGGAGAGAGGGGATGAAAGTCAAAATATGTACTTAGTTGTAATTCAAAAACACATAGTCCGATTTTATTCACTCTTTTTTTGGTAGAAAGAAAAAAATTAAAGATAACGAGAAAATACTTTTTTTTGTCCGCGACTGTACACTGCCTGTGGGAAGCGGAGACTGATATGTAAATATGGCGGTACGAAGTTCGCCGGGTCAGCTAGTTTTCAAATAATCTATACTTATAATAAAAATGTAACAGGTCCAATTCTGTACATTTAAGATATTTTGAAAAAAAAATTTGGAGGGCTCTCTATAATCGATACTGAAGCCAAAACTGTTTTTTTTTTTCATTTTTGTCTGTCTGTCTGTCCGTCTGTCTGTCTGTCTGTCTGTATGTATCTTGGCCGCGCATCACGCTGAAACTACTGAACGGATTAAAATGAAACTTGGCATGATTTGAGTTTATACTACGAGGTAGGACATAGGATACTTTTTATCCCAAAATTCAGCACGATTTTCTGGAGAGAGGGGATGAAAGTCAAAATATGTACTTAGTTGTAATTCAATAACACATAGTCCGATTTCATTCATTCTTTTTTTGCTAGACAGCAAGTACTTTAAAAATTGTTCCGTGATCTATTTATACGTATATCACGCATAATAAATCTGTAGACGTCGAATTTGTGTGTTTGGTTGTGCCCGCATGACTTAAATATTCAAAATAATCGTGGGCACGTTTTATGCACAAGCATTGTGATTAATGTGGTATTATATATATATAATTAGTGGTATTATATTACATATATATATTATATATACATATAGTTAGTATTTGATAGGTAGGTATTTGTTTTATGTTCTCTCTTTCCATAGAAAGGGTTGTTTTAAATTTTCTTGAAAATTGTTTCTTTGCTTAAAACAGCGACATCTTTTGGAATCAAGTAACTAACTTTACAATAGGTACGTAATATGATTACTCTTTTTAACGTATAATAAAAATGTAACAGTTCAGTTCTGTACATTAAAGAAATTTATATGTTTTTTTGGGAGGGCTCTCTAATCGATACTGAAGCAATTACATTTTCTTGAAAATTGTTTCTTAACTTAAAACAGCGACATCTCCTGGAATCAAGTAACACTAACTTCACAGTAGGTACATTATATGATTACTTTTAAACGCATAAGAAAAGTGTATAAGATCAATTCTGTACATTAAAGAAATTTAGATTTTTTTGGGAGGATGCTCTTATTGATACTGAACCAAAAACTAGAATGCCATAAACGTTAAATGGTCATTTATATTTATGATATTTATTTTAAGTTTAAAATACTTGAAAGAGGAGTAAACATGTAACATAATAGTTCATCATAATTTACCTGAAAATGATACAAAACATCTTTATGATAGGTACCCGCAAGGCAGCGCGGGCGCGTGGCCTACGCCCTGCCACAGAATAACTAATTGTACTGCCCTACGTAGGTTACCAGATACGTCCATACTGTTTAAAAAGCAGTACCCGCGCGGTCGGTCGGCTCCCTACGCGACACACGCACCCAAATCGACTTAAAAACTCAGTAGTAGTTCTTGAATGTAAATTCGGATAAAAAGTTATTTTTGGAACTATTTACTTGATTCTTGTCCTACCTAAATTTTACTTGGTATTATAATATTTCTTCTGTATTTTTAACCAACTTCTAAAAGGAGGAGGTTCTCAATTTCATCGGTATATTTTTTTTCACCGACTTCCAAAAGGAGGAGGTTCTAAATTTCATTGGTATATTTTTTTTTTAATGTATGTACACGGATTACTCCGTCAATTTGTGGACCGATTTTGGAAATTCTTTTTGTATTCGAAAGGGTATGCTCCCCATGTAGCCCCATGGCCACCATATCAGGATCTGATGATGGGATCCTAAGGAAATCGAAGGAAACCCTCAAATTTATGTAAGCGCCTGCAATGAAGTTAAAGCTATTGTCTGCATGCCTTCATATTCTGTAGACATCATTTAATTTCATAATATTTAAAACGGGTCTTAACGATATCAGAGTTAACCTCAGATAGTCAGTTTACCTCAAATCACTTGAATTATAGTAACCTATAGAAGATAGTCCATTTGAGATTTTATTACAAAAAATTACCTGAAGTCCTTTCGATTCTATACAGCATGTGTATGTAATGTATGTTACCTTTAGTCGTATTCTTTCAAGTTATTTAGGTGAAATGATGATGAGAGACTTGAGAAAGACTAAAAAGTTAAAAATAAAAAAAACTTCGTTTATAAAAACCGACTTCAAAAACTATAAAGTATCAAATAACTTAATTTGTATGTGCTACCTATTCATAGGTTTGAAGTCGGTGCCAAGCCAAAATGTAATAGTAGGTACCGCACTCGCCGCGCGTGACCTTGAGCGGGATAGCTGCTCTTCGCGTAGAACAAAACAACTGAAGCGTCGGTGATGTCGTTGACGTTTGTCTCGAAATATAGCGAGTGTGATACCTACTATTACATTTGGCTTGGCACTGACTTCAAACTTAGGTAGCACACGCAAATTAAGTTAATTGATACTTTTTAGTTTTTGAAGTCGGTTTTTTTAAACGAAGTTTTTTTTTTTGAATTTTGTTAGGTTATAGCATAGGTATAAGCAGGCGATTTTTGTTGTACCTAAATAATTAGCAAATAGTCTTTTGTAGATACTAATTGGTTTTCTCGGTATTTTTAGAATTTTGTAAGGTTATAGCATAGGTACCTAGGTACCTATAATTTACTTTTTTATAGGATTTTGTTAGGTTATTAGTATAGGCATAGGTAAGCAGATGTTTTTCGTTGCAAATATTTAATTACTTAGCCTTATTTGTTGGTGTTTTAATTTCTTTTAATAAGTTGTAGATACCTTCCATTTTTTTCGTTTAATTAGTTGTAGATACTTACATAATTTAGATTTATTTACGTTTTGAAAATAAGTTTCATTCGTTATGTCTAATTTTTCATTTAACTGTGGTGATAAATTTAACATTGTTTTTCGTATTCGATTTTATCACATCACACTAATTTATAAAAGCGAATGTTTGTAAGGGTGTATGTTTGTTACTTCTTCACGCAAAAAGCACTGGACGGAATTGGATGAAACTTTACAGTAATATAGCTTACTGGCTATTGCCCGCGGCTTTGCTCGTGTGGAAGTTGATTGTTTACAATATATTTAATTAAAACTGTGTAAGTATGTATAAATAATTTATTCATGTTTTTAAACGTACCTATTTATTTATTTTTAATCAATAGCCCATTAAAAAGGATTTCATACTAACGTTCGACCCTTATTTTAACCCCTTTAGAAATAGAATTCCCATAAATGATGATATAGGTATTCATTTATTTGTACTTAAAAGCCTAAGGACAAAGTTTCAGGCTACTAAATAAAAAATGACGAACTTCCAAACTAATCTACTTACGAAATTTCAACACCTAATTCACCCCTTAGGGGTAGAAATATCATTTATGGGATTTCCTTTCGAGGGCGCTCTGGTTCCCTGGTTTCTAGAACCCGAGACGGTGTGCGGTTTTTAGTCGGTTCGAGTCCGATATAACCACCAGTTGGTGATATCCGAAGGAATTTCCGCACAAAAAAAGGGGTAGGTATAATATCCAGAGACACTTAGTATCTACGCGTTTTTAACTATTAGCCCAAAGATATTTTTTCAAAAGAAGACGGACTTCCATACAAACTATTAACCCTTATTTCACCCCCTTACGGGTAGAATATTGGGAAACGCTTAAATGCGTATCTCCTAATTTTTTATCAATAGCCCTAAAATAAATTTTCATGTTTCTAACTTCAAAACTGACGGACTTCTAGACTAACCCGCTTACGAAATGTCAACGCCTATTTCATCCCTTCAGCGTAGAATATCGAGAAAGGCCTAAATACGTATCTACTCATTTTTAATCAGTAGCCCAAACCAAAAGTAAAGTTTCATGTTTCTAATTTAAAAATGACGAAGTTCCAAACAAACTTCAACCCCTATTTCACCCCCTTAGGGGTAGAATATTAGGAAACGTTGAAATACATATCTACTATTTTTTATAAGTAACCCAAAAATAAAGTTTCATGTTTCTTAAATAGCCCTAAAATAAACTTTCATGTTTTTAACTTCAAAAATGACGGACTTCCAGACTAACCTACATACAAAACGTCAACCCCTATTTCACCCCTAAGGAGTAGAATATCCAGAAACGCTTAAATACGTGTTTACTCATTTTTAATCAGTAGCCCAAAAATAAAGTTTCATGTTTCTAACTTAAAAAAATGACGGACTTCCATACAAACTTTCAACCCCTATTTCAACCCCTTGGGGGTAGAAATTCCGAAATTCCTTCCTTAATGGGTGTCTACTTAATGAAACGATCATACCAAATTTTGTACTCCTAAGTTTAATAGTTTCCGCTCGGCGATGATGAATCAGTCAGTCAGTCAGGACATGTTATTTTATAAGTATAGAAGATACATCAGAGTAACACATAGGTTATTGTTTGCCGCGATAACCAACATACACGCGGGCGAAGTCGCGGGCAACATCTAGTATTTAACAAAATTAAATAAAGGTTTGGTAATGGAAAAATGTATGGGAATGAGTTATGAAAATTACAATACGTTTTATGTAGTTTTGCAAATTAACATTTAATTATTAAATTTAACCATGTATAATGTATGCTACTTAATAAAATACTCCTTGTTTGTATTGAACTCTTTGGAATATAAAGAAAATCATAATTTATTTATTACCTTATGCAAAGATGTTGCAAAAGTGGACTTAATTTCGTAGGTATTTTTTGTTTACTGGTAGGAAGTGGTAGAACCAAGGGGTAAACATGTTCCGTGCGTAGAACCGACGCAAGGTCAAGCATTCTCATACTACGTCTACTCCCGACGATAATAGCCTGATTTACTCGCGTTCTCAGATACACCAAACATGTCAGACCAGTGTTTAATGGCTGCCAAGTCACTATTTACAACCGAAACCGCGGACGATACACTATACAACTCTGTTTAGTAATATAGCTATAAGTCATATTAAATACTTATATTTAACTAACGAAGTATTTAAGATTTAACATTTCTCCTTACAAAGCGATATATTAAAAATTATATATTAAGGCTTTCTGCGTGTCAATATCTAACGAGATCTTCAAGGTACAAAGTAGGTAGAAACTAGTATTATTATCAACGAAACGAACGACACCCCTCTTTGTGGCAGTATCAAAAGCGCTTCAACACTGTCAAAACATTTGTTCAGTACCTTAAATTTGCTTAACAAATTCTATTTTCAGTAATTGGTCCTTTGACAGGCTGAGCTCACTTATACAAACGAACATAAAACATTTTTTTATTTGTTTTGTATTGAAAATTCTAAATCAAATACACGAAAATGCCACTTTAATAGTATTGAACCATTTTTCACTTTGTTTGTTTTTAATAGTGTTCGATATTTCAAATTTGGGAATCCAGTTACGGTTATAATAGAGTTTTATGGTTGAAATTGTTTAAAACTTTGATATGCCCTGTTGGATTTGTTTGCCTGAAGTGATGTTAGGCCGTTTAGATTTTATATATCTAGTTCAAAATGACTTTTCTATGATAAAGGCTTTAAACGAACAGATGGGTCACATGGTGAAAAGAGTACACCGACAGGCATACAACTAAGCATTCGCAAGAGGATTGCCGATTATTGAGGTTAGGAGTGCCTTTTTTTTTTTCTCTTTTCTAAATATTAGCCAAAATGTCTACTCTGCCTGATGGAAAGCATCAGTAGAATCCAAGAGTGGTATTCACCATCTTCATTGCGAATGCGGACTATGTAGCATGGTGACCCAGACTATGATGGCCTAGCGAGATGCTTTCTCTCGCCCCACTTGGATTTCGCTTTTCTTACACGCTTGGAGGATATTTGTAAGATAGTTCGAAATAAAATATAAGATAAATACACCTTCACAATTCTAGTTTCACAAAGGGGTTAAGATATCACTCTATAAATTCTGCAGACTGCTCGTCATCGACCACCAGGTGAAGGCCACTGGATGTTTTTCTTTTATAAAGGAGGGAACTCGTAGTAGCGCACTTGAGTTGCACTTGTCCATTTACGGTGGTAGTCACTTAACACCAGGTGCTCAATTTTTTTTTATGTTTGCAAACGAACAGGCGAATCACCTGACGGTGAGTTATTGCCGCCGCCCATGGACACCCGCACCACCAGAAGCGTCACAAGTGCGTTTTCGGCCTTTGGGGGATGGGGGGAGGGGTTGAGGTATGAGCCTTCGGTATCCTCATTCACTGCTTCATTCAATGCTACTCCTGTGTTATAAAGAAATATATTTTCACTTTTATTATTTAAGTTATTAGCTTTTGCAAGCTTTTTGCATTCCTTTCTTAGTGCTCACTTCCGTTATATAAAGAACCTAGATACATGCAAAATTTCAATATTCTAGGTTCAGTGGTTTGGGCTGTGCATGGATCTCTCTCTATGTCAGTCACCTTCCTCTTTTATATAGATAGATAGATAGTAATGAGAGGATAAATATTTACCCTTGTCGTGAACACGCAACCTATGAATTCAAAATATGAATAAATCTGAATTCGGAATAACTTAATTTATTCGTAATATACTGACTTTAAAGATGAACTTAATCAGTGGAGATATGGTATTGGAGTTAATTAACTCCCACACTCGGTATGATAATAATTGCCTGGCAACGTAAAGTTGGCTTTCCAGTATAAGATAGATGAAGAGATAAAATTTATTCGATCTCCCAATTTATGTTATTATTATTAAAATCTATTGCTTCTGTTAGTTATCTGTAAGTTTAAAATTCACGTTTAAGTTATTATACATTTATTAATCCTTTTATAATAATATGATTCATAATAAATACATATTTAATAGTTTTAGACTAGTTTAGATATTAATGGTATATAGAAATCGCACTAAATATATATTAAAAACCTTTCCAAAAACTTGACATTAATAAGCAAATGTAAAATAAATTGCGAAGTAGTTAAGATTATATTTGATAACTATTAAACAAAAAAAGACAACATCTACGAATATAAGAACAATATGTATGAAATATTCAGAAACTGGTTTTTGAATTAATAAAATATTAAGCTTGCAAACAAAACCAATGACAATTGCAATAGCACATGCCATAACTTTATCTATTTGTCTCGGTGGCGCAGTGGCAGTTTTAGTGGCAGTAGTAATTATATCAGTTGTTTAGTACCCATAACACAAGTTCTGCTTAGCTTGGGACTATATGACGTTGCGTGTTAGATGTCCGAAATATTTATTACGTATAATATGTATGTATTTCCAAGAAAAAGTATTTATGTATTTATATCAGTTGTCTGATACCCATAATACAAGCTGTGCTTAGTTTGGGACTAGATGGCGTTGTGTTTTATATGTCCGAAATATTTATTTATTTATCTATCTCTGTATCGCTTTGTGTTTGGTGATGCACCAACCTTATCACTTTCAAACTTTGCAAGACACCAAAAACTCATGACAAACGACACCGGAGTGTAAGTGAAAAGCAATGTTTTGCGCGGACTGATTTGCCTAAATCTAAATAATGGGTGCCGTGGCTATGTACAATTATATATTCCAAGTGTTTTGCCCAAGAAATTATACGGCAAAGTTCAGGCCACAACTCTATACAACACACGTGAATCACGCTCGGAGAGGCAAAATGAAACCTACACAAGGGTAAATGTTTAAGCACAAAGTTTATCTTACACATTATTTAATTAAACGTTATTATATACATTTATTTCCTTCCAATATAAAAAAAAATTAAATCCTTAATTATGCATGTTTTATATATTTTTAGGATCTGATTTTGAAATAATGACTTTACTAAACAACAGTTTTTATCAGTAATTTGACTTAAATTTTGGAGGTAAATTTCTGCACAATCTTAATTCATTTTATTTAAAAAAAGAGTATTGAACTAATAGACTCTGGCTATCTAGCTAGAATGTAATATAGGTAATATTTAACTTTGATTTTTGTAATTTCTCTTTGAGCAAAATTGACAGCAGATTTCACAACATATATTTTGCCTGTCACTAATAATATCTTTAAATTCATTTAGAGATTTGTTCATATTTGATTACAGTAAATGACCTTCGGTTTGGCATCATCAGAACAACGTCAAGCATGTCTCAAGAATTTCCGATATTCAACTGCTAACAATATTCCATTTAACTCTAACTCTTGTACATACACTACATTTATTTGTCTTGATAATGTATATAAAGGCAGTAGTAGCCCATATGGTTCCTATAAATACATATTCATTTGACGTATTACAAAGTGTATTAAAGAATATTCTAATTTGTAGCGGAGTATTTGTGGCATCTCACCTTTCCCTTGATAACGTTATTCAAAGTATCGGTTTCTACGATCGTGTCATCAAAGTTAATAGCATTTATCGCTTCAATAGACTGATACGAACGATGAAGACAAAACTGTCAATCGTTAATACAGCACAACGGTGAAACCAATCAAGAAGCGACTTAGCGGATCAGTCAAAAGCCTTTCATCATAGATCGTTAATTATTTTCAGTACAGTATTTAAAATTTGAAAACCTCATTAAGATAGAAGCGAACCTTCACATAAAGGGGTTTGGAATAATACAGAAGGTAATTTTCGCTTATTCATTAAACGTAATTAAAAGCAGCGATAATGACGGGGCTTGGCAGAATTAATAACATGTAAAGTAACAGGCAAGTCAGTGGTTGGCTGATACTCGTTAAATAGTCGTAAGGGCTTCATGTAGCTCGTTAGCATGTGAGCTGGTGTTCAAAGTTTTCCAACAATATTTCGGGCAATATTTTTTATTGTGTCTAGTTGTTATAAGCTGTCAGAAGCTCTGTGTTGTCATTAGGCAGAATCGATTGAGTTGGTATCCCGTTAAGGTGGAATAATTAAATTTTTAAGAGATTTATTACTGCTTACATAAGGTCTAGTAAAACATTCTGAGTTTATTTACATAATCAAACCTTCTTTTTATTATTCACTATGTTCACCCCTCCCACCAATGATAGCTATCACTTTGTGATAATTGAGATGTCTTACGGCCCATAGATAGGACATTCAACCACTAACCTAATTCATTGGCGAGAATAATGAGCTTTACGGCGTTTCACCGTGTTCTTAATCTAAACTAAATTCATCAAGCACTTACTGGAGTGTGTGGCTTGAGTGTTCTCGGCGTTTCAAGAGATCTCTTGGGTAGCTGCTTCTCTGCGTCGTCGCACAAACATAATAGTGCTGTACAACTTCCAAGGTATTCGAATTACAACAAACTCGTATCAGCTATCACGTATATTCGAATTACAACTCACTCGCTTCAGCTATCGCGGAACGCGCCTACAAAACTCGCGAGTCCACGACCTAACACACAACGGTTTATCACTAAAGACCGGGTCGATGGACAATACAATTAGCTTAATATCAATTAATTACGGTTTTCAAACAATAATCGTCTACCATTCACAACGCGCGTCTTTCAAGTACTTTTTCTATATTAACCTCAAACGTCAAAACGTCAAACAAGAAAAAAAGTGACAATCAAAATGTTGCCATTATAATGACGTTCGAAATCCAACACACTATACTTTTTTTACTTATGAAATATTTGTTTCAGACATCTTTGAAGAATCTTGTTTAAAGGATATTTGTATAAGATTTTAAAACGGTATCATGATTTATATTCTATCTATTTTTTCGCAGACAGTTGTTTAAGATAAAAGGTGAGATACACTAGGTTGTTATTGCAGTCCGTGGTGGTCCGTGACCCGTGGCTTAAGTAATTTTTTTACGTATTTTATGAAAGTTAATTCGAATTGGCAGCATTTTTGGCATATAACTAAATGATTTTTTGTCGAACTGTCAAATAATTAGTGTATTTAGAAGTTTGGGAAACACTGATTTTTAAATCCTCTTGAGCAAAGCTTTAAGAAGCTGTGACTGGAGTAACAGTATGTATTATATCTTACGGGAATTAACGTACTTACGACAGATTGCGGTTGACTCGGTTAACCTGTGACCACGGCCAGTGTAATTGTGGTATCGTCAGGAAATTCAAGGTTTGTAGTTAATACATATCTTGGTGTCCCGTATTCCCGTAATACATAATTATATATGATACGGTGACAGAGTATCACTACCTCTATTTATCCCATGGGTGGGTTGGTTGTAAAAGTCAACTAAGGGAGCCAACTACGTAGGACCACATCCCTGTAAAGAAAGGGAAATCTTGTAACAAACCCTATAGCAATCCGGTCCTAGTCAGAGTGGAATAATAGGTAAAAACCTCCTTTCTAAGAATGGTCAAATTATTAAAAATAAAAAACCCGACTGCGTCAATATTCAACAATAAAAACATATCAGTTTTATATATATTCGTAATCACCGTAAAATAATCTTCATTTTGATACCACACTGGATGTATTTTGTTTTTTTTATATTACTTTTTGGCGCCAAAAATTCTTATTTTTTTTATACCCAGTGTCACTCTCACGACTAAGAGGTTCTAGGGCGTGCCAAAGAAATATACATACATACATACACTCGAAAAACATAACCCTCCTTTCGCAGTCGGATAAAAGTGTTGAAAATTATATAGTCTCGAACGAAGGAGTTCAAAAGTTAGTGGAATCACAGTTTAGTTAAAGCAGCTAAATACATTACGAATCTCTTATGTCAAGATCTCTGAAGGTTTACCGGAGACCAATAACAAACTATAATCAATATAAAAATCTATATTAATATTATACGATCCTACTCACCAAATTTCATAGCCCTAACTTTAATAGTTTACGATCGGCGATGATGAATCGGTCAGTCAGTCAACGGCTGTATCGAATTGGATGAAAGGTGCAGGTGCTTTTAACACCGGCAAAATAATAAAATCAACATTAGAACCGCAGACACAGGAACTAAACGATAAATTACAGTATTTTTTAATAAAAAACTCCTCGTGCCTATTTACAAATATAATATTCGACTAATACTAATGCTCAATGCATTTGAAAAGACATACTTTTCTCAGAGAGAGGTAATGTATGAAAACCTATAATTTCCTAAACAAATAAAACCTTTATTGCCATTCCCAAATAACGTAATGGAATGGTTAACAATAACAAATTATACAAATTTACCCGAAGGAAATTTGATAAACACCCCTTATAACAACCATCGAGTTTTGAATAATGAGCTTCAAATAACTCAAAATTACAGAATTCGCAATAGTGATCATATGTTTGTTCTGCGTAATATTGGAGGCATTTACATATAAAGAGTTTTTTTATTACAATAAGACTACTAAGTACTCTTCTATTCTCGTATTACTTTTTAAGTCAGGATATATTGTAAAGTAATAAATTGTGTAACTCAAGTTATAATTATCGCTTTTATTGTTTACTGAATTAATGTCCTTTGCCTTTTGATTTTGAGTAGATTGTCTAGACCTTAAAAGGGACGAAGATCCCTGAGTTTGATTCGCCCTTTTTTCTCAGGGCTAGTCCAGTCAGGAAAGGCCTAAGCCATCTGCACAAAAGTGTTCGTGTAATTCATTTGCAGAATAAATGATCTCATCTCATAAGTGACTCCCTGATTTTAATCATGATGATATGACTCCAATGCTGGCTACAGACGTTACTCTTAGGCTACAGGTGGACACAAATAGTTTTAATTGTTTACAGGTGACAGCTCAGCTCTTTTACCCTTCTATGGGAAAGGCTACTGTCAGAAATGTTAATAAACATATTAATCATCATCACCTACAAGTTGTGTTACTTATTGTATTGCTCGGAGAATTTAAAACTAAGTGGCCGATGTGGTGTGGAGAGACAGGCAATCCCGCAAGTGGGTCCGATGACAGTCAAGATCGCGGGAGATTAGGCACTGCAGTAAAACTTGTTTTGGTGACCTTTATAGCAGGTTTATTTCCTGCATTAGACGTCTTTCGGCTGAGATAATGATGCTAAGAATTATTTTAGATATTAGTTTATTTTCTATTTAAAAGTATAAATATTGCAATAAAACACCATAAAACCGTTGTGAAACACCAACTTTTTTTTTGTTAGGTACAATAAAAACTCGAAAATAAATATTTACGAATTATTCTTCTTAATTTATTTTATTTTATTCATGGAGTCTGTTGCTTTTCGGCATCTGTTTTTAAAGCTTCACTTTCCCGTAAATCTTTTCTGTGTTGGAAATATAGCCACCTGAAAATGAATGGGTTGTTTTGAACTCATGTGGACTTTACACAATAAAATAAGCTTGTAGGGTTCACCTATTGTTGTCTTATAGATGTGTGAACAACCCTTTTGATGGTTAAAAAGAAACAAATTGTAATGGTGACTTGTACACATGTTTTACCTTTCACCTTTCTTCAATAAATACTATAAACAGTAAATATCGTTGCCTAGCGGTTTTTTAAACAATTGAATCAACCTGAACTGTGATTTGAGTACCTATATAAAAACACTAGCTTACCCACGCAACCTCGTTTGCGTCTCCTATTGCCCGTAGCGTGATAATTTTCCCCTGTTTTTGAAACATTTTTCATTGGTGCTCCGCTCCTATTAGTCGTAGCGTGATGATATAGCCTATAGCCTTCCTCGATAAATGTACTATCCGACACTGAAATATTTTTTCAAATTGGACCAGCGGTTCCTGAGATTAGCGCGTTCAAACAAACAAACAAACTCTTCAGCTTTATATAATAGTATAGATTTGTTTTGTGATTCCTAAACTTGAAAAAAATGAGAATCTGGTGGACATTAGGGCAGTTTCAAGTTTACAACTATCACGTTTTCTGTATATTTATTAAGTTTTCATTAATTTCATGCAAATATTAGTGTCTCACAAGCGGCAGCGTTAGGTGGTATCGGTAATTGCTGTCAATCAGTCACACTAGATACAGCACCAAAAATTAAGAAGATCATGGTCTGGAATCTCAAGCTGCGGTTGATTTTGCATGATTGAACATAAAAGTGTTATTTTACATACGTTAATATTCCAACAGCAGGTAAAATCAACATCGAGCCCATGAGGAAAAATGCACCAGGCAGGATCTTTAAGGTAGCGTCGTATACCGTGGAGTATAATGGTCCATACATCAATGGTGTCATGGCTTCCGCTAGGCCGAAAAGGGAGTTTACTTTACCTGAAAAAAAAAACTTATCAATAAGTGAAGAGAATTTTCTGTATGCGTAAAAAATAGAACAAAAGCAGAAAGTATTTTTTTTAAATTTTTTATATGACAATTAATGACGTGGCAACAAATACATGCATCATAATTGCAGGACATGTCCGTAATGGGAAACTATACCATATTGTTATATACCTGAAATTTTGACAAAAACAAACCGAATGTGAAGTATTTGGGCAAGTATTTGAATCTATTAAATTTTCTCTTCCTTGAATAAATTAGTCAAAAGCAAATTTATTTGCTTTGTGTGTTACATTCACCATCATATTTAGTAGTACTTATGTACATATGATTTTTATTTTTATTTTAGAGTAAAAGGAAATGAGAGCACTACAACATACTAGAACAGAGCATTAAAAACAAATCACCAAAATACAAATGAAACTCACCAAATTCTTCACCATCTACTAACTTTGTTGCGATTGACCGCATTGCGATGAAGGAGGTTCCATTCAAGGTTTCCAGTAGACAGGCTGGGGAAAATTAAAAATGAAATTAGATTTTTAGGGTTCCGTGCCAAAGGCAAAAAACGGAACCCTTATAGATTCGTCATGTCTAAGTTGTGTTTGTTGTGTTTTGTCTGTCTGTCTGTCTGTCCGTCTGTCTGTCCGTCCGTATGTCACAGCCACTTTTTTCCGAAAGTATAAGACCTATAATGTTGAAACTTGGTAAGTAGATGTATTCTGTGAACCGCATTAAGATTTTCACACAAAAATAAAAAAAAACAATAATTTTTTATAAATTTATTGTTTTTTTTTTCATCAAACCCGTACTATCTATGGATAGGTCTTCGAAAACGATATTGAGGTTTCTAATATAATTTTTTTCTAAACTGAAGAGCTTGCGAGAGAGACACTTCCAAAGTGGTAAAATGTGTGTCCCCCTCCCTGTAACTTCTAAAATAATATCATGATAAATATAAAAAAAATATATGATGTACATTACCATGCAAACTTTAACCGAAAATTGGTTTGAACGAAATGTAGTAAGTAGTTTTTTTTTAATACGTCATAAATCGTTAACTGCAATTTACCTTTCATTCAATCAACACAAATATAAAAATAAAATATATTATGTTACTTGCTGCTGCGGAACCCTTCATGGGCGAGTCCAACTCGCACTTGGCCGCTTTTTAATACTAAAATTCTAAGAGATTGTGCATACATAAATATCTAAAGCTATCTAAGACCCGGTTTCTAAGATTTCCTATGTCGTATTAATAAGGATACTATCCGTTGCCAGCTTGGGTTACCATTTATCTAAGTAAAATTATGCCCCAGTAGTATATTTAGCCCCAGTACTTTTAGATACAGTTTTCTAAGGAGATTCTTTTCTTATTTATTTTATAAGACCTAAGTAAAGCTGCTGATCACAGAATGTTAACAAAGATTTTTGAACTTTTACATATTTAATTTAGCCTTGAGAAAAAAAATTTAACTCAGGAAATATTGATAATCAGGAGGAGTATTCTAATAATACTAAAAGGTGTCTTCTTTTACTTAATTTGTCTTGAACTTGTTTTGTTCAAACAACAGATTGCTAAGGATCACGTCTTATGGACGTATTATATTTCCAACGCTAACAGTTTCCTTCCGATTAATTTCGTTGTGGAGTTTCATTTTTATTTCATAACTAGCCGACCCACGCAACCTCGTTTGCGTCTCCTATTGCCCGTAGCGTGATTATTTTCCGCCGTTTTTGAAACATTCTTCATTGGTGCTCCGCTCCTATTGGTCGCAGCGTGACAATATATTCCTTCCTCGATAAATGTACTGTACAACACTAAAATAATTTTTCCAATCGGACCAGCGGTTCCTGAAATTAGCGCGTTCAAACAAACAAACTCTTCAGTTTTATAACATTAGTTTAGATTCGTAGTGTCCTAACTCAGTGTGTTTAGGGGACACTGTTGTTGATCTTGGTGTACAGGAGTTACAGTGGTAGGGTGTGGGAGGGATTAGTCCCATTAAACAAGTACTAAAATCGAAGTTATCATGTTTTGTGGTTGCGTCCTCTCAACGTGTGGGTGAACAAACTAAATATAGCCATGTGCAAGAAATACAAAACAAACGTAAATAAACTGGGCTTTTATTACAAGTATTATATTATTAACTCACTCTAACAATCTTTTGTTTGTTTAGATACCTAGTATAGTACCTAGAGTATAGGGTATTATTTGTACACAAGATAACAACACCAATGTTATCGTCAATGCCATTAGTCCTATTTAAGAAAATTTCCGATTTGACTACATCAACATTTTGGAACTGATGTTTGTATAAAAAAGCTGCACAAGTTCTGTTGATAAAATACATCCTATCATTTATCACGCTATAAGGATCGTGGCAGAAATAAGAACCTCAGATTGGAAAATTAATAATTAGATTACTAACAAAAACCTTCATTTAATTAAAACGCTTTTATTAGCTTCACCTGTATGTTTGTTTGTTTATAACCAACAACTTGTTTGTTTAACAATTGTTTATTTACAATTGTGTGTTATGTAACAATTTGTTTGTTTATAAATTTGTAAGCGTGTTTTTAAAATAGATTTATTTTCCAATTGATCCATAGAAATTGAATAGAAATTTGTTCGCAAATTTCAAATAATATTTGATGTAAAATAGTGTAAGCAATGACATTAATTGACTTCTAAATTTCATTAAAAATGTCACCTTCAGTGTGATCACGTGAATTTGGTAGTCTTATTGCATATTTGTACAGTATGATTTGTGCGTTAAAACAAAGACGCAGTATTTTATGACCGGTGATATAACAGAGCGACTACCGTTATCATTAATAAAACGACGCAAAATAGATTACGCGAATGACATTACTTTAGCAGAACAAATATGCATACATAATGTTACTTGAATTATGTTATATACATCTATCAACTGTCTAAGACTTGGGGATTTATATCAAAGTCAATTTGGAAAATGGATCACCTAAAGTTATGCTCCCTTGATGTAGAATCTTGTTATTTTGTTTTATAAGGTTAAAGAAGACACGGTTTTGAAACAGAATATTATTTTTGGTATACAAACAAGTGATTAATTTCAAAAGTTTTTTTTTAAACAAGCTATTATTACTTGTTAAAAAAATAACTTTAAGCGCTTTTATTTGATACCCATATTGGGTAGGTTATTCAGAAATATATACGCCACCATTTTGTTACGGCGGCCATTTGGCTTAATTATAGGATTATTTTAATGTATTTATATTTAAAAATGCACTTCATTTCGAGTTTTGCTTTGGTAGTGCGTAAATTTGGTAAATTTTTTGGTAAGTTAATTAATATTTATGGTAAGTTACATAAATTTAATGATGGCGTTGATTCATTTATGGTTTTATAATGACATATCTTGCTCCGCTAAAGTTTAAAAGTTAGTATAATTGATCATTACGATGCAGGTACTCTCTGCTCATGGTTGCTTCAATGAGTACCTGAATCGGATCGAACGCGAAGAGATGCGATAATGCCAGCACTGTAAAGTCAACTGGGGCTACGCTCAGAATAAAAAATCCAGCCAGCCATCATTAATTTCATGCTGGCGAGTGAAGAAGTCTCATCCCGAGCGTAGAAGAAGTAGTTATTGAGACGATTCAGGGAGAAGAATCACAAATTCTGTCAGCGGGGTAGATTATGGTGGAAACGCTGGGTATTTACCACCTGAGAAGTAATCCGTTTAATTCGATACATTGTTTACAAATTTTCAAACCATTATTGCTTTTATATACACAAATATTATTACTTTAAAACAATAAAACTGACACACATACAATAAAGATCCATGTTCGGATTTTCCTTTGTCTTATATCTATAACTAATTTAAATAGTAAATTCGAATATGGATAGTTATTCACTTTGCGACTATTTAATTTTCATTTTCATCAAATACAGAAAATATTTAATCATAACTAATTTGTATAAGTACAGTGAGCAATTAAAGTTAAAGCTATGAACCGTTCACAGAGCCATAACTAAGAATTAATTCATTAAACATAAACCTGAAAGCAATAACTTGTAACTACACTTCAAGTTTTGAGAGGAAGGCTCTGTGTTTACGACTGGGAGCTTAGCAAAGTAATGTACGAGAATATGGCTGGTTGCAATAAATAGTTATTGCAACATTTTCGACACTCAATTAGATTAGGTATGATGATGAAAATGATGGACTTTTACATCATTATACTGAATTCCATCGAATGCAAAAGTAGTTCGCAACGGCAAAGTTATATTTTTAATCCGCGACGGAAAAAGAGGGGTATTATAAGTTTGACGTGTCTGTCTGTCTGTCTGTGGCACCGTAGCTGGCGAACGGATATAGCTATTTCAATTTAGTTTTTTTGTATGAGAGGTGAGTTACGTGCGAGTGTTCTTAGACATGTTTCACGAAAATCGGTTGAGTCGTTTAAAAGTTATGGGGGTGAAAGTGAGTGCTTTAGTAGGGGGTTTTTTAAATTTTGAATTTAAGCTTGTGGTTTAAATTCCGTACAAAATAGGAACAAGCGTATTTACTGCGTGTGAATTATGTTTGAGAATTAAAGTTTTTCAAATAAAGGTAATGACATATTAAGAAAGAATATTGTAATGTATGTTTATACGTATAGATTGCATAAATATAACCTCGAAAAGGTCGAGAGTTTACACCCAATAAATACTGAACAGTATTATATTATCAATAAATTTGAAATTTATAACATTTCGTTTGCTCTTCCCGTTTTTGTTCTATGTTTTAAATAATTAAAACCTTGTAGTAAGTCAGTGTAACCCTATTAAAGAATTTCCAAAAATAAATAATATTTCGGACATCTCATAATATTCTAATACACCTATATTACTTACCTAAATAAATTTCCAAGTTGTTTCTAGCGAAGGCGTAGGCGAAAGAAGCAACAATCTTGCTACCCATTGATATGATGCAAAGAAGTGCATCATCCAACTTCAAGTAGTTAGAAAAAAGTACTATTGAGAAGTAGGTTCCTGGAATAATATTTATAAATGATATGTTAAATTTATTAATGAATTAACTCACGAAACTGACTTAGTCGCGGCTTTTTCTTTCATTGAATACTTGTCGTTCGTCATGAGTTGCTTTTAAGTCAAAAATGTAGCTTTAGGAGGTAGCAAAGGGAGGATATATTTGACTAACTTTTATATTTATGTGAGTTCAAAAATAAAATTTTAGGAAAACACAACAGCCTACAATAACAATATACAAAAAGTCATGTATGTACATAAGCTTGAAGCTGATTCATTTTATTTTGAATTGAAACTTCAATGCGTGCGACTATGTCATACCAATATTTAAAACTCACCTATTAAATTGGTAACGATGGCATATGTAGACCACATACTGAATTGGACTTCATCCCAGTTAAATCTGTACCTCGTAAACAAGTAAAGAACCGTGAATTCACCTGAAACATAAACACATTTTTACTTGTAGAATAAGTAATAAAAAATTGCATTTATATATAACACAAATGTTTACGTGAATGATTGTTACTCAATCGTTCATTCGTGAGAGAGTGATAAGTATTTGATTGCCTCGGTGGCGCAGTGGTAGCGTATGCGACTGCTTTGCTTGAGTTCTCGGGTTCGATTCCCGGGTCGGACCAAATGTTTGTATGATCTGCAAATATTTGTTTCAGAGTTTGTATGTTTTCTATGTATAATATGTATGTATTTACAAAAAAAAGTATATATGTATTTATATCAGTTGTCTAGTACCCATAACACAAGCTGCTTAGCTTGGCACTAGAGGGCGTTGTGTGTTAGATGTCTAAAATATTTATTTATTTATTATTGACCAGTCAGGTGACGTGATAGCATCTAGAAACAGGACGAATTGCTGAACGAATCTGAATGCAATTTGGCTCTCAGATCAAATTAGTTTAAATTAGAAAGTAGGTTTATTTTTCAATGCTATATTGATTAGAATTTCGACAATATAAGAGCCGTGAATAAACACATGTGTTATCTATATATATAAAAGCGAAATACCACTCACTTATTAATCACGAAATCTCAGAAGCTATAACACCTACAGACTTGAAATTTGGCAGGTAGGTTCCTTATAGGGTGTAGACATCCGCTAAGAACGGATTTTACGAAACTCCAACTCTAAGGGGGCAAAACGGGGGTTGGAAGTTTGTTTTAAAGTCCTATGTTTTTGAAGTAAGAGACTTGAAATTTAAAACGTATGCTCTATAGATGGTACGGAGGTGTACTAATAATGTATCTAGCTTTTCCGAATATAATTAAAAAAATATTTGCAAATAAGTAGCTCCACGCGTACGAAGTCGCAAGCGGCCGCTAGTATGTTAATATAGCGCTAATGACACTTGGTTTATGACAAGAATGAGGTTAATTTTAATGGGTAGAATTCAAATGAAACTACAAAGGCAGGTTAGAAGTATTCGTAACTAGCGGGCCTGTGGACAATTACAGTTGACTAGTAAAAGTTGCTTGTTAGGTACATATATAAATAAAGCATTCAATTGTATACTGTCCTGTCTGCATTTGAATCGGAAGAAAGGCTCACTAGTCAAACATAAAATATATCAATAGATTAGATTGCATTGCATAATATTTTACATGAGCACTAAGTCATAATAATATATAACATTTCTACTCAATCATTATTACTTTATTAAGTAATTTAACAAATTCACCAAAGGCACGGGAACAAATAAATTCTGATATATAACTATATCATCTATCTGATAATATAACTTTCTGATAACCGATAGAATCGCTTTTAAAAACAAATCAGGAAGTTAATTTTAATATCCGTTGCTTCAAATAAAATGTTGGCGCAAAGGCTGAATATATAAAACTGACTGCCTCGTTGGTCTCGCGGTTGGCGTGTGCGACTGCTGATCATGAGGTCTTGGGTTCGATTCCCGGGTCGGATCAAATGTTTGTATGATCTACAAATATTTTTTTCGGAGTTTGGGTATTTTCTATGTATAATATGCATGTATTTACAAAAAAAAAGTATATATGTATTTGTATCAGTTGTCTAGTGCCCATAACACAAGCTCTGCTTAGCTTGGGACTAGATGTCGTTGTGTGCTCGATGTCCGAAATATATATAAATATATATATATTATTTTAAAGAGTGGCAACTCCTGAAAATGGCCTCTTGGATAGCTTAACTTGTTACGGGTGCTTATTTGTTTTTTAACACTTCTTCTTTTTAACCGACTTCAAAAAAGAGGAGGTTCTCAATTCGACCGTGTATATGTTTTTTTTATGTGTGTGTTTTTTTTATGTCATTTATGAACCGATTTTGATGATTCTTTTTTTAATAGAACGTAGATATCCCAACGGTAGTACCATGATAAGGACACTAAGATCTGATGATGGCATCCAAGAGAAATCGAGTCGAACCTTGAAGTCGGTGTTTGTATTTGTTAATTTTTAAAAAATCTAAGAAACTCTACAAAAAACACTATAGAATTTTATAGCTTTTAAGAAAGATTTTACACACTAGCTTTGATATCATAAAAAGAAACCGACTTCCAAAAAAACATCCAACGAAAACTCTCTGCCAAAAAAACACTTAAAAGCGTAAAATAAACTGGTTCTTCATAAATTGCGTATACCTAATTCTTTATTCATTTAAATAGTAGTATTATAATGTGTGCTAGGTACCTACAATCTGTTTGAAGTCGGTGCTAAGCCAAGATTTTATGAAGTCTTTAGATTAAAACCACGAAAACTTGATTTCCAGGGTCAGTTTAAGAATGCTCTTAGGAAAACTTTTATTTTGAAAACTTTGTTTCTGGAATAACAAAAGCCGATTCGCGGTACGAGTGTGTGTATCATAATAAATACGCCTGGCTTTTTTAATGTCCTCATTCTTCAGTTGTGCCCCAGAACACTTTAAACGGCACCGGGGAATCGTAGGAATTTCGTTTTATTATGGAGAATTATTCAAATTAGACGGTAGAAAAAATGAAGCATTCTCTTTGAAAATATTACATTTTTAGAAGTTATTGTTTCCTATGCCTTTGATGAATTTCTTAAATTATTTAATAAAGTAGTAATGCTTGAGCAGAAATTTTATAATACCTATGAAATTGCCGTTTTGTATGCAATAAGTGAAAGTACTTATTTTTTCAAACTTTTTTATTTCTGTTATTCGAAGTAATCACCCATGCAATCGACGCATCTTTGCCAACGCATTGGCAGTTTATTGATGCCCTTCTTATAAAAATCAGCTGGACGGGAGGCAACAAACTCTTCAAAGGCATTTTGTACTGCCTCTGGGGAATTGAATTTTTTACCCACTAAAAAGTTGTCTAAATTTTGGTAAAAGTAATAGTCGGTAGGTGCAAGGTCTGGTGAGTATGGCGGATGAGTGAGAGCTTCCAAACCCAGCTCTTGCAGCTTGGAGACTGTCTGTTGCGCAGTATGGGGTCGCGCGTTGTCGTGAAGGAGCAGTGGGGACGACCGATTGACCAAAGCTGGTTGCAGATGTGCAAGCTTCTCCATCATTCTCTCCAGTTCTTCACAGTACACATCTGCATTAATGCTCATGCCGTTTTGTACAAAGCTGTGGTGAATTACACCCGCACTAGACCACCAAACAGTGACCATCACCTTTTTAGGGGTCATTTTTGGTTTAGGGCATTGCTTTGGCGCTGAACCAGGGTATAACCAATTTGCTGAGCGCTTTCGATTGTCGAACAGAATCCATTTTTCATCGCACGTAACAATTCGTTTCGAAATTCCTTCTTTTCTTTGCCTGTTGAGCAGCGCAAGGCAGGTCTCGACGCGTACGTTGCGCTGGCGATCGTTAAGGTCGTGGGGCATCCATCTATCAAGCTTTTTTACCTTGCCAATTTGTCGCAAATGGATCATATTGTTTTGATGCTTACATTAAAAGCTGCTGCTAGCTCAGCTGTAGATTGAGTTTCGTCAGCTTCCACAATCGCCTTTAAATCATTATTGTTAACCAAAGTCTCCGGACGACCACGAGCTTCATTTTTAAGTATCCATTATGACGAAAATTTTTTAAATGTAATGAAAATATAACGCTAATCAAAAAACAAAAGACTGAGTTTGTAAATAGAATGTCATGGTTTTAAAACAAAATTAATTTGAATTTAGAAGACAGAGCCATTACAAACTTTATTTTATTTGAAATGACCAGTACTGAAGAAAGGCAATTTCATAGGTAAAGACCTAATATGTTCTTATCATGTAAGTGTTGAGCATACGACTGCACGTTTGGCCTAGTGGTTTAACGGTCACCACGCCGTTTCCTACTTCGCCAAGTGTCGTGGGTTCAAATCCCAAGTAGGACAACACTTTGTGTGATCCAAAAATTGTTGTTTTGAGTCTGGGTGTACTTTGTGTCCGTTTCATGTATGTTTGTAAAGTCCCCCGCGACACAGGAATTATTCCTAGAGCGGGACTTGACTTTAAAAAAAAATTGTACTTACATCAATATCTTCTTAAGTACCTATATTAAATAAGATATGCTATTAAAAGTGGCGTAATCAAGACAAATACGCGTCTTACTCGTTTATAAAGTTTTGCACCAAACCCTGTAAGGTTTGTAACCCTGTTCTTAGTGATCATATAATATTGATTAGATTACAATTTCTTTTATATTTGACTAGTTACAGATTTATAAGTCCAGTGTTTAATGATACTAAATGCTAAGTTACTGGTCATAGGATTCTATTCTCATTCAGGATATAAATTATTTGATAATATTCTTGTTCTGTGACAGAGTCAACTTCTTTATAATTCATCCATCCTTTATGTATCACTATCATTACGACGTATATTGTGAAACAAAAACACGGCGGGAGCGTGAAATCTTCGCAAAAATTTCAAAAACTTCTGGTTAGATTTAATTTACACTAATAGATTCATGAGCAAAGTTTACGTATAATAAATGATCATTAATTAAAAATGTTTGAAAAATGATGTTAAAGACACTTAAGTAAACATCTTATTACGTCAAATTTAAATTTCTTCCGTATATTTTAACTCAATAAACTACTACAAGGTAAGGTCGCTAATGTATTTTATAGTTATATAGGCATGTTTAAGTTTATGACTACAATCTGTATAATATATTTATATACACAGGTGTATTACATAATTATTATCTTACAATTCTAAGCCCTTATTAACTTGACCTACTTCTTTTATTTCCTTACCCAAAAGTCAAGAATACCTTAGTCATTACGGCGACTAGCCAACTACGTAGGAGATTTTATAGTGCACAAGTGTGTGCCCAAACACAGGTGCACTCTTTGTTCCCCGACTCTCATAATCCAATGAGACGGTATTCCAACCCAATCGGGAAGCGATCAGACACAGGAACGACGGATTTACGTGCTCTCCGAGGCACGGAAGCTAAGACCCCAACTTCCAAACTCCGAGCTGGTATTAAGCATTTCTATAATCAGAGAAACTCAATAACACTTTTTGGCCCGACCCGAGATTCGAACCCAAGACCTCTTCAAGGTATTCTTGCGATCAGCAGTCGCATACGCCAACCGCTAGACCAACGAGGCATTTAATAATTAAATGCCAAGTGAGCATAAAGATCATATAAATGAATAAAGAAATGGAAAGATACAAAATAAAAATGTAATCATTCTCCATTGAATAAAAAAGTAAATACGAACTATCTGTGATGTACCATAAAACATAAAAGTCGATATTATTTGACAGCTTCTAGTTTTATGTTGGCACGTCCTTTTTAGTCAGAACATTCTGACAGTTGTTGGCTATCGACTATCTGTCTATCTATCGACTACGAATCTCTTGCTTCTATTAAACGAAATAACTTTTTTATTCTCTTGTGTTGGTTGTATTTAAGTGAGACGAGACTAAATACATGAAACGCTTTAATGAATGTACTATAATTTGTCATTTATTAACATAATAAAAATTTTAGTGTTATATTTAGAGAATTATAAATGAATTAGTTGTTCGGGAAATCGTATTGTTATGAATAGTAGTTTTTGCAGTAGTAGTTTCATTCGCATTAATGTCGATTTTTAATCGACTTCAAAAAAAGGAGGTGGTTATCAATTCGACTGTTTTTTTTTAATTATGTTTTTTACCTCATAACTTTCGACTGGGTGAACCGATTTCGATGATTATTTTCTATTTAAAAGCTGGTGCTTCCCGTGTGGTTCCATTTCAATTTGGTCCAGATTGAAGTCGGTTTTTTTTTCTTAAAATTTGTGATTTATATCATTTTTTTTTCCGGAATGTAATTTATCCTAGGTGCTATTAATGAATATCATCTATATTTATTTATTATTTCATTTAAGTATGCCCTGCCAAAATGAATCTACTCTGCCTGATGGAAAGCATAAGTAGAATCCAAGAGTGGTGGTCACCATACTCATTGCGAATGCAGAAAATGCAACAATGCAGCATGGTGACCCACACTATGGCGGCCTAGTGATGCTTCTACATCATTGGGCCTCTGGTCTTGCACTCACCAACAAAACACGACAGAGCGACCTAGTTTATTATGTATGGTTGAGTTATATACAGCCATGAAAATTTTTGCATGACTTCTGAGTTTTTTACAGCATAGCAAGCGAGCTGACAGATTATCTCATTAAGTGGCTGCCGCCGCCCATGGACACCTCAGAAGACACAAGTGCATAACGCCTGATGGTAAGCGATTACCGCCGCCCATGGACACCCGCAACACCAGAGGTGTACAAGTGCGCTGCCGGCCTTTGGGGCATGGGGAGGGGGATGAGGGAGGGGTTGGGATGTGGGCCTCCGGTATCCTCACTCACTCGCTGAAACACAGTGCAAGCACTGTTTCACACTGGTTTCTGTAAGGCCGTGGTATCACTCCGGTCGAGCCGGCCCATTCATACCGAAGCGTGGCTCTCCCACGGTTAAAAAAAACAGGGCTTAGGTTCCGGTAATCTTCCTTACTTAGTGAAAAGCCACGAAAGGGTTTATTAACTTAAGAAGAAGGTTTAGGTTACAGAAGAAATGAAAAAGCTATAGTATATATATAAATACAAACTTACCATTCGAAGGTCCAAAGATGACAAATACGCAGCATAACAGTAATGAGACCCTGAGTCTCCTGTTGCCTTTGCCTTTTCTAAACGCCACCTTGAAGGTTTCTTTCACCAAAGCTATGTCGAAAAATTCACGAAAGAATCCTTTACTGGGCTCCGTTTGAATCTGAAAAATAATAATTATGGACGTTAGACAAACTTAGTTTGTCAACAAAAAAAAAAAACAATATTTACTACTACTAGCACAGAAGAACTAACTGTTCAGGAACGAAGGATTACAATAATCATAATAGGAAAAAAATATACATAAAAGGGTATTTCTCAAGTAACTTATTTTCTAGTTTACTGTGGCTGTTTTTTGATCTAAATTTGAAATATTAGTAAGAAATTCAAAATCTATATTTAATTTGGAAAGTATCTGATCTATCTAGATTTTGAATTTCTTACTAATATATTTAAATTTAGATAAAAAAGCAGCCACCGTAGTCAACTAGAAAAATGAGTTTGAGTAAGAAATTCAAAATAAGATGTGTAATATGATTAATAGTATAAAATAAAGTCACGTACACTTAATATAACACATTTAACTTTTTAAGGACAAATTCGAGAATATTGTAGAAATCATAATACTAAATATTTTTAACACATAGAGAAGAGTACAAGTCTAACTTCTTTTGTTTATTAATAATTTCTTTACGATACTATCCAATACATTTACTACGTTGCAACGTAGACAACGCGTCGTCACATTACAGTAATAATGATTCACTTTTTGCCATTATATTAGGAAGCATTAACTTGTTTTTATTTATTAAACAACTATCTAACACACTTTTAATGAATAAAATTAAGGGCTATTGGTTTTAAATTAATTTAACTTTTATAGTTCATTAGTAAGTTTTAATTAATGTTTAAGTTCAGCTGAATCGTCTTCTGAGAAGAAAAACAAAATTCATGATAACAAATTAAAACTTATTTAGTACTTGTGCCTCTGAAAAGATATTACTTTTTCATTGAAAATAACTCTAGAATAACTTGTCTAACGACTAATCAGTAAGGAATCACACCATAATAAGATATAAGGTGTAAGGTGAAACAAATTTTAACTTACTTTTATATCTTCCGTTTTTCTCTTTGGATCCTCCAAATAATAATAACCATACAATAAACTGAAGAGATACAAAGAAGCAGATATCAGAAATACTCCGTAATAGCCAACCCATGATAGTATCACACCGCTTAAAGCACTCCCAATAGGATAACCCAACGACATTAACATATTCACCATCCCAACTCGGTAAGTTCTATTCTCTGTGGTCGTGATATCACCTATATAACTAAACACTCCAATGAAATTCGTAAACCATCCTCCAGTAAGAGCAGGAAATATAGACTCACTTAGTGCCGCAACTTCAACAGGCAACTCATAGAAATAATAAGTATTTATTATGAAACCAATGCATGAAAGAAATTCACCCAC
The DNA here is from genome assembly GCA_949125395.1 of Diaphora mendica. Taxonomy (NCBI): domain Eukaryota; kingdom Metazoa; phylum Arthropoda; class Insecta; order Lepidoptera; family Erebidae; genus Diaphora; species Diaphora mendica. The sequence goes on from OX421316.1 coordinate 25,109,297, forward strand.
AATTGGCATCAAAATGCATGCTTTCCTTTTTCCAGTTCTATCACTCCAGGCTCCAACGAAAAGAATTAGTAACACAGGAATCGCGGTCTGAACAATGTTCTTCCAAGCTTGAACTCTGGCAATCAGTCTTTGAACTTCATCCTCGTAGAGGGTATAATTTTCTGTTTGTCTCAAATTTAATGCAGTACAAACTTCATCAGTAAAATTCAGATTAACCCTACATGCTTTTTCTAAATTTAAATTTTGGATTGCTAAAGACGCAAGAACACTGGGCATGACGTAGCAAGCCATTATTGGTTCCACCGTTGTATTGGCTTTAATTTCTTTTAATCTTTCTCTAAGAGTCAACTTTTTTTTTACTTCCGGTTTCAGTTTAAGAGTTTCATTTGTTTCTGTTGCTACTTTAAGTGGCATCGATTCATCACTTGATTCATTGTTTTCACCATCTTCATGCAGTTCTTTGCTTACTACAACAGGAGTCATTTCTCCTTCTAAATCTACGTGGGCACTCATTTTCGTTCGTTCTGAACTGTGTTGTCTGTAGAGTATCAGTAGTAAGACTAATATATAAAATAACTAACTACAATGGATTGCGTCTCTTTATATTTCAACTATTTGCTCTGATGCTTAGGTGATATATAATATTTAATCCGTTACAATATTTGCAGACCCTGTATCGAGTTGTTCGAGATAAGGCGAATCAAAGGAGCCAATGGCATTCCTTTATATATTTCAACGTTAGTACTCGTAGTCTATAATGTAGTGATATATAAGTTCTTTTAAATGCTTAAGTAAATATTTGCGTCTATTTTTACTTACCACATGTTTTAATAAAACTTTGATTGTTAACTTTCATCTTCACTCATATTAAATACGTACTTGAAATTGGTTTGTTTCTTTATCTTTCTTTTCAACAAAAATAGAAAAAGGAATATAAATATGAAACTTAACATATTATTATTGAAAATAAATCTATCAAATCTATCAATAAAGCTATACTCTTTGCGTTGTAGCATGGTGCGTGGCGGTTTAATTTAATTTACTTTTATTTACTACAGTGTATGGTTTAATTTAATTTACTACAGTTATTAATGATTTAATATATTGCGAATGTGTTACAGCTGAAATACTAAGTCATAATGTGTAAATCGCGGCAACTTTCAAGAGTGAAACGAAATGTTACTGAACCATGCCACGCACCATGCTACAGCGCAAAGAGTATAATACCTTTGTCGTTGTAATATGTACATACTAGTGGTTGCCCGCGGCTCCGCCCACGTATATGTCGGTTATCACTGCAAATAGTAGCCTATGTGTTATTCTGATGTATAAGCTATATTACTGTAAGGTTTCATCCAAATCCGTTCAGTAATTTTTGCGTGAAAGAGTAACAAACGTCCATCCATCCATACTTACAAACTTTCGCGTTTATAATAAATAAATATATATACGTATAGATATATCAGTATATTATATTGTAGATATACACATACATACTGTACTTACCTATGTCTACAAATTTTAAACTATTTACAAAGGCTTTGGATGGTTTAACTCCTCAGTGGCAGTGCAGTGGCAAAACTGGAGCAGTTTGGGTTCTTATAATTCATTTACCACTACCCTTCGCTCATTCTCACTCTTAATTTAAGGGACTGCGACGTGTTGCAGGTATCCACGAGGCATTAGTAACTTACCGTCTCAGTGCAGAGTTGACACTGCACATCTGCTTGTTTTTCTATATAGTTAGGAGTACAATGAACTGATAGGGCTTCATTATCCTACTTCCTACTAATATTATAAACGCGAAAGTTTGTAAGTGTTAGATTTCGAACGTCATTATAATGGCAACATTTTTTGATTGTCATGTTTTTTGTTTCACGTTTGAGGTTAAAATATAGAATTTAGGAGAGGCTTTGTGAATGGTCGACCATTGTCGTTTTTGGATGCCGTTTAATGGAAATTTAGCTGATTGTCCATACGCGGTAACGAACATCGTCGGGCAAACGACGATTACGTTCTCCTCACGTTTTGACACGATGCGTAGGACATCCGCCCCAGTACTAGTGATGACTGATGTGATGGGACGACACCCTCAGGTGAGGTTAAATTCGGCTGTTCGACTCCTGACATCAGTACTAACTTTTAAACTTTCGCGTTCCATGATGTAATAATTATTATTTTTACGGGAAATAACGCGATCACTTATTTCAAGGTATTACATACCTCTGTTTTGCCTGACATCAGATCTGAAACTGGCGGATCCCGATTTCGACACCCCAGGTACGGTTGACGTGCTACTGGGAGTAGACGTTCTGGGTAAGTTTTTGCTGTCGGATCGGCGGGTCTTGCAGCATGATCGACTCATGGCTGTGGAGACTAAGTCTTGAGTTAAGTGAACACATTGACTTGAGTTAAGTGGTTGAGTCGGATGGTATACTCGTAGGTTCAGCATTATCCGAGACGATGCAAAGGTTTTGGGAGTTCGAGGAGCCCCCTACCGCACGTCGAGTAGACCCAGACGAAGAAGAGTGCGAGTTGTTTTACCAGAATAATACTGGTCGCCTTCGTTCTGGTCGGTTTGTAACTCGGCTCCCCTTCAGGGCAAATAGGCCACTGTTGGGTGAATCTCGGAAGACAGCCGAGACTCGATTGTTGTCGATGGAGCGTCGTATGGCTTGGGATGCTGTATTTAAGACCAAATACGTGGATTTCATGAGGGAGTATGAATCTTTGGGACACATGTCTGTGTCGCGTGTGGATTGGAGATCTGAGGATCATTGCTTCCTTCTACATCATGCTGTCCTAAAGACCCCTACTGGAAAAATTAGACTAGTGTTTGATGGGTCTGCTCCAACTTCGAACGGTATGTCCCTGAACCAATGTTTGCATTCGGGACCGAAGTTGAATCGGGACGTGTCGGATATCCTCACGAGCTTTCGGAAACACCAGGTGGTTTTTGTTGCTGACATAAGGATGATGTTCAGACAAACGGTGATTCATCCGGAAGACAGGAGGTATCAGCTGATACTATGGCGTGAGTCGCCCCACGAACCGATAAAGGTCTACGAGTTGAACACAAACACGTACGGTTTGCGTTCTAGTCCCTTCCTCGCGATTCGTACACTGCGGGAGTTAGCGGCACGGGACCGCTTAAACTACCCTAGGGCTGCTGCTATCCTGGAGCAGGATCTATATGTAGATGATGTCTGCTCAGGGGCAGCCAGTGTCGAGGAAGCGCTTGCTTGCCGGGACGAGCTCATCCAGCTTTTAAAGCGTGGAGGCTATGAGTTGCGGAAATGGATGTCAAATTCTCCTGAGTTGGTGGAGGGGTTGCTGGATGAGTTCCAACAGGATCCGCACGTCTTTGAAAATCCTGACAACCCTAATATGTTGTCAGTGCTCGGCATACAATATCGGCCAGTCCAGGATGTGTTCACCTATCGAGTGGTTTTGGACATCCCGAAGACCTGGACGAAGAGAACTGTGCTATCGACGATTGCGAGAACGTTTGACCCGAACGGTTGGATCGCTCCAGTCACATTTTTGTTAAAATGTTTCATGCAGCGGTTATGGACGGCGCAGCTAGGCTGGGATACCCACCTCTCAGAGGAGTTGTTGAGGGATTGAATAAGGATATTCTCCTCGCTAACGGAGATTAATAACGTCTCACTGCCACGGAAATTGTTCCCTGCTGGTGATTTCAGGGCTACCCTTCATGGGTTTTGTGATGCCTCTGAACAGGGATACGCGGCAGCGGTTTATTTGCGAACGGTCACTTCCGCTGGGGATGTTGACGTTCTACTGGTTCTGGCTAAAAGTAAGGTGGCTCCCATACGGACAAGATTGACGATTCCGAAGCTGGAACTGTTCGGGGCAGCTCTTTTAACCAGACTCCTGAACCACGCGGTATCGGAGTTCCGCGGTTCATTGGAGTTGGAGAACACGGTGTATGCATGGACTGACAGTCAGATAGTGTTGTGCTGGCTGAAGGCTTTTGTTCATAATCTGGAGATTGTTCATAATTTGTAGCAAACCGTGTCTCCCAAATACAGGCATCAGAAGTCTCGTTGACTTGGAGACATGTGCCAGGAGAATTGAACCCGTCGGATTGTGCATGCAGGGGATGCCGGGCTCCTGAGTTAGTTAACCATCAGTTATGGTGGGGCCCTCCTTGGCTGGCAAGGAAGGAATGGGATTGGCCCCTAACAACGCGAAGTTGTCTATGGACTGTGGTATAATAGCAGCCGTGTATGTGACCCAGGAGGTCCAGGAGACTGACGCGAGTTTCCTGATTGAGCGGTATAGCTCTTTTGATAAATTGATCAATGTCAATTGTTGGATAAGAAGATTCTTTCGGAATTGTCGCACTTCCCGCGAACAGCGAACGCTGAGCCCAATTCTGTCACCAGCAGAGCGAAATGAGTCGCTTCTGAATTTGATCCGGTTGGTACAGTCTTCGAACTTTGGAGCAGAATTGGAGAGTCTACGAACTGGGCGTTCTAAATTGAAGGGTGCTGTCGCGCGTCTCAACCCGTTTATAGATTCGGCCGGGTTGCTTCGGGTAGGAGGAAGATTGCGCAATGCGAATCTGCCGTATCCGTCTCGTCACCCCCTACTGCTCCCCAAGGGAGGGCCGTTGGTTGAGTTGTTGGTGACTGATCGGCATGTTAAAAACGCTCATGCAGGTTGTAACGCCTTGTTGGCTACACTCCAGAGGGAGTTTTAGATTTTGTCCGGGCGTCGTACCATACGGACCATCGTGTTTCGGTGCATGCCTTGTTATCGGAACAAGGCTGCCGCGACGCAGCCTCACATGGGGGATCTGCCCCCTGATCGGGTGAATGAGGCTAGGCCATGGGCTGGTGTTGGTATAGACTTTGCGGGCCCTTTCTTGGTGAAAAGCTCGCGGCTGCGGAACGCGAAACAGTACAAGGCGTACCTTTGTGTGCTCGTCTGTTTATCCACCAAGGCGGTGCATTGCTGACCTCACGACGGAAGCTTTTATAGCGTGCTTGGACAGATTTGTTTCCCGAAGGGGACTGCCAGCACTGATTCGTTCCGATAATGGAACCAACTTCGTAGGTGCAGAACGATACTTGCGAGATGTAGTTAAATTTTTAAATGAAAACAAAGTGGATATTGGAACAACCCTCTCCCGTCGGGGTATACAATGGACCTTCAGTCCACCAGGTTGCCCCAACTGGGGCGGGATTTTTGAAGCCGTAGTTAAATCAGCTAAGACGCATTTAGGGCGTATTGTAGGTCAGACCGCGCTGACATTTGAGGAACTCGCGACGTTGTTTTGTAAGATCGAAGCCGTTCTCAACTCGCGACCGTTGTGTCCGCTCAGCTCGGATCCAAATGACCTGGAGGCGTTAACTCCAGGCCATTTCTTAATTGGTCAGCCACTTAACGCGCTGCCCGAACACCCGTACGAAGGGGTGAAATTGTTACGGTTGTCTCGGTATCAGATGTTGCAGCAGTTTTCACAGAAATTTTGGAAACGATGGTCTCTAGAGTATCTGCACATTCTGCAACAGCGCCTTAAGTGGACTGACAAAACTAGTCCCCCTAATGTTGGCGACCTCGTGCTGGTTAAGGATGCTAACCTACCGCCACTGCCTTGGCGCCGGGGGCGCATTGTTAACTTGTTCCCTGGTAAGGATGGGACCCCCGGTCCGCAGAGGTTCTAGTTGGGGACTCAGTTATCAAACGAGCGGTAACAACGTTATCTCGCCTGCCTGTAGATTAGGGAACAGGTACGGACCTGTTCGGGCGGGTGACTGTTAGATTTCGAACGTCATTATAATGGCAACATTTTTTGATTGTCATGTTTTTTGTTTGACGTTTGAGGTTAAAATATAGAATTTAGGAGAGGCTTTGTGAACGGTCGACTATTGTCGTTTTTGGGTGCCGTTTAATGGAAATTTAGCTGATTGTCCATACAGACTCGGTGTTTTCGTTGTTTATCGTTATGATTGGTCTGGTGTGGACACACGAGATTAGTAGTCGCGTAAATTAGGCGCGATCCGCGACAGTTAAAACGGGTGTATTATAATTAGAATACTTGGGAGCCTGTACAGCCACTAGGAGTGATGAATTGTGACGACGCAGAGAGAGCACCACAGGGGCCCCTTGGAACGCCGATATCAAGGAATTCACACATCTCCAGTAAGTGCTTGATATTACATTAGCTTAGAATAAGAACAGGGTGAAGCGCTCTGAAGTTGAATTCTTTTGCCAATGAACTAGCTTAGCGATTGAATGCCTATACTATGGGCCCTATAGACATTACAAACTTCACACGTTGAACGCTACATTGGCGAAAGGATTGAACAGTAAGTATGGATGGATGGATGTTTACTCCTTCACGCATAACTACTGAATGGGTTTGGATGAAACTTTACAGTAATATAGCTTAAACATCAGAATAACACATAGGCTACTATTTGCCGCAATTACTGACAACACGCGGGCAGAGCCGCTACTAGTTATTTATAATCTGATTCTGATGCCAATTGGACATATGACATACACGCGGGCGGAGTAGCGAGCAACAACTAGTCATTAAGCTGTAATTATTTATTAATGACATTTGAAAAGTCTTGACTAAATTCTATTTATCATCGAGGAGCACTAAATCTTGTTTATAAATTGCGCTCTGAACTAGACACGACACTAATCGAAATTCACTCTTTAAAAACCAATAAATATCTCAACTAAGTAAGCTCTGCTGTCCATTAACTTACATTTAATCTGTTCACAACAGAAAAGTGGATTATTCAAGTGTGTTTTAAGTTGAAGTCTAAGTAAAGAATAAAGAGACAGAGACAGTTTATAAAATGTAAATGTAAAGGTATAAATGTGAAATAATTGTTTGAACTTGACATATATTTTATAGTTTTTTTTTATTTTTTTTTATTTATGGAATTGGCGGGCAAACGAGCAAACATATCGCCTGATGTTAAGCGATTACCGCCGCCCAACGATTACTGTTCCAGCGCCGCCGTAAGCGACGATCACAATAATTAATCTGTGGTTGTTGGACGTTAAATAGAAGTGTCAGTTACTCGATTAATGTCATATAATTTTTCTACTATACGCTACACATTTAAACTGTAACGATCAAAAGCAATAAAAACGTTTGTAATTACGATTATTGTGGATTTATTTGGCACCTGTATGTTATCTAAAGACATATCATGGTGGCCCATGAGGGGAACGATTAAATAAAGAAATAATATAACCGAGAAATATACCAAGAAGTCACTTTCGACGGTCAAGTCGTATTGGACCAGCGGAGCCTTCCAGTGAGCGAACTAAAGCCACAGAGTTCCAAGGAGCGTTGAAAACCAGGATTAAAGGTTACGAGCAGTGGTACAGCTAAAGTATCACATCGGTCAGCAGAGTTCTACCAAAGATAAGTGTCATTCCTACATCATATTTTTTAACCAAAAGTCCAAATTACCTATCCTAATCCATTATAACTATTCATAATACTAATCCACTTGTGCTAGTGCTACTAGTAAAAGAGTTTCTGTGCTATTTTGTGCAAAATCCGCATGAAAAATTCGTAATTGCATCATCTTTTTCATATTTATCTACCCACACTTAGAGAAAGTAACTATTAGAAAATTGTGAAAATTTGAATATTTAGCTTCAAAATAAGTAATTCATACAATAATAAGTAACTTTAGTGATCCCATTATAATAATTGAATGCTATATTGATGCATTGTCCTATAATTACGTAAAATACTACGATATTTTGAATAAAATTACTGTCTCATTATCAGTTTATTTCTCACTACCGCTTACTTGTCTAATATATTATTATCAATATCAAATACTTAGCGTACTTTGCCGACTATTCCAGGACATATCGACGCTCGCGCTCATTATTTGAAGCGTAAGATTTGGGTGCGATAGCGAGCGGCAGGCAGGCGGTAGAAAGTGTGCTGCTGCGCTTGCTGCCCCCGTTTCCTGTCCGTCAGGTGTCACCGTTAGGAGGAGCGTGAGCCATTCCATTTAGTTAATTTAACTTATTTGTCATTTTTTATTCGTAAAAGGGCTTGGTATTTTTTTTATCATGCCTATCGAAGATAAACAACGATTTAAAGAATTATTAACAAAAAGAGTGTCCGCTAAGGGACAGATTACTAAATTCAGAAATTATTTGAATAGTATCTCTGAACTCAATGTATTAACTAATATCCAATTAACCGAGTTAAATCTAAAGCTTGTCAAGTTTGAGGCCTTATCATTGAAGGTCGATGACTTGCAGGGTGAAATAGAGGTTCTAAATTCTGAAAATATTTCGACTGAAATTGAAGAGCGTGAAAATATTGAGCGTGATATTATATGTAACATAGCCACTGCAAAGAATTTAGCCGAGATATTTACCAGAAAAAATGAGGGTGAGCAAAGACGACATTCTGCTCATGACGTTTCTTGTTGTATTGATCATTGTCAACAACGGGAAGTACCTTTAAAGCTCCCACAGATCGAAATAGCTAAGTTTGACGGTGCATATTTCCGCTGGTTGGAGTTTAGAGACACATTTGAAAATTTAGTTCACAATAATGATCGTATCTCGCCAATTAACAAATTTCACTATCTTATATCGTATTTACAAGGAGACGCGGCCAGAATAATTTCGAATCTCGAAGTTTCTACCACAAATTATGCTGAAGCTTGGAAGCTGCTATGCAGCCGTTATAATAACAAAAGAATTTTGATTAATCACCACTTAAATTCACTGTTCAACATCAAGCAGCTTCCACGCGAGTCAGAAAAATCACTAAGATTTCTGGTAGACCATGTAAACAAAAATCTACGTGCATTAGCAAGTCTCGGACAACCAACAGATAAGTGGGATGTGCTTATAATATTTATGCTTACCTCTAGACTAGATTCCAACACTTTGTTAAAATGGGAGGAGTACCGAAATAATATTGAAGGAGATGTGCCCACCTTAGACCAGTTCTATAAATTTATGATAGATAGGGCTGATGTTCTCGAATCTTTAAACCGGAACCGTGCCGATTACAACATGTCAAGAGCGCCTATACGGCCTGGACATAATAATAATCTTAAACAAGATCCATCACATAATAATAATCCTAAACAGGGTAATATGTTTACAAAATCATTTGCGAGTGTGAGTAATAAAAATATAAGTTTTGGAAAGGGCAGTAAATTCACGTGCATAATTTGCGATGAAAGTCACAGGATATATGACTGTCCTACTTTCAAGGCCAAGGGGGTAAATGAAAGAATGATGGATGTAGCAAAATATAAGCTATGCGTGAACTGTCTACGGCAGGGTCATTCTGCGCGAGAATGTCGCGTGGGGCCATGTCGCGAATGCAAGCGAAGACACAATAGTTTACTTCACAGTCCATCTTCTTCTACTACTAAACTCGTTTCTATTGACGACCAAGATGAAACTATAGCAAACTGTTCAAATCAAAATTCCAATCAAAATATAGGTCAGGTTCTGTTGTCCACTGCCATGGTCGAAGTATCGAATCCAGTTAACCAGCAAAAGGTTAAGGTTCGTGCTCTGCTGGATAGCGGAAGCCAATCGTCCTTTATCTCTCAGTTGCTAAAGAACAGACTATCACTGAATTCTAATCCCATTGATTCGCTAAAGGTCATAGGAATAGGAAACACAACTGCGTCTGATGTAGCTGAAAGTTGTGGTATACAAATTAAATCAATACACACAGAATTTAAAGTTAAATTATCCTGCCTTGTAATGAAAGAAATAACAGGTTGGTTACCGAAAACGCCTATTGATATTAGCTCGTTAAGGTTGCCAAAGCATATACAGCTGGCCGATCCATCGTTTTATGAGCCGGCCCCAATAGATGTATTGATAGGTGCTGACCTCTTTTGGGATCTATTATGTAACGAGCAGTATACAATAGGGATAGGAATCAGCAATCCAAATCTAAGAAGTACAAGACTAGGCTGGATCGTATCCGGTACCATTCATAAGTTCATGAAGTCAAACAAAATAACACTGTAATTATGCTATGTATTCTAAGCCTAAATCGCAACATGAAAGTGTTGACGAAGTGTTAACGAGGTTCTGGGACTTGGAAGAGGTGCCCACAAAAAGAATAATGAGTGAAAGCGAAAGGGAGTGTGAAATTCATTTTATGACTCACACTACTAGAGACAATACAGGCAGATTTTCAGTCAAATTACCATTAAAAGACACCCCTGATTGCCTAGGGAATTCATATTTTCTAGCTAAAAAAAGATTTATTAATTTGGAAAATCGATTTAAACGCAAGCCTTCGCTTAAAATAGAATACACTAAATTCATTAACGAATATGCTGAGTTAGGGCACCTATCTATGTCTCCTCACAGCTTAATTGATATTTCGTCTTATTATTTATGCCATCATCCAGTTATAAAGCAAGAGAGTGAATCTACAAAGCTTAGGGTAGTGTTTGATGGTTCCGCTTGCTCCACGTCAGGTTATGCACTCAATGACATTTTAAGAGTGGGTCCGAATGTCCAGGACTCGCTCTTTTCAATATTGTTACGCGCTAGACAGTATAAATATCTACTCACGGGCGATATCGAAAAAATGTATCGTCAGGTGTTAGTTCATGAAGAAGATCGTAGCCTGCAGCTCATACTGTGGAGAGAAGACGAGTCACGGCCCATTCAAACGTTGACATTAAATACCTTAACCTATGGTACAGCAAGTGCAAGTTACCTTAGCACACGCTGTCTCTGGCAGATAGGACAAGAGCAGGATGATGACGTCATAAGGGAAATAATACAAAAGGACTTCTATGTTGATGATCTCATCACAGGGTCTGATGATCTTGCCAGCTTAAAATATATACAGAAATCGGTATCAAAGGCCTTAGAATCAGGATGCTTTAATCTTCGAAAATATAAAAGTAATTACCCATTAATATTTGATAACATTGATATAAATGAACAAGATAATTTAACATTCAGTGAGTCATCAAGCACTCTCGGTCTTGGGTGGACCCCATCAAGCGATACCTTGCATTTTCCTATAAGGGGTTTCACTTACGATAATAATAATGTAATAATAACCAAAAGATTTATTATGTCAAACTCCTTTAAGATATTTGATCCCTTAGGGTTACTTAGTCCTGTTGTCATCTTACCAAAAATTATGTTGCAGAAACTGTGGCAGCATAAATTAGATTGGGACGAGCCTGTTCCCAAAGAAATAAAGGATAGTTGGATGAAGTTCGCTGACAATTTAAAATGTATTCCTAGCTTGCAGATTCCCAGATTAGTTTTAGGAGAATCACCTAAATATTTAGAAATTCACTCCTTTAGTGATGCTTCTCAGTTAGCATATGGTGCGTGTGTTTACATGAGGTCCATTAGCTACAATGGTGATGTTACTATTCGGTTGTTGTGCGCAAAATCTAAAGTGGCACCTTTAAAACCCACTACTATACCACGCCTTGAGTTATGCGGAGCCCTACTGGCTGCCAATCTTGTCAAGTCTGTAATAGATTCAATCAGGCAACGGCCGGGAAGGGTAGTCCATTGGTGTGACTCAAGCGTGGTACTGGGCTGGATACGCAGTGATTTATCGAGATTAAAAATATTCGTCGCGAATCGTGTCAATGAGATAGTGGAACTTACTGATCCGTGTGCGTGGCGATATGTTCCCACGGACTCAAATCCTGCAGATTTAATATCGAGGGGGGTCAACTCACAGGAATTAATATCTATGAAACTGTGGTGGTCAGGCCCGGAATATTTATTTAATAAAGATGAATCCGAGTGGCCAATATTAAACGATAGCTACTCTCAGATTTTGCCTGAGACAAAGTCAAATTCAGCTATAATAAAGGATTCTATAATTAAGTTCGATAATTACTCATCTCTAAATAGACTTCAAAGATCATTTGCATACATTCAGAGATTCATACATAATTCAAAACATCCTAATAACAAACATGTAGGCCCGCTATCAGTTGACGAGCTGCGTGAGTCTTTCCATGTGCTTTGTACTATAGCTCAAATGGAAACATTCCCCGCCGAATACGAGGCGCTTGTGAAAGGCAAGCAATTGAATTGCAAAAGTAAAATTTTGTCTCTTTCGCCCTTTATTGATGAAATGAAGGTAATTCGTGTCGGTGGCCGAATAGAGGCCTCAGGTTGTTCATATGAGAAGAAGCATCCCGTTCTTCTTCACGCGTCACATATACTGACTAAATTGTTTTTTGAAAGAGAGCATATAAGCAACATGCACGCTGGCCCGCAGCTATTGTTGGCAACAGCGAGAGAAAGCGTGTGGGCAGTCAACGGTCGTCATCTCGCTAGACGCGTAGTTAATAACTGTGTGCGATGCAGACGTCTTCGGGGTAAAACTTTATGCCCTAAGATGGGTGAGTTGCCTTTCCAACGTGTAAACCCAGGGTATCCTTTCGTATCTGTTGGCTTGGATTTCGCTGGCCCATTCTTTATCATCAATCGTAAAGGCCGTGGAAACCGTGTTATAAAATGTTATCTTTGCATATTTGTATGCCTGCGCTATAAATGTATTCATCTTGAGGCTGTCAGTGATTTGACCAAGGAATCATTTATAATGACCCTTAGGAGGTTTATTGCCCGTCGAGGTAAACCAGCGGAAATATTCAGCGATAATGGAACGAACTTTGTGGCAGCTGCAAAGGAAATAGGAAATTTTATCAAACAAACGCAGGAACCTCTAATTGACTTTGCAAGTCAACTAGCTATAAAGTATAGGTTCATACCAGCTTACTCTCCTCATTTCGGTGGCATATGGGAAGCCGGGGTTAAGTCGGCTAAGCATCATATAAAACATGTCATTGGCAATAGCCACTTAACCTACGAAGAAATATCTACTTTGTTCGCACAAGTGGAGGCGATTTTGAATAGCCGTCCCTTGTGCCCGTTATCCTCATCTCCTGACGACCTCCTTTCCCTTTCCCCAGGACACTTTATCATCGGGAGGCCCTTGACTGCACTGCCGGGACCAATCTTTGACGACAGCAGATACAATCGTCTCGATCGATATGAACATCTAGAAAGAATACGACAGCACTTTTGGCGAAGATGGAGTAGGGAGTATTTGTCAGAGTTGCAGCAGCGAACCAAGTGGCGGGCTGATACATCCAAGTTGAAAATCGGAGATATGGTGCTTCTGGCCGATGATGATTCTTCGCCGCTGCAGTGGAGACTGGGGCGAGTTCTGCGCCTGATCTACGGTCCGGACAAGATACCACGAGTCGCGGATGTCGACACTATCAGGGGCTGTGTACGCCGCTCCCTAGTACGTCTTTGCCCACTACCAACAGCTGATGAGCTGAAGGGTTGAAAGGATCAACCTTTCAACGGCCGGGAAGATGTTCCAGCGCCGCCGTAAGCGACGATCACAATAATTAATCTGTGGTTGTTGGACGTTAAATAGAAGTGTCAGTTACTCGATTAATGTCATATAATTTTTCTACTATACGCTACACATTTAAACTGTAACGATCAAAAGCAATAAAAACGTTTGTAATTACGATTATTGTGGATTTATTTGGCACCTGTATGTTATCTAAAGACATAACAATTACCAACGCTTCTGGTGTTGCAGGTGTCCATACCTGCAACACCAGAAGCGTTACAAGTGCGTTGACAGCCTTTGGGGGATGAGGGAAGGAGATAGGGGGAGAGGGTGGGGGAGATAGGGGAGGGGAGGGGGGAGATAGGGGGAGGGGAGGGGGGAGATCGGGGGAGCGGTGGGGTATGGGCCTCCGGTATCCTCACTTACTCGGTGAAACATAGCGCAAGCACTATTTCACACCGGTTTTCTGCAAGGCCGTAGTATCACTCCGGTCGAGCTGGCCCATTCATGCCGAAGCGTAGCTCTCCTACGGTGAAATTTTTGATTTTTGAAAGTTTTGAAATGTAAAATCTTTTATCTCACAGCAGTTATGCCTTTTAAGTGAGATCCGCATTTTTGCTGAATCCAAAGTCTGAAAAGGAGGTTCTCATATCGGTTGAATTTTTTGATACCTCATAAAATACTAATGTAATAAACGATTTGAAAAATTACGGATTGTTATTTTTCTTATGTTCCCAATGCATACGGTATTACAGTGGACACTGAGATGTTAGATCTTACACACATCGGCTACTGTATAGCTCGCTGATTTTTATTATTGTAATACAGACTAAAATTACTGTCTAATAATGTACTACATACATCATGTGTCAGTATATTTTATATTGATCTTCTATTACTATAAATGTGAATGTAATTTTGTTACGCTTTCACGCAAAAACTACTTAACCGATCATCATGAAACTTTGTATACATATTCTTGGAGATGTTAGAAGTAACATAGGATGCTTTTATTAAATGCGAGCAAAGCAATTGTGTATACTTACCGGAATTAACATGATCCACTAATGAGTAGTGCAAAAACAACATAGGTTCTTATGTTTGTCGTGGCCCTGGACATGGTGACAGCCTATGATCACATCCATTATCTAGTAACTTATTATTAAGCTTCCTAGACTTTATTGTTTAGGAATGGCTACAAGTTATTCGGATTTACCTGAGTTTTTTCATCGGACCGAGCCACGGAGTGAACTGAATTTACAGGTTGAACTACTTGTCAGTGTATTTTTTATTATGTAGGGCCTGCCAAAATGACTCTACTCTGCCAGATGGAAATCATAAGCAGAATCCAAGAGTGGTGGTAAAGTATATCGGATGAATATTAAAATTAAGCAATGTTATATACAATGCAGCATGGTGACCTACCCTGTGGCGGCCTAGTGATGCTTCCGCATCATTGGGCTTCCTTCTTTAAGGGCACTGACTTCCCAATAACAATTGCCTTAGATGTTAATGACAACATGGGACCGACAACTTAACGTGCTCTCCGAAGCACGGGCGTGAAACACCAAAAAAATTCCATACTCCGGACTGTTTTAAGAATTTTATGTGAGAAACAGTCGCATACGTTAACTACTAGACAAACGAGGCATTACTTCCTATTAACCAACTGTGTTGTCACTGTTATTATTATTCCTATTATTCACATGTTGAAGTTAATAACAAAAACAAAAGGAATGCGGTTGCTAATTACCTTAGGAGTTTTGGAACCTGAAACATTTTATCCTGCACATTTTTAACAATGGCACTGTTAATATACTGTGCAAAAGACGAACACATTTCTTAGTAATCTTAGAATAATAACGCATAGAAACCGAGTCCGCGCGTCCGTTTTGAAGCACCTCAAATGGAGACATATATGGCTCCAAACGCCGGGCCGCTTCGTAGTGTTCAAGGTCAAAGTACGCCGAACGTGTCTCGCGAAAAAAAAACAATTATGACGGTTTGTGCAATTAAATTGTGTCACAATACATCTGAAAAATAAAAGAAGTGTGATAACATCACTTTTCACAGGTAAGTTTTTAATATTTCACAGTATTTTGTAAACAATTAGGTCTAAATAGAAATGTTTTGTTTCAATATTCAGTGTTGCCAGATTGTCAAAATATTTTCCCATTCTTTATTACTCCGACTGATTAATTTTAAAACAGTTGTTACTGATATTTACGTAGGTACGTGATGCGTTCAGTAATGTAGGTGTTTCTGTGATTTACCGATGTCATATACCAAAAATTGAAAGTTGAGAAGTCTAAACGAAATTTATTTCCACACTTGTTTAAATCAAAACTTAGAAGTATTGCGTGTTGTTGTTCAAAGGATTCCTATCGACATGTTATTGCTGATAAATCGGTGAAAAATATAAGGCTTAGTCGTGGAAAAGTATACTGGAAGCCAACCAAAAATACACGAATATGTTCAAAACATTTTAATAATGAAGATAAGTACATCACACATGCAGGATCGTGTAGATTACATCGAAATGCTGTCCCTGTTGAGGTATAATTATTATTTAGTACTTATTTAGACTAAACTAATGTTTATTTTGAGATTTTGTGACTCAATTTTAATAAATAAACATGATTATTAAATTACTTTTATAATATAGAACACCATATTAACGCGAAACATGCATTTTTGCCTTCATTGCTTGACGTTTTGACCATGTTGCAACGGTCGTGGTTGCAAGCTGACTGGTCAGCTTGCGACCACGACCGTATTTTATATGTATTTATATTATACCATACTCACACATAGCTATCATATATTATTGCTAAAAACAAATGGATATCAGCGGCCGAGTCATTTCCCCACTTTCGGGAAAACTACACTTCCTCTGGCAACATTACCCGTTTGCATGTGTGCGTATCGCCGCGCGTACCTACGTAATCGTCACACCTATGTGAATCGGTTCAGTGCTTAATTTTTGACAGGGTGCTTGTATGAAGACTATCTTTCTATGCGTTATTATTCTAAGTTAGTAATAGAGAATGGCTATTGTGCTGTAAAGAACATAATAGGCTTTCAGCTAAAGGATCTAAATTGTATATGTATATAAATCTTTGTCTGCGTTATCAATAAGCACGCTATCATCTGTGTACTTTGAAACATACCTCTGTTTTTCTCCATCTAAAGTTTTCCTGTTATATTTGTTTATATATAAATTATCGCGACAGAACTGCCTGATTTGAAATGTACAAATTGTATAATACACTGTGTTAACGGTGTGCATTAAATAATGTTGTACAATAATAAAAATCACATGTTCTATCTTTATTTTAAACTAGCTGTGCCCGCGACTCCGTCCGCGTGGAATAGTGACTTTGGGCAGCAGTTTTCGGACATCTCTTTTGGTTTATAAACACCGTCATTTGGGTATTTAGAATAATTGAATTTAAAGTAATGCTTCTCTATACACGACATTAGACGTATAGCCATCGGGGATCAAAGCATACAGGTTGCTAGGATTGCTAACACGTGACAGAGCTACATAAAGCTGGCCGTGTGAAAAACAGTTAATAGTTAGATCTACACCCACAACTTTGAGCGTACCTATGACCTTGGGCTTTATTTATTGTCACCGCGAAACATAGGCTCACTGGAAACTGGAATCGTTTAAAACTAAACGGAAAGTGGTTTGGGATGAGAGGAATCCGAGGAATAAAACCACTATCACCTTTACCGCACCCTGTTAAAATCTTTGGTCACTTTTAATCTGGGATGGTGCATCGTTTTGGCGGGCTTACATTTTTAAGGAGCATTATGTGTACGCCGACTTTTAAATTTATTTTATGAGCTGGTAGTCCAGTAGCACTGAGGGATCACGCGATAATGCATGAGATTCACGATCGATGGACAAACGTGCCTCACGCTGTTCCTTGTTCTACCTAATTCGAGTTGCCATCATTCGAGAACGATGCGAACTGAATCTAGATTCTCGCTGAGCCGAAGTTTCTGTAGCACGAAACCTGGCCTGACGTTCCTGAGATGAAGTAAGAGCCTCATGATCTTCTTCAGATTCCTGTGATCGAACTAATCTCATCCTTTTAGCATTCCTGCTGCACTGGGTGAGGTTGGATCTTTTTCGAGGCATTCTTACAATATACTAACACAACATAGTTTAGTAAACATGTACCTACTTATCATAAACAACTAAATTATAAATACTTACAGATTATTACACAGTTTCATTTATTGCAGTTTAATAACTATTAACTAGACGTGTCAACCCAATCTATTAACTATCGAAAACAACCAAAGGTGTTAACTGTAAGTACTTCCTGTTTTTAGAAAAATAACCAAAGCAAGTCAAGAAAAATAACCTAACTTATATGTATCACTGACCTTTTCTTTACGTGTGGAAATCCCCTCACCCCACAGGGGTTTGCGGCGGGGCGGTGTGTCGGACTCGAACCGACTAAAACCACACGGTGTGCCACTCTGTGCCTGAGACGGGAGGGACCCGGGATCTGCTGTTATTAACACATCCAGATCCCTCCCAGCGCCTGACCGCACTGAAGCGGGCACCGGCGGCGGATTGGGTCTGAGTGGAGGTTGTCCTCCCGGGCCTTCTCCGTCACCTCCTACTGCGAAATTACGTCTTCGCAGAAGGCTGCGACCGCGGTAAAACTGCTGTCGCTACCGGCCATGGACCGTAAGACGGCCGGTAGCGAGAGAAGTCCTCCGATGACTGCTGTTGCGACTGTCGGGCTACTCCCTAGCAGTCTTGGACTTCTCCCACTTGATTGACGTACGTTTAATTTGGCGCTGGTAACGTACGTCCCACGCACCCCTGAATGCATATTTCGAAGGGACTTGTTTAGAGGAAACTTGAATACTAATCTTGATACTAATCTTGATGCTAATCTTGATACTAATCTTGATGCTAATCTTGATACTAATCTTGATACCAATCTTGATACTAATCTTGATACTAAGGGATAAGGGATAAAATAAAAAGAATGCTTTTTCTTTTATTGCTTCAGGGTTCGGCTTCTATCTAGGTGTTGTTGCCTCTTCGGTGGCTACGCTGCGACTGACTCGAACCGTCAAACGGCTCGCTTTATAAGGCAGCCGGTCCGCCCTTATAGGCGACCACGTAAAATTGATCGCTTTTTTGACCATTTTTCACTTGAGCCGAACCCTTTAAAAGCGTTTATTTAAAAAACCCTTATAAAAACTATTACAATATATACATCAAATTACTCGTTATGACTTATTCTATATAATGGTATAAAAAAATTTATAATTACAACAATTCAAATTGTGTTTTTAGAGCGAAAACAACAACAATTCTTAAGACAGTTTTGCTATTCCTATTAATAGTTCTTAAATATAGTATAAAATAGTTTCTTATTATGATATTACGAGTTTTTATGTTATTTCTATCCATTTAGATTAGTTTTAATTAGTATTTATCACATAAAATTTACTAACAAAGAATTACGTAATTACGAAACCGTACACAATAGGACTTAATTGTTATCACTCTTACTAGATTTACTAGCAATTCTTTTTCTGAAATAACTTAAGTAATAAGTAAAAGAAATATTACGTTCTTATTAGAATCTTATAGAAATATTAAAATGTTACCTAAACAACTAATCACTCTATAGACATGTTTAGTACCAAATATAAGTCAAAATATGTATATAAGAACTAAGTATTACTATATGATTCAGTCTTAAAATTTCTACCTTATTTACATTAAAAGCTGAATGCTCGTTAGAGCTGTCGCTACTTGCGCTACGTTGCCTGAGTGGGGTCTTCGTCGCCGACATTCTCCCCCTCGTGCATGGCACCATCCTCCTGGCTCGGCGACTCCTTCGGCACTAACAGCACTATTCTTGAACTGGGTCGTCGTAATACACCTCCTCGCGTCTCGACGTCGACGACTCGGGTTCTCCCATCAGGTCCTGGATACACCGCAAGGATCTTGCCACGCGGCCAGGTGCATCTTGGTAGGGTGTGGTCGACGATCAGCATGATGTCCCCAACTTGCAGGTCTGTGGCGCTGGTTCTGCTCTTCGTTTTCCTTGGCAGTAGAGTGGGCAGATACTCGCGCAACCATCGTTGCCAGAAGTGGTCGGCAAGACGCTGCGTAGTCTTCCAGGTGTCTCTCCCGACGAGCTCGTGGTCTTCGAAGCTGCCGATTCTCGCTGCGCCGCATGATCGCCCGATGAGGAAGTGGTTCGGAGTGAGGGCTTCTTCTTCTAGGTTCTCGGAGAGGTGAGTGAGAGGTCGAGAGTTTATTATGTGCTCGGCCTCTAAAAGGAGGGTGTTGAGTACCTCCTCTCGGGGATGCCTTTCTTTGAGCGTGGCGTTTAGTGCGGTTTTGATAGATCGCACCAGACGCTCCCATGCACCGCCCATGTTGGGTGCACCGGGTGGTATGAACTTCCACTGCACACCAATCTTTTCCGCTTCCGAGACGAGGTCTTCTTGGTTCATTTTGTCGAGTGCTTCTTTTAATTCCTTACTTGTACCGACGAAGTTAGTTCCGTTGTCTGTGTAGATCGTCTTAGGCATTCCTCTTCTTGCGGCGAATCGTCGTAGCGCATTTATCATGGAGTCGGCGGAGAGTGTCGGAGCAAGCTCGATGTGTACCGCTCTGGTGGTTAAACAGGTGAAGAGTGCTCCCCATCGCTTCTCGTGTCTTCTCGCTACGGTGATTGTCATCGGGCCGAAGTAGTCTATGCCGGTGCATGTGAACGGAGGGGTACTGTGCATCAGCCTCTCAACTGGTAAGTTTCCGGTCGGTAGTTCTTGCGGCCTTGCCCTTTTTGTCTTACACCACTGACATTGATGCTGGACCGCTTTGATTGCTGATCTTAATCCTAATATCCAGAAGCGTTGTCTTACTTCATTCATCACTGTCGCATGATTCCCATGATTGAAACGGCAGTGGAAATGTTCTAGGATGAGTCTTGTAATCTTGTCCTTATTGTCCAGCACGACGGGGCGCTTGTAGTCTCTAGTCACACCCTGTATCGCGTCGATCCGTCCCTTTAGACGCAGAAGACCTCCTTCTAGTACTACGTCGAGCCTCTTTAATTTGCCATTGCCCTCTAATTGCTTCCCTTGTTGTATGTGCCTGATGTCTTCTTTGAAGCTTCTTTCTTGGCCCCCTTTCAGCAACAGAGTTTCCGCTTGTTCTAGTAGGTCTGCATCTATCGGTAGGTACTTCGTTTCTGGTTTTCTAGAAGGCCGATTAATCTTTTCTATGGTCTTCAGCTTCTTTGGTTGCGTCATCTTCCAGGCGGGATCTTGTCTTCCTACGTGGACCCTTTCTTTGTTTCTGCAGCGTCGTATGAATTGAAGTACTCGTGCTGTGGCTCTACAGAGTCTCAGCCATGATGAAAATCTTTCTGGTTCTGGAAATGGCTTGGTGGTGCTCATTGCTGCTGTGGCGTCTATGCTGTGTATCCTTTCTTCCCCAGTGGCTTCTTTCTTAAAGCTTCTTGCCTCAGGCCAGTGCATTTCTTCTTTCTTCAGGAAGTCTGGACCGGTGTACCATCGGTGGTTATGGTCGAATTGCTCTGGCACGTTACGTGTTGCGTCGTCCGCGGGGTTCTTAGCAGAGGGCACCCACCTCCATTCCTGTGGTTTAGTGAGGTCTTCTATCTCCGCCAAGCGATGAGCTACAAATGTCTTGAATGTTCTCGGGTCTGTTTTGATCCATGAGAGTACGATGCTGGAGTCTGTCCAGAAGATCTTTCTCTGCACCTTCAGATCCATTTCTTCTTCCACCGAGTGTGCTAGTCTACTGCCTAATAGGGCAGCCTGTAGTTCGAGTCTAGGGATTGAAACCGGCTTTAATGGCGCGACTCTTACTTTTGCCGCAACCAAGCTTACGTAGTAAGTCCCATCTTGTTCTTCTGTTCTCCAATATACTGTGGCTGCGTACGCCGACTCGCTTGCATCAGTGAACGTGTGTAGCTCCCCCTCGGTGCGATGTGGTGCTAGGCATCTCGGTATCTGAAGGTCTTGGAGCAGCTTCATCTTCTCAAGGTAAGTTTTCCAAGCTTCGTACTCTTCCTTTTCTATTTCTTGATCCCAACCTACGCCGCTTCGCCATATGTTCTGGAGCAGCTTCTTTCCTTGGATGAGGACCGGTGACACTAATCCCAGTGGATCGAACGTGGACATTACTGCACTGGTGACTTCCCTCTTGGTGGGCACCTTGAAACCTTTGACTATTTCTTCTGATGTGTTTCGAAGATTCGCCCTAAACCCTATGGAGTCCCTTTTTGTAAACCAGTGGAGGCCCAGCGTCTTCTCTTCTTTTTCTCCAAGTTCTACTTCAGTCTTCTCTGTGTCTTCGATGCTTATGTCTTGCAACGGCTCAGGTTGATTTGATGCCCATCCCCTTAGTTCGAAGCCTGCCTTCTTGTGAATAGATTTCACCTGTGCTGTCACTCTTCTGAAGTCTTCTTCTGAATGGAAGCTATGTAGATAATCATCCATGTAGTGATTCAGCTCGATGGCTCTCGCAGCCTCCGGATACTGTTCCTTGAAGTCCGCCGCGTTTCGGTTCTTCACATAGATTGCCGTGCTCGGAGATGATGTAGCACCTAAGATCACTGATGTCATCCTGTATTCCTTCGGCGGCACGTCTCTAAGATCTCCGCGCCACAGGAACCTTAGGCTGTCTCTATCTTCTGGTCGTATGCGAACTTGAAGGAACATTTCCTTGATATCTGCTGCTACTGCTAGCGGTCCTTGCCGAAACCTCAGCAACACTCCAAAAAGCGATTGCAATAGGTCTGGTCCCGGCAGGAGAGCATCGTTGAGGCTTCTTCCCTTTGACTTGGCTGCAGCGTCGAAAACAATCCTTATCTTTTTCTTCAACGGATGAACTACGGAGAAGTGAGGGAGATACCATAACTTCGTTGAATCTTCCTTTCCCTCAGCTGCCTCTTCTGCATACTTATTGTCGATTAAGTGTTGGACTTGCTTGCCGTATTCCGCCTTCAACTGAGGATCTTTGTCCATCTTCTTTTCGATGTTCGTCAGTCGGTTCTTGGCAGAAGTGTAACTTTCTGGCATTTCTTCATTTTCTGTCTTCCACAGAAGTCCAACCTCAAATCGTCCATCTTCTAATCTTCTGCAGGTCTTTTCTAAGATGGCGAGTGCTTTTCCTTCCGAGTCGGTGGTGGGTCTGCGTGGCTGTACACCAAGTGCTTCGATGGCGAAGTGCTCCTTTATAGTCTGATGCATATCTTCTTCTGGTGTGCTAACATGAAGACATCTATTTACAAAGTGTGTTTGTCTTATGTTTCCCATATCCGACCCGTGCAGCACCCAGCCAAGTTCTGTTCTGGAGGCAACTGGTTGTCCTGGTTTTCCTCTTCTTACTTCTTGAGTCACGATCAGCTCCCAGTTATCTTGACCGATGAGCAATCGGGGTGACTCCCCTTGGTAATGTAGAGTGTCGGCTAAGTTCTTCAAATGTTCACACTCTTCGATTCTTCTTCTGTTGAGGAACTGTGGTGTAAGCTTCAATTCGTCTATTGTCCGGACTCTTCTGAGAATCTTCCTTGTTTCTTCTGGTTGATGAACCCCTTTTACTGCAAGGTCCATTGTTTGAGAGTCCTTCTTTCGCATCAGCCTACCCCCGACGGTCTCGATGATCAGTTCCTCGGCCTTTCCTTTGGCGCCGATTTCGTTTGCCACCTTTTCATCGATTAGTGACACCGTTGACCCTTCATCCATAAGGGCCAGTATCCTCTTTGATCCTCGCGAACCGAAGACTTCTACTGGAATTATCTTCAGGTACGCCCTTGCATTGTTAACTGAATTTACCGATGCCATGATGCTTGTCACCTCTTGTTGTGTTTCTGTTTTCCTTTCCGAGGTTCTTTCTTCTGGGTCAACGTGCAACAGATGATGGTGCCACCGTTTGCATTCTTTACACGGCGGTTTCCTACAGCTCTCCTTCCGGTGTCTTCCTTGTAAACATTTGAAGCAGACGCGACTCTTCTTGACCGTCGTCCACCCATCTTGTACAGACGCCTTCAGAAACTTCTGACAGTCGACGAGAAAGTGTTCACCCTGGCATGCAGGACAGGTCCTTTCCGCTGGCTTTGTTCCTTTTCTTTTGAAGTCCCCTTCCTTTGCACAATGCGTTGTTTGTCGAAGAGTCTTCCTGTATCCGCTTTTGTCTTCCGTCGTTGCGAAGGCTCCACACTTGTCTGCTTCCGTATTTAAAAACCTCGACACAAGTGTCAGGTCGGAGAACTCGCCTTCTTTTGCTGCTGCTGTGAAGTCGTACCATCGGAATTTGAGTATCGTTGGCATCTTCTCTATAATTTGTTTCACCATCTCAGGTGAATATAGATATTGTGGTTTCTTCAACCCTTTTATCGCTGCTACGCTGTTGTTGATCTGGCTTGCGAATATGCATATGTCCCTTGGGTTTTCTGTAATCCTTGGTAATGCCTTGACCTTTTCTAATTCTGCCAGCACCAGCGCGTCAGGTCTTCCGTATCTTCTTTTGAGGGCTTGCATTACTTCTAACGGAGAGACTTCGGAGTACAGCAAACTCTTGATAGCTTCTCTTGCATTTCCTTTCAGTGCTCTTCTTAGTCGAGCCATATTCTGAACTTCGCTGAACATTGGTGCAGTGTCTTCGTAGACAACCTTGAACGCCAACCACTCGCTGCTGTTGCCGTCGAAGTAAGGTAACTCGTGAATGTACTTCGGCTGCTCTGCTGATCCTCCTCCTGATCCTCCTCGTGTGGCAAAGGCCTCTTTCAACGCAGTCGTTAATGCTTGAATTTCAATCGTAGCACCTTTCGTTGAGGAGTTCTCTTCAGGTTTCATCTCTTGTGGCTCTTCCAATGGGCGTTGACCTCGTGGCTCTGGTCTTTCTGTATGACAGTCTTCTAGTACTGAAGATTGAATCCAGTTCTGCACCTGTGCTGTTCTATCTTCCAGGTCTTCATCCACGGAGTCTTCATCTGCACACTGTGCCAGCTCCAATCTGACACGAGCCAGTCTTGCCGCAGCCTGTGCTTGTTCTAGCTCCAGGCGTGCCAATTCTTCTCTGGCTTCCAGCTCGCGTCTTCTGGCTGAGGAACTCGTGGTCTTCGTGGACCTGGCGCGACGACTGACCCCCTTCGGTTTCAGGGTGGCGGCAGAACCATCAGCACCCTTTTCCGGAACATCTTCTGGAGTCTTCTTGGTCGTTCCCTTTCGTGCGGCGTCATTGGTTGCCGCCGTGGTCGCAGTCGTAGTCGTAGTTTCCGTTGCGGAAGTCCCTTCGGTTCCTGAAGAAGTTGCCGTAGTGACCCCTTCTGACCCAGAACTCTCTTCTGTCGCGTCCTTATCTGAAGGACGAGACGGGGGGTGTGAGGGGGCATCCTTATGTGACCTAGTTACTGGCATCTTCTGGCAGGGATCCGGCTCGAAGGACCAACTGTTGCGACTGTCGGGCTACTCCCTAGCAGTCTGGGACTTCTCCCACTTGATTGACGTACGTTTAATTTGGCGCTGGTAACGTACGTCCCACGCACCCCTGAATGCGTATTTCGAAGGGACTTGTTTAGAGGAAACTTGAATACTAATCTTGATACTAATCTTGATGCTAATCTTGATACTAATCTTGATGCTAATCTTGATACTAATCTTGATACCAATCTTGATACTAATCTTGATACTAAGGGATAAGGGATAAAATAAAAAGAATGCTTTTTCTTTTATTGCTTCAGGGTTCGGCTTCTATCTAGGTGTTGTTGCCTCTTCGGTGGCTACGCTGCGACTGACTCGAACCGTCAAACGGCTCGCTCTATAAGGCGGCCGGTCCGCCCTTATAGGCGACCACGTAAAATTGATCGCTTTTTTGACCCTTTTTCACTTGAGCCGAACCCTTTAAAAGCGTTTATTTAAAAAACCCTTATAAAAACTATTACAATATATACATCAAATTACTCGTTACGACTTATTCTATATAATGGTATAAATTTTTTTATAATTACAACAATTCAAATTGTGTTTTTAGAGCGAAAACAACAAAAATTCTTAAGACAGTTTTGCTATTCCTATTAATAGTTCTTAAATATAGTATAAAATAGTTTCTTATTATGATATTACGAGTTTTTATGTTATTTCTATCCATTTAGATTAGTTTTAATTAGTATTTATCACATAAAATTTACTAACAAAGAATTACGTAATTTTTTTTTTTTTTTTTTTATTTATTGATCAAAACATATCTACAGATATACAAAAAACAGAATCTCCCGCTTAAACCACGGGGGTTTTTAGGCGAAAGGGAGTTGGTCCATTAGTAAACAATAAGTAACTTAGCAATATCAGATTTAAACAGTTTAGCAAAATATACACAAAACACAAACACAAATAAGGTTAGGGACGGCAAGCGCATATACAAAGACTAATAGACAACATAATAAGACCCACACACGTGTGTATGCTAAGCTATGCTGTCCATTAGGAATTTCTTCGTTATTTCTTTATAATTATCCTTTGTTATATATTTTTGTACTATATGCTCTGGTATAGTATTTAATATATCAGGCAATATGTACCGGCATATTCTGGTGCCATATAAATTATTAAATTTTGGCAAGGTATATTTTTTTAAATACGAAACCGTACACAATAGGACTTAATTGTTATCACTCTTACTAGATTTACTAGCAATTCTTTTTCTGAAATAACTTAAGTAATAAGTAAAAGAAATATTACGTTCTTATTAGAATCTTATAGAAATATTAAAATGTTACCTAAACAACTAATCACTCTATACTAAGGACATGTTTAGTACCAAATATAAGTCAAAATATGTATATAAGAACTAAGTATTACTATATGATTCAGTCTTAAAATTTCTACCTTATTTACATTAAAAGCTGAATGCTCGTTAGAGCTGTCGCTACTTGCGCTACGTTGCCTGAGTGGGGTCTTCGTCGCCGACAACTGCAGTGAGGGCCCGACGCTGCAGCGCCCAGGCGGAGCAGACCGTCAGCGTGTGTTGGGCCGAGTCCTCACTGCAGTGGTGGCAGGCAGGACTCAATTCCCTCCTGGCGACCGAGTGAAGGTACTTCCCAAAGCAACCGTGCCCGGAAAGGACCTGCGTCAGTAGGAAGGAAAGGGTCCCGTGCTGCCGCCCTGCCCACTCGAGCGGCAAAGCCAGCACGTGGAGTCTCCAGCCGGAACGACCATCGGCTCGACGGGTGGAGGGCGAATGCCACTCTCCGCCCGATATTCAGCCACCCGTCGATAAACTTCGACGAGCACCTCCGCCTCCAAATCCCACGGGGGTGTTCCAGCCAGGGCGCACGCCGCCTCTCTCGACAAAGTGCGTTTCCGCGTATGGCTCTGACTGCCAATACCCTCTGAGACCGCCAGAGGCAGGCCTTATTTAGGGCAGTCAGAGCCGCCACCCACACCGGTGCACCATACAGCGACATCGACCGGACAACTCCCGAGTACAGGAGTCGCGTTGCAACGCTGGCTCCACCCAAGTTGGGCAAAAGTCGCCCAAGAGCGGAGGCAGCGTCGACCAGCTTTAGACGTCGTCGATAAGTGCTCGTCGAAGAGTCACCTACCGTCGAGGATCAGGCCCAGATACCTCATCTGGGCCGACGATAACACTAAAATAGAACCACACGGGAAGCACCAGCTTTCAAATAAAAAAATAATCAACAAAATCGGTTCACTCGGTCGAAAGTTATGAGGTACAAACATAAAAAAAATACAGTCGAATTGTGAACCTTCTCCTTTTTGAAGTCGGTTAGTTACTAAATAAAATGTTTTTTGTAAACTTAAAAATTAGGAAATATTTTAAACTAAATAAGTAAATATAAGGTTTATAAAATAATCAAGAACTTGAAATCAAACTAACCTATACAAAATAAACATACTACTCGTATATGTATTTACAAACCCTATAAACCCTAAAGAAATAATATATGTTCTTATCACAAACGACTAAACCGTAAGTACTTTCAGATTTTTACACATAAAATTAAGAAATAAAAAAAAATCAAGAAAAGAAAATAATGCTCTCGGCGTGCTTTATATACCCGCGCAGGCGTTTACAATCTACAAACGTCTAGCTACGTTATTCTTTAAATTGGCATAACTTTTTTATTTATGAACCGATTGACATGAAACAAACACTAAATGTTAAGTGAAGCTTACCACAATATATTAGGGAAAACCACATTTCAATCGGATAAGCTGTTTCTGAGATTAGCGTGCACAAACGCACAGACAAACAGATAAACAGACAAAAATTCTAAAAATCATTGTTTTGGGTTCTATTACGTTCATAAAGCCCCCCTATAATAGTTTTCCTGAGATATCTTCCATGTACAGACAGCGACCAGTTACGATTTTATTATATGTATTGATTACGATTTTATTATATGTATTGATTATCTTTATTTTAAATTATATTAATTTTTTGTTGTATTTAGTTTGTTTACTAATTATTAAATATATTATTAATTATAAAATAAAAAAAGATTTTATGCAAATATTTATTTTACTAACCGGTTTTGTCTCATGATTTTTTTTTATTATATCATGACAACTGCTTAACATTTCACAATTAAAAACCGTAGCCCTAAAAGGAGTCATTTTGTTGTAGTTACCTAAATGTCAGTTATTTTAAGGCTATTGATTTGTGATTGTTGTTACGAAAGTACTTAACTTTGGAAAGACTTCTACTACTATTTGTACGTACATTGTTCCATGTGTGAAATATACGTCAAAAGAGAAAAACATAATAAACAATCTTCGTGTATGTAAAAGGCATAAATGCATTTACAGGATTTGAGCATAGTATATTAATGTACCTTATCTGACATTTTACGCTAAAATTTATTGATGATATATTTGTAAATACTTATTGCTACTATCTAACATCTTTGGGTTTTTTGTATATCAATGTCTTTTACCTAAATTTTAAAAAACATATTACACATAGCTGTGTCTTCATCCGCGTGGAATGGTGACCTTGGGTAAATGTTTATACATCCTTACATCTACCCCTTTCAACCCATTACAATTCTTTTTTCGCATTTAAAAGTAATCTATGACCTTTTTCAGACTCTAGACTATCTGTGTATCAAATTTAATTTAAATCGGTTTAGTAGTTTTGGCGTGAAAGCGCAAGAGACAGAGTTACTTTCGCATTTATAATATTATATACGCGTTTATACATATATTTATTAAATATAGTAATAGTAAGGATTAGCTTCTATTCTGTACAGTTAGCATTTGAATTCAAATTGTCCCAACTTGGCCTCTTCAGACATATAAAAAAAAAGTAGTGTGGTGTCGTGGGACACCAAATAGGAACGAAGTTCCTTATCATAAAAATATTTATTTCAAGTTCTATTCAAGGTATAAACAAAATAATTATTGGGGTATATTTTTATCATGATTTTTTTATCGATAAAAATAAAAAAGGAGGCGATTACCATCGCAAAGAATTGAAGTGAAAAATAGATAGAATGCCATTTTATAAATGCACTGTATAACAGAATCTTAAATACACGATATAATTTTAAAACATTTCGCTGATATTTCAGAAAAAATAATAGGAATTTTACCATAGTTGAGACCATCATCATCATCAACATCATAAACTGTTTAATGTAATGATAGTTGTCTTATCTCTCATAAGCTACCATTTTGACACCGCGGCATCAATCTTACGTTATGGACGTTTTTTGCCGGCAAGGGTACCCCTCCGCAACCCCATAAGGAATTTTGTTCCAAAAACCTGTAGTTCTGCCTCTTTTTATTACCTGACTACGGCAAAGCCAAAGGAGGGTTAGGATTCTGACAGGTTATGTATGTATGTATGTTCATTTGTTCCCTCATAGCTCCTTAACTGCTTATTAGAACTGGACAAATGAGGTATCGTTAGAAGCGTCTTGATCGTCTGCTGGTTATAGGCTATATGACGTGTCACTGAATCTAATGTGGCGCCCTCTAGGCGACATAAAGTACTGTATTAAAAAATAAATTTGAGATAAATATGCCGTGTTTGGTATCATTAGAAATGGCGTTACTTGTATATTTCAAATATATATTATATATTAATAACGGCACCAAAACATTTTAAATAAAAAAAAAGTAATAACTAAAACCCAACTACGACAAAAAAAGACGCTGAAAAAGTATAAAACAAGTTTGAAAAGCCGTAGTCACACGTTACAGAGAAAACCACCATAACACTTTAACAACGTGTGACTACGGCTTTTCAAACTTGTTTTATACTTTTTCAGCTTCGTTTTTTGTCGTAGTTGGGTTTTAGTTTTTACTTTTTTTTTACGCAATAATTTTATATAGATTACAAGAAAACGGGAAACCAACATTTTTGCCTAATATTGTTGGGATTGGATAACCTACATAACTCGTTTGTGTCCTAAAACGATTTTTTTAATAAATGGTCCATTCTTTATTATCACAAACCCAAACAAAAATGCAACTCAAGCTAAATAAAATCGTTTAATAAAAAGGTGCAGATACTGAGTTGAGATAATAATACGGCTGAGCGAATTGTTAAGTTAATGCAGAATATCCATCTTAATCTGACACGGGACACCTTGTCCACTGGACACCAAGTTACAAGGGACACCTTGTAACTTTTACCTCTGAGGCACCCTAACGGTTAAGTATACAAAGTATGTGTTATTTCTGTTGCATATAATTACGTAGCAAAACAGCTCTATTGACGCTGTTGATGACGATGATTATCTAAAACTAAGGTAAATATGACTTTAAATACTAAACATAATTATAAAACGTGTAAATTGTAACAATTCCAAAGTATTAGATGCGCCTTGGTATCGTCAGCGTGCGACTACGTTTTATAATAATAATAGGTATAATTTGTCATTCGATTCGGTCACGGGACGAATTGACCTCCTATTGTTTCTTTTTGACCACACTATTTTGCCACTTATAATACTCGTATATGTATTGAGGTATTACCTTGTGGTTCAAACTGCACTGGCAGCCTATGTTTATGACATATTGAAAACTTATTTTAATCTATACTTACGAGTTTAATAAAAATGTAACAGGTCCAATTCTGCACATTAATGATATTTTGAATTTTTTTGTTGGAGGGCTCTCTATAATCGATACTGAAGCCAAAACTGTAATTTTTTTCATTTTTGTCAGTCTTTCTGTCCGTCTGTCTGTCTGTCTGGCCTTCTTCTTCTTGGCTGCGCATCACGCCGAAACTACTGAACGGATTCAAATGAAACTTGGCATGATTTGAGTTCATACTACGAGGTAGGTGTGATACTTTTTATCCCGAAATTCAGCACGGTTTCTTGGAGAGAGGGGATGAAAGTCAAAATATGTACTTAGTTGTAATTCAATAACACATAGTCCGATTTCTTTCAATCGTTCACCTTGGATTCTGCTTATGCTTTCCATCAGGCAGAGTAGAGTCATTATGGCGGGCCATACATAAAAAAAAAAAAAAAAAAAAAAAAATCGTTTTTTGCAAGAAAGAAAAAAAATAAAAGATTACGGGAAAAGTCTTTTTTTTGTCCGCGAGTGTACACTGCCTGTGGGAAGTTGAGACAGATATGTAAATATGGCGGTACGAAGTTCGCCGGGTCAGCTATGTAAACTAAAAATAAACAATACACGTCTCTGATCTATAAAAAGGTTATTATTGTTATCACTGTAAACGTCATTTTAAATAGTTTACATACTAAGAGTGATGAGCTTGATTCAAAGGCTTCTGTTGTTCAAATCAGCTTGTCGCCGTCCACTGCTGAACGATAATCTCCCCCAAGGAGAGCTTACTCTGTTAAAATCAGATTTTCAACAAAAGAGTCACAAGTCAGCGGAACCTGACTGTGCGGCTGGCGTTCGTAGAAAAAACGACGAAAAAAATCCTCATTGTGGTCTTCTGTGAGGCCGTGGTACTTTGGGCAAGGTAGCCTATGTGTGTCAAAACATAGCTAGTCATGGTCAAAAGTTTGAAGATTATATTGATATAATAAAAATAAATATGATAACCCTAATAAGAGAGATAAGAAAGTTAGAAAAGGTTGAAAGAAAATTTCAGTAAAATACATCTAACAAAATAAAAGGACGTGCGCACACACATTTAAGGAGATAAGTTGTAATTGCAAATTAAAATGTGCGTAATTTATAATTTTATATTTCTCGTTTAGTGTTATAGAAAAAAATACTATATTTCTAATCTGATAATACTTAAAGAAGCATAATACTAATCGGGGTTACAAGTCACCTTATCAAAATGATAGGTTACATAATAAAATTAAGTAAATATTATTCGAACTATTTTTCAACATGTTACAAGGCGCCATTCTTTGATCCTTGTTTAGCACGATTGTAAAAGACACATGTGAGCCAATTTCTGATAAGATAATAGTTGTCTAATACTTGTTATAGCGATGTCTATACATACGTTTATTTAGTTAGTTTAAGTGGATGTTATTGTCTTAGTCTATAGTACAAGAGTATTTGCATACTGATATTGAGGTGTACAGTTTGATTATTGGTGTGCCTATCTCTTTATGTCTGCAGGCGCCATATTAACTCGCATTACTTCTTTTTTTGTATTCAGTGCATATGTATAGCACTAGGTATAGGTTTACATATATGTGGTATATGTTTCGATCCTGCTCGCAATGTCTAAAGTGGTTGAAAAGGCTCTTAACAAACGTCTGACTAGGTATTTAGAATCAAAAAAATGTTAGTCACGTAACCAATTCGGGTTTACGAAAGGGATATTAGCTGACGACGCAGTACTCAGTTGTTTGACTGCCTCGTTGGTCTCGCGGTCGTCGTGTGCGACTGGAAATCATTAGGTCTCGGGTTCGATTCCCGGGTCGGACCAAATGTTTGTATGATCTACAAATATTTGTTTCAGAGTTTGGGTGTTTTCTATGTATAAAGCCGGGTCTCCTGCGACACTGTTTAATGTTTTTAGACACCAAACATCACATAATTATCAAAATATGGGCGTGGCTTGACTGTTTTGTTATTTTTAACAAGCAAACGCGTTATCCGAAGCGGACGGAAAACATCCTCGTGTTCGCCTGCAAGGGGGGAGGGCGATTTCATTTGCTAACATAGCGTTGTGCAATTACCACATAACATTCTTCATTTTAGTCATTACGGAGGTAAAGATTAATCGTTTTGATTTACAAATCGGATGTTATCGACTTGCTAACTAGTGATCATTTTCGTTATAATTAAGTAGCTGATACTTATTCATACATTTTTTTTATTTTCATATTATGCTTCTCGTATAATGAAACTGAACTTATATTAATGCTAATATTATTCACATTTATACTATAAAGGACAATTCAAATAATATTAAAAGGTTACCTAAGATCAGCACTATTCAATGAGCCATTCAATTATTTCCAAAATTAAATAACTATTTTGTTATCCATTTCGGATCTGTAACGACATTTGTTTTTTATGTCATGTTCTATTATGGAATGATTTTCCAATCCGACAATTCAAAATAAAAGGCGGCCAAGTGCGAGTCGGACTAGCCTATGAAGGGTTCCGTAGCAGCAAGTAACATAATATATATGTCGGAATGAGGGTATCCGAATAATAAAAGTGATACAAACATTTGCCTCTATCGAACACTACGGAACAGTCTATATAAAGCGGGGCGATCGGAACAGGGGTGGTCAGCTCTCTAGTAATCCAATGCCAACGGCGGACTTATTAGAAACTTGAGACAGCGCCATACAACAAAAAGAGATCGAATGTTTTTTGGTAAAATGACGTTTCATGTTGTTAAAGATGGCGACTTGTCTGTTTTGACAGCTCATAAAAGTTCAGTTATTTTTCAAGTTTATTTAATCTGGAGTTTCTGCATATCCTATTCTTTTTCGTTTGTTAAAGTTTAGTGTTGTGTGTGCTATAAGCTGCCAGTAATATTTTATGAGATAGAGACCACAGTGCGAAATTGACGCTTTTTGTGTTTTTGGATGTGTGTGCGAACTGATGTTTAATTCGGTATAAAGATTCATTTTGAGTGCGATATTGACGCTTTAAGTGCTTGTAATTTGTGACTATGGTGGGATGAAATACCATTAAATGCGCAAAATGCGGCATTACCTCGAAAGAAGAACCCTCATTTACTTTCCACAGATTTCCTCTCCCGTCAATGCATGGGCCGTTTATGTAAATAAATATTTAAAAATAATAAAAAAAGAAAAATATTATATCATGTCTAAAATGTCGTTTTATTTATTAGGGTTCCAAGTTGTTTATTTTGTCAATATGCATACAAAATGTGGCAGGTATATTGTCAAAGCTATAACATTACAATTTTACTAGTGATATTAGAATAAAACGGTAGATTCTTAATCGACTTCGTTTCTTACAATTTAAAAACCTTGTTTTAATGACATTGTAAGGTTAGGTGAGTGTTATTTTTTGTTTTAAAAGAAATAATAAAAATAACCTAATTTAACCACTAGTTAAATGAAGTCGATTGACAATCTACCCTTTTATTATAATATCACAATATACCTGCGACATATACCTATATATATTATTTGGTGTAATACGTTTAAATTTGCCGCGCTTGATTAGCACCACGAAAGTTTTCAGTGGCATTAACTGCAGCGCTAGTGTGTTATCGTGTTAGCATTTTTTTTGTATGAAGTTGTACTTCTTCTCCGCTAGGTGTATATGTGTTCTGTGGATCGGAAACAGGACACAGTTTCTCTTCAGATCTCGTGACGACCATATCTCTTGATTGTGACATGAGTCACTCCTGAGTGGTAGTAGTTTTCTATTATTTGATTTACGATTTATTGTATCGCTGTGTTTTATATCGTGTGTACGAGGCTATATTTACCAGTGGGGGAATTACTAGCCTAGGTGGCGAATTCCACAGGGCACCGCGGTGGAGTGAGCGTTGCCCCAACCCCCTCGTGGGGGTTGCTGATGGTGTTAGGTTGATTCGTATCCCTTTAGTAGTGATTAGTGTTTGGCTTTGGTCCAGATTGGCTGTATCTGTCATTCATGTTCTCGTTTATTCTTGTGTCTCCGACACATATATATATATATATATTTTTTTTTTTAAAAGACAACTCCCGCATTAGGAATAAACATCCTGTGTCGCGGGGGACTTTACAGACATACATGAAACGGACACAATTAACACCCAAACTCAAAACAACAATTTGTGGATCACACAAAGTGTTGTCCCCTGTAGGATTTGAACCCACAACACTTGGCGAATTGGCAAGCGGCGTGGCGCCTAAACCACTAGGCCAACCGTGCAGTATTTTATTTTTATAATTTCTTATTTTAGAAGTTACAGGGGGGGGGGCACGTTTTACCACTTTGGAAGTGTCTCTCACGCAAATTATTTAGTTTAGAACAAAATTGATATTAGAAACCTCAATAAAATAAAAAAATAAAAATTGGTTAATTTTCTGGAACTTTTAATAAAAAAAAATTGAACAGTTTTGGACTTTATTTAAATTACAAACACTTAGATATTAAATACATAGATCATCCATGGGATGTATAAACTATTAACTAGGGTTTATTTGTACACAACATGTAACCCTAAATTTAATCGGCCTAGACTCTCTTTATAATATATGTATATGTAGATTTAATTTTTGTACTTAACAGAAACTATTTTCTAAAACATTTACAAATTTGGCTGAATGTTACTCGATTTCAATTTTCTGACCTGCTTTCTGTGCTCGTAGAATAACCAACTGAAAAAGAGAATTGTTGTCTTTAATATCTATATATTATGGAAAAAATTTTTCTTAACATTGTACTAAATTAAGAAGAATTGTCTTTTTTGAAGGATGACAACAATGCAAAGAGAAGGAACATCATCTTCGTGTGATAACGATTCTTTTTTTTCTATCAGTATCGTATATTCTTGGCTACCGTATGAAAATGTGGAAAAACGCGGTGTCATGACCCTCCAACGCAAATCATTTTAGCACCTCCTTTGATCAGGCGAGGTAATCATGCCTGGCGGTTCATGTCAGAAATTTATTTGTGTCCTAACAGCCACAAGATTTTCTATATCGCGATACAGGATTAGTAGTTACTCGGTAGTTCAGAGTGTCTTTGATAGATGGCGCTTTAATATGTTTTTGTTAGCGCTGTACGTGAAAGTCGCCACAGTGAACATAATTATTTTTAAAATTTACTACTTTTTTAAAACAAAAGAATCTTACAAGAGCACAGCCACAGCAGGAAGAGTTAGTACAGCTCCTAATAAAAACACAGCTCCTGGCAGGACTTCCATTGTGGCTGAATATACCCTCGTGTACATCGGAACATACAGCAAAGGCATCAGGTTCTCAACCAGTCCAACTACTGAACTCAACTTTCCTAAAAGTACATTGAAAATCATGAATGAGTAATCTTAAAATATGTACATATTTTTAAACAAATTAGCTTATCTTGTCAGATTATCAGAGATATCAGAATTATACTCTCTAAGTATTTGAGGGATTTTTGCATAGTAGTTATTTCCTACTTAAAAAAGGGAAAATGCTACTACGATACTGTATGGTAAAACTTCAATTTGTACCAGTATCAAAGACCGATGATGAAGTGTAAAATATACATTAATAGTAAAATCGAACGGTTGGTACTACAGTCTTGTTACACCTGTTTTGCTTCGTCCATATTTATCAATTCCTAAATATATGCTCTCAGTTAAAATGACTTAAAATATATTTTTAAATCAGGCCCTCTTTATATTTTTCTTCGTAATAACATTCAAATTTATTTTTTACTTATTTAGATTTATTATTATTTCGTGTAGAGTTGGTAAAAATCTTATTGTCACAACTAACATAATTTTCTACAAATCTGTGTTTTAGATAATATAAAAATCTAAATAAAATATATATAAAACTAGCTGACTCACGCAACGTCGTTTACGTCTCCTATTGCCCGTAGCGTAATAATTTTCCCCTGTTTTTGTAACATTCTTCATTGATACGCCGCTCCTATTCCGCCTTCCTCGATAAATGGGCTATCTAACACTAAAGGAATTTTTCAAATCGGACCAGTAGTTCCTGAGATTAGCGCGTTCAAACAAATTAACAAACTCTTCAGATTGATATATTAGTATAGAAGTATAGATTTCCAATAGAATTCTATAAGAATTTGTTAGTAATCTTACCCAATTCATCCACTTCCACCAATTTGGACATTATGGACCTCATAGATAATAGCGAAGTCCCGTTCAGTATTTCAACTAAGGGTCCTGAAATCAGAAATCAATAAACTCATTTACTATACCTATATATTCACCACTATACAGGTTTATCTTATTATTGTATAAGTAGACAGAAAACTAACATTCAAATTTATATATATGTATATTTCAAGGCTAGATTTTGAGTATAAAAGCCAGAGTCATCTCAAATATTTCAGTCAATTAGTATGTATGCATTAAGATTTTTAACAATTTTTTTATTGAAAATTATAATTCAAACATGGAAATGCCTAAAATTTTCATGGTCATCACCATTGTTTCTTTTAGGTCTGAATATATCCTGACTTGTGGCTCTGTAATCAGGAGTTTTAAATAGACCAAGAGGAATTTCTAAATAAAGATTTTTATCAGACTTCTTAAAAGTAGTAAAATAAATAAAACAGAAATAAAAAAAGCCTTTACTTTCATTCGCGTTAATTCCCGTAAAAATAATTACACTAGTTTACACGGTTTTTATACTTTCGCCGAAATGTGTGTTTTTTTTATAGATTTTAGTGCCCTGAGTACGGGAAAAATAATGAAAAAAATCTGACACGTCTAGTTCACAAAATATTTATTGAAAACATAAAAACACATAAAAGTTAAAAATTTTGAATAAAAATTTGAAATGAGTGATTTTACTCTTTTTTAAATATTTGTATTGATCTGTTTCCCTTAAAACAGACCAGCAGTAGTCTCCTAACATACCTGCATCCCAAAAACCTTTGTGTGTGTCTTC
This sequence comes from Diaphora mendica, assembly GCA_949125395.1. NCBI lineage: Eukaryota > Metazoa > Arthropoda > Insecta > Lepidoptera > Erebidae > Diaphora > Diaphora mendica. Next base: position 25,146,716 of record OX421316.1, read on the forward strand.
GAATATCTTGAGATCTTTACCGTTATGGAGCAATACCGCTTTCAAGCTATATTTAGACGAATCGATAAATAAACGCCATTCATTTGGTTCATAATTTTGATCCATTGCTTTAAAAAGCCCAGGTATATCATGGCAAAAGCAATAATCATCGTTTTTGGTGAAATAAGTGGTAAAAGATTGACTTCGGTTACGGTAATAAGTCACTTTGGTATTTGGTGCCAATAAGTTCCACTACTGTAGACGAGAGGCAACAATCTCAGCCTTAGATCTAGATAGTTGCAAGTCTCACAAGGTCGTTCAATTCATTTTGTCTTTTTAAATGTGGTGTTTTATCCTCTTCCATTACGACGTCGTCCTCGTCGTCGAGGACGACGTCCGTGATGATGAAAGTCCTTACTTTCATCATCCACAAATAGATCTTCACTGTCTTGGGAACTTATACTTGGCATACCTGGACATACGGGATGAGGCAGGGTTTCTGAATCTTCTATTGAGACTGATGGAATGTCAGATACTGAATTTTATGTTTATTTTAAATATTAATGCCTGTGATTTTTGTCCGACAAAAATATCAATCATTTTCGTGATTTGACGGTTCTCTCCACAGCTTAGGCGATCCAAACTGAATATATATTTTTTCTCCCGATGCCCAGCGTATGAGAGTGAGTCTACAGCTTTCACAAAAAACATCTTGTTACCCACTTTTTATCTTGATTAATCACTGAGAAACCAAAATATTGCAAATATGCTGTTTTAAGACCGTCCGATATCGGTCTTACTTTTTTTTTGAATATAAATTGTCCACAATCGTAACAAAAACGATCAGAATTTAATATACACACTCTCTGAGACATTATGGTAATAATAAAATCTATTTAATAGGTCTTTACCTATGAAATTGCCGTTTTGTATGCAATAAGTTTTGCATACAAAACGGCAATTTCATAGGTAAAGACCTATTATTTCACAAGAACATGGGCAATAGTATTAAAGATTAAGTTTCGGGTAGGTAAAAAAAAATTTGCTGTAATATAATTAAATATAATAATAAATAATCATCTATAAATAATTATCTATGAGGACCATAATGTCCAAAATGTGACGTGTCAGATTTTTTTTCAAACTTGGATTCTATACTTAGCAAGTAGTATAACAAAGTAATCGGTGTTTCATCGAAAGTATATAAAAAAAATAAAAAATGTAAACTAGTGTTATTATTATATCATGGAACGCGAAACAATACACATAGTTTTAAACTTTCGCAACAATGTTATTATCGCTATTATAAAGGTTTATTGTCATGTATCAACAAATTGCCTATTACTGCTAACATAGTATGAGCTATTTACTTATTAATATTTATATTATCTTATCATCTAACACGTGTTATAGATTGAAGATTTTCTTAAATCTTATTAAGTTGACTTGTCTTTTTTGCCGTGTAATCAACCTCACGTGGTCAAAAGAATTATAGTACATTCATAACGTAGAAATATCTCAATTTATCAAATAGGGCAAAATATTTTCGCGATTTTACTTTATTGCTTGTTGGCGCCTGATAAAACTATTAACTATTTACCTTTTTCAAATTTTATATAAATATTGATAGTAAAATCCTGTTTTTTAAATATATCCTTTACAAGAGGAGATGATTGTTTTTGAAGTGAAAACTTCTTTAGCGGCGTTGTGCACTTTAGAAACATTACTTTGGGATGGGTCAAAATGTTAAACTCGCGACACATTACATCGTGACAGGACACTTGATCTAAGACGCCGTGAGACGGCGAAGGCGCTTGCGCGAGTATGGCGGTGCGCCCTGCACGAGACTTGCGCGAGTGTGCATGGTGTCAGCTGATGGCTCGGAACATGTGGCGTTTTACTCGCCACGCGCCTGCGCGGTACCTACGCTGGATGTCTTGACGACGAATCAACAAGGCCGTCAATTTCATTAAAAACATTATCGTAAATTAGATAATAATAAATCCGTTTTGTATGTTCAATATATTTGTAAAATAAATAAGCCAAATTTATATACAATGTTACTTAAACTACTGAATCCTCTACAACTTTTGTTTATAGTTTTGAGTTTTCAGATCTGTCGGCAGTCCTCATGACTGCTTTGTGTTTTTTTTATTGTACCTCACGGTGTACAGTTTTATTAAATGGATCTTATAAAACACTTAGGGTCTGGGAAGACTATATTTTTAGAACATATTCTCATTCTTTTTGCAATCAATATTCTTGTCACAATTGACGTTATATTTACTCATACTAACATCGTAACTTTATCAATCGTTCACAGCTAAATTAGCTCTGTTATTTAAAAGTAAATGTCACCCAAATACAATATATACCTACTTGGGCTGATTCATACAAAGTACTAAGAAAAAAAAAGAAATTAGACGACACAGAACCCTGCACTGAGCAGGCAACAATACACATCTGGCCAAGTTTCTTAATTTTAAATGAGGAAAATAGGAGTACGTTTTAGCCGTTGTACAATAAACTTACACATCAACTGCTACTATGTGTACGCGTCACTAGGACTTTTAATATGGGTTTAACCCGCCACCGTTTGTGTACAATTTTTATTTAATCATAGATTATATTCGCTTATGATGGCAAACATATGACAGCTTAAACACTACCACGAGCTTGTATAAATGATGCCTATTTCAGGGAGAAAACAAACACAATGCCTAAATGACATTATTAAAATATTTAAAAAACCCAATTTTTTTTTTTAGCAGACATTTGTGTAAGACCATGCGTAATTGATAAGTTAATACTATTTTATTCTAGACATGATACACATAAATATGTAGGGAGGATCCTCCGACCAGGCGAGGTGATCATGCCTGGCGGGCCACTGCCCAACGGTTGATGTTGGGATGTTGTATATAATTATGCTAATCGAAGCGAGAACTTCTATTGCGCGATTCAGGATTGGTAGTTTCTTCGTTTAGTACATTACTCCATAGTTCAGTGTATCTGCGGTACATAGCGCTGTAGTGTTTTCTGTTTGCGTTTTATGTGGAAGTCGCCACATCACTCTCCTCCAAGACCGCAGGTCGATATATTGATAAGTCAGCTGTCTGTGCTCTGTTGTGGAGCTTGCCAGTGCCAGCAGTGAGTAGTTCCAGTGAGTCGGAACTGAATTGATTTGTCAGTTATGATAAGGGTATAAATTAAGACTCCAGATGGTATTCAGTCTTTTCTTATTTAAAAACTAGTTTATTCTGGGTGCAAGTGACTTATATACTAAGGTGGTACGTGCGTGTATAAAATAACTTGAAAATATGATACTTGTATATATAGATGCAAAAAAACAAGTTATTCGTTCTCAAATCATACATTTTTCGGAAGGACTTTTAGAAACAAGTTCCCAATTCAGCTGCAACATTTTAGGTTGTTTCCTTAGAACTTTGTTAATTATGAACAGATTCAAGGTTTACTGGCATACTAGTCTGGTGTACCTACTGGCCACTCTAACCGCTTTCAAACACAAAAAAATTGTTCTCTTCCAAATATGTCGAAATAATTGCACAGCTAGCTAAGAAATTTACGTTTACGATTTTTTTTATTTATCATGGATTTCCAAAAAAAAAAAAACCGACTTCCAAAAAACATCCAACGAAAACTCTATGCCAAAAAAACACTTAAAAGCGTAAAATAAACTGGTTCTTCATAAATTGCCTATACCTAATTCTTTATTCAATAAAATAGTAGTATTATAATGTGTGCTAAGTACCTAGAATCTGTTTGAAGTCGGTGCCAAGTGACTATCGCTTAGACTTTTGTAATTGTTCGTTTGTATTCTTTTTGGCTTAGCACCGACTTCAAACAGATTTTAGGTACCTAGCACACATTATAATACTACTATTTAAATGAATAAAGAATTAGGTATAGGCAATTTATGAAGAACCAGTTTATTTTACGCTTTTAAGTGTTTTTTTGGCAGAGAGTTTTCGTTGGATGTTTTTTGGAAGTCGGTTTTTTTTTATAAAAAGTTTTTCAGTTTTTAGTGCAAACAATCGTAGTTAAGAAGTAAGTTGAACTATTTCATCAAATTTCATCATCAAGAATACAAATTAAGGTCTATACGTACGAGTAATATTAAAATCATCCTCTAATCCCTAACTGTTGAAGAGTTTAACTCTCTATCATCAGCTCACCTAAATAACTTGAAAGTATACGACTGAAGATCTTTAGATACGTATGAAATTGAAAGAATTATCCTCCAACTCCTAACTGTTGAGGAGTTGTACCTTCCGTCATCAGCTTACCTAAATAATATGGAAGAATACGACTAAAGGTAACATATATACATATGATATTTAAAGATTTATCCTCCAACTCCTAACCGTTAAGGAGTTGTACCTTACATCATCAGCTCATCATCATAAAAATGACTACCACACGCAAATACCGGTGTAACTTCAGAAAATATACGAAAAACATAGTATGTGCCTATAAAAAATGAGGGTTTCCCTCGATTTCCCTGGGATCCCATCACCAGATCCTGATATGCTGGCAATGGGACCACCTCGGAAGCATAACCTTTCGAATACAAAAAAAAATCAAAATCGGTCCACAACTGACGGAGTAATCGGTGAACATACATAAAAAAAAATTAAAAAAAATACATACAGTGGAACATAGAACCTCCTCCTTTTTTGAAGTCGGTTAAAAAGGAATACACTTCACACACACATTCGTTTTATAATAAATTATATTTTATGACTTAGTGTTGGTTATTTTAACATTAAGATTGCCTCTTAAGTTATTTTAAGTAAGTTACTACCAACATTATTGACGTATGCTATTACAATTGCATTGCAAATCTTTGTATTGGAAGTACACTCTTAAAGATTTCATTGTTGTCCAGAAAAAAAAAATTACTACTCTACGAAACTCACCGAAGTAAAACGCGAAGCCGGTTTGAGCAAAACAGTATACGAATGAGGCGGCAATTTTGCTCAAAGTTGACACGATGCCGAGCAGAGAATCGTGCCATCCAAGATATTTAGTAAATACCACAACTGAGAACGTGGTACCTGAAATATAATTAAGACCAATCAATAACTGGCATCGCAAACTTTAATATTCAAACAATATAATTGAAGATGCAAAGTTAGTTTTTTTTATGTTTAACCCTGCCAAAATGACTCTACTCTGCCTGATGGAAAGCATAAGCAGAATCCAAGAGTGGTGGTCACCATACTGACTGTGAATGCAGACAATGCAACAATGTAGCACGGCTTGTTCATGTGATGCTTCTGCATCATTGGGCAATGATTTGATTTTAGTACATCTAAAGTTTGAATATTAGTTTTTTATTGCTTTCTACACTGTTCTTCATGAAAATGCCCACTAAGATGCTTTTGCATCATTGGCAACAATAATTTTAAGATTACAAATTGATTTTAAAGTATTAACTATAGTGTTTAGTTAGTAATTCCTTTACATGACATACTCACCAATAGAATGCAAGATTAAATTATAGCTCTGGAACATACTGTATTTGACTTCATCCCATCCAAATCTGTACCTTACAGACAAATACATAATGGAAATTTCACCTGAAATATACATTTTATAAATAATTATTGGTTACATTTATTTTAAAAATGGCAACTCTTTAATTTTTCTTAAATGCCATTAAATTTAATAAAAAAAAAACAACAGCAGTAAGATTGAAATGATGACGTATTTTCTAAAAGTTTTTTTCATATAGAGCAACTGACGTCATATGGGGGCGTTTCCTTCTGTCAAATTATAAGCCCAAATGTGCCTATGTATTACACTGCTATGACACAGAATGTATGCTTATGTGTACGTGAAATTCTGAATGTTTTGTTTTATTTATTATGTGTGAGTTCGTATTGACAGGCGATTGTTTTTGCATGTGAGTTTAAATTGTGTATGTGTGAAGATTTCCTATAGCAGAAAATGACTGTTTTGTTTCGGAAAAAGATGCTAAGGCTACTCCCCTCCAGTCCGCTGATCTGTGTTGCTATATGATTTTTCTACGTTAAAACTGAAAAGAAGTTGGAAGTTTTTATACTCTGTGTACCTTGTACTATGGCTTTTTTTAGGATCAGACACACACATATATACTTCAGTCATTTCCTTGAAGGGATAGGTTTATAGTTCCCAAATTTTGTAAACTATAACTTTAGTCCTAAATAACATTAAAGTTCACATATATGAACCCTTGGAAGGTACGATTTTCTACTATACATCATGTCAACTTTGAGTAAAATGGCCGCAATATTCGTGTTCTGTTTTTATTTTTTTATTTATATAAACAATAACATTTTATACATGACAATAAATTAAATACTCGCCAATACTTGTGAGAGGTATCTACATATTATTTTATCGCAAAAGAAAATAACAATGTGAAACATTAATAATGTTCGAAGATTACAAAAATGACAGAGTATTAAAGTAGATTATGCCAGTGTTCCGCAAAGGGTGTGATGGTCATCTGTTGGTGTGCCTCGGAAAAATAGCATTTTCCCACAAACCTAAATAGACGGACTGAAAAAGAAAACTTAGGTACACAGATGTAAATTACGCGAACGCATGAGGGAGGCGTTTTGTCTCGGTCATCCCTACTAAGTGTGGGTTGATCAAGATAATTAGCTCAAGGTGTAGGCTACTACCCTTCTGCTATTAACCACTCCTCCAGTCTGAAAACAAGTCTAAAATCTTTAGAGTCGCAACACTTACATCATGAGAGATTTCAACACAGACTTTCTGGCCCCAAATTCCTCCCGAATACGTAACCTGCTCCAAATCATCCAAGCAACCAGTCTCCACGTCCTGCCCCTTCAAGCAACTCACCATAATACTGAACACCATGATACCTAGCTTGATCTAATGATTACCTCAGCCCCAAACTTTGGTTTCCAACGGTCAACTTTCTGCTCCCGGTTTCTCTAGGGACTACTTGATCTACCTACCCTATACCAGGAAGCTTCAGAAAGCTCCTCTTAAAATTCGTCCACAGTTTTCAATGCAAGGATATCAAAAAGCTACATGCAGATGCTGCTAAGTTAGATTGGACAAGTGTGGTCAGCCACACTCGTCAATTCTGAATGCTACCAATGTTAACAACAAAATATATTTAACGACGCCATCATTAATCTATATGATATCCACGTTCCTATTAGAACTGTAAAATTGAAACGTTCTGTAAAATTGACACCTGGATGACTGGATCAAAGTGGGGTGGAAGAATCAGGCCTTTCGTCGTGTTTTAGAAGAGCTAAGTATAAAGATAGTTGGTCACTCTATAAGACTGAAAACGCCGATACATTCTTCAAAATGTAGAATCTTCTTCTTCTTCTTCCAGTATGTGGAAATTTGGTAAATTTAATGGCAAACAATAAAATCCCGATTTCAAAAACACTATTAGATTGAATGATATCAATTGTCATTTCTTATCCCCCTCAACCGGTGGTGACTCGGCTGGCGCGCAGCCTGGAACTCACGGCCAGTTTAAGAGGAGTCCCCCCGCCCCCGCTAGACACTGATGAAGTTTTTCGAATTTTTCTGGAAAATTATATTTATCTGGTCTAACCAATCCCGCTATTGATTCATTTGATTTCCTCCAGTCAAATTGGACTGGATTTTCTCCAGTCCAATTTGACTGGATTTTCTTGTCAAATTGGACTGGACATTTTCCGGTCCAATTTGACTGGAATTGGACTGGATTACTTGATTTCTGAAGTTCTTGATTTTCTGTATCAAGAAGGTACTTGATACAGAAAATCAAGTACTTTCTTGATTACTTCAGAAATCAAGAAAGTACTTGATCTTTGATTTCTGAAGACATCAAAAAGATTATCTTATCTATCCGCTGTGATGCTGTGGGGTAGGATAGCATTAGCTGATGTATCATTTTAACCATCCTGGACCACATCCTCTCTCTCTCCATTCTCTATTTCTGTTCCTCCCCAGTCCCTATCTATCCAAAGTGCTTGAGGTCTGTGCATATATGCAGCTTTCAGAATTCAATTACAGACACACAGACGTAAGGGAATTCTGAAAGCTGCTTATAGTAAGAAGAATTTCTGAGGAGGAGGTTTTTTTTTTATTTTGTCTGCCACTGCCTAACCATATAACTGGAGAAGAAATATTTAAAGTAACGGAAGAAAATTTCAATAAGCATAATTTGGAATGGCAAAACTTTTGCGATTTGCAAGGATTTATTTATGTGAATTAGGATTTTTAACTCTTGCCACAATAAAAAAAAACAATAACAAAAAAAAAACTGACTTCAAGGTTCGACTCGAATTCTCTTCGATGCCATCATCAGATCTTAGTGTCCTTATCATTGTACTACCGTTGGGATATCTCCTTTCATTTAAAAAAAGAATCATCAAATCGGTTCATAAACGACGAAGTTATCCGCGAACATACATAAAAAAAAAATATTTTTTATGTATACGGTTGAATGGAGAAACCTCCTCCTTTTTTTGAAGTCGGTTAAAAAAGGGAAAGCCTAAAGACGATCGACGAAGAGATCAGAGCAATTGTTGACAGGGCGTCAACAATTTCTCAAAATTCAGACCGGTCTATGCTCAACTAAGCAGGCTCATGTTTCACATTAAAAAAAAATCTGCAATTTTAAAGTTTAGGTTTGTTGATAAATAATAAATCTTGTTAACTAATTGGAAACATTGTATTGTGGATTATTTTTTCATTTATGGTACCTCTTTTTGTGGTACCTCCAACAATTTTAATTTTCCTAGGTGTACCTTGAACACAAAAAGTTTGCGGAACACTGGATTATGCAACACACATAATATACACAACACATACATATGTATAGGGTAAGGTACGTTACAAATAGTTGTGCAATTTAATTTTTGCGTTACTTTCTAAATACATATATACACAAAGATAAGATTTATTCATAAGTAAATAAATCAATGTTTATTTTATTTTTATGCGTTTTTGTACCGTATATTATTACACGAAATGTTGAAGAATTGTTAAACTCATGAGGCAAGGTTAAATTAAAGTTTTAGAGAGTCAGAGAAATAACTTTAAGGCAAAACTGCGTGATTGAAACAAGCTAATAGTAGTTTTTACATATGACCAAAATTAATTATAGGTAGTAGAGCCACGCTGATTTCAGCATGAATGGGCCGGCTCGACCGGGGCGATACTACCCTTGCACAGAAAATCAACGTAAAATGACAGCGTTCGTGCTGTCGTGTTTCGTTGGTGAGTGCGAGACCGGAGGCCCAAATAGTCTAGTCAACAAGTTCCATACTTGTTGACTAGACTAAAAGATGCAGCAGCATCACTAGGCCGCCATGGTGTGGGTTGCCATACTGCATTGCCTGCATTCGCAGTGAGTATGGTGACCGCCACTCTTGGATTCTGCTTATGCTTTCCATTAGGCAGAGTAGAATCATTTTGGCGGGCCATACATAAAAAAAATAAAAATTAAGAACTCACTAATATATTTTCACTTCTGTATTTATTTAATTTTGACGTTTTTATTTAGGATGTATAAGTGCGAATGTAAAACAAATAATTAATATAAAATCATAATCTATATATATAAAAATAAAAATGCTTGACTGCATGTTAATGATTTAGAATTCAATTTTGCAAATCTTAAATAATAGAAATAATGTTTTGTTTTATCTGTGATTCAAGTTGATAGGGGACACTTTGCTAATTAGTACCAATATACCTTTACGTCCTTGGTACTATCTATCTACCTACCTCTATTCACGTCAACAGTCTTTAATAGTACACTGTTGGACATAAGCCTCTCCATAGTATGGAGGTTTTGGTCCACTGTGATATTTTAAGGTAATGTTTTTTATATGAATCAATTCCTGGAGCTCCTCCCGACTGCCGAGGTAGGCTGCCGCGGGGTTTAGTGGGTAGACCCATGATATAAGAATACAGGTATGACATTCCGAAAGATATTCAGGTGACGTCACTATCCAGTTACCACTTTATAGCAACATAACATGAAATGATGGAAACATTTTCAGTCACCATTCTATTTAAAAAAATGTAAAATGCATTTAAGTTGTTATTTTGTGTACATAATCAAACAAAATATTTGAATTTAAATATATGACAACGTAAAACTTTATATGACGTCATCTCGTAGAACACTGTATCTCGGAATGTCATACCTGTATTCTTATATCATGGGTAGACCAATTCGTCGGGAGTCGCATACACGCCCACGTAAGATTAAGGTAGTAGAGCCACGCTGATTTCAGCACGAATGGGCCGGCTCGACCGGGGTGGTACTATCCTCGCACAGAAAATCAACGTAAAATGACCACGTTTGTGCTGTCGTGTTTCGTTGGTGAGTGCGAGACCTGAGGCCCAAATAGTCTAGTCAACAAGTTCCATACTTGTTGACTAGACTAAAAGATGCAGCAGCATCACTAGGCCGCCATGGTGTGGGTCGCCATACTGCATTGTCTGCATTCGTAGTGAGTATGGCGACCAATACTCTTGGATTCTGCTTATGCTTTCCATCAGGCAGAGTAGAGTCATTTGGGCGGGCCATACATTTTTTTCTGTAAATGCCATACTAATACAATATATAGGTATATATATGACATTGCTATTACGATCTAGTCTGGCGGGCCATACATAAAAAATAAAATAAAATATATAGCGTTTGTTTTAAGTATTCATTTTCTTTGTAGTGATATTGTCTTGTGTAATTAGCTCCCTTAGTTGCCTCTTACTAAACCTTTTTTTTACTCGGTGGGGGACTCACGAAGGGCGTGTTTGGGACTCCCGACGAATCGGTCTACCCACTAAACCCCGCGGCAGCCTACCTCGGCAGTCGGGAGGAGCTCCAGGAACGCATAAGCGGCTTCTGGAAACCCCCATAACCACCAATGGAAACCCTGGTAACCATAGTCACCCCCGGATGAAAAGAATTGGGGTGGTCGTATTCTTTATCCTTTATATTTATATATAACACACGGATATTAGGAACATAATATTTTATTACTATTGTTTATATTATTTAGATTTCATAAAATTCTTCCAAAAGTGAGTGATACCAGAGTACTTAATGTTAGTTATAAAGACTTTTAAATATAAGTTAACAGCGTAATAATAAAACATAGTTACTTTAGGTTCATTTAAAAAATATTATCTTTAAATTTGTATATTATGCAATTATAAAAAAAACCGTTTGTATAAGTTTTAGATTGGTATTATTTATTTTTGTAATGGAAATAGGTAATAATAATATTATAAATGTACCTGTATAATTAAAAGAATATAATTTACACATTGACCATGACCGGCAAAAATATTATTGATAAAAATGACATGATGTTATTCCTATACCGAAGTAATAAAACTGAAGTTGCTATTGATATTTTTTAAGTTGTAAATATATCAAGTTTTTATCGATTTTAATCCTACCATTTGCGTGACTTACGACTTGATGTTCTGAGCGTGACATTCAAAAGATAAAAACCACGTTTCTTATATTAATTAAAATAATATTTATATACAAACAATCATTTTCTGTAAAAAGTTTCTCTTTAGTAAAATAACGCAACAAAAATGAGAAAATGAATTATCTGTTTTTGCATAAGTCGCATGAAAACCTTGAAATATGGGCGTTAAGTTTTTGTTTATGATCGTTTATCAATTCTGTTTACGGTATACACTATAATTCGTATCTGTAACATAAATATGTGTTATATAATCTAAAATTAACTAATTATAAAAATACAAAAACGGAACAAACAGATTGCGAAACACTTAAAATTTATTTTGAGCACTTCAAGAGAGTTAACGATTCTTTTTTTTTCTTTATTTATGTAGTTAAAATAATAAACATACATAATGAAATAACATGAAAATAAATGTTGGAATTTCATGTTTGAGAAACAGATTAGAGCTAAATTAATTAACGTGAAAAATATTACATGAGAAGAGTCAGAGTGTGACTATAGTTGGTTCGTTTTAAGAAAATAGTGAGGAAATAATGACTATCAGCAAACCCCGAGACCAACGAACTTCTAAGCATTATTCTGAAACGATATTATCTTGAACCCTATTGGCCAAGAGGCGGTGCTTGAGTGATGCGTCACTATTTTTAACCGACTTCAAAAAAGGAGAAGGTTCTCAATTCGACCGTATATACGTTTTTTTTATGTGTTCGCGGATAACTTCGTCGTTTATGAACCGATTTTGATGATTCTTTTTTTAATGGAAAGGAAATATCCCAACGGTGGTACCATAATAAGGAAATGGCATCCAAGAGAAATCGACTTGAACCTTAAAGTCAGTTTTTGTTTAACTTTAACTTGTTGAAGTGATAACTTCTTTCGGCGCACCGCACACACATATTTTTGTAGGTAGTAAGTTGGCTGATCTGTCACGATCTGAGGTGAAAGGCTCGATCGGGTGAACTCGGGACCACCGGGTGTACCCGAGCGAGAAAGATACAGTCAGCTGCTCTTCGCTATTGCGTCGCTGTGTTTAGTATATTCAATGAATACGTATTAATTGTTATTTAGTTCTTTTTATCGTTTACATTTTATTTAAAAAGCAAAGAGGTTAATTTCAGGTGAGCTTAAACAACTGTATAGTTTTGAGTTTTCACTTCTGTCGGCAGAGCTCATGACAGCTTTCTGTTTTTTTTTTAATACCTATGGATTACCACCGATTTATTTCATACAACCGATATGCCTAATCGCATTATAAATACTGTTTATCTCATCCAATTTCAGCAAAATACGCCAAATGCCTAATGCTTCTTTCTTATGTACACCCAAGTTCTGCTGTGCAGCCGACATAGGATCGGTTTAATAATCAACATCAGACATGAGTACATAGTCCTTTAGCATGTGGTAGTATAACTATGTAAAATAGAAATGACTTACCAAACATTGGTCCAAAGAGCACAGTTACCACACCTAAGAGAACACACAAACGTACTCTTCTGTTATTAGGCGCATCTTTCACAATCACGCTGACTGTTTCTTTCACATTTGATATATCGAAGAAAGTGCGGGCCAAATGACAACAACCTTGGCGGTCGTGCTGTGGATAAAAAAAAATTTAAGTAATCCTTAGTGACGATTTTTTAGACGGGTCCATGTTACTGTGCTATAAAAGGTTAACGAGTTGTTTGATGGCAAGTGACAATGCTTGTGTTCATGCATGTTCATGAACAATGCAATGCATGGTGTGTTGCCGCGCTTTGAGTAAATAGTTTTTGGAACTAACTAGTTAAATACACGTGTAATTCTTTGGAAACTTTCAATATTGGGTACTTACATAAAAAAAAAATATTTTTGAACTTTTGTCTGTCTGTTTGTTCCGGCTAATCTTTGGAATGGCTTGATCGATTTTGACTTTACTTTCACTGGCAAATATCTGATGATATAAGGAGTAACTTACGATACTCCTATTTTTAGACTACTTGTGTAATGTAAAAATTAAATGGAAAAGACCGCTTATTTCGTACAGTGTAAAAAAATCTATTAAACAGTCGTTTCATTGAGTAGCTCCTTTTAGATTTTAGATTCTAATGTAATGGCAGTGTCTTTTAAATTATAAAGACATGTAAAAAGAGTAAGGTTATGATTGTAAATGGTCAAACTTGCGTCTCCAAGCAGGCAGATGAAAAAAAATTACATTACACACGTGATTATACACCTCCGATAATTTTTGATACTTTCTTTGACACTAGTTTAACTCTAACTGATTGTTATTTGTTTTATGTAAAATTAAAATTTACTCTTATTATGCTCCAAACGTACATACGTATTATTAATAATCACAAATTTTAACAAAAAAAAACCGACTTCAATCTGGACCAAATTTAAATGGGACCATACGGGAATATTGAGTTATTCGTTAATTTGTCGCGTACACACATAATGCATGATGACATGTCATGGATGACATTTCAGAACTGGACCAAATTTAAATGGGACCATTCGGGAAGCACCAGCTTTCAAATAAAAAAATAATCATAAAAATCGGTTCACCCAGTCCCAAGTTATGAGGTAACAAACTTAAAAAAATAAAAAAATACAGTCGAATTGAGAACTTCCTCCTTTTTTGAAGTCGGTTGAAAAGGAACTATAACAAAATTACAAGGTTTACACAAACAGTGAACATGTGGAATGGGGATAACTCTCATTGATTCTAACGATATCAAAGAGACGTTCTATCGAATCTATAGAATCAGTCATTCAGCAACTGAAGAATGAAGTTTAAGAGGAATTCATAATTTGTTTTTAACATAGTCGGATAAAATATCCCAAAGAATATATGATAATAATAAAGAAGCGATTAATTCAGAGCTATTTATTTTAATTACACTCATAGATTTACAGGCTTTTGGAAAAAAACAACTGGTCTCTAATTTATTCATAAATTAAAAAAAAAAAACATTTTTGTAGACATTTACAGTTCAATTTAAAGACATTTTAAATCTTCTGCGAAAGTTTTTTCAGGTTAAGTTTAAAAATAAGTTGCAATAGTATTATTTTAAAACTTGCATATTTTGGTTTGAGATATTTTGTTTCTGCGAAAAGCCTCAAAGGGCGTAAATACCATACAAATATTTATTAACAAACTAAAAATATATAATAATGAAATAAGTATTTTACTTACTTTCTTCTGTTCACGAGTTCTTTTTGGATCCTTGACTACGAAAATAATGTAGAGGATATTGAATGCATTTAAAGACATAGATATTCCATACACACCATAGTACCCAAAGTTCTTTAACAATACTCCACTGAGTCCCATACCGACTGGAAATGCAACTGTTATACAGAAGCTTACAAGACCCATCCTAAAGGTTCTGTTCTCATTTGTGGTAATGGCACTAATGTATGCAAAAGCTGTTAAGAAACACATACACCACCCACCACTTAATCCTTCTATCATAGACTCGGAGAAAACTGTCATTTCTAAATAGATCTCATAAAAGAAATACACGTTAAACATATTGTTAATAGACATTAGTAATAACCCCGTCATTGGAATAATCATAAAAACTTTTCTGTGACCTGTTTTGTCAGAGAAAGAACCAACAAAAAGAGCAAAAATACAAGGTAAGGTTGCCGTCATATACGTTTTCCAAGTAAGCGCTTTTGCTAACAGTTTCTGTGTTTCTCTTTCATATTCATTATGGTTTACACCATTTTGTATTCTTAAAGAATCACAAATTTCTGTCGAGAAATTTAAATTCACCCGACATGCTTTTTCTAATTGGAGATTTTGAGATGACATCATGTTTATAATGGCCGCGGATACGAACAACAAGAGACATGGTTCCACCGTTATATTTGAAAATACTACACGAAGTTTCTCATGAAAATTTAATTCCTCTTCTTCTCCTGTTCTTGACTCATCTTGTCTTAATGGATCTACTTCTGTAGGCTCAACATGATTGTAGTTGTACACCTTATTTTCTGAAGTCATTTTAATAATAACTATTTATTTGATAAGTACACTTTTAACATTACATATATTTCAGGCGGCCGTCAAACGGTTTTATTAACAACTAATGAATGATAATATAATTCAATACAATACATCGCAAGTTTTACTCAATGATATGGTTGAACTCATTCTACGGTGCCTATCTTTGTAGACTAATCCTTGTTTATCACAATTATTGCCATTAAACTATTTATATGAGACATTATATTTATTGTATGTAGATTTGAGTGTTCTTGATATTTACTGAAAGAGTTCTACGTTCATGTAGTTAGCGACAAGTTTCCTTGCTTATAATATTTTGAACAATGTAAGATTATTCCACTCCGTGTGGTGACAGATTGGGAATACGGAGTGTAACAGGGCCCTGTTTCATAAAACTTACAATTGTCAGTGAAAGGTGACAGATGACAATTTAACTATTTCACGATTGTCCGTTTCATAAAACTTTTTCACTGACATATTTGTAACCGGAAAATTCGACAAGTTTGTCAAATTGTCGTGACAATTTGTCATTTTTGGAAATCATTCAAAATATGAATGTCACCTGTTAATGTCGCTGACAACTATATACATGTCCCTGACAATTTTTTTTTGGTGTGATAGGTATTTATTACCAATTTTAAGAAAAATGGTTGTATGAAACGCCACAAAAAAGTGACAATTGCCACTGTATTCAAGTCTACAATTATTTATTTGTCAGGTGTTATGAAACGGGAATTGTCTTGACAATCCGCCAAATTACGTCATTTTTGACAAATTGTCGACTTGTCAGGTTTTATGAAATAGGGCCCAGCCCTAATATCCAAGAAAGGACTGTTAAAGGGTGTTTAACTGACTCGTTGGTATAGCGGTTAGCGTATACGACTGCCAATCAAAAGGTTTTGGGTTGGATTCTCGGGTCGAGCCAAAAGTGTGGTTGGAGTTTTCTTACAAGAAACTCATAGAACAGCCCGGATGAAAGTTTGGCCGTGTTTCATGTCCGTGCATTGGCAGTCAATTTTAAAATGCAATCGTATGATAAGAAGTGGTCTTTAATCTTGATTGTTGGGCTATTGAAACTGTGACAGCTTATCAGCTCAGTAAAAGAATCGGTGTAATTGAGTTGAAGCGGCTATATAGTCGCACGATATTCCGAAATACACAGATAAATATTTATAGAACTGTATCGGTAGACTCAAGAAAGAGAAGTCACTCCGGAAATCGGAAAGTCACCAAACACTCAAATTAATTTTATCTTGTCATTTGTTACCTGACCAATCCTTTAGTACATATTTTCCATACAATGTATTTATCACCTCCAAGAATGCGAATGCATTTATCTCAACAGCTTTAAAACAAGTAGTATTTATTCTATTATCAAACTAATATTAGTTAACACACTCCGAGCACGATTTGATAAGCGAGTAGTTCTTTAATATTTTTAGATAGCTGAAAGTTTCTGTAATTTAATCGTGTCAGAGCACAGATCACTAGCTATACATTTTGCTAATACATTTTTATTTATTTTCATCACAGACCAACTAACCGATTTTGTATGTACTTTACTTGTTTTAAGGAGAACTTTTAACAGAAACATCGCCTTCAGGTTTTGAACTAGTGACTTAGATTTCAGGAAAACAATCTCAGGCGCTGATTTGAAAATAAGAAATGTATCATACTGAGAACAGAAACTGATATGAGTCACTGACTTACTAACTGATGAACACATTACATAGTTTAATAATTATTATTTTTACGGGAATTAATGCGATAACTTATTAAAAGGTATTACATACCTCTGATTCTCTGGTCACAGGCTGACCTGCCTTGTGGTGACAGGCACGAGTCAGCCTTTTTTTTTTTTTTTTTTTTTTAACGTGTGGAAATCCCCTCGGACCGTCACCCCACCGGGGCTTGCGGCGGGGCGGTGTGTCGGACTCGAACCGACTAAAACCACACGGTGTGCCACTCTGCGCCTGTGAAGGGAGGAGTCCGGGAACTGCAGTTATTAACACATCCGGACCCCTCCCAGCGCCTGCCCGCACAGAAGCAGGCACCGTCTGCTGGTATCCTCTCAATTAGGCGACGTACGGCACACGCGCACGTCGCCCCCTCGCGGGAGGCCACTAGAGCGGATGGAGGGGAAAGCCCGTCCCGACCATCCGCGGCCACACTCAGGGCGGCATGAGGCGCTGATAGGCGCGCCTCCGCCGCCCGGTTCGCCGGCGGCGGATTGGGTCCGAGTGGACATCGTCCTCCCGGGCCTTCTCCGCCACCTCCTTCTGCGAGATTACATCTTCGCAGAAGGTTGCGACCGCGGTAAAACTGCTATCGCTACCGGCCATGGAGCGTATGACGGCCGGTAGCGAGAGATCTCCTCCGATGACTGCAGTGAGGGCCCGGCGCTGCGACGCCCATGCAGGGCAGATCGCCAGCGTATGCTGGGCCAAGTCCTCACTGCAGTCGCAGTGGTGGCAGGCGGGACTCAATTCCCTCCTAGCGACCGAGTGCAGGTACTTCCCGAAGCAACCATGCCCGGAAAGGACCTGCGTCAGTCGGAAGGAAAGGGTCCCGTGCTGCCGCCCTGCCCACTCGAGGATGACCGGCTGGAGAGCCTCCACGGCGGCAAAGTCAGCGCGTGGAGTCTCCAGCCGGAACGACCAGCGAGCCATCGTGGCTCGACGGGCGGCTTCACGCCACTCGCGTACCTCTTCGGGCGGAGGGCGATAGCCATACTCCGCCCGATATTCAGCCACCCGTCGATAAACTTCGGCGAGCACTTCCGCCTCCAAATCCCACGGGGGTGTTCCAGCCAGGGCGCACGCCGCCTCGGTCGACACCGTGCGGTATCCGCGTATGGCTCTGACTGCCAATACCCTCTGAGGCCGCCAGAGGCGGGCCTTATTTAGGGCAGTCAGAGCCGCCACCCACACCGGTGCACCATACAGCGCCATCGACCGGACAACCCCCGTGTATAGGAGTCGCGTTGCGACGCTGGCTCCACCCAAATTGGGCAAAAGTCGCCCAAGGGCGGAGGCAGCGTCGACCAGCTTCGGACCAAGCTGTCGGAAGTGCTCGTCGAAGAGCCACCTACCGTCGAGTATCAGGCCCAGATACCTCATCTGGGCCCGAACCGGTACGAGGACCGAGTTGACCTCTATGGAGGCGCCGGCGGGTGGACCACGACGGGGCCCATGGAACAATAGGGCCTCCGTCTTGTCCAGGGCCACCCGTAAGCCCAGCGCCTCGATGCGCCCGACCACCAGAGAAACTCCCCTGGTGGCCAGGCAAGCCGCCGCAAGCGAACTTCCAAGAGGCCTTGGAAGTTCGCTCCCCGGGCCGTGACCAATGTGTCATCGGCGTAACAAATTACGCCCAGCCCGGGGGGCAGACGACTTCGAAGGACCCAGTCGTACCCCACGTTCCACAGGAGTGGTCCAAGGACAGACCCCTGCGGAACGCCGCACGACATGGGTCGCCGTCTTAAGACGCCCTCTCGGTCCTCGTACACGACGGTACGCTCCACTAGAGGCACGAGTCAGCCTGTGACAACGGCCAGTGCAACCTGGTCGAAACGTCAGGCAAATCAGAGGTAATAAGTAACTTTTAATAAGTGATCGCGTTAATTCCCGTAAAATAATAATTATTATATCATGGAACGAGAAAGTTTAAAAAGAAAAAAAACATTACATGGTTATGTCACTCTGCATATTGAAACCAAAATTATGGTCCATCACCATCAATCACTTGTAATAATTATCCTTTAATGAGGCTTTAATCCACTACGCAATATTGGCCTGATCAGTAATAGGGTTTTTTTATGGAATAGGTCGGCAAACGAGCAGACGTATCGCCTGATGGTAAGCGATTATCGTCGCCCATGGACACCCGCAACACCAGAGGAGTCACAAGTGCGTTACCGGCCTTTGGGGGATGGCGGGGGGAGATAGGGAGAGGGGTTGGGGTATGGGCCTCCGGTATCCTCACTCACTCGGTGAAACACAGCGCAAGCACTATTTCACGCCGGTTTTCTGTGAGGCCGTGGTATCAGTCCGG
Source organism: Diaphora mendica (assembly GCA_949125395.1). Taxonomy (NCBI): domain Eukaryota; kingdom Metazoa; phylum Arthropoda; class Insecta; order Lepidoptera; family Erebidae; genus Diaphora; species Diaphora mendica. The sequence continues at coordinate 25,166,246 of OX421316.1, forward strand.
TCGAGCCGGCCCATTCATGCCGAAGCGTGGCTCTCCCACGGTGAACCACTATTTCAAGTATAGTTATAGGGATTTTTATATATTCGGTGCTGTTTTCCCATGTAGTTTGCTCGCTCAGTAGGCACTTACAACTGTATGTATGAAATCTCAAGATTTAGGAGCAGTATTTAACTAGCCCTATTGTTTTGGGGACAATTTGGATGTCTGAATCGTAAGTCGAGAATTTTATCTTTAAATCCTTTTCTAGATAACGACAAAACCTTACGAGTTGGAGGGCACCTTCAAAAGGCACTTGTTCCCTATAATAAAAAACATCCAATACTTATTGATTCAAAACATCCGTTTCCGAAGCTTTTATTTAAACAAGAACATATACGTCTTTTACACTGTGGACCAACACTATTATTGTCTTTGATTCGTGAAGATTTTTGGCCCATCGGTGGCAGAGTTTTGGCTACACAGACAGTAAATAATTGTGTACAGTGTACAAAATTAAAGTTTAAAAATTTACAACCAATTATGGGTAACTTACCCATCTCGCGAGTCAATCCAGCTTCTCCATTTGAGACATGTGGCACAGATTTCGCGGGTCCCTTCCTAATTTCGAGTCGCAAGGGTCGTGGTGCAAAAACAAGTAAATGTTATTTGTGTATTTTCATTTGCTTTTCCACTAAAGCATTGCATTTGGAGGCTGTGAGTGAATTAAGTACTAAAGCATTTATTTTATGTTTGCGTCGATACATTTCTAGACGCGGTAAACCACGCACTATCCATTGCGACAACGGTAAAAACTTTGTAGGGGCGAATAACGAATTAGGCAGAATGCTCAAAGCCGCTAACGAGTCTGTCACTGATTTCGGTGTCTGTGAAGGCATAGAGTTTAAATTTAGTCCAGCTTATGCACCTAATTTTGGTGGCATCTGGGAAGATGGCGTAAAGGCGGCGAAATTTCATTTAAAACGTATTGCAGGCAACACTAGTTTAACATTTGAAGAGCTTACCACTCTTTTTACTCAAATTGAGGCAATATTGAACTCGCGGCCGTTGACACCGTTGTCAGCGGATCCGTGCGATTTCACTCCTCTTACACCCGGGCACTTCCTTATCGGGCGTCCTTTGTCAGCCTTACCATCTCCAGCCACAACCAAGATCTCCATTAACCGATACCAGCAGCTAGAGCGCATGAGACAACATTTCTGGTCCCGATGGTCAAGAGAGTTCCTGTCTGAGCTACAGCAGAGAGTAAAATGGCAACGATCTAGTGGAAGCAATATAAGGGTTGGAGACATGGTCGTCGTCAAGGATGATCAGCTGCCGCCGATGAAGTGGATCCTGGGACGCATCAACAAAATGTACAATGGACCTGATGGAGTCTGCAGAGTTGTGGACATCACTACGTCCAAGGGCATCATCAAAAGAGCGTTGACAAAGGTCTGCGTTCTGCCCACAGGAGATTCCCATGAGCTCCTTGGAAACATAGCTTCCAAGGGGGGGAGTATGTTAACAACACTAACATGGACTGTGCTTCCTAAGCGGGGAGCAAGACGCGCGGGGGACGGGATGCGCCGGCGGCCGACCCCGCCACCGCGCTAAGGAGTCTACGCGAGTCGCTCTGTTACCGTGCACTCAATCGACACGTATTATAACTTGTCTATGTACTTTAAATATTGTAATAGCAGAGTGAATAAATATGTTAGTTTATTACGGTGTTTTATATAATTATGAAACCTATAAGGTAATAAACATATCATCATCACATACTTCCTATTGTATTGTTAAGTGGACTTATTATATTTCCAACTCCTCCAGTTTTCTTCTGATTAATTTCGTTGCTGGTTCCAAGACAGTTAAATTTTTCCTGGGACTTCCCGAGTGTCATAACTCGGTGTTTTCGTGGGTCACCGCTGTTGATCCTGGTGTACAGTGGTGGGCGTGTGGGCGGGATTAGTCCCATAGCCCTATTGTTTGGTCTTCTTCCCTCTTAAATAGTTTTTCTTTGGATGCAATACATTACTGAATGAGACGTATATTATATAGCGCCTATTGAAAATTAAAATTTTGGACTAACATATGATTACTATAGGAGATGTTTTATCAGGCGCTTGTTTGGTGGCTGTCGATATTTTATATATACCTAAGTTTTTTTTGTGATTTCAAATTATAATAAATAACCACATTGATTTTAGAAACGCCTGTCTGATCTCAAACTATACAGAACCTGGTAACCGGATGGTTGATCTATATCCCCATACTAATCGATACCAATATTAAAAATTCGAAAGTAACTGTGTTTGTTTGTCTGTTTGTTCCGCGGCTCTACTTGTGTATTTTTTTTTTATGGAAAAGCCGGGCTAACGAGCAGACGTATCGCCAGATGGTAAGCAATTACCGCCGCCCATGGACACTTGCAACACCAGAGGCGTCACAAGTGCGTTGCCAGCCTTTAGGGGATGGGGAGAGAGGGGGGGGGGGAGAGGTTGGGGAATGGGTCTCCGGTATCCTCACTCACTCGGTGAAACACAGCGCAAGCACTATTTCAAACCGGTTTTCTGTGAGGCCGTGGTATCACTCCGGTCGAGCCGGCCCATTCATGCCGAAGCGTGGCTCTCCCACGTGGTATTAGTTATTGTGGCAAAGAGAAGCCTATGTCCTTCCTCAAGAAACAAAGCGCTTTCAACAAAAATTTCATTGAATCAAAAATCGAAAGAATGACTAACAGACAGACAGAGTAGAGTTACTTTCGAATTCATAATATTAGTATAGATACACACCTTAAATACTGCGGCACCCGTACTTCCTCAAGTACGAGCCCTGGGGCTATGTTTATTCAGTACTATACTAGTACCTGAAATTTAGGAAATAACAACACGACTAAACGTATTATACGTTTTTACTGCAAGATAAGTTACTATTTTACAATATAGGAATACAACTATTTATATTTCACAGCTAGGAGGTATTGACTCCGCGACCCCTGCAGTCTATCTCTTCTTCAGCATTCAAAAAATCAAAGTTTCAAATTATATGAATCAATTTTAGAACATTTGCTTCAAACAGGAGTTTCCATCTGCCAGTTGCACAATTCGACGCAGAGGTTGTATAACTCTGCACCATAGGTTCACCACAATACAGTCTTAGCTTAACAGTTACATTCGCACAAAATTACATTTCATTTTAGATTTAAACAACAAGTTTAGATATCGTCCCTCTACTGGATTAATTTTATTAACTGTAGTATTAAATTAGTATGTTTCATGAAAGAGTATGGTAAAGTATATCCATTCAATAGAATGGATATATACTTTAACAACGTCAAAAGAGTGACGGCGGCTCTAGTCAAAAGTATGTAACAGCTATAGTCACAGAATTTTTCCTTAATAATTATTCTAATTATGGCTATTTACATTGCAAATATTCAACAAGATATCTTACATAATAGGAGAAAAAAATCATAGATTTTTAAACAAAAACTTTGCAAATTCTCTTATACCCGTTATGAAATTCTTGGTATGAATAACATATTTATAATTAAATTTATAATAATCATTATCATTTGCCTCTAGATACACAACAAAACTGTGGAATAAACTGCCGCCTGCGGTATTCCCGGACCAATACGACCTTCAATCCTTCAATCTTTAAAGGATGGCAACGCACTTGTGACGTCTCTGGTGGAGCGGGTATCCGTGGGCGGCGGTAATCGCTTACCATCAGGCAATACGTCTGCTCGTTTGCCCTCCGGTTGCACGCCACATGGATCTTTGGCTTCTAGCATCCAGCTCTTACTAGTGTTTTTGCGTAGATTATCACTCCACCTGGCATATGAATAACCTACACTATGTATGCCAAGACGCAGACTCGATTCAAGAACACGTTTACTCCGACGTTTATTAGTGTGACAACTACACTAGTCACATTACTATTGCAATTCTTTCTGCAACGTTTTGAAGGTACTTATTAACAAGATAGTAAGAGTTTGACTCGAGTACTAAAAATAATGTCGTCTTTGGAAACACACTGACACATACTCACACAAAATGTCTTCTTTTCATACGAAAAACATTTCAAAGTAATTGTTTTTTTAGTTTAGGGCTTTTAATAAATTACAAATATAAAATACACTTTATTTTATTTTCCTTCATTTCTATTATGAAATTTGATTTTGATTAGACTGCGATTTTCCGAGTTGCCTTCTGTGCTCGTAGAATAAATAACTGAAAATAAAAATATAATGTTTCATTAATGTTGTATTTTGAATAAAAAGAACTGAAAAAAAACGTAATGAATGTCGTATTCAAAGAGTATGGAAAACTAAAATTTTTATTAAATATGCTGTCTCTTCTTAAAGTGTTCCAATCAAAAACTGAATTTACAAATAAATATGGATCTTACCATAACACAACAAGAGCAGGGAACATGAGAAAAGCTCCTACGAGAAACACCGCTCCTGGTAGAACTTCAATTGTAGCTGAATACAATTTAGCGTAAAATGGCACGTATATCAAAGGAGACATATTTTCAACAATTCCAACAACAGAACTTAGTTTACCTGAAAAGCAAATTAAAAACATTAACAAGGTTCACTTTTGAACAGAATATACATAGTAGAAATAATATATTCATATGTATTAAGTTCAAAATCGGTTCACCCAGTCGAAAGTTATGAGGTAAAAAAATACAGTCAAATTGATAATTTTTTGAAGTCGGTTAAAAATATCAATTCATTGAGTCCTCTCAAAGAATTTGGTATTTTCTGAAACTTACTTATCTACCAGATAACATGAGTTTTAAATAGGTTTAAAAAAAAATATTTTGCAGTTTTGATAGAAAATGATGAATGAAATGAACATAAATAGAACAACAGCTAGGCATATAAGAGGATAAATACTTGTTGTGTTTAGTTACTTATATAAAATATATTTCGAACCGACAATTACAGAGTATGAAGTGGCACCACAGTCGGAACCAATCTGATCAACATTGTAAGGAAGTGGCCTTCTATGATATTCCTAGTGACGTTCTAAATACTAATGACGATTAGAAACATCGGGATGTGACATCCTAACAATACTCATAACTTATATCTATACTAATATTATAAACGCGAAAGTTTGTAAGTATGGATGGATGAATGGACGTTTGTTACTCTTTCACGTAAAATCTACTGAACGGATTTGGATGAAACTTTACAGTAATATAGCTTATACATCAGAATAACACATAGGCTACTACTTGCCGCGATAACCGACATATAACCCACCACCAGGCACCAACTAGTACTTTAATAATTGAAGACAACCGAGTTACGATGATTATGATAAAAATGTATGATGTAATGATTCCTTACCTATTTCATGCACTTCAACCATTTTGGACATTATTGACCGCATGGCCAATAGTGAAACCCCGTTCATTACGTCAAACACCGGTCCTGAAATCAAAAATTGACGATTCATTAACATGATGAACAACATTTGAAATAGTTTACCTGAAGCAAACAACTTTAGAGGCATGTATGCATATGACGTTGCATCATCAGTTTTAATGTAATTTTAAAAGCACATCCGGTTTTTTTAAAACGTCTTCACATCTTTTATTGAAACTAAGCCTTAATATAATCAATTAATTTATTGTCAATCACAAGTTTTCTGCTTTAAAGTATGAACAATAGTAAAGTTGCTTAAAGCTTATCTTAAAAAAACTTACCAAAGTAAAATACGAGTCCAGTTTGGGCAAAACAGTAGATGAACGAGGCGGCCATTTTACTCAGTATAGAAATAATGCCTATCAGAGAATCGTGCCATCCAAGATATTTAATCAAAACCAAAATTGACAACGCCGTACCTAAAATATAATTTCAGTCATTACATAAATATTGAATTTTAAAACAGCGAAGTTATCGACACTAAGTTTTAGTTTACTAGCGAATGTTTAAAACAAACATTTAACTTAAATGATACTAGCTGACCCGGTGAACTTCGTACCGCCATATTTAGGCAGTGTACAGTCGTGGACAAAAATAGTTATTTGTTATACAAGAGTGCAAAGTTGCTTTTTAACCGCGTGCTCAATTTTGATGACCGAGCAAGCGAAGGATTCTAAATAGTAATATTTATATATTTAGATAATTAGAATCCTGAGCGTCAGCGAGGGAATCAAAAGAGCACGAGTTGAAAAATTTTTGCACTCGAGTGCAACACGTAACTTTTCATCCCACCTCAGCGAGGAAACAACTAAATGCAAAAAACGCATTAACAATCACAAGATACTTTTATTTCTGTTTAGGTATTAATATTTATTAGGCACTACATTATGATAGGTAAGTATTACAGATTAATTTTTAAATTGTTTCAAAAATACTTAGGTACTCGCTCAACCCCGCGGTGTTACCCGCGGTTTTGTCGTACCGCGAGTAACACCGCGGGACAAATCTAGTCTAAAAAAGTAGCCTAAGTTACTCCTTAGATTATTAGCTATCTGCCAGTGTAAGTCACGTCAAAATCAGTCCAGCGGTTCCAGAGATTACCAGGAACAAACAGACAGACAGACCGACTGACAGACAGACAATATAATAGACATTATATTTTTTTTTTTTTTGTATATGTACCGTGTATACATATATATGCATTCAGTAAAAACAAGTTTGAAAAGCCGTAGTCACACGTTGTTATAGTGTTATGGTGCGTTCCTATGTAACGTGTGACTACGGCTTTTCAAACTTGTTTTATACATTTTCAGCGTCGTTTTTTGTCGTAGTTGGGTTTTAGTTTTTACTTTTTTTTATTTAAAATGTTTTGGTGCCGGTATTAATATATTATATATTTGAAATATACAAGTAACGCCCTTTCCAATGATACCAAACACGACATATTTATCTCAAATTTATTTTTTAATACAGTACTTTGTATCGGCTAGAGGGCGCCACATTAGATTCAGTGACACGTCATATAGCCTAACGATATCTCATTTGTGCAGTTCTAATAAGTAGTTAAGGAGCTATGAGGGAACAAATGAACATACATACATAGCCTGTCAAAATCATAATCCTCCTTTGGCTTTGCCGTAGTCGGGTAAAAAGCCGTTATTTTAATATTACAAACAGACATTTCAATTTTATTTATTTGTATGGATGGATAGATAAATTAAGAAAAATTTAAAGTTAAGTTGCTATAGTTACTTAAGAAGAAAATGGTGCGGGCAGAGCAAATAAAAAAAAAACTACACCAAGAAGGTTCCGAGTCTGAGTTTTTAACAAATTAAAAAATATTGTATGATTAATTCAGCACCATGGAGGTAAAAGTAAATAGGTTTAATGATGTTTTGAATTCACAAACTTAGTGCACCCGAGCGACGTTCTAAATTCAATTTACTTTATTCCTCTAGAGGATAAAAACGGGTTTTGCACTCAGATATCGAAGGGCAAAAATACTCTTTACGAGCTGGTGGGATGAAAAATTGATTTTTCCCGTTATCTTAAAATTTTTGTTGTACACAAACCTTGTCCTAACAATAACGAACACATAAAAAAGAATTATTTAATTTGGTGCAGCCGATCCAAAGTTATGCGCGTACATACATTTCGGCGATTCATTTTTATTTAAATAGATTACTTACCCAAGAAATTTGTGAATAAATTATAGCTCTGGAATAAACTATATTGGACTTCATCCCATTGGAATCTATATCTTACGGTCAAATACATGATAGATGATTCACCTGAAATATAATTAAAGTGAAACTAAATAAAATAAACATAAAATTCAACTTCTTGTGGATCCAAGTTACCCAATGTTGTTTGGTTTATCAATGCCAATGGAGGGAATGTTTGCAAACTGCACGATCACGCGTACACGATACAAAAAAATATATATGAATTTTAGTGCTTAAAGGTGGGCTAATGTGAGACTTGGACCTATTTTTTTTTCTTTTTTTATGAAGTAGGGCTCAAACGAGCTGACCTATCGCCTGATGGTAAGCGATTACCGCCGCAAATGGACACCCGCAACACCAGAGGCGTCACAAGTGCGTTGCCGGCCTTTGTCAAATGGGGAGTGGGATGGAGGAAGGGTTTGGGGTATGGGCCTCCGGTGTCCTCACTCACTCGGTGAAACACAGTGCCAGCGATGTTTCACACCGGTTTTCTGTGAGGCCGTGGTATCACTCCGGTCGAGCTGGCCCATTCATGCCGAAGCGTGGCTCTTCCACGGTAACGTGGATGACTATGATACGTATTGACACAGACACAATGATTACGACTACTGAACAAATAAACTGTTCTAATATCCGAACTAATTATCATCAGTTCATCGGATTTCACTGCTGGACATAGGCCTCTCCAATGCACGTCACTTGTTTCGATCCTGGGCTTCGGGAACCCTCGAACTAGTTTTGGAATGAATATGACATTTCTTTTTTTTTTTATTACAACCAAGGAATAAATCCTGTGTCGCGGGGGACTTTACAAGCATACATGAAACGGACTCAAATAACACCCAGACTTAGAACAACAATTTGAGGATCACACAAAGTGTTGTCCTAAGTGGGATTTGAACCCACGACACTTGGCGACGTAGGAAACGGCGTGGTGACCGTTAAACTACTAGGCCAAACGTGCAGTCATTATACATGATGTAAGTATCCTACTTCCTACTAATATTATAAACCCGAAAGTTTGGAAGTATGGATGGATGGATGTTTGTTACTCTTTCACGCAAAAACTACTGAACGGATTTGGATGAAACTTTACAGTAATATAGCTTATACATCAGAATAACACATAGGCTACTATTTGCCGCAATAGCCGACAACACGCGGGCAGAGCCGCGGGCAACTGCTAGTTATTTATAATCTGATTCTGAAGCCAATTGGACATATGACAGCAGTGAGACTTATGCGGTTTAAATTATCATTTCAACTGCCACTAAATTAAGCTTTGTTTCTGCAGCGAATGTGGCATTCATAGAGGATAAGTTCTTGCATGATTGGTGTGACTTATAGGTAGTTGGTCTAAGAGTGTATGTAATAGATTATTGATATTATTTTCCATTGAGAGTAGTCTTCTGTTAAAATAGTTTAAAAAAAACGAAAGAAACTATAGAACTATTTTTAATGATTTAAAAGATGTAATATTAATATTTAAATAAAAAAATCACTGACATAAAAGGTTTTCTAAATTTACAATGAACTATCAAAAGTTGTGTATATCGAAAGGATTTTTTTTAATAGATCGAGTGTAGGTACTCGATTACAAGAAGAAGATTATTCTTCTCTTCAATAGGAGAACATCAAATTTTGAACTTTTTTGACAAGTTAGTTTTCGATAAATTTGAATACACATTTTGCAAACATCAAACCGAAGATCATGCATTTAAAATACCATGCTTGAATTAAAACCCTCTACATCTCTAAATTATAGATACGTAAGTATTCATAGCTTACCGTAAAATGGTCCAAATAATACAATTACTACAAGTAAGAGGATACACAAACGTAGTCTTCTACTATTAGGCGCCTTTTGGACAAGAATATTGAGTGTGTCTTTCACATTTTTTATATTGAAGAAAGCACAGAGTAACCGACACCAATGTACCCGGCTGAACTGTGAATGACAAAAACAATTAAAATTAATCAAGTATCAGTCGAGATACACTAAATAAGAAACTCGAACTGTAGAAACTGAATTGTATGACTATGTACTGAAACTGTAGGTCTCAAAATAAAAACCAATAAAGTTGACAATTTGATTCCTAGATTAATAATTAATCAAGAAACTGAATACTAGAACTAAATATAACACTTACCGCTTGTTGTTCAGGACTTTTCTTTGGATCCTTGATCACAAAAATGGTGTAAAGTATACTTATTATATTTACGGAGATAAATATCCCAATTATACCATAGTATCCCAATGCATTTAATAAAACCCCACTTAGAACCGTTCCAACGGGCGAGGCAAGAGTAACACAAAAAACCAGAAGACCGATTCTGAAAGTTCTATCTTTGTTACTAGTAATTGAACTAATATACGCGAAACATATCATAAATAAAATACACCAGCCTCCACTCAATCCTTCAATAATAGCTCCAGAAAGAACAACAAATTCCAATGAGGTCTCATAGAAGAAATACACATGTACCATACTGTTGATACCATTAAGTATGTGGCCGGTCGTCGGAACCATCAAGAAAAGTTTCCTGTGTCCTGTTTTATCAGAGAAAGAACCAACAAAAAGAGCAAGAAGGCAGTTCAAAGTTGCCGTTAAATAAGTTTTCCATGCAAGAGCACTCGCTAGCAGTTGCTGTGTATCTCTTTCATAATCACTATGAGCCTCACCATCTTGCAATATCAAAGAATCACAAATTTCTGTGGAGAAGTTTAAATTCACTCTACAGGCCTTTTCCAGCTGCAAGTTCTGCGATGCCATATTGTGCAACGTGTATGCAGTTATAACCATAAACATACATGGTTCTACAGTTACATTTCTCAAAGCATTGGCAATTTTCTCTTTTAAACTCGAATCCTCTCTTTCTATAACATCTTGACCATCTTGTCTTATGTTGACATTATTATGCTCCGTATCATTATAGTGATTATACTTTTCTATATTAGTATTCATTTTATAAAACACTTTTAGCACATTACTTTACTCTTAAGTTGAATGTGTATACTTGTTTATACTGTCAGTAACTGTGTGAAGATTTTATTTGTAACGAGAGTATATAAGTGATCAATCACTTGTGGTAGATTAAGATCGGCTTTGCGATAATATATTGCCGATGATAAATACTCGTGAAGATTTTGGTATTATTAGAATCGTGTCATGTTTCATCTGTCTTTGTGATGACTTGTCACCTATTACAATATAATATACTAGGTATTTAGTTTCTATTATTTTTTTCTATTTTATTGCATACATAAGGGATTATGCATGTACTCATAGTTATTTCTACAAAAATCATAAACTTGAATATTGAAAACGTTTATCACTTTTTTTAACAAAGACGAGACGAGATGATGGGCATGTATGCATTATTTTAAAGTTCATCATTCATATAATATTTTATTAGTAATTTACATAATATGAGGTCAACATCTTGCCAAACTATAATTTTAGTTCCACTTATACAATAAGGAGATAAACGAGTAGACGGATGACCTGATGGTAATTGTCAACTGCCGCCAATGGTCACACCACTGAAGAGTCCTATTAAGTCGTCTTTTGAATTCCAGAATCAAGAAATGGAAGGGATTCATGCTCCAGTAAACTCACTCTTGCAAAAAAAGGAAATAAAAATTTACATATGACCGATTATCTGTGAGGCTGTGATTTAGTTCGAGTTGTCATCGTGGTTCCTACAATGTAGCTAACACCTTTTTAAGAAAATTTAATCACTTACAAATGTGAAATTTGAAATATTTAAAGATTTTTTCTACATGGCTGAAATTTTGAATCAATTTTTTAAAAACGAATAAACTATTTAAAACAACAGTTTTCGAAAAAACGGAATAAGTTGAGGGAGCAGTAAGTAACTTTTTATTTGTGGTTGCACTTGAAAAAGAAAATTAGGTATGTTTATCGGATCTAATTCACTGGATGACAAAAGCACGCTTACCAGTGCCTCGTGTCACTCTGAGTGGGGCTGGGTTAGACCAGCCGCTAAGAAGCGACGTTCATGTGTGTAAATTCACAAGAATGTGGTACCCGCCAATTTGATGGCAGGTCCTTGTTTAATTTTTTTTCCCGGATCAGTTTTATTTTACACAAACTATGGATTTTAGTCAGTTCGATTCCGACATGCCAACCCGCTGCAAACCCCTTTGGAGAGACGGATCGAGGGGATTGCCGGACATAAAGAAAGGATTTGTGTTTAGTTATTGTTTTCATCTAAGGCTCTGCGCACACGCGGACACTTTTGTGTCTTGTGTCAGATACAAGCTACCGATGAATATTTGATGTCTATAGAACCAGTATGAAATCATCCACTCCCTGTGCATACGTAAATATTTTTGTGTCCAGTTGCTTCCACTTAACATATACTCATGACGATCAAAACTGGAACTGTCCTATATAAAAGTCGGCTCTTGCGACACCCATGGGATGAATATGTGCTCATATGTTATTATTTACAATATATTATATATCTCACTTATATATGTCACTTACGATAATATCCGTACAAAGGTTGTCTGTAAGAGATCGCCATGAGCGATAAGACCGCCAATTGTCACATTTTGTATATTGTAACTCTTTTTCTTTTTCTTTCTGTTATGTGTGTACAATAAAGATAAATAACTAAATAAAATAAAAATAAATATTTTCACTAATATAATTAATTCTGTTTACTTCTTATAAACGTCTATGTCAAGTATATTAATAGAGTACAATATTCGGATTCTCGACACTAGTTGGCAGCACCTTCGCTTTGCACGTTCCCTATTGGTATGAAAATACCGCAGGCGACAGTTCATTCCACAGTTTTGTTGTTCGAGGCAGAAAGTTTCTAGAAAAGCGCACAGTTGTGGACTAACAACCATCTAAATGATAGGGATGAAACTGCTGTCGCGTAGGAAGTTCTATCGGAACGGGTCCAAAGATAATAGAACTAGTTAAAACGATGATGATGATGTCAGTTAGAACACTTTGGGTCAAGAATGCGTAAAGGTTACCTTTTAAAGGTAACTAGTGTCGTAATTTTTTTTTCATCACCTCATTTAGACAACTCTCAAGACAACGTTATGACTACGTCGGTCTTATCTAGTTTAGTAAATCCAATAACTTGGATAATAGCACTTGACTATTGTGCGCTTTTCAATAAACGTTTTTCGCACATCCAATCTTTACGATACAATTTTCAGTACTTTCGATCAGGTGTTTAGTTTGGTAATTTGCATCCTATATCATAAGTAAAATAAGGCTTATAAATAGTCTCTCTCTCTCTCTCTCTTTTACGCTATTAATTCCACATAGTGGTGGGGTCAGCTTCCTTTGTTTGTCTGCCCTAATTCGCCCTATCCCTCGCGTCGACCTCGGAAACCTGACAATCTTTCATATCCCTCAGCACTACGTCTTTCCATCTTGTCTTTGATCTGCCCCTGTATCTTCTTAGTTATAGATTGTGTAATTACCGAAGTAAAACTATTTGGCTGTTCATCAACAGCCTTTGATCGTACAATGCTAGATATATGCCTCTCCTTTGATTTTTGGTTGATCATGCTGGCCAGACGGGTTGGTATAGGGTTTGTTTCAAGTTTTCCTTCTCCATAAAGTAGATGTAGCCTTACATTGTATATTCCCTTAGCCACCTCTTACAACATCTACGAGATGAATAGGTGTGGTAATGTTCCGCATTTATAATCCGTCGAGTCATTCGGATATCGGATATTGGGCAGTTGGCTCGCCAGGCATGATCACCTCGCCACAACTGCACGTTTGGCCTCGTGGTTTAACGGTCACCACGCCGTTTCCTACTTCGCCAAGTGTCGTGGGTTCAAATCCCACAAGGACAGGGGACAGGGACAAGGACTAGGACAACACTTTGTGTGATCCACAAATTATTGTTCTGAGTCTGGATGTTCTTTGTGTCCGTTTCGTGTATGTTTGTAACGTCCCCCGCGACACAGGATTTATTCCTAGTGCGGGAGTTGTCTTTAAAAAAAAAATATATAAATAATATAAGATACCGCTACGGGTACCACCTATAGCAATGCACAATCGTAGGATTCGATATCATTGGGCTCTTGAACACAGAAATTGGGCAGAAGAACAATGGCGTTTCGTGTGCTTTTCTGATGAGTCTCGTTTTGGTATGAGACCGGATACAAGACGTATACGACACTGGAGAACCCCTGGACGCCAACAGCGATTAAAATCCTGCCAGGAAGTCCATCCTTATAGTGGTGGAACCATCATGGTATGGGCGGGTATTTGGATCGGCGGAAGAACTGAGTTGATTTGGATCAGAGGCAACCTCAACGCTCAAATTTATGCTGAGACGATTGTATCAGACGTCATCGTTCCTCTACAAGTGCAAATCGGTCCCTTATTTCAGTTAATGCATGATAATGCACGACCGCACACCGCAAGAGTTGTAAGACAGACTCTCGCCGCAGCTAACATCAATGTCCTGTCCTGGCCTGCTCAGTCGCCAGAATTGAACCCGATTGAGCATGCATGGGATATGCTACAGAGAAGAGCTCTGCCGAATATGGAGGGTATCCAGTCGCAAGAAGACCTTTTTTTGTTGTTGCAACGAACATGGGCGGCCATTCCACAGCGTGATTTGGATGAACTCATTTTGAGTATGCCAAACCGATGTTCTTGTGTTGTTAGTGTTCGCGGTAGAAACACGGATTATTAATTGTTTAAGTTACCTAATAAAATTTTAAAGAAAACTGTTATTTCAGTCTTTTTTTCGAACTTTAATGTTAGTGGTTCAAATGTCAAAAATCCCTTTATTAGGAAAATGGCAAATTTCTTTATTAATGCAAAGGTGACTTGGTTTATCGTTACTGTGACAAACGAAAACACTTTATTTGATGAATCCTTAAAGAAAATTTTAATTAATATCAATCAGGAGAAAAGTTATTGCAAAAATATATGTTGATCCCTAGACACTTTTGATGTGTGTATATATGCACCATCCTAACTTAATGATAGATTCGATAGAAATACCTTCAAAACAAAATGAATCTAATACCTATAAACTATTTCAAAAAGTATCTACTTGGAAAAATGATAAAAAAAAAACTTCGTTTAAAAAAACCGACTTCAAAAACTAAAAAATATAAAATAACCTAATTTGTATGGGCTACCTATTCATAGGCCTGAAGTCGGGGCCAAGCCAAATGTAATAGTAGGTACCACACTCGCTATATTTCGACGTCACCGACGCTTCGGTGGTTTTGTTCAACGCGAAGAGCAGCTATCCCGCTCAAGGTCACGCGCGGCGATTGCGGTACCTACTATTACATTTTGGCTTGGCCCCGACTTCAAACCTATGAATAGGTAGCCCATACAAATTAGGTTATTTTATACTTTTTAGTTTTTGAAGTCGGTTTTTTTAAACGAAGTTTTTTTTTTATTTTTCGCTTTTTAGTCTTTCTCAAGTCTCTCATCATCATTTCATGTAAAATTTATTGATGTCTACAGAATATGAAGCAATGCAGACAATTGCTCTTAACTTCATTGCAGGCGCTCACGTAAATTTGAGGGTTTCTTTCGATTTCCTTGAGATCCCATCATCAGATCCTGATATGGTAGCCATGGGACCACATGGGGAGCATACCCTTTCGAATACAAAAAGAATTTTCAAAATCGGTCCACAATTGACGGAGTAATCGATGTACATACAAAAAAAAAAAGTCCTCCTCCTTTTGGAAGTCGGTTAAAAAATAAACAGGTGTTTTTTAATTTTATGATGTAATTTATTGATTAGACAGGACTTTTGGTTTAAACCCTGCCTAGTATCAGGGATCAGACGAATCAGAGGGCCTAATGTGAGTTTATATCACATCAATTCTATCGTCACTCATGGTCACTTGCATTTGCCTCGCACCAATCGCAATGAAGTCGGCGCAGCGGCTTAGCCGTGATAGCGAAAGGACGGACGCACACCGAAATGATCTTCGACGAGACGGTCCGCGACAAGACGGTTTTCGAATGTTGTCTTGTGCTGACGCACACCGCATGAGACCGAACAAACGGTCGAAGAGGGGGAAGGGACGATTTGATTCTGGGAATATTAAGCCTTTAAAGACTGTTTGTTTACTTTTTTTAATTTACTTATTTATACTCCCTGCATTACAATTGCACGAGGTGGACTTAATGCCATATGGCATTATCTACCAGTCAACGCTTTTTAAGACAACCTAGTCGAGCCTCGACAAACTGTCTCGTCGGAGACTGTCTGTCTGAAACAGCCTTGGTGTGCGACAGTTCCACCTAACACAACGCTTTTTAGGGTTCCGTGCCAAAGGCAAAAATGGAACCCTTATAGATCCGTCGTGTCTGTCTGTCCGTCTGTCTGTCCCTCCGTATGTCACAGCCACTTTTTTCCGAAACTATAAGACCTATAATGTTAAAACTTGGTAAGTAGATGTATTCTGTGAACCGCATTAAGATTTTCACACAAAAATAAAAGAAAAACAATAAATTTTGGGACTTAAAACCCCATACTTAGAACTGAAACTCAAAAAAAATTTTTTCATCGAACCCATACGTGTGGGGTATCTATGGATAGGTCTTCGAAAATGATATTGAGGTTTCCAATATCATTTTCTTCTAAACACTTCCAAAGTGGTAAAATGTGTAACCTGTAACCCTGTAACTTCTAAAATAAGAGAATGATAAATCTAAAAAATATATATGATGTACATTACTATGCAAACTTCCACCGAAAATTGGTTTGAACGAAATCTAGTAAGTAGTTTTTTTTAATACGTCATAATCGCAAACTGCAATTTACCTTTCATTCAATCAACACAAATATAAAAAAAAAATGTTACTTGCTGCTGCGGAACCCTTCATGGGCGAGTCCGACTCGCACTTGGCCGCTTTTTTGGCTATCTAGTCGAGCTTAGACAAACTGTCTCGTCGGAGACTGTCTGTCGACTCCAGTGTGCGCCCACGCTAACAGACATTCAGACAGAGTTACTTTCGAATTATAATATTAGTATAGATCCGTATTGTTGTATACATTAACCCCATTAAGCAAATCTCAATTTAACAGTCTCGGTGGCGCAGTACTAGCGTTTGCGACTGCTGTGCTTGAGGTCTTGGGTTCGATTCTCGGGTCGGACCAAATGTTTATATGATCTGCAAATATTTGTTTCGAAATTTGGGAGTTTTTCATGTCAAATATGTATGTATTTACAAAAAATAAATATATGTATTTATTTATATCAGTTAGTTGTCTAGTACCCATAATACAAGCTCTGCTTAGTTTGGGACTAGATGGTGTTATGTGTTAGATTTTAACTTTAAAGTTATCTGCAGCCTTAAATTTGAAAATAACACAATAAAACAGCTTAAAGTTAAATAACTTTTAGAAATAAGAGGTTTGGTGTTTTTATTTCACTACCAACGAAACTAGAAAGCTTATAAACAAGCGCCTAGTTAAAAAATGCCCTATAATTGACTAACATTCGATTACAAAGGTGATATTATAATAGGCGCTTGTTTCGTAACTTTTTTTTAGTTTAAAATAGGTAAAAATTCTTATTATTTTTACTTCAACATTAAAGGTTAATCTTACAACTGCCTCGTTGGTCTAGCGGTTAGCACAAGCGACTGCTAATGAGGAGGTCCCAAGGTCGGACTGCTGTTGTTGTGGTTTTTACCACAAGAAGTTCTAAACATCAGCCCGAAAAGGTAACAAATAAAACAAAAAACAGTCGAATTGATAGCCTCCTCCTTTTTTGATGTCGGTTAAAAATGATAGTGTTTGTTAGTAGTAAGTGAAAGTATTTGCCCTGGATGGGAATCACCCTCGAACTTTGTCTTAACAGACAGGATTGTTGAAAGGTCTATTTATACATCAAATGAAAAAAAATGTAGTTTTTGAGTATATTTATTTTCTTTGTAAAAATAAAATAAATGAAATGTGACGTCAGATACAAGTTATCGAAACACACATATTGTTGAGGTGGTGGACATCAACAAGAATAAAAGAATACCTCTTATGCAATACTTTTTTAAATCAGTCATATTGTTCATATTCTTCTTAAATTGACAGTCAATTTAGTACGTTTCACATAGACTTGTACCTTAGAATTTAAAAGAGACATGTTACAATAACAATTTACTAATAATAGTCGATGTTTGGCCACAAGGTCACTATTTGTATAAAATGAACTTATATTAAATGTAATTATAATTATAAATAGTAATTATATCTTTTGTATACATACTAGATATGTATATTGGAATTTCGTGACTTCGGCTTTAGTAAAAATTAAGTTACTACAAGAGTCAACGTATTCCTCTTTAAAATGATTACATTTACAGCTTTTTATATAAAAAATAGTTAATGTCTATAAATAGTCACTTATTATAACTTAATAATACTAATTGATCGAGTTTAATTTTTGGAATTTCTTTGAGTTTTCCAAAATAATTAAGTTTGAGAATTCGATTCGAGTACCAAAATATCGTTTTGGCTTTATACATACATATATACACACACATACACACACACACACACACACATACACAAACGCATACACATATATACACACTAATACACACATAAATATATGTCTTCTCTTCATAAAAAAATAACAGAATTTTATTTCTAGGAGTGGTGAAGACAGTTCTTCACTTTAACAGTCGTGCTTCTCTCTGGATCTTAAATATTATATATTATACACTTCTTACAATATAGTTAAAATACTTAAAACTACCATTAAATCTGACTTTGATTAGTCTGAGATTGTCCAACTTTCATTCTGTGTTCGTAGAATAAATAACTGAAAATAAAAAAAAAATATTAATAATTGCTTTATTTTAAGATACAAATTTGCAGAATCAAAATATTTAATATGGATGTTCCACTAAATTATAAATATCTGAACAAATAAAAAAAATAAGTCGTTTCTAAAAGGATCCTAATTTACATGTAAAAAGATGTAGTAAATGATGATCTCACCTCAGTACAACAACAGCAGGAAGCATGAGAAGCCCTCCCACGAGAAACACTGCTCCCGGTAGAACTTCCATCGTGGCCGAATATACCTTGGCGTATAGCGGCACGTATATCAAAGGTGACAGGTTCTCAACTATTCCCACTAAAGAACTTAGTTTACCTAGAAAGCAAAATTAAAACAGGTCAAGCATAATAGAAATAGTATAGATGTTTTGAAAGACTTCACAAAATATCAGCTTTACGCAGCCTTTAATGATTGGCCATCTTGCAAGGATTTAATTTTATTAATTTACAGTAAGCCACTAGCAGCAGCAATGAAAAGATAAGTCTATGTCGTTCAAAAGAATCTACATGAAGCATACACTCTGCCAGTTGAAGTTATGATGAATATAAATCAAAACAAAATGTAGCAGATAATTCTTTAGGAAGCTGACCTATTTCATGTGGCTCGACCATTTTGGACATTATTGACCGCATAGCCAATAGTGGAATTCCATTCATAATGTCAATCACCGGTCCTGAAATCAAAATTTGTTTTTGATTATTATGATTATTAACAGTAATACTTTAGAATATGTGCCCAAAGGAAACACGTTTTGTGCTAACGTCAAATCTGTTAAAACATCTTTATATCACTTAACATATGTTAATTCTCAATAATAACAATTTCTCAGTCATTTCATCTTTCAACTAGGACATGATATTTCCTTATTTTTAAATAGATAATAAAAATGTCATAATATGAATTTTTCAGGAGTAAAAGCTTCGAAAATGTATTATGGTGCTTACCGAAGTAAAATGCAAGTTCGGTTTGAGCGAAACAGTAGACAAACGAGGCGGCAATTTTAGTCAATGTAGATATGACGCCCAGCAAAGAATCGTGCCAGCCAAGGTATTTGATCAAAACCAAAATTGACAACGCCGTACCTGCAATACAATTTCATTCATTATCGTATACTATTAAGAAGGTCTGATGGGTCTTTATTTTATATCCTAAAAGTAGGAATGAAGATTAAAGTTATTGGTGGATTTTTCAAGAACAAACCAGTAGTTACAGAAATCATAAAAACTCATATGATTCTACTCACCAACAAAATTTGTGAATAAATTAAAACTCTGGAATATACTATATTGGACTTCATCCCATTGAAATCTGTATCTCACAGCCAAATACATAATGGATGTTTCACCTGAAATAAAATTGAAGTTTAATAAACCAAACCAATTATAAATATGGCCGAAAACGTGCATTTTTCCGTAGTAAGATTTAAAAAAAAAGTCATGATTCAGGAATATTTGCTGTAGTTAAATTAAAAATAAGAAAAAAGTATAAAAACGTAAGCTGATGTGACACTTGTAATTATTTTAAAACTATATTTACGTATGTTATCTGCCAGTGTTCTGAAATTAATCTTGCGCTTTTAACGAAAGAAGATACCGATATTGTATAGTACGTGAGTACTGCAGCACTGAGACTGATGAAGCTTATCATATCCACTGCCACTGAGTTTGAGCTTTGTTTCCGCATTGAATGTTACATTCACCGATGATAAATATTTGCGTGATTTTTGTGACTCACATATATTTTTACTAAGATTATTCTAATTTAATAATTATATTATTTTACAACAAGAATTGTATTTTGTTAAACATTTAGAAAACAATAATGTCATTTATATATTTTATAAAACATATAATAATGAAAGGCTATTTTAACGACTGAAGAGACTTATTTCCTTGAATAAAAGAATATGCATACATATATATGTATGCATATATATGTATCCGATTACCATATGGTAAAGTTTGAAATATTATGTGGATCATTAGAGCAGATCTAGCGGCTATTGATGCCAACTGAACCTCAGAGTACTTCGTTTTAGAACATCAATAAGTGTTTTTTTAAGAAAATATTCAAATGTTCCGCAGGCATGAAACGGAATACTGATGTTTCAAATACCTAGCATGAAATTTAATTTTCAATATTTTTATGTAATGATGAATGATATAAGTGTGTCTAAGTGTCTATTACTTACCGTAAAATGATCCAAATAGTACAATCACCACCAGTAATAGGGTACATAAACGAACCCTTCTGCTATGAGGAGCCTTACGGATCACTACATTCAATGTATCTTTCACATTTGATATATTGAAGAAAGCACGGAGTAATTGACACATATTTGCACCATTGTACTGTGAATGATACAAAAATAAAAGTTTTTCAATTATCACTTGGGTTAGGCGATAGGAAGTTAATGAAATATTATGGCGAGAGCAGAGGGCAATTGTTGAATATACAATTTATGTTGGAGGTATCAGAAAAAAATACAGATAGATAGATAGATGAAAAGAATTAATTACCAGATTAATATTACACTCACCGTTTCTTGTTCAGGACTTCTCTTTGGGTCTTTGACCACAAAAATGGTGTAAAGAACACTAACTGCATTTAAGAACATATATATTCCAGTTATACCATAGTACCCCAATGCATTTAATAAAACCCCACTTAGCGCCGTTCCAATGGGGGAGGCAAGAGATACACCAAAGATCAGAATACCAATCCTAAAGGTTCTATCTTTGTCACTAGTAATTGCACTAATGTATGCAAAACTAATCATAAATAAAATGCCCCACCCTCCACTAAATCCGTCTATAACAGCCCCAGTGAAAACCAGAGTTTCTAATGTGGTCTCATAGAAGAAATACAAATTTATTATGCTGTTAAAACCATTAAGTATTAATCCGGTCGTTGGAATGATCAAGAAAAGTTTTCTGTGTCCTGTTTTATCAGAGAAAGAACCAACAAGAAGAGCAATAATACAGGTCATTGTTGCCGTTATGTAAGTTTTCCATGTAAGAGCACTCGCTATAAGTTGTTGCGTTTCTCTTTCGTAAACGCTATTAGCCTCACCGTCTTGGTGTATCAAGGAATCACAGATTTCTGTGGAGAAGTTTAAATTAACTCTACATGCTTTTTCCAACTGCAAGTTCTGCGATGCCATGTTATACAACGAGCTTGCAGTTATGACTAGAAACATAATTGGTTCTACAGTTATATTTTTGAATACATTGTAAACTTTCTCTCTGAAACTTGAACCTTCTGTTTCTATTAGACCTTGATTGTCTAAATCTATATGGGCATTATCATGCTCCATGTGATTGTAGCTATTGTCTTTTTCAGTGTTAGTTTTCATTTTTTATAAAAACACTTTTTGCACGTTCCTTAACTCTTCAGTTGAATGTATATACTTGTTTATATTACGAGTATTTTGAGCGACTGTATGAAGGTTTATTTGAAACTAGAATTTATAAGTCATGAACAATCTCTTGTACTGGATCACTATCAGCTTTGTGATAACATTTTTGATGACGAACACTCGTGTAACTATTTGATATTGTTCCAATCACGTCATTTTTTTTTGTTTTTTTGTAAAACTAGCTAGTTAGTTTACATTATTTTATACTTTGTTTGATGTTTACTCCAAGCGTAAAGGTTTTAGCATGTACATTTGTAATTTTTTCATGAGTAAGGAGCTGATTACTTTTGAAAATGCTCATCATATTTGTAAGTTTTATTGGTTTTATTTAAAATTTATAATTTATTGTATTTTTAACGAACTGCTTATGGACTTAAATATATAATGCTAATGTATACATGTGTATATGCCGCTTGTTACTGGATATGTACATTCATAAACTAAGCCTATATCACAAGAGGTAGATAGAAGCATAAAATATAATAATAAATGCTAACATTTTTATAACTACAATTATTTGTAATAATAATTAAGGATTGTAATAATGAATCTATAAAATACTGACAGAAATTCAAGAAGAAAGAAAGGGAATGCTAGAAAAGGAATATTTATCTCGCCAATGGATTGGGGTTCTGAACTATACTGACTGACTGAACTCGAGCAGCTCTAGATAGGAAAAGTCCGAACCCCTCTAAGTTCGACTATTTTGCAATAACTCCTAAACGTCTTTTTTATATTTTTAAATAACATCAATTAAAAGATATGGTTGCACTTAAACGTGTTATTTGAAGATATCAGGGGATTTTTCAACTACGTAATAATATTCATTGAAATAGACTTTTGAAGGAACATTTCGTACGGTACGGAAAATATACCAATTAGTATTTTATACATGAAAAGTACTTGACATAGTTTTATTTTTTAGAAACCTCTATTTAAAAAAATGACTAGATTAGTTGTTAGCCAAGGGATGGGTTTGGGGTAACAATCTTATAGAGAAACGAAAATGTATGTATTCGCATTCATTTTCTGGTAGTTAAACTTTGATTATATTATAGGTTACCAGCGTTGTGGAATTTCGAATGTAATCTTTTAATTATATAATATATACTGGGTGTTTATTGTTGCTAGTAGAGATCTTATATGATCTTAAAAAAACACATATAACTTAATACACTTTTCTATCCGCAAAATTTTTCAATTAGTTTAGTTTTCACATTCGTTAGCAAAATTTACAATATAGATTTTAGTCAATTTAAAATTTATTTAACAAAAGCTTATACCCGAGGTTCCGCTCGTGTATATGTCGGTTATCGCGATAAAAAGTAGCCTATGTCCTTCCATAAGAATTAGAGTATCTCTATGCGAAATTTGATTGAAATCGGTGCAGTGGTTTAGCCTTGGAAGCGTGACAGACAGACAGAGTTACTTTCGAATTAATAATATTAGTATGCTATAAAAATAATGACAAACCAACACGGGTCATCACTTCACCAGCGTTTACAGTGAAGCAATACAGGTATGTCATAGGCGAACATACCAAATCCACATGGTATATCGTTATTGGTCATTTTCTTCATATATGAAGTTATTTCTTCTCAGAAACGAATAAACCCGGCAGACCTTGGATGCTATAACTAGGCATACTATTGAGTACATAGGGTTCTGGCCTCCTTCTCGTTTAGAAAAGCGGGCGTCGTCGTGTCAACGTCTGAGGCCTGCTAGGGCAACTAGTGGTGGCAGTAGGGCTTTACAATTACATCCAAAGCAGTGCTAATGGAAGTCAGAGAGTGTTTTGCGCTTAGTAAGTAAGAGTAATCTGAGTTTTGATTTTCTGGCATTCCCCGATCACCAGCTTTTAACAGACATCACTAGATTTATGATCAAGTATTACACATCAAAAGGTGCTTTACACGTCATATGATCTATAAGATTATTAGTTATACATATTAAGTTATGTAACGTTGAAATAAGATTGATAGATAGATAACCGAGATGAATAAATATATTAAAATACAGTTGACTAACTTCCGACAGAGAATTATTTGAGATGTTTTTGTCTAATCTAATCAGAGTTGTCTAATTCCATGTTCCTCTTTTCAATTGCATGTCTCACATCAAACAGTAACATTATCTGTATTTTTACTGTGAGTCACTTTAAGTGCAAGTCATTTAGATGTTCTATTTTATGCTTATTACATATTAACATTCCAGGTATTTTTATCTCTATATAAACATTCAAGCAAGGTGTGTACGACATTTTTCTATTCTACCATAGGCTTATTTGATAATACCATTTACACACAGACACACCTAAGTCAAGAGAATCAATATTATATATAAAATGAAAGGAAAATATTGTAGAAAATAGTTAAACAATATAAAGAATAAAGTAATCGAATAACTTCAATAGATGGTAAGTACAGCATTCGCCTGTTTGAAATTAGTCCAAGGATTTTGCTCTCCCTGCAGGACCTGCAAGGAGAGCAACATCCTTGAATAGGACAGACGATATCCTAGAATCCTGTCAGGTAGTCATTAACTGTTATTGACGGATATATTAATCGCTTACCATCAGGCGATACGTCTGCCCGATTGCCCCCTATTCCATAAAAAAAACTCTCTCTCTCTAACTCTCTTACAGGTCAAGGGATGCTATTGTGTGTTACTTTAATATTGAAGCTTTTAATTAAGAACGCGGTCCGTTGACTCTAGAAAATTCTGTGTTGTCACAAAAATCCTAAATGCACAAAGCTAGGTCAGAAATGCGAGAGCTAACTTTAGATACTTTAATTTGGCTGTTATGTAAATAAAATTCTTCCTCCGAGTGTTTTCCCAATCTAGGTTGGGCTCGGCTGTAAGTTCGTAGTTAGCAGTTTCAAGTCAGTCGACCACCACAATCTAAGTAAGAGACTGTATCAAAATTCTATAGAAAGACCGTTGTCGGATTTTTTAAGACTCCGAAAACACGTAATGATTGCCAGGCGGTTGATAATTAATGTTTGTAAATCACCGGATGGCTAAACATGCTCATCAAGACCGGAGGGGTCTTCATATATGGCCATCCATCAATAGATTGACCTGGATAGGATTTCTTAACTTTACAATGTGTTAACATACTCGGTTACCACATAGCTCCTAGTCGGAATATAAATTGTTTACTTTAACATCTAAGATGCTGAAGAGACTTTAACTGACTACCTATTTTGTTAATGGGATAACACTTTGTGCGATCCACAAATCGGTGTTCTGAGTCTGGGTGTTCTTTGTGTCTGTTTAATAAATAAAATTAAATATACATTTTACATACTGTGTCATCTAGTCTCAAAGTAAGCCGAGCTTGTATTATGGGTTCTAGACGACTGATATTAATACATAATATACCTACACTTTTTTTTTGTAAATACATACATATTATAGATAAAAAAAAGCGGCCAAGTGCGAGTTGGACTCGCCCATGAAGGGTTCCGCAGCAGCAAGTAACATAATATATTTTATTTTTATATTTGTGTTGATTGAATGAAAGGTAAATTGCAGTTTACGATTTATGACGTATTAAAAAAAAACTACTTACTAGATTTCGTTCAAACCAATTTTCGGTGGAAGTTTGCATGGTAATGTACATCATATTTTTTTTTAGATTTATCATGCTATTATTTTAGAAGTTACAGGGGGGGGGACACACATTTTATCACTTTGGAAGTGTCTCTCGCGCAAGCTATTCAGTTTAGAAAAAAATGATATTAGAAACCTCAATATCATTTTCGAAGACCTATCTATAGATACCCCATAAGTACGGGTTTGATGAAAAAAAATTTTTGCTCTTCAGTTCTAAGTATGGGGACCCCCAAAATTTTTTGTTTTTTTTTATTTTTGTGTGAAAATCTTAATGCGGTTCACAGCATACATCTACTTATCAAGTTTCAACATTATAGGTCTTATACTTTCGGAAAAAAGTGGCTGTGACATACGGACGGACAGACAGACAGACATGACGAATCTATAAGGGTTCCGTTTTTTGCCTTTGGCACGGAACCCTAAAAACACCCAAACTTCGAAACAAATATTTGCAGATCATACAAACATTTGGTCCGACCCGGGAATCGAACCCTGCGTTGCATACACTACAACTGCGCCACCGAGTCATGTATGTTTGTAAAGTCCCCCGCGACACAGGATGTTTATTACCATACTATACTAATGCGGGAGTTGCCTTTTTGTTAAAAAACTCCACTTTTAGGATTGCAGCTTGTATGATTTTTATAAAACATTGAAAAGTAAAATCTTCTGCGTTACTGATCGAGTTGAACTAGTCTCTTTTATCTTATCTTTGAATATCAACTTTTACAGGTTTTAGAATCATAAATTATAACAATGACTAACATTGATTGCCTTGGTGGCGCAGTGGTAGTGTATGCGACTGCTATGCTTGAGGTCTTGGGTTCGATTTCCGGGTCGGATCAAATGTTTGTATGATCTGCAAATATTTGTTTTGGAATTTGAGTGTTTTCTATGTATATTGTTTTGTATGTTTGTATTTACATTTTTTTTAGTATATATGTATTTATATCAGTTGTCTAGTACCCATAACACAAGCTCTGATTAGCTTGGGACTAGATGACGTTGTGTGTTAGATATCCGAAATATTTATTTATTTATTTAAAAAAAACGGCTTCAAGTGATCATTCTTTAATAGTTTACTGCTGGACATTGGATCTCTTTTAAGCAAGGAGGTTTTAATCTACTATATCACACTGGCCAGAGGGTAGGTTAGGTTCCTTTAAAGCTTTCCTTCTTTTCGCAGGTATTAGTGATCTCTAACGTCACCCACAGGATGCACCTATCCATCCCTAGGTGGTGACTGGTGACACTCCGTATTTTTAATCTTTGACTGCCTCGATGGCGCGGTGGTAGCGTATGCGACTCCTGTGATTGAAGTCTCGGGTTTGATTCCCGGGTCAGACCAAAATGTTTGTATAATCTGCAAATATTTGTTTCTGAGTTTGGGTGTTTTTTATGTTTTTTTAAGTAATAGGGGCAAACGAGCAGACGTATCACCTAATGGTAAGCGATTACCACCGCCCATGGACACCCGCAACACCAGAGTCGTCACAAGTGCGTTGCCGGCCTTTGGGGGAGGGGGATGGGAGCGGGGTTAGGGTATGGGCCTCCGGTATCCTCACTCACTCAGTGAAACACAGCGTTAGCGTTTCACACCGGTTTTCTGTGAGGCCGTGGTATCACTTCGGTCGAGCCGGCCAATTCATGCCGAAGCGTGGCTCTCCCACGGTAAATACATATAATATGTATGTAGTACATATTTACAAAAAAAATAATATATTGTGTTATGGGTACTAGACCCATAATACAAGCTCTGCTTAGCTCGGGACTAGATAGCGTTGCGTGTTGGATGTCCGGAATATTTACACACGGACTTAACGGTTACAAACGTCTTATAACTTAATAGTACCAGTACGACCGAGCTTTCCTCGATATTTTTTATAAATGTTCTAAAAAAAAATGTTCTAAAAATGAATCCTAGCTAGATCTTGAAAACCCTTAGCATACTATATTTCATGAAAATTGTTGGAGCCGTTTCCATTTCTTTTTAAGTATGTCTGGCCCTGCCAAAATGACTCTACACAGCCTGATGGAAAGCATAAGCAGAATACAAGAGTAGTGATCACCATACTGCGAATGCAGACAATGCAACAATGCAGCATGGTGACCCACACCATGACGGGCTGGTGATGCTTCTGCATCATTGGGCCTCCGGTCTCGCACTCACCTCGCACTCACCAACAAAAAACGACAGCACGAACTGTCCTCGACAAACGTTCGCGAAAAGACGTAAAGAACTAGTAGAGGTGGCGCCCCTTAGATGATTCGTCCCACCGTTGTTGCCATTCATCCATGAGGTCGTTATAGACATTGGACTGTTGTTGAAACAATCTTATGATTTTATTGCGCTCTCGTACGCCCAAAACATCACATTCCATGTTTTGTAATGTAGAATAATACATTGCTGCACGTCTTTGCACCTCGAGATCGACCGGAAGAACACCCGCAAACACCGGTAAAGCCTCAGTGCTAACCGTCCTATAATTATGTCTTGTACAAGAAAATCAATGCAAGTCGTTGGCCTTGTAACAGCGCCTACGGTCGCCCTATCAGCCCATAGCAAATAGAACCCAAATAAGTAGATCCATATAATATGATCTTTAGTGTATTAAATGACAGACTCCATGTCGCAGTTGATATCTTCATCAGTGCAAAAAAAACCTTTTTTAGACTTTTTCATTAACTGTTCCAATGTGTTCGATAAATGAAAAAGTTCTTTCTAAAACCAAACCCAAATGACAAACAGAGGTTTTATTTTTAATAGTTACATTTTCAAATTTAATACACGGCTGATTTGAGGTTACCTTTCAGAAGTAGCTGGAAGGTTTTGTTTGGTTTAAAAGCCAACCGATTACGTACAAACCTAAAGAGGTATTAAGCTCAAACATCTATTAGCTAGTTTCTCAAGTCCCGTTCTAGTATCAGATTCTACCAATAACAAACCGTCGTCCACATACGCGTTCAGGGTACATCCGGACGGTACAGGTATTGTAAGAAAATCGTCGAAGCCTATATTCCACAAGTATCCACATTTTATTGTGGGAGAGCTACGCTTCGGCACGAATGGGCCGGCTCGACCGGAGTGATCCCACGGCCTCACAGGAAATCGGTGTGAAATAGCGCTTGCGCTGTGTGTCACCGAGTGAGTGAGGATACCAGAGGCCTATACCTCTCCCGATCTTCCCTCCCCCTCCCCCAAAGGTCGGCAACGCACTTGTGATGCCTCTGGTGTTGCAGGAGTCAATGGGCGGCGGTAATCGCTTACCATCAGGCGATACGTCTGCTCGTTTGCCCGCCTAATCCATAAAAAAAAGTATGGACCTAGCACTGAGTGTCATAACTCGGTGTGTTCGTGGGTCACTGCTGTTGATCCTGGTGTACAGGAGTTACAGTGGTGGGCGTGTGGGCGGGATTAGTCCCCACAGCACGCTGAGCGACTTTGATCTTCATTTATAAAGTTTATTTTCAACTCGACGGTAAGTGTTATAAAAATTTTGAGAAGTATATCATTAGAAGAAACCATCAAATATTTTTTTGACTATTTTAATATCAAAGTCAACGAGCCATAACAATAAATTATTCTTTATAATAAATACAAAATCTATAATAGTACTGACTATCATTACATAATTACTCTTCGAACTCTAATAGAAGTCAGCGTTTTTCTTCTTAAATTAATACTTTTACAGGTATTTAGATAAAAACAGTAAGCAGTACATAACAAGTTAACATAATTTAATAAAGACAACCTTAACCACATAAAGTAGAAGTAAATTGTAGGCAATGACTCTACTCCGACCGAATGAAAGCATGTGTAAAGTCCAAGAGTGGTGGTCACCATTCTTATAGTGATAAAAATAATATGAGTATAGTTATTTCGCTTAGATCACCTTAATCGCGCCGCCATTGCACGTGCGGTAAGCCGCCACAAAATCGAAGGGCCCGCCTGCGGCGTACACCCACAAGCAAGTATGATTTGTGACTTTACGCCTATTCATGAATTAATATATTCTTATTTCACAACAACGCCTGCACGGTTGGCCTAGTGGTTTAAGTGGTCACCACGCCGCTTCCTACTAGTACTGCGCTAAGTGTTGTGGGTTCAAATCCCACATGGGACAGCACTTTGTGTGATCCACAAATTGTTGTTCTGAGTCTGGGCGTTTCTGAGCGTTTATTATAGAAATGCTATTACAAATTATTCTATTTAGAATTCAAAAAATACATTGGTATTTTAACATTTAAAAAAATAAATAAAAATATACAGCAAATAATCATGAAATCGTAACTTTTTTATTTAATCTACATTATATATCTAGAATAATATCCACTTTCTTTAAATACTTTCAATTAACACTAAAATCTACAACTATCATTAAATCTGATTTTCACTAGACGGAGACTGTCGCAGTTGTTTTCTGTGCTCGAAGAATAAATAGCTGCAAAAGAGATAATTTATATCTTATTATCTTATATATATAAATCAATTGCTGTTCCTTTGTCTCGCTCAAACTCGAGATCGGTCTACCCCAGACCGATTTAGCTGATTTTTGTTTTAAAATGTTTGTCGTATTTCAAGGAAGGTATAAACGGTGAAAAATCCTACTAATATTATAAACGCGAAAGTTTGTAAGTATGGACGGATGGATAAATGGATGGATGAATGGATGGATGTTTGTTACTCTTTCACGCAAAAACTACTGAACGGATTTGGATGAAACCTTACAGTTATATAGCTCAAACATCAGAGCTACTTTTTGCCGCGATAACCGACATATACGCGGGCGGAGCCGCGGGCAACAACTAGTTAAAAATATCTTGAAAATCCAAATGTCACGTGTACGAAGTAGCGGGCACAGTTAGTAACTGAATATAAGACTTGTAGTAAAAGAATAGTATTAAGAACCAGCATAAAATTGTTACAAGGAAATTAGAATAGAAATAATGGTCGACTAATTTCGCAACTCTATTACTAAGTACTATTTGTTTATCTTACCATAGTACAGCAAGAGCTGGTACCATGAGAAGACCTCCAACAAGAAAGACAGCACCCGGTAGAACATCCATCGTGGCCGCATACACCTTCGCGTAAAGCGGTATGTATACCAAAGGCGACAAGTTCTCCACTATTCCAATTAGAGAACTTAGTTTACCTAGAAAGTAAAATATATTATGACAGTTTTTAATTTTCAAAAGTTACAAGTGGCACTAATAAGTGACATGAGCTACGGTGACTTTACACGAAAAGAAGATCTATTTCTAAAAATCTTACCTATTTCATGCCCTTCTACCATTTTGGACATAATTGATCGTATAGCTACCAATGAGATCCCATTTATTGTATCAATCACTGGTCCTAAAACAAAAAGATGGCCTTATTTGATATGATCAAAATCAAAAATGATTTAGTATATACGTTCAAAGTATATGAAAGAAAGGTTTGTCTAATTTCTTAGTTTTTTTAAAATACTTTCCATAAATACAAAACTACATAAAGTATCCGTCAAAACCTTACCTAAGTAAAATATGAGTCCAGTTTGAGCAAAACAGTATACAAACAAGGCCGCCATTTTGGTCGATATAGATACGACGCCCAGCATAGAATCGTGCCACCCAAGATATTTGACGAAAAGCAAAATTGCAAACGCCGTACCTGAAAAATAAGTTTATTGATTCAGTCATGATTGATTCACTCATTAGACGATGATCAAGTATCAAGGAAAAAAAAAACCATAAAAAGTAATTCGATACTACTTACCGAGTAAATTTGTGGACAAATTAAAAGCCTGGAAAAAACTATATTGGACTTCATCCCATTGGAATCTGTATCTCACTATTAAATACATAATTGATTGTTCACCTAAAATAGAATAAAAGTGAATTAAACGAAACAAAATAATGTAGTTAATATAATTCAAAGTATTTTAAACTATCTTTTCACTTGTTTCCTCACTCAGTATTTTTCTTCTTATTGCAAGGTCTATGTATAAAATAATGAAATATATTTAGTAATTAACCAACTTATGTATGTATTGTTCCTTGAATGGACAAAACCTAACGGTACATACTATAAACTCACAATGCATAAAAAATTTAAGCTAACCATTAATTGTAACTATTATTTCATGATTAACCATTCCTTACCGTTCAGTGATCCGTATAGTACTAAATCTATAAGCAAGAGGATACACAAACGTAGCCTTCTGCTATTAGGAGCCTTCTTGATTATTATTTTTAGTGTATCTATCGTATTTGTCATATCAAAGAAACTACGGAATAACTTACACCAGCTCACGCTACTGTGCTGTAGGAAACAAAAAGTGTTAAAATTTTAGTATAAGTTAAATTAGACTAAGTGAGGTCATTTAAAATTATGGTGATGGCAGAACCCTTATTCAAATTTTTATGTATCTAAAATTTAATGCACTTTGTACATAGACAGACTTAACGCCGTAGGGAATTCTCTCCCCGCTGACGTTTGGGTTTAAGATAGAGATACTAGCTGATCCGGCAAACGTTTTGCCATAAAAAAAATGGGGTATAAAAAATAGATGTTGGTCGATTCTCAGACCTACCCGATATGCACACCAAATTTCATAAAAATCGGTCCAGCCGTTTCAGAGTAGTATGGTAACTAACATTGTGACACGAAAATTTTATATACAAGATGATGCACAACGTAAGCTCAAAAGTACAATATTGAATGTGGCTTAGTTTCAAAATTAATATTTTTTAGTATCAATCTATCATAATCGAATCTTAAAGTTAAATATAACTCTTACCTGTTCTTGATTAGGCGTTTTTTTTGGATCGATGATCGAAAAGATGGTATAAAGTATGGCAATAGCATTGAATAATATATATATTGCAGTTACACCATAGTACCCCAATGCATTTAATAACACTCCACTTAGCGCCCATCCAATGGGCGAGGCCAGTGAAACACAAAAGGCTAGAATGCCGACCCTAAATGTTCTATCTTCCTCAGTAGTAATAGCACTGATGTATGCAAAACATGTCATAAATATAATAGCATATCCTCCACTTACTCCATCAATAATAGCTCCAGAAAGAACAAGAGCTTCTAATGTGGTCTGATAAAAGAAATACACATGTATAATGCTGTTTATGCCACCAAGTAGGTGTCCGGTTATTGGAACGATCAAAAAAAGTTTCCTATATCCTGTTTTATCCGAGAAGGAACCAATAAGAAGAGCAAGAATGCAAGTAATTGTTGCGGTTAAATAAGTTCTCCATACAAGAGTGTTCGCCACAAGTTGTTGTGTATCTCTTTCATAATCACTATGAGCCACACCGTCTTGCCGTATCAAAGAATCACAAATTTCTGTGGAAAAGTTTAAATTCACTCTACATGCTTTTTCAAATCCTAGGTTTTGCGATGCCATAGTTTGCAACGTGGTCGCAGCCATTACCAAAGATATACATGGTTCTATGGTTATATTTCTATATGCATTACAAATTTTCCCTCTGAAACTTGAATCTGCTTTTACTGCTTTATCTTGAGCGTCCAGTCTTGCATGTTCATTATTTTGGTCAACATTTTTGTGTTCATTCGATTTTTTCGTATTAGTATCCATTTTGACTGGCACTTTTAGCACATTACTTTCCCGTTGCGTTAAATATATAAACTTATGTATACCATGAGTATTGGAAGCGACTGTTTGTAGATTTTATTTAAAACGAGAATTTATACGTGATGAATAATCTCTAGTGGTAGATTACTGTCGGCTTTGCGATAGTATCTCCGATAACAATACTCTCGTAGTTTTTTGATATTGTCTCATGTCTTGTTTATATATTTTGTAAACTAGTTGGTCTAGTTGCGGAAAATTTGGATTTTTAACAATTAAAGTTCAAACAATTCTCAAGTTGTTGGGTACAACTTATAAATATTAATAAAACACGATATAAATTAGCATGAGAACACATGAACGAACACATTACCTCAGAATGATCGAAGTGTTCAAGTGCACAAAGTTCACTAAAACAAGTACAAAAGAAATCACTTTATGTATTTTTAGACCAGCTGACCCGGCGAACTTCGTACCGCCATAGTTACATTATCTGTCTCAGCTTCCCACAGGTAATGTATCTAAAGTCGCGGCAAAAAAAAAAACTTTATCCATTTTTTTTAATTTTTCTTGTACACAAACCTTGTCCTAACAATAACGAACACATAAAAAAAAAAATTATTTACTAGTAATTTGGTGCAGCCAATCGGAAGTTATGCGCGTACATACATATCAGCTATTCATTTTTTAGTTAAATAGACTAGCTGACCCGGCGAACTTCGTACCGCCATATTTACATATTTGTTTCAGCTTCCCACAGGCAGTGTACAGTCGCGGACAAAAAAAATAATTTTCCCGTTATCTTTTATTTTTTTTCTTTCTAGCAAAAAAAGAATGAATTAAATCGGACTATGTGTTATTGAATTACAACTAAATACATACTTAGACTTTCATCCACTCTCTCCAGGAACACGTGCTGAATTTCGGGATAAAAAGTATCTTATGTCCTACCTCGTAGTATGAACTTAAATCATGCCAAGTTTCATTTGAATCCATTCAGTAGTTTCGGCGTGATGCGTGGCCAAGATATAGACAGACAGACAGACAGACGGACAGACAGACAAAAATGAAAAAAATTACAGTTTTGTCTTCAGTATCGATAATAGAGAGCCCTCCATAAATTTTTTTCAAAATATCTTTAATGTACAGAATTGGACCTGTAACATTTTTATTATAAGTACTAGCTGACCCGGCGAACTTCGTACCGCCATATTTACATAATATCTGTCTCAGCTTCCCACAGGTAGTGTACAGTTGCGGACAAAAAAAACACTTTACCCGTTATATTTTATTTTTTTTCTTTCTATCAAAAAAAGAATGAATGAAATCGGACTATGTGTTATTGAATTACAACTAAGTACATATTTTGACTTTCATCCCCTCTCTCCAGGAAAGCGTGCTGAATTTCGGGATAAAAAGTATCCTATGTCCTACCTACCTCGTAGTATGAACTCAAATCATGCCAAGTTTCATTTGAATCCGTTCAGTAGTTTCGGCGTGATGCGCGGCCAAGATACAGACAGACAGACAGACAGACGGACAGAGCCCTCCAAAAAAAATTTCAAAATATCTTTAATGTACAGAATTGGACCTGTTACATTTTTATTATAGTTAAATAGATTACTAGCTGACCAACGCAACGTCGTTTACATCTGCCATTGCCCGTAGCGTAAAAAAAATCCCCTCATTTTTGTAACATTCTTCATTGGTGCTCCGCTCCTATTGGTATGAGCGTGATGATATATAGCCTGTAGCCTTCCTCGATAAATGTACTATCCAACACTGAAAGAATTTTTCAAATCGGATCAGCTCGGAGCAGCAAACAAACTCTTCAGCTTTATAATCTTATATATAACATTCTCGTGTCACAATGTTAGTTACCATACTCCTCTGAAACGGCTGGACCGATTTTTATGAAATTTGGTGTGCATATCGGGTAGGTCTGAGAATCGACCAACATCTATTTTTTATACCCAATTTTTTTTTATGGCAAAACAACGTTTGCCGGATCAGCTAGTATTATATATAATTATTATATAAGTATAGATGTGATTAGAATAATAAAAATCTAGTAGGCAAAAGGGGTATACTATTGAGGGGATAAGATTTTTTTTGTTATTTTGACGGTACTTTTACGGTTTTGTAGCCTGTTTTACATAAAAAATGGAAAGTTATTTTAACGTTGGTTCGTCTTTTAATACAAAATAAGTCTCTTTATTTAGTAAAAGACATAATAGAATACTATAGGTTAATTTTTAAAGACAACTCCCGCACTACGAATATTAGTATACCGCGGTGGACTGTACAAACATACATGAAAGGGATACAAGGAACACCCACTTAGAATAATAATTTGTGAATCACTCAAAGAGTTGTCCCATATAGGGTTTGAACCCACAACACTCAGTGCTGTAGAAAGTAACGTGGCGAACGCTTAAGCCACTACGCCATCCGAGCAGTCTAGATGAAACTGACTAGTAATAGAATTGAGACTTGAAATGACTCATTTCAAAAATAATGCTACTATTTGACATGTTATAATCATATTAAATAAGTAACATAGGCAGCTCTGATAAGATTAGACAAAGGTCATCTTAAGAGATTCTCCGTCGCAATATTTACTTATGAAAGACTATTTAAGCACGCTTGCGTGTTCCAAACGAAGTTAGTACTGTTGTGCTGATCATGTTGTTGACATCAATAGATAATTTAGGTTAAGATTAGTGTTTTGCAGTCCATTACTGAACATAGGCCTCTTCCAATGCATGCTACTTTGATTGGTTTGGACTTTTTACATCCATCTCCTGCCAGCTATCTTGCGAAATTCGTCACTCAATCTGGCCTCTTAGCGTCTTACACTACGTTTCATATACACTCGAGATTTCTTTTACCGCAGTTGTTTGGTCTTCTGCTAATATGGCCAACCCACTGCCACTTAAGGCCCGTATTCACTTTGATTAGTGCGAGTGCAGGTGTGAAGCGTAGGCGATCAACGATTGGTCGACAATACGTGTGAACCGCGAATTCATTGCCCACACGTACTTTCCACCAATCACCGATCACCCGCACTAAGCACCTGCACTCGCACTAAGCAAAGTGAATACAGGCCTTTAGCTCCGGTGGGCTATGTCGATGACCTTAGTTCTGGCTCTTACATACCACGCAACTTTATCATCTATATATATATATAAAAGAGTAAGGTGACTGACTGACTGACTGACAGACTGACTGACTGACTGACTGACATACCCAGAGATCAACGCACAGCCCAAACCGCTGAAGCTAGAATCCTGAAATTTTGCATGTAGGTTCCTTTTATAACGTAAGTGAGCACTAAGAAAGGATTTTTTGAAATTCCACCCCTAAGGGGGTAAATCAGGGGATGAAAGTCTGCGTGAGCTAAGCCGCGTATAAAAGCTAGTCATTTATGAAGTTTATTTTTCTACTAGACGGTAAGTGTTGTAAAATTTTGAAAACTATATCATTAGAAGAAAAATCAAAGCATTTTTGAATATTTTAATGTTGCCTTTGTAAATATAAAATAAATCTATTGTGTTTAACACAAGTACGTAAGTAGTAACATAATATATAAACTATTGAGATTCTTATAAAGTAAAGTAATATTGATTTGAAATATTCAACGTCAAAGTCAACTAGATAAAACAATTCTTATTTATGTAATTAAAAATGAATGTTGCTAAGCGCATAATTTCCAAATAATGTATTAAGCAAATAATCATGAATATAACACTTTATCATTTTATACCCTTAAATCTATAACTATCATTAAATCTGACTTTCATTAGACGGAGACTGTCGTAGTTGTTTTCTGTGCTCGTAGAATAAATAACTGCAAAAGAGATAATTTACCTTATTATTACTGAATATAAGATCTGCAGTAAAACAAAGTACCAAGAAACAACATAAAATTGTGACAAGAAAATGAAAATAGAAAAAATCTACCGTGGGAGAGCCACGCTTCGGTATGAATGGGCCGACTCGACCGGAGTGATACCACGGCCTCACAGAAAACTGTTGTAAAATAGTGCTTGCGGTGTGTTTTACCGAGTGAGTGAGGATACCGCAGGCCCATACCCCAACCCCTATATCCCCCATCCCCCACCTGCATCGCCCCCCCCCCCCCCCCCCAAAGGCTGGCAACGCACTCGTGACGCCTCTGGTGTTGCAGGTGTCCATGGGCCGCGTAATCGCTTACCATCAGGCGATACGTCTGCTCGTTTGCCCACCTATTACATAAAAAAAAATTGTCGACTAATTTAGAAACTTTAAAAAGAAAAAGGTTTCTTTTTAAAGGTTAAGTATTATTGAAATAATACATTAGTTTTAGAACACATTGTTTATCTTACCATAGTACAGCAAGAGCTGGAACCATGAGAAGAGCTCCTACAAGAAACACAGCTCCCGGTAGAACATCCATCGTCGCCGCATACACCTTCGCGTAAAGCGGTATGTATATCAAAGGCGACAAGTTCTCCACTATTCCAATAAGAGAACTTAGTTTACCTAGAAAGTAAACTTAAAATATATTAACACAGTATTTATAGGACTGGCATACTCTATTAGGGTAAAAGTCCCATTAAACATGAAAGAGAAAATCAAATGGAGAAAAAAAATAAAAAAAAATAAGACAGTATTATCATCTCATCTGGATTATGAACAACAATGCTTTCAACTTCATCCCTTTCCTCTTTTCTACCGTAGAAAATTATCTCATATCTGCCTTCTTTTAAATATGGCTCAAAACAAGCTAGCTAGTCCTGACTTACTTTGCAAAATTACGACTAGGAATTTACGTTCTAATAAACCTACTCCACGTACCATATGACTGCCTCGTTGGTCTCGCGGTTGGCGTGTACGACTACTGATCTTCTGGTCTCGGGTTCGTTTCCCGGGTCGGACTAAATGTTTGTATGATCTACAAATATTTGTTTCGGAGTTTGGGTGTTTTCTATGTATGATATGTATGTATTTACAAAAAAAGTATATATGTATTTGTATCAGTTGTCTTAGTACCCATGACACAAGCTCTGCTTAGCTTGGGACTACACGGCATTGTGTAAAAGAAAAGTAAGAAAAAAAAACATTCGTTCGCTAAGTAGATATCTTATCTAATGTTATTTTATTTGCCACAGTAACTATCGATATAATAGCTTCCTACCGCGAGTTTGTA
Source organism: Diaphora mendica (assembly GCA_949125395.1). Classification (NCBI taxonomy): domain Eukaryota; kingdom Metazoa; phylum Arthropoda; class Insecta; order Lepidoptera; family Erebidae; genus Diaphora; species Diaphora mendica. The sequence goes on from OX421316.1 coordinate 25,204,555, forward strand.
GGTTGTTTAATGAGCTAAGCCATTTGGAACGCATTGATTTATTCTACAATAGCAAAAATAATATCAAAAGTATTATATTTCATGAACCAGAACTAGTGTTCTAGTAATCTTCATTGAAGTAGATCATCATCATTGTATCATGATGAATCTGCATTGAGTCTGATTATATTTTACAGCACTGTCATTTTTCTACATGTGGAAGTATTGGCATATAGAGAAGCAACATTTTATGTATTTTGTAAATTAGTCGTAAGCTTCCCGAAAAAATGAAAATAAAATGAATTAAAAATGATATAAAAAATAAATAAAATAAAATAAAAATTATATTCGCCAATTGTAATTCGTGGCATGCGCTCCAGTAGCTGAGGGTAGCTGAGCTACGGTGACTTTAATATGATAACAAGACGTATTTGTAAAAAAATTACCTAATTCATGACCTTCTACCATTTTGGACATAATTGATCGTACAGCTACCATTGAGGTCCCGTTTATTATATCAATCACTGGTCCTGAAATATAAAGTTTATTTTTTTATTGTATTTTATGGATGTATTATTATATATTTTGTGGACAAAGTTGTTGACCAAATTTATCAAAACATTTTTCTATACGTTAAAAGGTATCTTACAGTTTATTAAAATAGTAATCTAAGTTATTCTGAAAATCAGAGGTTTTTGTCTAATTTCTTAACTTTAATAAATACTTTCCAGAAATACTAAACTACATATAGTATCAGTCAATAGCTTACCTATGCAAAATATGAGTCCAGTTTGAGCAAAACAGTAGACAAACAATGCGGCTATTTTGGTCAATATAGCTATGATGCCCAGCATAGAATCGTGCCATCCAAGATACTTAATCAAAAGCAAAATTGCCAACGCCGTGCCTGAAAAATTAATTTATTAATCATTATGTATCGGCTTACTCATATATGGTGATGAGTGTGATGATGCAGTTTTTAACGAAGCTTTAATGTAATAAATTTACTTAAACGTCTTTTCTAAGTAGAGTTCTATGTAAAGCAGTAGACTATTGGACGATGATCAAATTTAAGATAAAATAAAAACCATAAAAGCTAATTTGATATTGCTTACCGAGTAAATTTGTTAATAAATTAAAACTCTGGAACAAGCTATATTGAACTTCATTCCATTGGAATCTGTATCTCACCATCAAATACATAATTGAATTTTCACCTGAAATAGAATTAATGTAAATTAAACAAAGCAAAATTATATAGCTAAGAAAATTAATTCAACATAATATTTGAATGTAGTATTTCATTTGATTCCTCACTCAGTATTTTTCTTTCTTACAAGGTACTTTATGTCATATGTTATGTTTCAAATCTTAATATATGTATAATATTGTCAACAAAAATACTAAACTATTTAATTAGTACCAAAATCGTCACTAGATGGCGTTGATCACTTTTTTTAACTCACGTTATGGTTTCGTTACCAAGCACCATATAAAAGGTTTAAATTATTGTTAATAAATGTCTTCGTCATTAAGAAGGTTGTTTTATTCATGGCCATTCGAACCGGATACATGCCGTGACTGATGCAGTGATCTAGTGAGTGATACGGAGATTGGATATTACAGTGGCGCCATCCTATCGGTGAAAAAGTGACATTAGAGTGCAGTGAACTTAGTGAAGTGGTTAACAGGTAACTAACTAGTGACTGGACAAATTGTAAGTACTTTAATTTCTTAGTAGTGACTAGTGATTCAAGAAACAGTGATATTAACTTAGAAAATTACAAAACTAACTCTCTTGGTGTACGGACTTGTAAAATTTTCGTGTAAAAGTGTACCAGACGGGGAATCCATGCCCGATTTTGCTTATGTTGGAAAAGCACTATTTAAACACTTAGAAAAATTTTGAAGAAAATATATTACCATTAGGAATTTATTACAACTTAGTTCTGAAACTTATACTATTTCTTACAATGGAGTCGTGGATAAGATTACAAGCCGATATAAACAAAAAGATTGAAAGAGGATTTGCAAATTTTAAGAAATCGCCCAAGGAAAGAGTTACGATTACTTATGTAGAAACTAGACTGGAAAGTTTGGAAAAGCAATGGTTATTGTTTGACGATACACATACCAAATTAATAACGGAATGCAAGAGGGAAGAGTATGAGAGGTCTGATTACAATTCGAACGACTTTTATGGTCAGTCTGAGGAACTGTATATTAGCTATAAAATAGCATTAAAAGATATTTTGAAAATTATGACGTCAAACAAGGAAGTTTTATTCGATGAATCTGAAAAAGAGGTGTCACAGAGTGGTGTGAAATTACCTAGGATAGCTATACCAATGTTTTCTGGATATTACGCCCAGTGGACAACATTCAGAGACTTATTTCAAACATTGATTCACAACAATAAGTCACTGGACAATGTACAAAAGCTACACTACTTAAAGAGCTACCTTACTGGAGAAGCCGAGCAACTATTGCGACATCTACCTATAACGAATGATAACTATGTTACTAGTTGGAAGATTTTAGAACATAGATTTGATAATAAGAAGTTTATTACAGATTGTATTTTTAAGAGATTTTTTAGCCAAAAAAGTTTAAGTATTGAATCTTCTAACTGTTTAAAAAGAGCTTTTTGACACTACAAACGAATGCCTTTATGCTTTAAAAAATGAAGGTGTTAATATAGAAAATTGGGACCTTATTGTTATTTACATATTGTGTTCTAAACTTGACAATGAATCTCGTAAACAATGGGAATCTAGAATTTGTAGTTCAACTAACGTATTCCCAACATTAAAACAATTTTTAGAGTTTATAGAACATAGATTCAGGTCACTGGAGTTTTTATGTACTAAAATGGTTAAATCCAGTAGCACTAAATCACATCATGTTGCACAGTGTAACAATGAACGTAAGGTTTCCACTTGTAGTTTTTGTTCAAATAGTAATCATAAAATCGGAAATTGTAAATCATTTGCTAAAGAACAGTTATCATCGCGTCGTAAGTTTGTCCAAACTTCCGGATTATGTTTTAATTGCTTAGGCGCAAATCACTCGGTAATGTCGTGTCGTTTGCCCACCAGGTGTAGAATTTGCCAAAAGAAACATCATTCGTTGCTGCATCCACATATTAATAGCCAACCAACTGTCAACGGCGATGTAATTGACCAACCATTTGCTGCTACCAATGTTGATGAAACTACATCAACATCAAATGACGAGACCCAGCAAAGAAAAATAACAACTTGTTTTTCTAACACTAATTGTCAGGTTGTGTTAGCTACAGCCTTAGTAAAGGCCGAAACTAACACGGGATTGCAAATAACACTGCGATCATTGTTAGATCAAGGATCACAGGCTTCCTTTATCACAGAGTCTTCAGCTCAATTGCTTGGACTGAAAAGGGTAAGTTGTAACAGTGTTGTGTCTGGAGTGGGGGGTGAGGAAAATGCTTCACTCAATTGCAAACAAGCAGTTTATGTGAAACTGCGGTCTCTCCAAGATCCAAGCTTTACTGTAACAGTAAAAACATACGTATTACGTAAACTAACTTCATTGCTTCCTGAGAAGAAAATTGTGGTCAAACTATGGCCTAACTTACCTTTTTTGAAGTTGGCAGATCCAAAATTCAGTACACCAAACAAAATAGACTTGTTACTCGGCGCCGATGTTTACTGTCAAATATTAACTGAGGGATTACTTAGGGGATCCTCAGGAACACTTATAGCACAGAACACTAGGCTCGGTTGGGTCTTATCGGGTAAAGTAATTGAGGATAATGAGAACAATAGTGTGAACTGCAGTAACACTTTTATCACGTTGCATACTAACATTTGCAATGAAAATTTCAATCTTAAAAAGTTTTGGGAGCTCGAGTCTGATAACTTCAGTTTGAGTAAAAATCAGTATACTCCGGAAGAAAGCTTGTGTGAAGATATTTTTAAGACAACCACTGAACGCGATAGTTCTGGAAGGTATATTGTTAAGTTACCATTTAAGGATGAAGATCCAAGCTGTAAATATGGTAATTCCCGTGAGATCGCTGTTAAGAGATTACTGTCTTTGGAAAATCGTTTCAATAAAGTACCAGATTTAAAACCTAAATATGCAGAGGTTTTTTTAGAATACTTAAAGCTAGGGCATATGCAAATAATACCTCAACAGGAAATTAACAAAACAGAAGCAGTATACTTACCTTACCATGAGGTAATTAGAGATGATAAAACCACAACAAAATTTCGGATTGTATTCAATGCTTCTAGTCGCGATAACAGCGGCATTTCATTGAATAGCAATCTTATGGTCGGCCCGACTATTCAAGATGATCTTAGACATATTCTTATGAGATGGAGGCTTCATCGTATTTGCCTGGTTGCTGACATTATTAAGATGTATCGGCAGGTTAAAGTCGCGGATCAAGATGCAGATTATCAACGTGTAGTGTGGAGATCTGACTGCAAAGAAGATATACAACACTTGCGGTTAGGGCGAGTTACTTTTGGTACTGCACCTGCTCCATATCTAGCCGTGAGAACCTTACATCAACTTGTCTACGATGAGGGTGCTCAATATCCGTTAGCATCTAGAAGAGTATTACAAGATTTCTACATGGACGATTTGCTCACTGGGTGCAAAAGTATATCAGAAGGGAAACAAATATTTGCTGAAATGACTAACCTGCTGAGAAAAGGAGGATTTGAACTTCAGAAATGGTCAAGCAATGATGAGCAACTGCATGAAGAAATAAGCGATGGAAGCAAAGCAACAGTTAACAAACTGCAACTACAAGAAAATGAATTAATAAAGATATTGGGACTTACCTGGAATCGACGAACCGATGACTTTGAATACTCCGTCAAGCTACCAGACATCTGTGAACCTATAACAAAACGTAAAGTTATATCTGACATTGCCAAATTATTCGATCCTATGGGATGGATCTCACCAGCAATCATAAAGGCAAAAATTATGATTCAAAAGCTTTGGCTTACAGGAGTGGGATGGGATGATAACCTCCCAAATAAGTTATTAACGGAGTGGATTACTTACCGTGCAGAACTAATTGAACTTACCAAGTGTAGGTTCCCACGATGGATTGACGTTGATGAGAACAGCACATTAGAACTCCATGGGTTCAGTGATGCATCCAGCGAGGCTTATGCAGCGGTAGTTTACATGCGTGTTGTAGACATAACAGGAAACGTTTATGTCCATCTGGTGACCTCTAAAACCAGGGTAGCACCGATAAAACAAGTAACTATACCTAGACTTGAGTTGTGTGGTGCTGTCTTATTGGCTAAACTGCTGCAAGAAGTTTCAGTGGTTTTGAACGTTTCTAAAACTAACATTCGAGGTTGGACTGACTCCACCGTAGTATTGGCGTGGTTAAGCAGTCACCCGACACGTTGGAAAACTTTCATAGCAAATAGAGTCTCAGAGATTCTAAATATTTTGGACAGAGATCAATGGTCGCACGTATCATCTAAAGATAACCCTGCTGATTGTGCGTCACGTGGAATTAATCCTTCAGACCTACATTCTTTTCAATTGTGGAAAACCGGACCATCGTGGCTGCAAGACAGAATTTTAAACTATAATATGAATCAAACGCTGGACACCAATTTAGAAGCAAAGTCAGAGAAAGTCTATCATATTGCCAAGATCGAAGAATTACAATTATGGTATAAATTTTCGTCTCTTCGTAGGTTGGTGAGAGTTTTGGCATATTGTAAAAGGTTTATTAAAAAGTTAAATAATGCCTGTGATCATAACTTACCTGTATGGTTGACTAGCGTTGAATTGAACGAAGCTCTTCTACTTTGTGTTAAGCAATGCCAACAATCGATTTTTCAGCAGGAGATAAGAGACCTGAAAGAGAAGGGGATGGTGAACAGGAAAAGCAAACTTACATCATTGAATCCTTTCTTGGATGATACTGGAATCCTTAGAGTTGGTGGCCGTCTGGAGAGAGCTGAAATCAGAAATGAAATAAAGCATCCAATGATATTACCATCAAAATCACACTTTACCACTTTAATCTTGGAAGAAGCTCATCAAAAAACACTGCATGGTGGACCGCAGCTGATGATTAATTATCTGCGAACAAAGTACTGGATCATTGATGCTAAAAATCAAACAAAACTTACCGTACGGAAATGCGTAGTCTGCGTAAGACAAGCTGCACAGACTAGGAACCAATTAATGGGACATTTACCTCCAGCTCGGCTGTCGCCGATTCGTGCTTTTTATAGGAGTGGAGTTGATTATGCGGGTCCCATTCAGATTAGGACCTCTAAGGGTAGAGGTCACCGATCCTACAAAGGCTATATATGCCTTTTTGTTTGTATGGCTACAAGAGCTATACATCTGGAAGCTGTGAGCGACCTCACATCACAAGGGTTCCTAGCTGCGTTTAAAAGATTTGTCGCCAGACGTGGTCATTGCGCTGATTTGTATAGCGACAATGGAACAAATTTTGTTGGTGCCGCACGCGAACTTCGAAGTTTGTTCGCTCAGGAGAAGTCAAGCTTAACGATAGATATCGCTGAGTGTTTGGCAAACAACGGCACCACTTGGCACTTTATTCCACCCCATGCTCCACATTTTGGTGGACTATGGGAGGCTGGAATAAAGTCCACAAAGCACCACCTAAGGAGAGTTATTGGCAACTCAACACTAACATTTGAAGAGTTATCAACTTTATTGTACCAGGTGGAAGCGTGCCTTAATTCGCGACCACTGTCCCAAATGACTACAAACTCACAAGATCCCACACCCCTTACTCCGGGACATTTTTTAATAGGTGAGCCTCTAATTCTTGTACCTGATGATAATTACGAGAAATCGACCATTTCGTCATTAAAGCGTTGGCAATTAATGCAAAAAATGCTGCAACATTTCTGGAGTCGATGGTCCTGTGAATATTTAAGTCAATTTATGCATCGATACAAATGGGCAAATAAAACCCCTGAGCCAATGATTGGCGATTTAGTGTTAGTCAAAGAGGATGGTCTTCCACCAGCCAAATGGCTTTTAGGTAAAATAACAGCTAAACACCCGGGTTTGGACAATATTACGAGAGTGGTGACTCTTGATTGTAATGGTGTTTCTTTCAAACGACCAACAACTAAATTATGTGTGTTACCTGTAGCTCACTGATTTTAAATACTTGTTTTTAGTATTGTTATTACCAAATTTGAATGTTTTTTCTTTGTTGAATTTCTTTTTTTTGTATTTAAGCCGCCATGACTTGTTAACATACATTTGTTTAAAATATACAGTCCATTTCTCTAGCTATCTGTCAACAAATTTAAGTACCTTTAATTATCTAGATGTTTCAACCATAAAGTTTTGGTCATGGTGGGCGGTAACTATGGACATTTCGTCCATGGTGGGCGGAATGTATAATATTGTCAACAAAAATACTAAACTATTTAATTAGTACCAAAATCGTCACTAGATGGCGTTGATCACTTTTTTTAACTCACGTTATGGTTTCGTTACCAAGCACCATATAAAAGGTTTAAATTATTGTTAATAAATGTCTTCGTCATTAAGAAGGTTGTTTTATTCAATATATATATTTCTTGTGTGCGTGTGTATGTGACTGAACTCCTCCTAAACGACTGGACCAATTTTGATGAAATTTTTTGTGTGTGTTCAAGGGGATCTGGGAATGGTTTAGATTCACAAAAAAGACTGGACCGATTTTGATGAAATTTTTTGTGTGTGTTCAAGGGGATCTGGGAATGGTTTAGATTCACAAAAACGTAAACGATGTTACGTGGGTCATAAATATGGCGGTACGAAGTTCGCCGGATCAGCTAGTAAATAAATAAATATTTCAGACATCTAACACACAACGCCATCTAGTCCCAAGCTAAGCAGAGCTTATGTTATGGGTACTAAACAACTGATATAAATACATATACATTTTTTTTTGTAAATACGTACATATTATACATAGAAAACACCCAAACTCCGAAACAAATATTTGCAGATCATACAAACATTTGGTACGACCCAGGAATCGAATCAGAGACCTCATGCACAGCAGTCGCCTACGCTACCACTGCGCCACCGAGGCAGTTTTGATGATGAAATTATGTTTTATTCATGAATTTCTCTGAATAAAATAGTGAAATTTACTTAAGAATTAAACAACTTATGTATTTTTCCTTGAATGAACCAAAACTAAAGATTCATATCATACTAGAAACTTACAATTCATAAAAAATCGAAGCTTACCATTAATTCTAACCATTATTTCATAATAAACCATCACTTACCGCTCACTGATCCGTATAGTACTACCCCCATAAGTAAGAGGATACTCAAACGGAGCCTTCTGCTCCTAGGAGCCTTCTTGATTAATATTTTAAATGTATCTACCGTATTTGTCATATCAAAGAAACTACGGCATAACTTACACCAGCTCACGTTGCTGTGCTGTAGGAAGCAAAAACGGTTAAAGGTTAAGTATGGTCACTCACCTTGCGAGTGGCGCTAAAATAGCGAAGGGGTTAGATACAATTAAAGACTATTTCACCTGCGAAGTATTAGATCTAGAGTTGCTCCGGTCAGCACTTGCCAAACCGAGTGTCCTTCGAAGCCAAAACAAAGCAGGGGTTTGATTCTACGATACCCGCACAAAAATTTTAGTTGACAATTAACAATTGTGAATCTACACAATAATATCACAAGTGCGTCGGCGCGCTAACAAATGCGGAATATTCGTCAATCAAAACGCGACGCTAATTTTCAAACAAATTCAGTAGTTTTTAATGCAAGGTGACTCGTTATCCAATCCAAGAGACAGTTCAAACATTCAAACTTCATGCCATACACAAGTAAGATTAGGGCAATGTTATTTGAAACCGAAATGGGACGATACAGAGGTCATTCAAACATTATGGCAATGCCAGGAACTTGATTCAGATTCTTTATGTATCTAAAATTTCATGCACATGTGGTTCATATATGCAGACTTAAGGCCACGAAGAATTCTCTTCCCGTTGACTTTTGGGCTTTACATAGAAATATGCAACGTCAGTTCAAAGGTAAAATATTACATGTGGCTTAGTTTTCTGGCTTAGTTTGAAGATGAATATTTTATCTAATTTCAATCACCCAGAATCAAATATTAAAATAAAATACGACTCTTACCTTTTCTTGTTCAGGACTTTTCTTTGGATCGATGATCGAAAAGATGGTGTAGAGTATAGCAATTGCATTCAATAATATAAATATTGCATTTACACCATAGTACCCTAATGCATTTAATGACACTCCACTTAGCGCCCATCCAACGGGCGAGGCAAGTGCTACACAAAAAGCTAAAATGCCGATTCTAAAGGTTCTATCTGCATCAGTAGTAATAGCACTGATGTATGCAAAGCATGTCATCATTATAACACAAAATCCTCCACTTAATCCATCGATAATAGCTCCAGAAATAACAAGAGCTTCTAATGTGGTCTGATAAAAGAAATAAACCTGTATTATGCTGTTAATACCACCAAGTATCTGTCCGGTGATTGGAACGATTAAAAAAAGTTTCCTGTATCCTGTTTTATCAGAAAAAGAACCAATAAGAAGAGCAACTATGCAAGTAATTGTTGCGATTAAATAAGTTCTCCATACAAGAGTGTTTGCCAGAAGTTGTTGTGTTTCTCTTTCATATTCCCTATGAGCCTCACCGTCTTGCCGTATCAATGAATCACAAATTTCTGTGGAGAAGTTTAAATTCACTCTACATGCTTTTTCCAACACCAGGTTTAGTGATGCCATAGTTTGCAACGTGGTCGCAGTCATCACTAAATATATACATGGTTCTATGGTTATATTTCTATATATATTACAAATTTTCCCTTTGAAACTTGAATCTTCTTTCACTGCTATATCTTGATCGTCTAGTATTGCATGTTCATTATTTTGCTCAAAAATATTGTGTTCGTTATATTTTTCCGTATTAGTATCCATTTTGACTAACATTTTTACCACATTACTTTATTATTAAATTAAAAGTATATACTTGTTTATATCATGAGTATTATAACAGAATGCGTGAAGATTATATATGAAACGAACATTTATAATTGGTGAATAATCTCTGGTGGTAGATTACTGTCGGCTTTGCGATAATATCTCCGATAATGATACTCGTCTAGTTTTTTTGATATTGTTTCATATTTTGTTTATTTATGTTTCTAGTATAAAACATAAATAGTTCTTCATTCATATTTTTTTCGAAATTTACTGCATGCTCAACTGATTTTGTAAGTAGTTTTTTTACAAGTATTAGTCACTTTTCATGCTGCTTTTAGATACATATTTTATTTTAAAAGCATATTTTTTCGCCAACTTCATAAAATAGATCAACAATAAAAACACTAACATCTTTATCCTGGATTAGGTAGACATTTTGTAAACAAGTTGTAACGGGAGTACGGGAATTTTCTGTTGCTGTCAAACAAGAACTGTAGGGATTAAATGAAAAAATTGAGAGTATATCAACATAACAGGTAGAAAGGGTGATCGAAAAGGTTTGTTGCTTACTATAGGATGAATTGGGGCCTTTTGGAAAATATTAATTAGGCCTGTACCATATACATGTACCTCAAATTGGCTACTGCAAAAATCAATCATTTCTTGTTCTTTTCTTTCTTATTCTTCATTACACTAGGCCAAGTTTTATAAAGTTTCATAGGGAATCTGTAATGCTTTTGAGGCTTAGCCGCTGCATCGATTTCAATGAAATATGGCATGGAGATACTTTGATTCTTGAGGGTGGATATAGGTTTCTTCTTTACCGCGATAACCAACAAACACGCGAGCGGAACCGCGGGCTAGGGCTAGTAAGACGGTGACGAAAGAACGGCAAAAGCTAGTAAGACATATAAATTAAAGATATATTATTATTCTGAAATGTGTATATCGTGGAGAACGTTACGAGTATAAAATACTAAATCGTGATTATTGCATTAATTGCAGTGATTGTTGCGGGACGTCGCGGCGTCGCTCTGTGGAACGCACGGTCTTTAGATAGTAGGAACATAACAATACGATTTATATACATGAAGGGGTACCAGGAATTTCTTTCTAGGATACACCTGGCTACTCGGTGCCTGGTACCCGAGACAACGTGTGGTTTTTCATCGATTCGAGTATGACATAACCATAACACACTGGTTGTCCGATGGATTGTGTCCGAGGGGATTTCCTAATGTAAAAGAAATGAATCATAATATAATAGAAAAGCAGAACACATATTATCTACATTGATTATCTGGTTGTCAAACTTCGACCATGAGTCACCAACATTGTTAAACTTTAAAATGTTATCTTTCATTTTATTGACATAACATATTATTAATGTAATAGTACAAAATGAATGTTGATAGTGCCTAGTTGTGGAATATTCTGTTTTTTTTTAGGAATCATTGGTTAAAAATTTCAGTTTTCTGCAAAAGTCGGTCTTCCTTGAGTTGTGAATAAAATTACTTCATATTTTCTATGTAATATGCCAACAACTTAACAACGTATCTAAATTAGAATGAAAATACATCATGTGGGAATAATAAATAAATAAAAATGCGTGGAGTCCCTCAGCGTGGAAGAAGTGAAACTTCGTAATGTGCAACAGTGCTCTCATACCCCCTCCATGGTAGCGTTAAACGTTTAACGCAACCTTGTTGCAAGTCACATAAGAAGTTTCACTTCAATAAAGAAATAAATTAATAAATGTAATTTATACTCTCGATTGTCGGTACTTGATGGAACTTGCCGTAAGGCGAAACCGGTTAGGTGTAAATTTAATTAAAATAGTGGAACTTGTACTTATCTAGTGAATTTAATTCTAGAATATAAATAAATATTTCGGACATCTAACACACAACGCCATCTAGTCCCAAGCTAAGCAGAGCTTGTGTTATGGGTACTAGACAACTGATATAAACACCTATATACTTTGAATGATCGAAGTGTTCATTCCTATGTACGCAAAGTTCTCTAAAAGAAGTACAAATAAATCTCTTTATGTATATTTGTATATAGATATTGAAATTATAGTTTTAAAAGCAATAGCAGAGAAAAAGTATAACCTATTACGGGGATGACAAAATTATTAGTCAATTGGACTGTACCTTAACTTTTTTTTTCATACGAGCCTGCCAAAGTAACTCTACTCTGCCTGATGGAAAGCATGAGCAGAATCCAAGAGTGGTGGTCACCATACTAATTGCGAATGCAGACAATGCAACAATTGTGGCGTGATGATTGATGATTATGCATCATCGGGCCTCCGATCTTGCATTCATCAACGAAACACGACAGCAGAAATGTTATAATTTTAGGTTGAGTCTTCTGTGAGATCATCCCAGTGAATTGACCACCGCGGTTAAACCGGTCATTCATGACGAAATCGTCGTGCTTTAACTACTTTGTACAGATTGTGATATGTTATTACTTAAAAAATAGTGCGCTATCTTATTATATCCTATTTATTACAAAATAAGTCTCTTAATTTATCTTCGCTGAATGGACATTATATTTTCACTCATTTGTCTTTATGATATCATAATAACAATAAGTAAAAGTCAAATAACTCCTCTCGTAAAAAGTATTTAAAAGCAAAAATAGAATATTTAAGGTTTTTTCCGTTCTACGAATATTCCTGTATCTGCGGAGGACTTTACAAACATACATGAAAAGGATACAAAGAACACTTAGACTTAAAGTAATATTAGCGAATCAAAGAGTTACCCCATGTGAAGCTTAAACCCAGAACACTATCCGCATTAGAAAGTGACATGGTGACCGCTAAAGACACTACGCCATCCGAGCAGTCTAGATCAAAGTGAGTAGTAACATAATTAAGAGACTTGCAATGACTCACTTCAAAGATAAAAATAATATTATTATTTGACATGTGATATCCATTTTAAATAACATAGACATTTCTGATTAGATTAGACAAAGGCCACCTCAAGGGATTCTCCGTCGCAATATTTACTTATGAATACACTCGCACTCCAGTGTTCCAAACGAAGCTGTAATTGACATCACTGGACTATTTTTTTGGAGAGAGTTGTATTCAATTTTTGTAATTTTAGTTTATTTTAGAGAGTTACGAAAAACATAATGCAGATATATTACTACTTTTGTATTCCAAGCGAAGTGGGAGTGTGAGCCATAATAAGGTCATCATCTCTCTACCATTTTTCCAACTTTAATTGTGGTCGGTGCAATGAGTTTTCTTTTCTATTCTCCTCTATCACTCTTCAGTTCACTGCTTACTCCCTTCCTGGACAAATCTTCTTTTACATAGTCCACTCATTGTTTATTAAGCCGTCCTCTACTATTATATCCGTTGACTCCTATATTTAAAACTTTCGTTAATACATTTTGCTCATCTCCATGCCTCAAATTCAAATTCATTTATTCAATTAAGACATTAGGTGACATTTATGAACGTTAAATTGAAACTACAGTTAATAAAAATCATAGATCGATACAAACAGATGCCACCGGATGTGCTGTGTCGTCAAGGTAAATTAGGTGAAAAAAATCCACACCATTACCAAAATCTACTGCCTTGTTGTGTCGATCCATAACTTCCAGTTTCCAAAATGCGTACAGTCTTATGAGAAGAATACTGGCAAAGAAACTCATGGCCACCCTTTTAAAAAGTCAGATCTTGAGGTACAATAGTATTATATGAAAGGTTAACAGTATGCAAGTTGTAGCCACCTGAATTTCATTTTATTGAAATGCTCCAAAAGCTAACGTACCAATAAAAACAAAAGTCAATCGCTGACTAGGCCGACCAGTCACCCCAAGCAGCACCCGTTCACGAGTATGACGCATGGACCAGCTAACATCTCCTTCGCCATATCAGAGGGAAAGAAACGACCTGCCCCACGACGACACCGCAAGAAATGACATTTTAGTGAACATGACAAGCCATAGTCGAGATACTGAGAAAGATCACTACTAATCAAATTACCATAATAATCGTTACGCATTACTTTCAACTAACAATGATTTGTTAATAATTTAGCTTAATTATAAGACAAAGATGTTTGTGTGTATCTACCTTCGATCAATAATGTACTGATCGAAGGTATCTATCTAATGACACCTTAAGCCCATGACTGTTTGTCGTTTAGATAATGTTGATCGTATAGTAAAATTATTAAAAAATAAATACAGTAAAACATAGAACATTTTGAAGCCTTCTTGAAGGTGGTTAAATATATAGGTGATCGGTTTGAAACTAAGCATTGTTGCTCATTTTGCGATGTACGTCGGTGCTCATTCAGAACAGATTTTACGGTAATTATCCGAAACAAGTATTACAACCGCAGGTGCCATTGCAAACTGCTTTAATTGTAAAAAATGTTTTTAAAACTACTTTATAAAAAAGTGGTTTTAAAACTACTGAACGATTGAATGAGTAAGTCCAAACTCTTCTTTTTTCAAACTTAGGTTGGGTCGCCATTAAATCTACTCCGATAGGGCTGAAGTTCGACTTTTTAGATAGATACATAGTCTTTATTACAAATAAAGACTAAACATGGTGTACATACATTGCATGCAAGATATTAATAAATAATAACAGTTTCAATCATGTTTGGCCGCATTTATCGGCATACAAATTAGTTTAGATGGTGTATAGGCCGTGCTAGCCTAGCGTTAATCACAATGTCTAAAGGCGCAGCCTCACTAAAAAAAATCTACGTAGAGTAAATTTTACGTAGAGTTACTGCCATCAAACCTCCAGAACCTAACAACTTACTAGGCGATATCGAAGTTCTGTAGAAAGGTTTTTGGCGGAATTTGTAAAGCACCAACTACCCATAACAATTGCTACAGATGTTTCTGATGTGTGCGTGTTTCTGGTTAAGCTTAGCCCGAACGCTTTTAACGAGTGTACTCACTTTCTTAGCTGTAACTATAACAGATACAGTGAGGTTCTTTTGTGTACGAATAGTCCACATAACTGTGAACGTATTGACAAGCCGAATCTATCTTCGTTTTTGGTTTGTAGCTCCACGATATTGGACAAATGTCTCTCGCTTCTACAGCATACATACTTGTAGATGTTTTACTCGATGATTTGAAATAGCCACAATGATAGTGGATTCATTAAATGATGTAATAATCATGTAATATTTGCAATAATCGTTGTCTTAGGGTTCCATAGTGCACTATTTTCTTTGTAGGCTTACGTCTACTGATAGTTCAAAGCGGCATGCAACAACCTTTCCTCTTGCCGTCGACGAGCGAGCGCGGCGATTGTCCTTTGATTCCTGGCTAAAGCCGACTCGCTGCGAGTTGCTCGTGTTGCAGGATCGCAAATTACACACACGCACCATGCAAAATACCAGTATTAAGAACGTATTATCTGATTTGCCTGAGGTTTCGACCAGGTTATACTGGCCGTGGTCACAGGCTGACTGGCTCAGCAGCGCAATCGCGTTAATTCCCGTAATAATAATAATTATTATATCATGGAACGCGAAAGTTTAAAATTTAGTACCAATATTAAGAGTTATGGTTACATGCAAAGTTACGGTTACAGAAATGTAGTAATACAGAATTTACAGACATTTACAGAAATAGTACCTTGTAATATTTAGCTCGCTACTAGAAGCACGCGTACCGCTCGCAGCAGGTTTGTGAACCACGTACACACTACGTTTTTTGGGTACAATACATGCAACGGTTACGGTTACTGCTCGCTAATGAATATCTGGCTTATCAACAATATAAATGCACAGTATCATCATTAGCCCATTGCAGTGCACTGCTAGCATTGATAAAATGTAGACGTTGACAGCGACTTAATATTGTCAACAAGCTCACTAATTTTTACATTGTATTCGAAAATTAAACGAGAGAAGAAGTCCAAAATCGATCAGAGTGGTGTGATAAAGGAGAGAGTTATGACCACCAGTGGATATAATATAAGCAGACAATATTAAAATGTAAAAAGCCAGTAAATAATACTATCCATTTAGTGTAAAGTAAATAAAGCTTTGATTTGGGCAATATTACCTATACTTTGTACTCTGCCATAAAAACCTAATCACTCTGTCTTAATTGATTAAACCACCTGCAACATTCGACAGTATATCAAGAAATTAGGGTGGGAATTCCAATTTTTTTATCAAGCTTGATTAGAATTTATGAATATTTATCATGTATGTGACTAAACTTTTCCTAAATGGCTGAACCGATTTTAGTGAATTTTTTGTGTCTATTCCTGAGGATTCGAGAATGTTTTCGATTCACAATTCGGTAAAAAAAAAAAAACTATTTGTGTACCTAATTGATTCGACCGGCGGCGTTAACTGCGAGTGAAATTATATCGCGGGTAACACCGCGGGGCTCATCTAGTAGTTTTATATTGCCTTCACAATTTCACATTCATAATCCACTGTCTTCAGTGGATTTTGAAGAATTATGAAGACCCTTTGGTAAACAAAATAAAAATGTCTGTAGTAGGTCGTAAGTAAATAGAATATCTGTCTTCTTACAGCATTAAGTGAGTGTAAGAAGTAGTCATTTTAACAGACTATTTAAATTTAATGTCCATGCATCTAAAATATTTTATAATTACACTGTCTATGTAATAAAGAAATAATGAAATGTGTTTTACTACATTATTATCAATTTGCGATTGTACTTGCGGTGACTCATTGTCACTTACTACATTGACGTGACTTATATAATTTCACTACCAAGTAATCCAGACTTATCAAAAGTCGGTTTTTCAAAGCTGTTTTAACGGAATTACTGTTAATGGTCCTAAGACCACTAATAATAATGCCGCTAATTAAAAACAATTTTATGTATGAATTTTCATTCTGAAAGTTTTTAAGTCTATGTATAACTTTTTCAAAGTTATATTGCCTGCCAGATAACCGGGTAAACTAAGAATTACGGAAGCTAAATACAGATATTGTGGATATGCTATGAACGAGTATTGTCGATGCGAAATCCTTATATAAGACCCGATATTATTGTACTAAGGCATGCTACAACTATTAAATTAGTTAGACAAATAGGCAATATTGTACTGATAGAACTTTCTTTTTACAATTTTTCTCATCTTTATACTTTCTCTGGACTTTCAAAAATATTTCAAAACTAATATCATCTAAATGGGACCAGTCGGTATCGAGTTTAAGCCTTTTCAATTATTATTTCAATCACAAAACGATCTAGATCAACAGAGTAAGTTAACTATCATCGGTAGTTAATAGGTAAGCTATTACCTATTAACTACTAAATTCACTCGGTGATTGTTTCGAATCACCGAGTGAAACTGGACTATGAGCCTATATATAGATCTATATTTATTTTATATTCTTGTATATATATATATACAAGAATTGCTTTTATACATAATTATGTATAAGATTTATATTTCATTTTAAATTAATCATCTCTTTCCTAGACTTTATTATTCCCAGTGTTCTAACTCTGTTCTATTTATATACTATTCATACTATATGTATGTCGGTACACACCCTATTTGGTTTGAATATTTGTAAAATGTTTCAAGATAATCCTATGTTATTAGTACTGTTACTCATTAAATGTTACCCATTACGTTCCTTTTTAAAATAAAATCTATACAAATAAATAAAATTGAAGTGTTTGTTTGTAATTTCAAATAAAAATCTTTTCACTAAATGTATATGAAAGTATATACGGTATCTACCTAAAAAAATGTCTGTCTGTCGAAGCGGGGATCAGCTAGTCTTTTTTACATAAATATCAATAGTCATAAAACCTTATACTGTTTAAAACTACCTCCCATTAAGTAGTTGATGACAGCTCTTCTAATTTTAAACTAATAAATTATTATTAAATTCATATAAAACAATACAAAATGATTCAAACTCGCAAAACATTAGCACGTCAGGAGGAGGCCAAACTCCAAATGACATTGAAAGAATTAAAAGTTACTAAGGAGAGGTGTGATCAGCTGACGAAAGAAAGAAACGACAGTGAACAAACACTCTTAGATACTTTGCATGAAAATGATAATCTTAGACTTCAGCTGTCTTCATTGCATTTACAAAATGTTGAGATTACCAATGCTCGGGATAGACTACAGCTCCTCGTTGACTCATTCGACACATGCAGGGATGAGTACGAGCAAGCTCTGAAACGCATCAGGGTTTTAGAACGACAACTACATGAAGCACACAGCACCATAACATCATTTGAAGACTTCAAGGACAGGATGGTAGCTGCATCAAATCGGAGTCTGTACGAGGAGCTGGTCGCTCCCAATTCACCATTGGTGGTTAACAACCACAATTCAGCTCTCATTATAGATCTTACAAATGACAACGACTCCTTCAGAGTTAATCATTCTCAAAAAGTTATCAAATGTAGCAAGAATAAATTAAAAAAGTACCTTCGTGTTAAAAAATTATTACAAAAACAAAAAAGCTTATTTATAAACATAAGTTCTTCATAGATAGTGTAGCATTAAATAAGCAGAGGCTGCAATTAATTGATCAGGTTAATATGTACTCCATAGAGATAGATAACATGTCTTCACAATATTTTGATGTTTTCTGATGATGATGATGTTTTATTTTCTGTTTGAAGAGCCCGTGTGTACGGGCTCTTCAAACAGAAATAGAGAAACTTGAAGAGCAACTGAGAACTATCAGTAGTAAATATGAGATTTCTCAAAAACAAAGTAGGGAACAAGTTATGGCTATAGGTAAATTAGTTAATTCATGCAATTGTAGGAATGATTCATTGTTTTCTGAAAACCACAATGAAACTACTAGTTCTTTGGAAAGTTTGCCTGTAACATATGATCCCAGTATATTGACAACAAATAACAATAATGTAATTAGTATACAGAATGCCAATACAAATATTCAACATCAATACTGTAGCAATAGTAATATAGTAATGTTTAGCGATGAATTTGGGGAAGGGGGTTACTGAAGGGGAAATGAAAACATAAACAAACTTAAATTTTTCTTTGAAAAACTTTCTTGTTTAAATGTTAAAAAAATAATTTTGTTTGCCTTTCCTTACTGTAAGGGCTTGCCACAGACGGAAAATAATATTAGATTTAAATACAATATTAAATTACAAACAATGACATATTATAATGATAAATTTGAGTTTATTGACACAAATGCTGTAATTAATAGTAATTATTTTATGACAAAAGATAATTATTATCTTTCTGGATATTTTAGACGACAGATAGCTTCTTCGCTATCCTATTTTATTTTTAAATTAGCCAATACGTTGGCTGTGACTTCTGCTTCTATTGAGCAGATTAATACTAGTTGTAGTATAGTTTTGCCTTTGACATCTACTTCTATTGAGCAGAATAATACTAGTAGTAGTAGTAATATAGTCTTGACTTCGACATCTGCTTCTTCCCTCATCCGCCATACTCACCAGACCTTGCACCTACCGACTATTACTTTTTCCAAAATTTTGATGCGTAGATTGCATGGATGATTACTTCGAATAACAGAAATAAAAAAGTTTGAAAAATAAGTACTTTCACTTATTGTATACAAAACGGCAATTTCATAGATAAAGACCTATTATTTGATAAAATTCTTGAAGATGCATTATTTAGGGCTACACAATGTAATAATACGGTTGTTGTCTGTGGTGACTTTAATATAAATATTTTCGAAAAGTCGAATATAACTGTAAAGTTTTTAACCTTATTGAAGTCATATAATCTATATAACGTTTTCTTTGAACCCACACGTATTACAGCCAGTAGTACCACTTGTATTGACAATATTTTTACAAATGTGAAACCAACTAATAGGTGTATTGTAAATGAGCTAGATTCAGATCATTGCGGGCAGTTCGTTACTTTTACTCGAACAATACCAGAGGTTCAAAGGAAGCGTAATAGTTACGTTCCGATTACGGAGAGCCGCATGAGCCTGTTCAGGAATAATATGGCGGATAAGTTGTTAATATTGCACTATGATAGTGACCCTAATCAAGCTTTCGCTTTGTTATTTAATATGATTAATAATGAATTTAAATTAACTTTTACATCAAAAACACTAACGATTAGTGATCGTGTAGTATTCAGTGACTGGGCCACTGCAGGTATCTATAAAATGAAATGAATGAAATAAAATGAAATGATTTAAAAAATAAAATAAAATCATCTGGAAATAAAATAAAAACCACATGGGAGATTATAAACGCCGAAACCGGAAGGTCCATTGTACGAAATTGTGACTTCCATTTAAAAATTAATAATGTAGATATAAAAGCTGATGTGGAGGTTGCGACTGAGTTTGAACATTTTTTTACCAACATTCCTATTCGAACAACCAAAACTCTCTCGTCATCCTCTTCCTCTGCTTGTTTTTTATTAGAAAATTGTGTAAACCGGTGTGATAGGGGTTTTGAATTTTCAGCCGTTATTATAAATAATGTTATCAAGGCTTTTAAAAGTATAAATGTAAAGAAAACAACTGATTTATGGGGACATTCAGTACATACTATATCTGCAATAATTGATATGATATCTCCATATTTAGCAACTATTTTCAATTCTTGTATCGCATCTGGTGTGTTTCCTGACCTGATCAAACAAAGTAAAGTGATTCCATTGTTCAAATCTGGTAGTAGTTCAGATCCATCTAACTTCCGACCTATCTCAATACTTCCAACATTGAGTAATTTTTTTGAAAAATTGCTTTTAAAAAACCAAATGTTACAACATTTTATTAAGCACAACTTGCTTCATCAAAAACAATTTGGTTTTACTAAAGGTCTTTCAACTACGGACGCGGGCGTGGAATTGCTTAAAAACATATATGGTGCCTGGGAGGATTCAAAGGATGCGTTTGGTATTTTCTGTGACTTGTCTAAGGCTTTCGATTGTGTCCATCATCCTAAACTCATCAGGAAGCTACAATACTACGGAATAATGAATAATGCTCTAAATATTCTAACGTCGTATTTGAATAAGAGGGTTCAAAAAGTTGATATTAATGGTAAAACATCTTCGGGATCCCCGGTAGCAATGGGCGTCCCACAGGGTTCTATTCTAGGGCCATTTCTGTTTCTCATATATATAAATGATCTAGCTTATTATGTAAGTGACAATCATGAGATTGTATTGTTCGCGGATGACACATCCTTAATTTTTAAAGTTAGGCGCCAACTTGACAGTTTTACTGAAGTCAACAGTGCACTCTTGAAAGTGGTACATTAGTTTAATACAAATAAACTTCTCCTTAATGAGAAGAAAACTAAATTCATTAAATTCTCTACACCAAACGTTAGGCATGTTACAACCAATATCCGATCGAATGGACTAGAGTTGGATCCTGTGGAATCTACTGTATTTTTAGGTATTACTTTTGACGCTAAGTTACAATGGGGTCCCCAAATAGAAAAACTATCCGGTGGGCTAAGCTCAGCGGCTTTTGCTGTAAAAAAGATTCGACATTTAACTGATGTTGATACAGCTAGAATAGTTTACTTCAGTTACTTTCATAGCATAATGAGTTACGGTATCCTACTCTGGGGTAACTGTGCAGATATTAATGCCATATTTGTTTTACAAAAAACGCGCCGTACGAGCCATTTATAAATTAGGCCCTCGAGTTTCTCACCGTTCAAAATTTAAAGAGATAAATATTCTGACTGTATCTTCACAATATATATACGAAAATTTAGTTTATGTTGAAAAAAATATATCAAAGTTTTCTAAAATCAGTGATGTTCATTCAGTAAATACCAGAAACAAACATAATGACTGCCTCGTTGGTCTCGCGGTTGGCGTGTGCGACTGTCGATCATGAGGTCTCGGGTTCGATTCCCGGGTCGGACCAAATGTTTGTATGATCTACAAATATTTGTTTCGGAGTTTGGGTGTTTTCTATGTATAATATGTATGTATTTACAAAAAAAAAGTATTTATGTATTTGTATCAGTTGTATTTTATCCATAACACAAGCTCTGCTTAGCTTGGGACTAGATGGCGTTGTGTGTTATTTATTTATTTATTTTATAATAAATAAATAAATAAATAAATAAATATTTATATATATTTAAATAAATATATATAAATAAATATAAAATATTTAAGATTATTCTTAGTGTTCACGTCACTCGTCTCCACAGAGTAGGCAACTCGTTCATGGGACAATGTATACGCTTTTACAATAAACTCCCTATTGATATTAGGAATTTGCCATTTAAGAAATTTAAGAATACCATAAAATCTAAGTTATCCGCAAAGGGGTATTATACCATAGCAGAATATCTTGATGATAAAACCGCCTGGGATTGAGCTGCCCATTCTGCACATGCTGTTTATTTTGAATTCATTTTAAAATATTGTTATTGTTGACATTTTTTTTTAATTATTTTCTTTACTGATTATTGTCATTGTGACTCAAATTGTAGTTATCGTATTTCTTTTATTGAAATAATGTCTTTTGCATATTGAATGGACTTTAAAAGAGACGGTGATCCCTGAGTTTGTTTCGTCCTTTTCTCTCAGGGCTAGTCCAGTTAGGAAAGGCCGAACTCATCTGCTCAAAAAAAGTTTAACTTGCAAAAGTGTTCATGTAACCTAATTGCAGAATAAATGATTTCATATCATTTCATTTTTAAATATGTAAACTAATAACAGTTCCGAGAATTGCATCTATTGAAACACTCGGTATAAATAAATACTCTAGACATTGTTTTTCACTAACGATATTATTTAAACTGTTCAAAAAATGTAAGAAAGTTAGTTTAATACATATTATGTTGATGTTTTTTTAACATGCTTCAATGTATTCTATATTAACTTTGGTGATTAAGGGTCCGTTCACACAGACCGGCAGAGTTTTGAGTAATTGTTGTGAAGTTTATTTTTGCATGTGCACTTCTTTTGTCATTAAGAATGCTTGAACGCGCTTCGTGTGAAATAATAAGAGCAGCCGACCGGCTCCGATTGCGTGCTCTTTCTCGCTCGCACTAGCGCAGATCTCTTCCAGTCGGTCTATTGGAAATAGTAGGCGGTACCGCTCCGACCAATTCCAAGCCTATATGATCCGGTCTGTGCGAAAAGAAGAAAGCGCGCCGATGCTCTCCAAGCAGGTCTGTGTAAACAGACCCTTAAGCAAGATTCTTACGGACTTATTCTCTAGAGCAGGGGTGGCCAACTTGATTAGACCCAAGATCGACTGTTTACTGATGAAACCTGGTGCGATCTACCAATTACATTTCTTGAAATTTCACACAAAACAATATACTTCATAGTACAATCGATACAATTCGACTGTACGTAGTGTTTTAAACGGTCGCCTCGTCGGTTTCTAATGCACTAAGTATTGTGGGTTTTAAACCCTACATGGGATAACAGTTTATGTAATTCATAAATTATTATGTTTGTAAAGTAACCTGCGAAACAGAATATTTTGATGTATTTAACCGATTTCAAAAAAAGGAGGAGGTTCTCAATTCGACTGTATTTTTTTTATTTATTTTTTGTGTTTATTACCTCATAACTTTCGTTCGGGTGAACTGATTTTGATGATTCTTTTTTTATTTGAAAGCTGGTGCTTTCCGTGTGGTCCCAATTAAGTTTGGTCCAGATTGAAGTCGGTTTTTTTTTGTTAAAACTTGTGATTATTAAAAAAAAATACGGAGATTTTTTTATTTTACTAAAAGGATAAACATAAAACTGAAATGTTTTCTTAGTAACTACTTTTATATTAGTGTGAGCATTGCCTTTGCACATCTGTTAGATTTTTAAAGTCAGGTTTGTAGGTGGAAATTGCCAAAATCAAAAAATCAAATGTATGTGCGTCTGTCAAGCGAGATTGGTTCCTTTTTTTTTTTAAGTAGGGAAATGCTTATTCACATAAATATGTTGAACCAAAACACGAGCGCAGCTGTTCAACACATTTTTTCAGATTTGAATATTGTCGTAGGAAACCAATGAAGGAATCCAGGAATCACCTAAGATGACCTTGCTTTTAGAAATATGTGGAAGCACAGAATAATAATTTCATTTTGAATGATATGTGATTTAATTGAAATGTATCTGCAATTTTTTTGCTATTTCATAGATATCACTATGATCAATAACATTATAAACGGTTTCCTCTCCTATTCGCGTCGTTATCCTCATTACCGAGGGACGTGACTCCCTGGGTGGGGTATGATCTTTCTGCAAGCAACTGTATACCGGACAGTTGCCTCCCACTTGTTTCTTTTCTTGGCCGAATGAAGGGCAACGTGTAGATTGGCGTCCAAGGCTGTTCGGATCTGGTCAGTCCACTTATTTGGACTACTTTCTCTTAGTCTTTTGCCGTCCAGTTTCCCAGTGACCATGAGTTGCTTGATGCCCTTCTTTCCTGGCGATGTGACCAAAGAACTTTTTGTAGGCATATAGAAGAGAGTCGTTAATATTTAGTGCGTGCAAATTAGACAACTTTGTGCTTTGCCTTTGCCTTCCAATGCCAATCGACTTTGCCTTATATTGCCTTAATTTAATTTAACAGACACATTGTCCTACAAATTGTGTGGTACGTTATCCCGGTCCTACACCCAAAAGTTTTTTTCCCTGCTAGACCTGTTACCACAATCGATTTTTTTTGTAAGGTGAAAGGTGGGCACCTCATCAAAATGAAGCCAATTGCGAAAAATTAGCTTGATAGTAATAACTTGTAAAATTTGTTCCGGATATCCCGGACTGTAAGTCGCGAAGAGAAGATAAATAACGTGACGGAATGATACAAGATGATGCCCGCTGCAATTTTATTGGTGATTGCGTTGCGCAGTCTGTTTTGGACCAAAACAACCAAATTTCATTCTCTAAAGAATCATCCTCTCACCCCTAATCGTTTTACTTTCTATCAACAGCATCATCATATCATGTGAATTACTGAATGATAAACAAATTAATGTCGATGCGTACGTATGATATTGTTATCATCCTATAATCCCTAACCGTTAAGGAGTTGTATCTTCCATCATCAGCTCATCATCATAAAATGATGACTACCAGGTGTAAATACTGTAATAGCTTTAAAAAATATATGAAAAACGTAGTACGTACTTAACAAATTTGAAGATTTCCTTCAATTTCCTTAGGATCCCATCATCAGATCCTGATATGGTGGTAATGACCACCTCGGCAGCATAACCTTTCGTATACAAAAATAATTTTCAAAATTGGTACACAATTGACGGAGTAATTAGTGTACATACATAAGAAAAGTACCAATCAAGTTGAGAACCTCCTCCTTTTGGAAGACGTATAAAAAAATAATCATGAATACAACACTTTTTTATTTTATCTACCTTAAATATCTAAAATTATATACACTTTTTTACCCTTAAATCTATAACTATCATTAAATCTGAATTTCATTAGACGGAGACTGTCGTAGTTGTTTTCTGTGCTCGTAGAATAAATAACTGCAAAAGAGATAATTTACCTTATTATTATTGAATATAAGACTTGAAGTAAAAGCAAAGTACCAAGAAACAACATAAAATTGTAACAAGAAAATTAATAAATTAAATAGCTTTTTAAAAACAAGCTTTTACTGGAATGCCTCGAGACGAATCAAACGAGTCCAAACTCGATGATGTTGCAACGTTTCTTTACAGATTTCCTATGGCCACCAACTCCAGCATCAGATCAGCTCCATGTCATTATAATATTGTATTGTCACGCTATATGCTTGCAAAATTTCAGTTAAATCAGTTGAAGATATCTGTTTCAAAATTGAGTTGCAAGATTCCTCTCGGACATACAAGCATACATACATACATTGCAAGTTGATAAAAAGCTTGTAAAACAGAAAATGTCGTCGACTAATTAAGAAACTCTAAGAAGAAATATATTTCTTTTAAAAGGTTAAGTATTATTGAAAAGAATACATTAGTTTTAGAAAAAAAAGTTTATCTTACCATAGTACAGCAAGAACTGGAACCATAAGAAGAGCTCCTACAAGAAACACAGCTCCTGGTAGAACATCCATCGTGGCAGCATACACCTTCGCGTAAAGCGGTATGTATATCAAAGGTGACAAGTTCTCTACTATTCCAATTAGAGAACTGAGTTTACCTGGAAAGTAAATTAAAATATAGGTATAAAGACAGTATTTATGGGACAGGCATACCCTATTAAGGTAAAATTCCCTTAAAAATAATGAGAAAATAAAAATGAAACAGTATTATATTTTCCAAAAGTAACATGTGGCATACAACTCAATACGGCTCAGCTATCCTCACCTACTGGAATGCATATCGTAGCTAAGCAAAGATGACTTTAAATCATATTAAAATGTATTCCTAAAAATCTTACCTATTTCACGCCCTTCTACCATTTTGGACATAATTGATCGTATAGCCACCATTGAGATTCCGTTTATTGTATCAATTACTGGTCCTGAAATAAAAAAATCATTTTATTTGATATGATCAAAATAAAATTGATTTAGAATTAATATCTGAAGTATATTTTTATGTAGGTATGCTTAATATGTGAACAATTGTTTTACCAAATTTGTCAAAACATTTTTCTATATGTTAAATGCAGCTTACAGTATAATATGTTATAGTGAGATTTGTGTCTAATTTCTTAACTTTTATAACTACTTTCCAAAAATACAAAATTACATAAAGTATCAGTCAAAAGCTTACCTATGTAAAATATGAGTCCAGTTTGAGCAAAACAATAGACAAACAAAGAGGCCATTTTGGTCGATATAGATATTATGCCCAGCATAGAATCGTGCCATCCAAGATATTTAATAAAAAGCAAAATTGCCAACGCCGTACCTGAAAAATAAATTTATTAATTTATGTATCGGCTACTCATACTCATATATGGTTATGTGTGTGATTAAGCAGTTTTAAACGAAGCTTTAAGGTAATAAATTGACTAAAACGTCTTTTCTATAGAGGTCTATGTAAAGCAGTGGGCTATTAGACGATGATCAAATCTATACTTATAATAAAAATGTAACAGGTCCAATTCTATATATAAAGATATTTTTTAATTTTTTTTTTGGAGGGCTCTCTATAATCGATACTGAAGCCAAAACTGTATTTTTTTCTTTTTTTCTGTCTGTCTGTCTGTATCTTGGCCGCGCATGACGCCGAAGCTACTGAATGAATTCAAATGAAACTTAGCATGATTTGAGTTCATACTAGGACAGGACTAGACATAGGATACTTTTTATCGCGATATTCAGCACGGTTTCATGTGGGGAGGGGATCAAAGTCAAAATATGTACATAGTTGTAATTCAATAACACACGGTCCGATTTTATTCATTATTTTTTTGCTAGAAAGAAAAAAATAAAAGATAACGGGAAAAGTTTTTTTTGTCCGCGACTGTACACTGCCTGTGGGAAGCTGAGACAGATATGTAAATATGGCGGTACGAAGTTCGCCGGGTCAGCTAGTTTAAGATAAAATAAAAACAAAAATATTTTTTTATTACTTACCGAGTAAATTTGTTAATATATTAAAACTCTGGAATAAGCTATATTGAACTTGATCCCATTGGAATCTGTATCTCACCATCAAATACATAATTGAATTTTCACCTGAAATAGAATTAATGTAAAATAAACAAAGCAAAATTATATAGCTAAGATAATTCAACATATTTGAATCTAGCATTTCACTTGATTCCTCACTCAGTATTTTTCTTTCTTACGAGGTACTTTGGGCCTATGTTATGTTTCAAATAATGTTTTATTCATGAAGTTCTCTGAATAAAATAATGAAATAAACATAGTAATTAAACAACTTATGTATTTTCTCTTGAATGGACAAAAGTAAAGATTCATAATGTTCGAAACCGATCGTGGTATATGTAGTATAAAATGTCATTTGTAATGGCAACACTAGGTCATGTCAAAGTGACATTTTAGGTTAGGTCAAATGACTTGCTAAGTGGATCGAGGTCTCGAGAAGGACTGCCTTTGGATAAATTAACACGTGCGGACGTGTCCCTTTTTTGGAGAAGGGGGGCAGGGCCTAAGAATTGCTGAATCCTCCCGAACTAGTTTGGTGATTATTATTTGATGTGTTTGATAGTTTTGTGTGCCTGCAGGGGCCTATCAAAATAAAATTGTAAATGTGGCATATCCCTTGGAAATAGAACTCTCTAGAGAACAATCGAATGTGGCCGGTGTCGGGATTGTAATATAGCTTCCAGTGTGATATCGTTGTGGGTACTGTGTCATTGTAAAACGAGGTTTCAGCCGTTCAGAACAGCCCTCGAAGAAATCGGGCGTGTAATACCTACGGAGTCGGGACTCCGTCCTCGACCTTATGTGCTTGGAATTGTAACTCAGAATCCTTTGTGTGGTTAAATGAAGCTAGCATCAACAGAAGTACCTCTCTCCACAGCGAAGACCGAAGAAATCTTAACAACCACAAGGGTGAGTCTACATAAATTTATTACAATAATAGGAAAAATGGGTGTTATCGCCCTAAGTTGACCTACGTTCACCGGTGATCGGTCTACGAGTGTTTATTTTATATCTATGGGCCGTATAAGCCTATTTACAAGGTTTTCCTTCCACTCCAAAGGAACGTAGCACTGGTGGACGGACTAAATACATACTATAAACTCACAATTCATGAAAAAATCGATGCTAACTATTAATTCTAACTGTTATTTCAGAATAAACCATTACTTACCGCTCAGTGATCCGTATAGTACTACCACCATAAGTAAGAGAGTACACAAGCGGAGCCTTCTGCTTTTAGGAGCCTTCTTGATTAATATTTTCAATGTATCTATCGTATTTGTCATATCAAAGAAACTACGGAATAACTTACACCGGCTCACGTTGCTGTGCTGTAGGAGGCAAAAACAGTTCAAATTCGTATATAAGTTAAATTAGACTAAATGAGGTTGTTCATGACCTTATCGTAACCTGACCACCGTGCTGATGATTGAGATTTGATGAAAAGTTGAAAATTGCCTGCGTTAGCTCGGGGCTAAATTTAGGTAAGTATGGTCACTCACCTTGCGAGTAGCGCTAAAATGGCGAAGGGGTTAGATACAATTAAAGAATATTTCAACTGCGCCTATTTTATGGCCTATACTTTTCACTATATCCTCAAAATGATCATTTCTCTGTTCTTCTAATCCAAAGATATATATATCTATATTTTTTTCTTTTTCACGCACTTCCAGATGGGTTATACTTTCCTCCAGGGCCTTATTATTTGTTTCCAAGTAAATGTTTCTGTTCTCCGAAGTTTTTATTTTCTTATATTTCTGTTTTTCCTTTTCCTCTACCAACTGATACTTTTGAGCATAGAAGCTTATGCCCTCTGACATCGCCTCCAGTGTTTTCTTCATGTTGAAGGCTATAATTAGCTTTTCGTTAATCTCTCCTCACAGTTATTCTGGCATTTTTTTCAGTATGCCAACTTCAGAGGTTAAGGCTAGTCTCCGCATCTTAACACGCATTACACTTGCCGTTGCCATCAAATGATTTTATTTTTAGTGCATATTTTGAGTGATATACCCCTTTGCAGTCACCTGTACACCGTGTTATATTTTCTCCTTTCACACGCGCCAGAGATACTTGACACAGTTTACACTGCATCATTTCGTATGGATAGATGCAATACACGACCAAATTAGAAAACAACCAAATTCACGTTATACTATACTGCGCAGTTGAAATGGTTCTTAATTGTATCTTGCACCTGACCCTTTGTTCCTTTTAGCGACATTTGCAAGGTGAGTGGCAATACTTAACCTTCAAATTTTGAGTCTCCGCGCTCAGCACATTTTGGTAGCATGAACGTGGACTTAACCTAATGGGCATTAATGTTGGGTT
This sequence comes from Diaphora mendica, assembly GCA_949125395.1. Taxonomy (NCBI): domain Eukaryota; kingdom Metazoa; phylum Arthropoda; class Insecta; order Lepidoptera; family Erebidae; genus Diaphora; species Diaphora mendica. The sequence goes on from OX421316.1 coordinate 25,234,419, forward strand.
GAACTTATGATAATATCAGTTTCACAAACAAACCAAATAATCCAACAAGTAAATACAGGTGACCCTATAAGTAACAACAATAAACCAAATTACCCATTGCAATAGTAAATTCTCAATATAATAAAAAAAAAATAAGCAAAGTCGGGTGACTTAACTAGTTTACCATCAAATTCACTAAATTAAAAGAATTAACCTTAGTAATACACAACAACATTAATTCACCAAACAATTTATTTATATAATATCAAGATTAAGTCAAAACAGGCAAAGTCGGGGCAAACTGGCTAGTTAATGACCAAGCATCCAACACATTACCAAGTGAGATGGACAAACTCGAGCGTGTCAGATATTGATGGCATCCATGTCCTACGTATTTTTAATAATGTACGTATGTTAATATGACATGAAATGCGCGAGCAAAATTCGTCAATCAAAACGCGACGCTAATTTTCAAACAAATTCAATAGTTTTCAATGCAAGGTGACTCGTAATCAAATCCAAGAGACAGTTCAAGTATCAATCACCCAATCACCCAGAATCAAATATTAAAATAAAATATGATTCTTACCTCTTCTTGTTCAGGACTTTTCCTTGGATCGATGATCGAAAAGATGGTGTAAAGTATAGCAATTGCATTCAATAATATGAATATCGCATTTACACCATAGTATCCCAATGCATTTAATGACACCCCACTTAGCGCCCATCCAAGGGGCGAGGCAAGTGAAACACAAAAGGCTAGAACACCAACCCTAAAGGTTCTATCTTCCTCAGTAGTAATAGCACTGATGTATGCAAAACATGTCATGAATATAATAGAATATCCTCCACTTAGTCCATCAATAATAGCTCCAGATAGAACAAGAGCTTCTAATGTGGTCTGATAAAAGAAATACACATGTATTATGCTGTTAATACCACCAAGTATGAGTCCGGTTATTGGAACGATCAAAAAAAGTTTCCTATATCCTGTTTTATCAGAGAAGGAACCTATAAGAAGAGCAACAATGCACGTAATAGTTGCGGTTAAATAAGTTCTCCATACAAGAGTGTTTGCCAGAAGTTGTTGTGTTTCTCTTTCATAATCACTATGAGCCTCACCGTCTTGCCGTATCAAAGAATCACAAATTTCTGTGGAGATGTTTAAATTCACTCTACATGCTTTTTCCAACCCTAGATTTTGTGATGCCATAGTATGCAACGTGGTCGCAGTCATCACTAAACATATACATGGTTCTATGGTTATATTTCTATATACATTACAAATTTTCCATTTGAAACTTGAATCTTCTTTTACTACTACATCTTGATCGTTTAGTCTTGCATGTTCATTAATTTGATCAAAATTGTTATGTTCATTGTCATTTTCCGTATTAGTATCAATTTTGACTGACATTTTAGCACATTACTTTCCTATTAAATTAAAAGTATATACTTGTTTATATCATGAGTATTGTGAACGACTGCGTGAAGATTTCATTTGAAACCAGCATTTATAATTGGTGACTAATCTCTTGTGGTAGATTACTGTCGGCTTTGCGATAATATCTCCGATAACGATACTCGTGTAGTTTTTTTGATATTGCTTCATATTTTGTTTATTTGTGTTTTAAACTAGTTACTTAGTTTTTTTGAATTAAAACTTACTTCTTCATTATTTTTTTCCGAAATTTACTGCGTCCTCAACTGTCTTTGTAAGTAGTTTTTTTTACAAGTTTTAGGGTCACTTTTCATGCTGCTTTTAGATAATTATATTTTAGATAATAATAAATGTATATTTCTTCACCAACTAAGTACCTAAATTTCTAAAGATTGCTACTTCTTAAAGTAAATATATCAACATGAAAAACACTAACGCCTTTATCCTAGGAGAGGTAGACAGTTGAATATTTTTAAAATAATATTTTGTAAGCAAGTTGTAACGGGACGTGTACATTGCTGGCAAACAATGACTTGTAGGTATTAAATTCAAAAGTTGAGAGTATATCAACGGAACAAGTAGACAGGGTGATAGAAAATGAATTTCGCTTACTGTAGGATGAATTGGGGCCTTTAGGGAAAAGGTTTATTAGGCCTGTGTCATATACATGTACCTAAAAATGGCTACTGCAAAAAATCAATCATTTTATTCCTCATTACGGGCTCCCACACATAACTGCGATACGATGCGGCGTTAAGATCATGCAGTGCATTCGTGCGAGCTCGCAGATATTTGCGATGCGTTGTAAATTCGCAGTTTTGTGTGGGAGCCCTACACTAGGCCACGTTCGGTTTGTAAAGTTTCATACGGAATCTGTAATGCTTTTGAGGCTAAGCTGCTGCATCGATTTCAATGAAATATGGCATGGAGATACTTTGATTCTTGAGGATGGATACAGGTTTCTTCTTTACCGCGATAACTAACATACACGCGAGTGGAACCGCGGGCAAAAGCTAGTAAGACATATAGATTAAAGATACACTATATTATTGTTCTGAAATGTGTATTTCGTGGAGACTGTTACAAGTAAAAAATACTAAATCGTGTTTATTGCATTAATTGCAGTGACTGTTGTGGGACGACACTCTGTGGAACGCACGGTCTTTGCATCGAGCACAAAAGGCAATGTAGTAGTAAGTGCGAATCAAGTTGCAAATTATACCAGTTGTACTATTTATTTAATATAATATTTTATATATAAATTTATTTTTATCAAAAACATCAATAAAACTAAAATGTAAATACTTACCGATGAAATGTTATCACTTGATTAGTGTTATTTCACGTAGTTGACGCCCGCGCTTGCTGCGACAAAGGTTCGAGGGTAACTAATCGTAATATCGCGCGCTGGTGGCATCCGAGTCACCAGCGCGGCGACAAGTTCACACGCACATACCACTTCTATTACCTTATTTAGATTTCTGTGCTTGTAATAAATACCCAAGATTTTCCTAAATTCGTTCAGTTGGTTGTTCTTTAGCTAAACTATTATCATCAGTCGTAGCCAATGTTCCAAAGGAGCGGCCCTAAAACCGACCCCTGCGGAACACCGCACGACATTTCACGTCGACCGAGACTGGTTCTACTCGAGTAAACAATTATTTTTTTCTGAAAAATACGCCCCGACTATGCGGCGGAGGTAGAGAGGCACTCGGTGATACACTAGTGCCTCTCTAGGGCAAAGTGCTGAACGCGTTAGCGATGTCTCACCGCAGTCTCCGCCAACACCACTTCGCCCCGGGAAACTGCTTCCTCCGCCAGGGCCCTCACACGCATGTTCGTATTCACGGTGGAGCGTCCCTGACAGAACCCATATTGGTTGTAAACCAGATCTGGCTCCGTTCTGAAGAGATACTTGACGAGGCGCCATACAATCACTCTTTCAAAGAGTTTGCACACCTCGTCAAGCAACACTCAGGGCCAGTAGGTGGATGGTGAGTCCACCGGGTACCCCTGCTTTCGGATGAGGACCAGTTTCCTTGTTTTCCACAAGTTCGGAAACTGGCCCTTCTCGAAGCATGCGCTGAACAACCCTCTTAGTTCGGGGTTCGAGAGTGATTTAGATTCACAATTCGGTAAAAAAAATATCAAAAATATATTTGTGTAGCTAATTGTTTCGACCCGCGGCGTTACCTGCGTGTGAAGTAATACAGCGGGTAACACCGGCTCATCTAGTAGTTTAATATTTCCTTCACAATTTCACATTCATAATCCACTGAACATTCCTTTGGTAAACAAAATAAGTATGTCTGTACTCGTAGTAGTGCGTAAGTGTATGGAATATCTGTCTTCTTACAGCATTAAGTGAGTGTAAGAAGTAGTAATTTTAACAGATTATTTTAATTTAGTGTCTATGCATCTAAAATATTTTCTATTTATTTTATAATTACAGATAAGAAGACCTGTTTTACTAAATTACTATCAATTTGCGATTGTACTTGCTATATTCTTACTACATATATTGATGTGACTAATGTAATTTACATGTAACCCAGACTTATCAAAAGTGAGTTTTTCAACGCTGTTTTAGCGGAATTACTGTTAATGGTTATATGACCAATGATACTGATTCCGCTGAAACACTTTTATGTATAAATTTTCGTTCTAAAAGTTTTTAAGTTTAAGAATATTTTTAAACCAAAAAAACCTGGTAAACTTAGTATTACCGAACGCGCGACAATCCAAATATTGTGGGTATACTATGTATTGTCGATTCGAAATCCTTATTTAGGACCTGATTTTATTGTACTGAAGCATGCTATGACTATCAGATTGGTTAGACAAACAGGAAATATTGTACTGACAGAACTTTCTGTTTACAATTTTACTCAACATTTAAACTTTCTCTGGATTCTTAAGAATATTTCACGACTAGTATTATCTAAACGGGACCAGTCGGTGTCGAGTTTAAGCCTTTTCAATTTATTTTTATATGCTTTATAGAATTGATATTGAATAACACGATTGTAATCTTTGCCACCAGAAGATAATCTCTCATAGGGCTGGGTTATTAGATGATATCTGATTATATTTGTAGGTAACACATTAAGTACTAATGTAAAATAAACCGCTATTATACATCTCACAATTTTCAATATAGTACCGTTATTTGAATTTAGCGCATGTGCATACACTAAGTCATGAATTATTGCTAAATGTTTTCAAAAATCATGACTAAATATTAAAAGATGGTAACGATTTTGAAACAATTAAAAAAACTTTTTCATCCCCGTGATTAAATGTTAGAATCCTTAGCTTGCTCGGTCATCAATTGAGCAAGCGGTTAAAAAGCAACTTTGCACTCTTGTATAACAAATAACTATTGTTTTTGATGACACATGACGGGTGGAAAAGTCATATAGATCTCTGTCAGATACGGCGTTCAGTAATTCAAGGCTCCTTATTGCTACATTATCATATTGCGTATGTGACGTTTCCACTATACAACCAACCCGACGGCCAGCATCAGACGTTCTAGGGAGGACCCTACTTATTTCATCGAAATTCAAATGTTACTATGCCTAATATGGTACTATCCCTGAACAAGTTGCAAGTTTCCTCTACCAATCGCACTAATCACGTCAACGACTGATGTCATTGCCCATCGTCACGTTTCATTCTATGCAATGATTCATACACATTTTTTTTTTTTTTTTTTTTATCAATAAATGTGTAACGATAGAAAGTTTTTCCTGCAGATAACCACATGTTATGATGATATAAAATGTTACGTAACCAAAACATACAGATAATATAATATGATACAGTTATGTATCATATATTATCAGGTACTGCTTAAAGCTACTTGATCATGTAACGTACGTAACACGTGTTTTGAGTCACTGCTTTATTTGTTTAAGTACAATTCTTTCAGGTAAAATTTTTTTTTCATCTCTTCTATCATTGAAACATAATAATAAACTTTTGCAAAGTTGTTTAGTTACTCCATCTCATTGTGGAAACTACCTCTCGCCCTTCTCAGGTTACAATTAAACGCGATTTTTTCTGTATATTTCTTATAGTTTCCTTTCTCTATTGTCCTGAGTAGATAAATTTTAATATTTTATTTCATTTTTTTTTTTATGGAATAAGCGGGCAAACGAGCAGACGTATCGCCTGATGGTAAGCGATTAACGCCACCCATGGACACCTGCAACACCAGTGGCGTCACAAGTGCGTTCCCGGCCTTTGGGGGATGGGGGGGGGATCAGAGACGGGGGATGGGGAGATAGGGGAAGGGGTTGGGATATGGGCCTCCGGTATCCTCACTCACTCGGTGAAACAGCGCAAGCACTATTTCACACCGGTTTTCTGTGAGGCCGTGGTACCACTCCGGTTGAGCCGGCCCATTCATGCCGAAGCGTGGCTCTCCCACTTGGCGTGTATTGTGGATTAAATCTTGCTGCTGCTTTTGTAAAAATTTAAATAAATTTAGGCTAATTTTGGTGTGAAAGGTGTACTCAAACTTGGGTATTTGGAAGTAGTACTTTTTTAGTCTAAAGGTACCCATACACGTTACGGTATACCTGACAGGTTTACCTGCATAGTTTTACCCGTCAGGTAAGCTAGAGTTGAGTATGTCCTCCACGACATACACATTGCAGTAAACCTGTACAAACTCTCAGTTGAAGCCATGGCTCCGACAGCGGCGACAGCAGAGCTCGATGCTTTAGCGCTAATAGTGTATAGTTTAGTCCTACGTTTGCAACCCAGTTGGCAGTAATTGAATGTGCAAATTGTAAATCGAAGAATATTACTGACGATTCAAAAAATATTTAACTCTTATTCAATTGAAACCATGACTTGTGTGCCATCCTTCGCCATATTACAGGCTCTTTCTAGCTTGGAATCAAACTGACATGTATAAGATGTCTAAACTTAATAATAATAATAAATATTTTGGACATCTAGCACACAACGCCATCTAGTCCCAAGCTAAGCAGGGCTTGTGTTATGGGCACTAGACAACTAATATAAATACATGAATACTTTTTTTGTAAATAGATTACATATTATGCATAGAAAAGACCCAAACTTCGAAACAAATATTTGCAGATCATACAAACATTTGATCCGACCCGGGATTTGAACCCGAGACCTCCTTCATAGCAGTCGCATACGCTACCACTGCCGACCGAGGCAGTCAAAGTTGATATATAAACAACTAGCTGAACGCAGCGGGGCGAATAAATGAAGAACCGCTCGACTGATTTTGTGCAAACTTCACATAAAACATGGTGAGCCCGTTCTTGAGTAATAAAATTACAACGAAAAGTGGCATTGATTTTTATATATATTGATTAATAAATAAAAATTGATATCTAAAAGTTAACACGTGATAACGGTTAGATATAGTATCTATATAGCTCAAATAGGTACCTATAGGTATATTTTATGCAAAAGTTCACATTTATAATTATGAAAGTATATAATATAATTATATAAGTTTCATAATTATGAAATTGATGACGATATATCATCATCATAACGATCCTGCACATCATCAGTCTATTCCAGACACTGCTGCTCATTTCTCTTCCATTGTTCGTTACTTTTTTTTAATGGAGCCTGACAAAGGTACTCCTGCCTGATGGAAAGTATGAGTAGAATCCAAGAGAAGCCAACTTATTCATTGCAAATTCAGATAGTGCAGCATCGTTATCCACACTATAGCGGACAAGTGAGATCTTCGGCTTCTCGCATCTAGCTCTTCCCAGTGATCTTGCGTAGACCGTCACTATATGATAGGTATGTGTCATTTTTATTATATTTACTATGAGTTTATTGATATTGGAATACCTCGTAGCTATGCTTGAGCGACATCTATGCTTGAGGTTTCGGGTTCGATTACCGGATCGGACCAAATGTTTGTATTATATGCAAATGTTTGCTTCAGAGTTTGGGTGTTTTCTATGTGTAATATGCATGTATGTAATATTAATATCAGTTGTCTAGTACCCACAATACAAGCTCTGCTTAGTTTGAGACTAGACAGCATTCTTTCACTTCCCTCCGCGGCTCGCTGCGGTTCACGTGTGACGTCGCGTTTTAATAATTTAAATATTGTTTTTGTGTATCCTTGCGACTGTTACCCGGTTTGTGGGCGGTATAAGGTTGTGTATAGTGTTTCTGACAAATAATCTGTAAGTTTTACGCCTTATAAATACAAATATTGTGTTAGTTTCTTTTACTACGGCTATCGGTAAGTCAATTTATTTTTATTCTTAAAGGTAGGTAGGAGTAATATTTTGTTTGTATTAATTTTCTTTTCGTGTTTTTTTTATTTTGAAGTTGTTTTCTATTGATATTTCTTTTGTCTGGTGTGTCTTTGTTTGGCCATGTCGGTTGTTGGCGAGTTGCCGGATCCCGGTGGTACAAATGAATTTCGAACACCAACCGGAAATAAATTGTTTGGTAGAATGTCGCCATCAAATTTATCGTCAAATGAAAGTAGAACTGGACGAATTAGGGCTTCGGACTTGGGCGAGAGTGTTTCGTCTCTTAGTGGTCGTGATAACTGTGGGGAGTATGATTATTTTGAGTTGGTGTCTCAGGCAACCGAATATTTGGCAAAAATTAACGAATTGGTAAACGATCAGGGGTCGCGAATGAATGTGGGGAATAGGACCGCCATTATGGATGTAACCCAGCGGATTACCGGTATCGTCTCATTGTTGGCAATTAAATCTGCTAGCAATGAAACGAAATTAGCGAATCTCGAGCGCCAGGTGGGGGGTGTCGCCGTTCAACAGCCGGGCTTGACGTACGCGGACAAGCTTAGGCTTCGCTTACCACCTGGATCAGCCCCGTGTCCGGTGTCCGCTGAGGCACGCGTATCTAGGCCGTGTGTTATTGCGTATCCTACTACGGAACGTTCAGCGGACTATGCAACTTCGTCAGCTACAAAAGAAGCTCTCATGAAGGCTATTAAACCTAGCGACGAAGGTTTTCAAATTGTAGGCGTCAAAAAAACCGCAAAGGCAGGCGTCGTGTTGCGGGTCGCAAATCAACGGCAGCTTAAAAAACTAGAAGCAGTAAACGCCATTAAATCTGTAGGCTTACGCTTAGAAAAGCCGAAAGGCCGAAGGCCCCGTATAATTGTAAAAGACGTGCCCGGTTCTATGGAGGATCGTACCTTCCTAACAGCTTTATATCGTCAGAATATCAAGGACGAATTAAAATTAAGCGAAAGCGATTTTTTAAAAACAACCAAAATTGTCAGGCATCGTAAACTGGAAAACGGACGTCAATGGATAGGCTTAGAATTAGAGACAGAGGTTAGGAAACACTTGGCTAGCACAAAAGATAAATTATTTATAGACTGGGCCACATGTAGGTTTATAGACGACTTAGAAGTAGTTCGTTGCTTAAACTGTCAACAATTCGGTCATGTTCAAAAATTTTGCACTATTAAAACTCCTACGTGTGCTAATTGCGCGGCCAGCCACGATACAGGCTTGCCCGGATAAGGACACACCAGATTTTAAACCGAAATGCGCACAATGCAGCCGGTACAAAAAACCATGTGACCATCGATGTGGATCACAAGACTGCTCCACATATAAACTTAAATTAGAGCAGCTAATCCTAAATACTAATTACTGAATAGCTTATACAGTAGTAGTTGTAGTACCTTTTTAATAAAATGGATAATATCTCAATAGGCCAGTTAAATCTTCATAATGATAAAATAGCCACGTCAGAATTAGATCGCTTAGTTTTGGAACAAAAGTTAGACATTGTCCTTATACAAGAGCAATATCAAAACGCTCAATTGCGGAATTATGTAGTACAGCTAGATGGCCGGTCGCGGGCTGGGATATATGTTGCAAGTTCTAATTTTACGGTAACATCTTTGCGTAACCTTATGACGTCACACTGCGCCGTTGCTGAGATCTCATCCTCTACCTGTAGAGTTTACGTAGTGAGCTGTTATTTTCAATTTTCACATCCTATTGATCCTCATCTACATCATTTACGTTTCGTTTTGCGGTTCCTCATAGGACACAAAATTATCATTGGCGCCGATGTCAATGCTTCTTCTACTTTATGGTATGGCAAATTGCGTGCAGCTGACATGGCTCGTCGCTGTGCGGTTGAAGATTTTATTGCGGAAATGAATCTTACTATCCACAATACCCCTGATGCACCACCAACTTTTTGCAGCCCAATGGGTGAGTCTTCTATTGACGTGACGCTTACGCGCGGCGACGTCTCGATATCTGGATGGCGTGTCCTACCGGACGCATCCTGTAGTGATCACCGCTTAATCGTGTACGAATTCATACAAATGGTTGCACAATATCCACAAAGAACTCCTTACAATTTTAGGTATAAAACTAAAGGGGCAAATTGGGCTTTATTTGGTTCACTCTTTGCAGTACATGCCAAAGACTTCAGTCGCAGTGGTCTATCAGCTGAGGAAAGCGCAAACATATTATCAGATACTTTCACATATTGTGCTGATGTTTGTATCGGCCGTGGATCTATCACTAACACTCGTAGATGTGATTGGTGGAATTATAAATTAGTCGAATTACGTAGAATCTATCGGAAAGCTCGTAAAAAACTAAATGACATTAAAAAGCGTAACGTAACAGGAGATATTTACAATAATGCTCTTATTGCTCTTAGAGTTGCCAGGTCTCATTATAGAGCTGCTGTGGAGAAATCAAAGGGAAATTTAATACGTAAACTCGTTGATAAACTCGATAGAGAGGGTCCCTGGTCACCTTTGTATCATGAATTTAAAGCAAATAGATCAATCGACCTTGCATACGTACAGAACATCAAAATTAATAATAGTTATACTACAGGAGTAGAACAAACCACAGAATATCTTTTAGAATCACTTGTGCCTGACGATCGGCCGGAGGATGACACGGATTATCACCGACAAATTAGGCAGTGGGCTATTGAACCACCATTGTCTCCAATGTCTGACTTACCATCTTCAGACGAATTCCTCAGTATTGTTAGGTCATTACCACTAAATAAGGCTTCGGGCGACGATAAAATATCAAACAAAATGATAAAAGAAGCTTGTAAACTTTCGGGTGATACGGTATTAACAGTTTTTAAACGTTGCATTGCGGAAGGAGTATTTCCTAGTGTTTGGCGGTGCGGTAATATTCGAATAATACCAAAAAGCGGCGATAAGCCGCCGGACGATCCTAAATCCTATCGACCCATAACACTGTTACCATCGCTGGGAAAGCTTTTAGACCGTCTTGTAGTACCACGACTTCTACCGGGTGGAGTTAAATTTCATGATAGACAATTCGGCTTTACGTTGGGAAAATCGACAACTGATGCGGTTATATCTGTAAGGAAAACTGTCACCGAGTCAAGTTTTCAATACGTTTTAGGCATCTTCTTAGATATATCTGGCGCCTTTGACAATGCGTGGTGGCCCATGCTATTGCTAAAATTAAAATTAAGAGGTTGCTTTAAAAATATTTATTCCCTTATCTCCTCGTACTTCTTACAAGGTACTACTAAATTGAGACTTGGGCATCATTCTGTGTCGAAGGCGCTTACGATGGGGTGTCCTCAAGGGTCAGTGCTAGGACCATACTTGTGGAACATAGGCTTCGACGATCTTCTGGCAATGCCTGTGCCGTCCGGATGTACCCTGAATGCGTACGCGGACGACGGTTTGTTGTTGATAGAGTCGGATACTAGAGCTTGAGAGGCTGGCCAGTGAATGTTTGGACTTAATATCTCGGTGGGGTGGGCGTAATCGGTTGACGTTTGCACCAAACAAAACCTTCCAGCTACTTCTGAAAGGTAACCTCAAATCACCGCCGTGTATTAAATTTGAAAATGTTACTATTAAAAATGAAACCTCGGTTTGTTATTTGGGATTGGTTTTAGAAAGAAATTTTTCATTTATTGAACATATTAGAACAGTTAATGAAAAGTCTAAAAGAGTTTCTTTGCACTGACGAGGATATCAACTGCGACATGGGGTCTGTCATATAATACACTAAAGATCATATATGGAGCTACTTATTTGGGTTCTATTTGCTATGGTGCTCCTGTATGGGCAGATAGGGCGACTGTAGGTGCTGTCCGTCGCAAACTGTTACAAGGCCAACGACCTGCATTGATTTTCTTGTGCAAGGCATATAGGACGGTTAGCACTGAGGCTTTACCGGTGTTGGCAGGTGTTCTTCCGGTCGATCTCGAGGTGCAAAGACGTGCAGCCATGTACTATTCCACACTACAAAACATGGAATGCGATTTTTTGGGCATACGAGACCGCGGTAAAATCATAAGATTGTTTCAACAAAAATCCAATGTCTATAACGACCTCTTGGATGAATGGCAGAAACGATGGGACGAATCATCTAAGGGGCGCCACCTCTACCAGTTCTTTCCATCTGTTCGCGAAAGGTTGTCAAGGACATGGCTCGAGGTAGATCACTGTGTCGCTCAATTTCTTACAGGCCACGGTAACTTTAAGAGCAAACTATACTCATTTAAATTAGTCGATTCACCATTTTGTCAATGCTCAACACCTGATTCTAGCTGTGAACAGTCGGCTCATCATATCCTCTGGGAATGTAGTCTTTGGTACAATGAACGTAACATGATGCTAAATAGCTTACAAATGACGTCTGGGGTAGTATATTATGGGGATCTTGTGTCAACTGCGGTGAATTTCCGTGCGTTTAAGCGATTCTGCCATACATACTATAGAAATCAAATATAGCTCACTTAGGACCCATAATATTTTTTATCCGTGGTGCTTCCCGGTTTGAAAAAGGCGTCTGCCTATTTTGACTCCATTTTGTCTCCCGCTTTGCTAAGGAGGGAAGTGGACTTATTATATTTCCAACTCCTCCAGTTTTCTTCTGATTAATTTCGTTGCGGGTTCCAAGACAGTTAAATTTTTCCTGGGACTTCCCGAGTGTCATAACTCGGTGTTTTCGTGGGTCACCGCTGTTGATCCTGGTGTACAGGAGTTACAGTGGTGGGCGTGTGGGCGGGATTAGTCCCATTAGACAGCATTGTGTGTTAATAGTCGCAAATATTTTTTTTTTGCTCACTTCTTTTAAAATCGTTTGGTAGCGTAGGATACTATACTATGGCTGGAAACTAACTCGGGATAGTAGGAAGGTACTTTCCTGAATAATTTTCCAGCAAGTAAACAAGTTTAGAGAAGGTGATTATTGATGTTTTTAAAGACTATCGATTTCTGCGGAAACGTACCGTTGGTAGCCTAGGCATAAACGTTAGTCGATGGAAAAGCTATGATCTTCATCGAGATGCTTTTCAGATATCAGTTTCACAACAACTGAAGTAACACAAAGAGAATGTAACAAAAAAACTAGCTATGTAGTTTCGAAGTCATTTTCGAATTACTTTTTGGCAAAGTCCTGTAGTCTTTTCAGTAATTAAAATTCTCCTCCTCTTACTTGTTTCCTCTTCCTCAATATTTTAATTTTTGTTTTAAATGGACAATTCCCACATTATACAAACATACATGTAACGAGCACAAAGAACACCCAGACTGACATTAACAATTTTAGACCTCGCAACGTATTTTCCGATATGGAGTCTGAACGCATAACACTCTTCACAGTAGAAATCAGTGACGCGAGTGCTTAAACCACAACGTCATCTGTGCAGTAACTGTGTACCTATATGTTTCGTATATTTTTTTGTTTGTCATGAATTTGTAATACTAGTTGCTCATTTCCTTCAAATTCGTTACTGGTAGTGTAGGATACTATCACTGAAAAATTACCCTGAAAAGTACGTCTCTCACTATTTATACACATTTTGTGAAGGAGTGTTTTTACATTTTTAAAGAATATCAATGTCTTTTGGTACGCAGCGTTGGTAGACCACGCACAATCTTTGTCAATGGAAACTATAATACCGGGCACAATGGACTGACGATTTAAAGAAAGTGTGCCTGGCAGCGGATGGATCTGGACTGCCCATGCTTGGAATAGTTGGCACTCCTTACCGAAGGCCTTAAGTCAGCAGTAGACGCCGATAGATTGGTTTGAAAATGTCCAAATATGACATACTTTTTATACTGATAGCAGCTTAATATACATAAACTAAAATAAGAGAATGTAATAAGGTAATGTTGAACCTGCCTTGAAAATTCGAAGGGATCATCAGACGTTTTTTTAGTCAAACTTTGCTTAGTATACTTACAGTAATTACACGTGCATACATAAAATTACACCTGTTTTCCCAAAGGAATGACAGAGACATATTAAACGCCTACTTTTCAGCAGTGTTTTAATCGCATGTAATAGGTAGCAAGCCTATTGTCACTAATCGGGATGTGTTTCTTGCCAGAGTCTATTGATCAGCGGGTGCACCGCTTGCAGGTGAGGTTGGCTCGAGGCCCTAAGTTCTTACTGGGAACCCTATGCACTTTGGTTGTTCTAATTACTAATCTAATTAGGATGTTGGACTGCTTAGTGTCAATTCTACTCTTATTGCTGTTTTAATTCGTTTTTGTAAGTTATTGTAATTCAAACACATTAATACCAGGCTACGCCAAATTTATATTTAAGTTAAAATACTGAATAATAAATAGAAACTCTTATTATCATAACACAATTACCTAAAATGGAATTGATATAATGTAATAGGTATTTGTTTGATATGTCACACACTCTTCATACATTCATTACTCATTCAATGTTCTTCCTACTCCCCATCCCTATAACCTGACCTGTCAGTATGACAGAAGTTGTCTGAGCGCCCTCGACTCGAAAGCACTCATTATATCCGCTACTACGAAAACGCACCTACTGGCCCACCCGCATAATAATCAAATATACTTCATACCGCATAGAACCCCAAAATATCCGTGCACAAGTGTTTTTAATTGTTTTGTGTAAATGCATGTGAAAAGAAAACTCAATTAGTGACTTGAAAGTGCATTGTACGACCAGTACCAGCTGAACTATCGAAGAAGCTGAAAAGGTCAGTTCCTACTCCTTATTTGCACTTCCAAGGTCTTGTGGTCCTTCGAGCCGGATTAATCTATTCCATAGAAGTGCAACGTCTGACCGAGAACTCAAGCAAATCATTTTCATGTACTTACAAACAGTGTTGCTTATATTCCCAAAGGCATAAGTTGAGGCCTATAAATTACTTACATAAAAATTTTGATACTGACATTTCGTTGAATTCATAATTCTGACTCACTCTAGAAGACGGCAAACCAAATAGACAAATATCAAAATACATGAGAATGGGCAATCTGGAATAATGTTTCTTAAATAATTCGCTTAGGAAATTCAAATACTGCAACCAAATGAATAAAAATGTAAAATAAGTTACATATATCTTTATTTAAGGCGTCTGCCTATTTTGACTTCATTTTGTTTCCCGCTTTGCCAAGGAGGGAAGTGGGCTTATTATATTTCCAACTCCTCCAGTTTTCTTCTGATTAATTTCGTTGCGGGTTCCAAGACTGTTTAATTTTTCCTGGGACTTCCCGAGTGTCATAACTCGGTGTGTTCGTGGGTCACCGCTGTTGATCCTGGTGTACAGGAGTTACAGTGGTGGGCGTGTGGGCGGGATTAGTCCCATATATCTTTATTTCTGGTATGTTCACTTCATAATACTGATATATTTATTATACTTAATTAGGTCAATATCTTCGATTTTTTAAATAACAGTGATGTGTTACAACATTGAAATACCCGTATTATACCTACTTAAGAGTAAAAAAATGTTCTAAAACTTATTATTCGAGCTCAATAGGAGCTGCTTTTAATTTTCCAACTTGTTTTCTGTGCTCGTAGAACAAATAACTGAAAAGGAAAATCTTATGTTAGAATTTAAAGATCTCATGTCGTATATTAATAAATAATAATAATAAATAATTCGGTAATCTGACATAAAACGCCACCTAGTCCCAAACTAAGAGTGACGTGTAGTACTATGGGTTTTAGACAACTGATATAAATACATATATATTTTAATTATTATTATTACGGGAATTAACGCGATCACTTATTTAAAGGTATTACATACCTCTGATTTGCCTTACGATATAAATAAGTGATCGCGTTAATTCCCGTAAAAATAATTATTATTATATCATGGAACGCGAATGTTTAAAAGTTAGCATATGTATTTTTTTGTAAATACATGCATATTATACATAGACAACACCCAAACTCCGAAACAAATATTTGCAGATCATACAAACATTCGGTCCGACCCGGGCATCGAATCCGAGACCTCAAGTACAGCAGTCGCATACGCTACCACTGCGCCACCGAGGCAGTCAGTTAAATTACTTAACAAGTAATAAATTTGTATTTATAAAATATTCAGCATTCGTGTGTTCGCAGATTCGGAATACGGAGTGTAAATACCCTAATAATCCTGTGTATGGTGTACGAGGCGACTAAGGGAGTTAAGAATGCAGGATAACATCTCTGCAAAGAGAAGAAAAACTTGCAACAAACCTTATACTAACCCATCCGGCCAGGGTGGCAGAAACCCCTTTCCTCCTTCTCCTCAAACCTCTATTCTATGGAGAGCCCTGTGTCCAGCAGAGCACTACTAGAGGCTGTTGATGTGATGTTTTAAAAAGACAAAAGTATAGTACTCCTACCTCAATACAACAATAGCAGGAAGAGTTAAAAGTGCTCCCAACAGGAACACGGCCCCTGGTAGAACGTCCAACGTTGCTGCATAAACTCTCGTGTACATCGGCACGTATAGCAAAGGCATCAGATTCTCCACCATTCCAACAACGGAACTTAGTTTACCTGAAAATATATTATTTCACATTTATAATAATGTACTTAACCTTCTTGATGGCAGAATTTACTAATCCATCCTTCCTTTTCATACCTTATACGCCCAAATAATACACCTCCTTATTTGCTATTATTTACAATTTACCAACAAATATAAAGTGTATGTTTTTTATATATATGGACCTGCAAAAATTACTCTACTCTGCCTGATGGAATGCATATGCAGAATCCAAGAGTGGTGGTTACCATACTCATTGCGAATGCAGACAATGCAGCATAGTGACCCACACCATGGCGGTCTAGTGATGCTTCTGGGTTCTGCATCATTGGGCCTCCAGTCTCGCACTCACCAACGAAACACGACAGCATGAACGCTGTCATTTTACGTTGATTGTCTGTGCGAGGGTAGTACCACCCCGGTCGAGCCGGCTTGTTCGTGCTGAAATCAGCGTGGCTCTACTACCTTGAAAAATATTTATTGGAAAATACATAGGTATGTCTATTTACCAATATATTATATGTTTATTTTTGTATGTATGTACTATGTATGTTAATTAAGAATATAGAGTGTCATCACCAAGGAAACAAACTACGTAGGACACAATATCACTGCAAAGAGAAAGCCTATGGAGGTTTCTTTTCGAAGGTGAGGCCTATGTACAGCAGTGAACTATTGATAATGATGGTGATGATGATTTACTATCATATAGAGTTAAAAGAGAATACATAAATGCCCGATATGTAGTGAACAAAAGGCGGCCTTAATGCCAAAAGCCATTTCTTTGGGCTAATCTTGGGATGGATCAAATGTTTCAGAGAGACAGTGGTAGTTGACTGTGCGCTGTAGAAATTATTGAAGAAGTTGTATTTTTTAGGTAATTTTATAGTTTTGGATTTTTTTATTTTAAATGTAGGTAAGTTGTGGCAACATTAGTAGGTATATAATAAAAATGTTATGTTACGAAGGCACAGCGAACTACGGAGTAACTACTCGCTCGTAATTTCTATTTCATTGGTTGGGTGCCTAGATCAGGTTACCTGATCAGATACCTGCCTTTGCATTTGAGGAACACAAGATCCACTTATTAACAAAATATTAATTGACCACGTTAAATATGTTAATAACCCATATTTTGGTTAATTTTGCGCTACTTGTGAGAATAGACGTCCAACGAGTGAGCTGGTGAGCGAAACTCATAAAAATAGATCTGTTAAAATTCGTTATAAAAATCTTACCTAATTCCTCCAATTCCACCAGCTTAGACATTATGGCCCGCATAGAAAATAGTGCAGTTCCATTCATTATATCAATTACTGGCCCTGAAATCATAAATTAAGTATATTTAAATTAAAATTTATGTAAATGAGACTCGACCATCGGACAGAAGAAATTATTGTGTTTTAATCACACATTTACTTGACGTCGGACGAAGTCGCGGGCACAGTTAGCAGTATCATGTTTATACTTATATATTGTTGGCTCTCTTCGAATTCAATATCTTAAATGACTCCTACGATAATATGTTTATTGCTATGCTTTAAAAACCAGAAATGATGTAAACCATGTACGTGATTCGATACCTATTACAGTCTGCAATAAACAGATAAAAATTCATAAAAAATTAATTGGTCATTCCTTTATGGTTATGTTATGCAATCACACTATTTTTTTTCCATTCTATAACTCTTCTATTTCATAGAGCCGGCACTTTCTTAATTCGGACATATTAACAGAATAGTGCAATTAATGAGAGATTCAAATTCTTGTGTTCTACTTTATATACTATAGATTTAGAACAAAATTTTGAATGAATAATATTTAGTCCGGGATCCCCGGAACCAATTTTACAAATTATTACTATCAAGCAAATTTTTCGTGAGTGTTTTTGTAGTGTATGTGTCTATGGTCAGTCACTTCACTAGTAACGCATTCATTCATTGAATGAAGGAGAAGGAAGCATTAGGTCATCTCTAGGCATGTGCGGTCGCACACAGTTCAGTCAACTGTGAGCAACGGAGGTGAGTGTGCACGTGTACCTCAGAGTCGACAATATAGTATATGGATATACTACAGTTTTCATTTTGATGGGACAATAAACTTTTGAGCGTAAGATCGGGATAACGTACCACGCAATTTGTAGGACAACGTGGCTGTTAAATTATATAAATATTAACTCTAAGGGAACGCTAAATGAAGCCACTCAAAAAAAAATTGCAGGATAGTAATAACTTGTAAAAATGGTTTCGGAGTTCCCGGACTAGCATGGGACTAATCCCGCCCACACGCCCACCACTGTAACTCCTGTACACCAGGATCAACAGCGGTGACCCACGAAAACACCGAGTTATGACACTCGGGAAGTCCCAGGAAAAATTTAACTATCTTGGAACCCGCAACGAAATTAATCAGAAGAAAACTGGAGGAGTTGGAAATATAATAAGTCCACTTCCCTCCTTAGCAAAGCGGGAGACAAAATGGAGTCAAAATAGGCAGACGCCTTTTTCAAACCGGGAAGCACCACGGATAAAAAATATTATGGGTCCTAAGTGAGCTATATTTGATTTCTATAGTATGTATGGCAGAATCGCTTAAACGCACGGAAATTCACCGCAGTTGACACAAGATCCCCATAATATACTACCCCAGACGTCATTTGTAAGCTATTTAGCATCATGTTACGTTCATTGTACCAAAGACTACATTCCCAGAGGATATGATGAGCCGACTGTTCACAGCTAGAATCAGGTGTTGAGCATTGACAAAATGGTGAATCGACTAATTTAAATGAGTATAGTTTGCTCTTAAAGTTACCGTGGCCTGTAAGAAATTGAGCGACACAGTGATCTACCTCGAGCCATGTCCTTGACAACCTTTCGCGAACAGATGGAAAGAACTGGTAGAGGTGGCGCCCCTTAGATGATTCGTCCCATCGTTTCTGCCATTCATCCAAGAGGTCGTTATAGACATTGGATTTTTGTTGAAACAATCTTATGATTTTACCGCGGTCTCGTATGCCCAAAAAATCGCATTCCATGTTTTGTAGTGTGGAATAGTACATGGCTGCACGTCTTTGCACCTCGAGATCGACCGGAAGAACACCTGCCAACACCGGTAAAGCCTCAGTGCTAACCGTCCTATATGCCTTGCACAAGAAAATCAATGCAGGTCGTTGGCCTTGTATCAGTTTGCGACGGACAGCACCTACAGTCGCCCTATCTGCCCATACAGGAGCACCATAGCAAATAGAACCCAAATAAGTAGCTCCATATATGATCTTTAGTGTATTATATGACAGACCCCATGTCGCAGTTGATATCCTCGTCAGTGCAAAGAAACTCTTTTTAGACTTTTCATTAACTGTTCTAATATGTTCAATAAATGAAAAATTTCTTTCTAAAACCAATCCCAAATAACAAACCGAGGTTTTATTTTTAATAGTAACATTTTCAAATTTAATACACGGCGGTGATTTGAGGTTACCTTTCAGAAGTAGCTGGAAGGTTTTGTTTGGTGCAAACGTCAACCGATTACGCCCACCCCACCGAGATATTAAGTCCAAACAT
The DNA here is from genome assembly GCA_949125395.1 of Diaphora mendica. Lineage (NCBI taxonomy): Eukaryota > Metazoa > Arthropoda > Insecta > Lepidoptera > Erebidae > Diaphora > Diaphora mendica. The sequence goes on from OX421316.1 coordinate 25,254,219, forward strand.
TCACCGGCCAGCCTCTCAAGCCCCGTTCTAGTATCCGACTCTATCAATAACAAACCGTCGTCCGCGTACGCATTCAGGGTACATCCGGACGGCACAGGCATTGCCAGAAAATCGTCGAAGCCTATGTTCCACAAGTATGGTCCTAGCACTGACCCTTGAGGACACCCCATCGTAAGCGCCTTCGACACAGAATGATGCCCAAGTCTCAATTTAGTAGTACCTTATAAGAAGTACGAGGAGATAAGGGAATAAATATTTTTAAAGCAACCTCTAATCCGGACTAATTGAATCTAATCTTATAAACACTGTCAAGACGTTTTTTTTTTCTTTGCTTTATATATCGTACCTGGATGACATTATTTTTTACCGACTTCAAAAAAAGAGGAGGTTCTCAATTCGACTGTATTTTTTTTTATTACCTCATAACTTTCAACCGGGTGAACCTATTTTGATGATTCTTTTTTTATTTTAAAGCTGGTGCTTCCCGTGGTCCCATTTCAATTTGGTCCAGATTGAAGTCGATTTTTTTTGGTTAAAATTTGTGATTATTTAAACATGAATCCTAGCTAGATCTATTTATCGCCCCCGAAACCCCCTGCATACTAAATTTTATTAAATCGTTAGAGCCATTTTCAATGATTCAGATTATTTATACAAGAATTGTTCGTTAAAGATATTAGATAGATAAATAGATGTACCGCATTTATGCAATATGTTACAAATTTTATTCGAAGTTCCATTTTACCGGCACAATTAACATGTTAATTCCATATTGTTGTGCTTGAAATAGTAGCGAACATATGTGTTCACTAACTGAGTAAATATGTAATACTAAAAGTGTGTACATTAGATTGTGTATACACGTGATAGTGCAAGTGCTACAATATACTATTTTGGGAACAAATGGCACTATAAAAAATCAGTCACCTTGGCTACATTTGAACGAATTAGACAATTGACCTACCCATGTAGTGTTCAACGCCAATATGAATTGTTTTAAAACCTATATCACGCCGTTTTCCTTGAAAAGGTGGGCAGTGATAATTACCTGGTTCCATTTTGCCAACTACAATTTGAGCCCTATTTTCGTAACACACAAAGCAAATCTACGGAAACTATTGAAATTAATCATTAAATTTGAAAAAAAGAAGGTCAGCGCCCTCTATCCAATCTTTATAACATTGAAATATATATTACAAGGGTCTAATGAATTTCCCGTTAATTTTCTAAGTGATCAAGTGTCCAATCTAGACTAGATGAGACGAGTGGTGTGTAACGAGTCCAGACCTCATAAAAATTCATTTCATTAAATTATAATTTAAAAGGATTTAATGAATTTCAACATGAATAATAAAACTACAACCTAATTAATTAAAAAAAGCGTAATCAGACATCTGAATAATTATAAGTAGGTACTCTTAAAAGAAAGCTTACCTAAATAAAAAAGGGCACCAGTTTGAGCAAATCCGTAGACAAAAGAAGCGGCAATTTTACTTAATGATGATATGATTCCCAGAAGAGAGTCATGCCATCCGAGATGTTTGGCAAGCACCAAAATTGTGAAAGTTGAACCTAAAATACAATAATAAGCAACACTTAAGAACAATCACACGAATGACTTTCATGGACTCTATAAGGATAAACAATGAAATTAAAGAAACTGAACAGAAGAAGGCGTAGGACTTGTTTTCAAGTGGTTTCTTGTTTCAACCTGATGTATCAGCATGACCCACCCTTATATTTATATGCTTCTGAAAGTAATTCATTCTCAGATGCGTCTCTAGCCCGTGAAGCGCCCGTGTGCAATTATTACTCTAGTGCCCTTAAGTAAGCGTAGGGAGCTTCATTAGATCCAACAAAGCACACGTAGTCCTAGGGGTGCTAAGACTGCAGTAGTAGTGCAAAAACTAGTAATTGCAGTAGTTAGACCTTAAATAAATAGGAGCCCAGAAACCCACGTGGATTACACATTGCTGGAACTGTTATTAAAATACCTCTGCTATAATTTTACAACCATTTCATTTCCACAGCGTGTTATTTTTTTAAATCCATTTAAAGTATAAAGAAGTAATAAACAGTTGTGTGCAACTTCTTACCGATAGAATTTATGATTAAGTTGTATGTCTGAAATAAACTGAATTGTACTTCATCCCATTGAAATCTGAATCTTACTGACAAATACATTACGGCTATCTCACCTGAAATATTGAAACAAAAACGATTTAAAGTGACTAGAAGAAACAAACAAATCAAATTTTTACGCATTTAACTAGTAGTGGACTATATTATGTGTATAATAATTACTTTATGGATTCCCCCCCTACCCCCCCCCTCATCCCCCAAAGGCCGGCAACGCACTTGTGACGCTTCTGGTGTTGCAGGTTCCATGGGCGGCGGTAACCGATTACCATCAGGTGATACGGCTGCTCGTTTGCCCGCCTATTCCATAAAAAAAATTAAGGTTTGTTAAACATACATATATATGTAACTCTTTATCCATCCATCCATCATCCGTCAACCAACGACTACTTCCAGAACTGAGTACTTCCTAGACTTTTTGTTGCACACTTTCTTCCCTTTTCACCAAATTACACAGATAGTGAAAAATCGAGAAAAGATACACAAACCCACACATGTTATATTTATGTAGTTAATTTTCTAAATTTTCATTCAAAATTAAATAGGTATACGTTACATCGGTATGTTACCAAAGGATTGACCTTGCCGTCCATGACGTATCGTGACGTAATGCCGTAGACGGTAAGGTCAGCCCAGCCCAGCAGTATAATTACAAATGAATCTGAATCTGCTGGAGGAGAAAATTAACAAATAATAAGCGATTACTTACCCTGCATCGGTCCAAAAATTACAGTAACCACGCCTAAGAGAACACATAAACGTAGTCTTCTGTTATTAGGTGCTTTTCTTACTATTACACGAAGTGTTTCCTTTACGTTTTTTAAATTGAAGAAAATACGCATTAAATGACAACATCCTCGGCTGACGTGCTGTGGACAAAGATGTAGTGAAATTTTCTCCAGTACCTGATAATCTACTATTTTATCGTTTTAAAATAAAAACTTGAGGTTACTCTCAATTCTTTACTTTAAATTGATGTTAAAATTATAATTAATATTACTGTAAAATAATTAGTGTTAAAATCTTTTGCCCGCTTTTTTATTTTAGGTAGCTTGAAATCAACTGAAGTTAATTTAATAAACAATTTAAAAAATAATTAAAGAGAATATATTACTTACTTCTTTCTGTTCAGGACTCCTTTTTGGGTCTTTAAGCACAAAAATGGAATATAAGGCATTGATAGAATGTAAGGTGACAGATATTCCAAACACACCGTAGAATCCTACCAACCTTAATAAAATTCCACTTAATCCCACTCCGATAGGAAGTCCAAAAGTAATACAAAAACCTACTAGACCTATTCTAAATGTTCTATCTTGTAATGAAGTTATAGCACTTATATAGGCGAAGGCTGTCAAAAAAGAAATACACCACCCTCCAGTCAATCCATCAATCATTGCGTCGGAGAAAATTAAAACTTCTAGATTCAGCTGGTAGAAGAAGTACACATTAAATATGTTGTTAATACCAGTAAGTATTTGTCCAATGATTGGAACAATAATGAAAAGTTTCCTGTATCCTGTTATATCAGAAAAAGATCCTACAAAAAGAGCAAGAAGGCAAGGCAACGTTGCTGTTAAATAAGTTCTCCAGGCAAGAGCATTCGCTAATAGTCTCTGTGTGTCTCTTTCATAATCATTGTGAGCCACACCATCTTGAAGTCTTAAGGAATCACAAATTTCCGTAGAGAAGTTTAAATTCACTCTACATGCCTTTTCCAACTGGAGATTTTGCGATGCCATATTAGTTATCATAGTTCCAGTAACTATCAAGAAAATAGATGGTTCCACGGTTATATTTCTAAATACATTGTAAAGTTTATCACAAAAACTTGGGTCCTTTTTTTCTCTGTCTCCTGGATCATCTTCTCTTAGAGGATGTACTTCTGTAGGTTCAACATGGTTGTGATTGTTTAATCCATTTTCAGTGTGAACGGTCATTTTAACACTTTATTTTAATTTAGCGTCTATCTAACTGAAACTCTAATTGACTCTGAGTCTATTTGTTTTATATTACACTATTTATATAACAAACATTATGAGCGTCTATCAAAAGATTTAGTTCGTCACTAATGACTGAGGATTTATTTCAATACGTCATTATCGGTTTGCGATAAATTTATTTAAGGACGCATACTCACTTACTATATCGATATGACTAAAATATATAATGCACTAGTAGTGAATATATTTTATTATCATCCATGCTTATCACACGGAAACACATTTAGAGTAAGACAGATAGGCGACAGAATTCAATCAGAATTTGTTCGCCAGAACTTATTCCATGAAGCATAACAGGTTAACAGGCAAGGCTTGGCGAAAATCTTGACAAAATGTACATACCATAACACAATGATTTATCAATTGCTTCTATCTAATCTACTGATTCGGATTATATTGCGTATTCTTTGGCTTTGTATATTGAAAAATGCTCTAATAATTTTATATTTTTTAAATTTCATTTGATTTTATTCTAAAAAAACATATTGTTCTGAAACTGTACAGCAAGGGATTAAAATAGGTCGAGTAAACTCAACTGACTAAATATATGTCAGTGTAGGTAAGTGAGGATTATTATCCGACTTCGAAAGAAGGAGGGTTATGTTTTTCGAGTGTATGTATGTATATTTCTTTGGCACGCCCTAGAGCCTAAATGGCTTGTCGTATTTTTATGTGAGTGGTGTCAATAAATTCGTCTTAGTCATGAGAGTGACACTGGGTACAACAAAATAAAAAAAATACAAAATAATAATAATAATAATTCATTACTTGTTTTAAAATTTGTTGTAAATTATGTTTAAAATACAAACTTTATCTAAGCAAATCTCTTTAATACTAGTTTTTTCTTCATTTGTCTAAAATTAACTGTACTACTACTAGTTTCTTTTATAAATGTTTTAGAATAGTTTAACACACAATATTCAACACGTATTTAACTTATTTTATACATACAAACCACCAATCTAGCACCCATAGGTAATCTCATATAGGACTGGGTTATCCGATATTATTTGATTGCATTATAAGATAACGCAATCGTAGAAGACGTCACCGTAAATAAATCGATTTCATGCACACCAGAATAATTTAAATAGCTGCACTTTATTAAATATGATTTCCATTTAGACTAGTTGTCTGTCGATGTCACAATCTTATCTTTATATTTTCTCATACGAAAACGAACCAAAAAGAAGGGTCTGTCGGTCTGTCTGTCTGTCTGTCTGTGGCACCATAGCTCCCGAACGGATGAAGCAATTTCAATTTAGTTTTTTTTTGTATGAAAGGTGAGTTACGTGTAAGTGTTCTTAGACATGTTTCATGAAAATCGGTTGAGCCGTTTAAAAGTTATGGGGGTGAAAGTGAAGAAGAGTAACCGAATGTCTGCAAAAATATCATCGAGTGGGGTCTCAAATGAAAGCGCATAACGTGTTTTTTACTTTTTAAAGGGAACTCAGGTTATTATATCGGGTTTTTTTTTTAATTTTGAGAATTTATAGTTATAAAACAATCAACTACACATCTTACTGGGATCAATAGAATCAATTAAAACTACACGGTGTTTCAACATATGTCAGTCTGTCGGTAGGTTTCAGAAGGAAGTCCCTGCAAGCACTGCCTGTATATGGCCACAATTCATGTTAAGAGCGAAGTCAAGCCACTTTCTCAGGGCGGTTGTACTTTTATTGTTATTTTGCTTTGCTTGTTATATTTTAATGTTAAAATTCTATCAAATTAAGATTTTAGTTTCTCGGGTGTCATGTCCCTCCAACACAAAGGGAGGGTCCTCCTACCAGGCGAGGTGATCATGCCTGCCGGACCACTACCCTGGTGTCAGAAGTGGGATGTTGTATATATGTTGATCGGCGCGAGAACTTCTATTGTGCGATTCAGGATCAGTAGTGTTGTGTAGTACTTTACTCCGTAGTTCAGTGTATCCTGGGTAGATGGCGCTGTCATATGTTATTTTTGCCGCTGTATGTCGCCACATTTAAATAAAGCAAAAAAAATGACATTTGGTTGGGTTTTCGCCGCCTCGTTGGTTATTTTGCTTATAACCGAAGATTTTTATACATATACATTATACATGCAGTCTTGGTTGTATCCTAAAGGCAGTAGGTTTAGGGTAAACCCTAACTAACCCTTAAAAGAACTTAGTAAAACGAAGTAATTACAAGTCAAACTCAGTCCAACACACGGCAAGTCTATAGTCAATTGGGATATATTGAGGTTGGGAATATCAGTATAGATGGATTGAATACATAGTAACAATTTTTCCATGTTTGGAGTGCTCAAATATTAGAAATCAAAGTCTTAAAAGTATCAAGTAATGCACCTTTATTTCTTTTATTTATACTTATTAATATTGACTTATACTTATTAATACTGTATTGTCGATTTTCGAAAATAAAGTTATTATAATTAATGGAGAAAAGTTTCCTATAACTTATTATTCGAGTTCAGGAGGTGGCTATTTTAATTTTTCAACTTGCTTTCTGTGCTCGTAGAAGAAATAACTGAAAAAAATATATAAATTTACCATATTAATAAATAAAATTAAAACAAAAACTAAAACTAGTGGTTTAACGGTCACCATGCCGTTTCCTACTTCGCCAAGTGTCGTGGGTTCAAATCCCACGTAGGACAACACTTTGTGTGATCCACAAATTGTTGTTCTGAGTCTGGGTGTTATTTGTGTCCGTTTCATGTATCTTTGTAAAGTCCCCCGCGACACAGGATTTATTCCTAGTGCGGAATTTGTCTTTAAAAAAAAAAAATGTCTCAAAACAATTAAGAAATACTCTTACCCCAGTACAGCAACAGCAGGAATCGTTAAAATTGCTCCCAACAGGAACACGGCCCCCGGTAGAACGTCCAACGTTGCTGCATAAACCCTCGTGTACATTGGCACATATAACAAAGGCATCAGGTTCTCCACCATTCCAACAACGGAACTTAGTTTACCTTAAATAAATAACATATTTAAAAAAAAGGTGAAGTTTGCGCTTGCTTGCGCTGTGTTTCACCGAGTGAGTGAGGATACCGAAGGCCCATACCCCAATCCCCTATCCCTACCTACTCCCCCCCTCCTCCATCCCCAAAAGGCCGGCAACGCACTTATGACGCTTCTGGTGTTGCAGGTGTCCGTGGGCGGCGGTAATCGCTTACTATCAGGCGATACGTCTGCTGGTATATAAATGATATGATAAATAGTCTCTTCACGAAAAGTTACACAATTATATTCTAACACTCTCATTGTAGAATTCTTCGGTAGTGAATGCCAATAGCACTGATTCCCAATTTGAAAATTTTCTGCATTTCTTAAAAACAAAATATATAATAGTTAGTACCTCAAATTAATTCAATATTGATTCAGGCTCTAGCTAACTTCTTGCGGCACGAATAGATCACATATAAGTGAGCTGGTGACTAAACCTAAACTAAATACATCAGCTAAAGATTTGTTATTAAAATTCTTACCTAATTCCTCTAACTCCACCAGCTTAGACATCATTGCCCGCATAGCCAATAGTGCAGTCCCATTCAGTATATCAATCACCGGTCCTGATATCATAAATAAACAATTAGACACATCTCTAACTTGGTCATCCGATCACAAATCAAGCTGTACTATGGTAATTAGACTACTGACAAACTTATATATCACTATATTAATACACACATACGTGTTATAGAAGTTGGTATAATGATACGGAGATGACGTGTTATGGATAAATTACTTTTAGAAAAGGAATAAATAAAGTTTTTAACACATTTATTGTTTCTGGGTGGGATTATAATTACTGTTTTCTCGAGCTAGGAGTCATTTATATGCAGTTCATCATGCAGTTCAGCTTATCGCAGTCCACTGCTGGGCCTATGCAGATCTATATGCAGTTCGTGACATTTGAATATTGAATAGAAAACTTCTTATCCATGGAAAATTTAGGTTTATTACTATTTTGATATATTTTTATCCGACATAACAAAATGAAGATGTTATAAAGTTAGATCCTATTCGCATTTGAAGGATAATTCCACCTCTATGAATGCATGTTGATGAGGAATACACATTAGTCGGTAAAACCTCTAAGTTATTTTAATCATAGTTTCATAGTTAGAAATATAAGTTTCTTCGAACTCAATATCTTTCATAATTTCGAAGATAATTTATTTATAGCTATGAATATAGCATTTAAAAATGATGTAAACAAATTATATGATTCAACAATCATAAAACAGTACAATAAAATATAAGTACGACTATTAATCTGACTTTTTTTAAACCTAGTCATCGTATCTTATGAAGTTATACAGAATTTCATTTTCCTTCTATGACTCTTCTATCAATGAGGGTTGGAACTAGTTTATATAGAGAAGAGTGTAAGTATAGTGGTTAAATAAATAGTAAGTGGATAAATAGACAGGATTACCCAACTTTTGATTTAGTATTTCAAATTCATTATATTAATCGAATGGAATTAAATCCTATCTTTGGACTTAATAATCTGCCCAGCCCTTATTAATACCAGGATTAGTTGGTTTTGCCTATGTAGCGACTGACATCGGAGCTCTGCAACCGAAATCGAAGATTGACTAGTTGTCATTATATTTGAGTACCTCTCGATTACTACTCAGGGGCTATAAAGAATTATAACATCATTGGTTAAAACACCTAAATGTTTTTATGTAATATACATTTTTATTTCATGTGATAAAACGTTATCAACACAATAAAGATCATTTTTTATATTTTTTGTGATTATACTGAATACTATCAGCGGTGTGCCTTTAAAAGTTGAGCGAAAACAATAGAGTAAATAGTGTGTGAACATAAGATTACGAATGTAAACATGTGATAGCACAAATATACCATTTTTGGCTATCCATCCATACCCATAACTAAATAAATCGAATTCTTCGAATACCACTAACTCAGATATTTATTGTCCACGTAGCCAATTATAGGTCTCTAATTAGAAAGGGTTAATATAAGGTTTGTATCAGGTTTGGTCCGGATGTGTTAATAAATAAATTAATAAATATTTCGGACCTCTAACACACAACGCCATCTAGTCCCGAGCTAAGCAGAGCTTGTGTTATGGGTACTAGACAACTGATATAAATACATACATACTTTTTTGCAAATACATACATATTATACATAGAAAACACCCAAACTCCGAAACAAATATTTGCAGATCATACAAAAATTTGATCCGACCCGGGAATCGAACCCGAGACCTTAAGCACAGCAGTCGCATGGGTTACCACTGCGCCACAGAGGCAGTTATAGTCATTTTAAATGTTTTTGCTTTTATTGTGTAATATTTATTTTGTGATTGTTTTATCTTGGCTGCATTTCACCTTTTGTAGTATACTCAACAATCTTATACAGCTATGTTCATAGGCCGATATTATTTATTTTATAACGTGTAACACACACACTAACTTTCATCTTTAAAGGTGTAAGCAGAGGTTTAAACGCTTATATTTTACTAATAAACTGATTAATCTTTACATAAACATTGATAAGAAAGAAAAGTTATTAATTGTATTTAGATTAATATATGTACACCATGTCGGTGCTTTATAAAAACCAAGTTTTTAGAAACAAATATATCGTTAATTAAGGGCCTACCTCCCTTCAGATGCGTAAAAATGGTTGCATTCTAAAGACTACTCCTCCTTAACAGCTGCATCAAAAGATTCGAAAAAAAAATATATTTACTGCAGATTCATGTGCAAGAATATATAGGTTTAATTTTTTACATACGATAAATAGTATTGCCATAAAAAAATATTTAACAACACTCTATTTTGTTCGCTTTTTTGCCTAAAGCTTTTAAACGGCTTTGAAGCAAAAAAATATTTTTACACAGAAATATTGGTGGTTGAATTAGCTATAAACTAGGCATTACTCATATTTAAATCAATCAATATTTTGTAAAGAAAATGATCAATATTGCGATTCCCAAAATTAAAAGTACAGCGGGTCTCTGTGCGGGCGCAGGCGGCAGTCGTGCGTTGGCATTCAGACGGGAAGGCTGTGTCGCTCGCTGCTCTGCTCACGCTATCGACTAACTATGCTTAGACGTTTGTGTTTGTGTAAGTATTTAGGTACTTTCTGGGTTAGTGTGCATTAGAGACTAACTCGCTGCAAAGGACTCAAAGTGATCGTGCGCTTGGATGCTTTTTGATGTTTTGTGCCTCGATGGCGCAGTGGTAGCGTATGCGACTGCAGGCTATGCTTGAGGTCTCGGGTTCGATTCCCGGGTCGGATTAAATATTTGTATGATTTGAAAATATTTATTTCGGTGTTTGACTGTTTTCTATGCATAATATGTATCTACTTAAATATTTACAAAAAAGTAATATATCAGTAGAGAATACGATTAGGAACGCCCTTCACCCATCTGTTTATTAGATGAAAAGTATTATAATATATCATATTTAATATTATATCGCGGGTGGGTTGGCTAAAAATCCCTGTCTGAACTATTATAATATATTTATATATCAAATATTTATATAATTATCATTTATTTATTATCATATTTAAATATTAATATGTGTATCCGTGTATGCATTTTATATAGCATTAATATATTGTTACTTATAAACCGATAAATTAAAGTTTTTCTTCCCTTATCTCTTTTTCTTATTATAATTGTATTATAGGATAGGCACCTGCCTTGTCCCTTACTGAACCAACTCAAGGTTGACTGAGAGATAATACCATGTGGCATAAAGTCCGCCTCGCGCAATTGTAATGCACTATTACCTAAAAACAGACGGACCACATTAACTATAATGGCTTAGATAACTAACTTTGTTAGTTCAAGAGTATAGAGGTCTAACTTGTAAAATACACACACTCACATACAAAGCTTTGAAAATAATAATCAATATATATTTCGGACATCTGACACACAACGTCTATTAGTTTCAAACTAAGTGGAGCTTGTACTATGAAAGCTAGATTGACTGATAGAACAATTATATGCTTTTATTTGTAAATACAAATATATCATACATAGAGAACACCCAAACGAACCTGAGACCTCATGGACAATAGTCGCGTAAGCTATCACTGCACCAACGTACATGTAAAATCTCTACAAATAAAAAAAAATGGAGTGTCTGTTTGTAATATTAAATGAACCGCTTTTAATAAATGCATATGTAGGTATACACGATACATGTACCAAAATAGTTTTTTTACAATTTTTGTCTGTCTGTCTGTTTGTTCCGGGTAATCTCTGCAACGGCTGGACCGATTTTGACGGGACTTTCAGTGATAGGTCGTTACCCGCAGCAAGACGATAGCCGCGGGTAACGCCGCGGGGTTCAGCTAGTTAAAAATAAATTCATGATAATTATCTGTTCGACACGATTTTATTTCAATTTGTAGACATTGCAGGTGACTTCGGAACCTTATTCTATGGGTGACCTGACACGTAACGCATTTACCTGTTTTTAACCGACTTCAAAAAAAAGGAGGAGGTTTCTCAATTCGACCGTATACATATTTTTTTTTATGTGTGTTCGTCTTCGTCGTTTATGAACCGATTTTGATGATTATTTTTTTAATGGAAAGGAGATATCCCAACGGTGGTACCATGATAAGGACACTAAGATCTGATTATGGCATCCAAGAGAAATCGAGTTGAACCTTGAAGTCGGTTTTATTTTGTTAAAATTTTACTTGTTAATTTATTTAAACATGCTAGAAGTTTTCAGAAATATGATAATTTTTACTTTTTTCTACAAAAGGTAAAATGAATTAATTTATTTTACCAGATTTCTTACCTCTCTTATCAAATATGTATAGTTGGATCGGTATTTCGAATTCTATATGGTTTTTAGTCTAATTTAACATACTTTTTCGTATTACCTACCTATGATAAAATGTGTTAATTTTAAATCTTACTAAACTTTTAGAAATACCCCTTTTTTATGTTAACATTATAACCATTTGTAATTATGTTTTGAAGTTAAGGCAAAAACGTCAGACAAGCGCGCATGTCTGTCTCGCTCCCTAGTCTTTGATCATCGTTTTGAAGTAGCGCGTGCGGTACGGAGATATGAATGTGTGCGGTGCAGACATGATAGTATGCGTTTAGCTCCGCCCAGACGCTCAAGGTTATTGAGGCTACTATACGCCTTAATTAAAAGTAACTTTCTGTATCCTGAGGGCTTCGTAGTATCACGTTGTGGTTGTATTGATGAAAAATGAGGATTAAGCGGATAAAAAATCGGTCAAATGGGAGTTATTATTAATAATATCTAGAAAAAAACGGCAAAAAAATCACATTTGTTGTAGGGAAGCCGACTTAAAATTTTATTTTATTCTGTGTTTAGTATTTGTTGTTATAGCGGCAATATAAATACATCATCTGTAAAAATTTCAACTGTCTAACTATTACGCTTCATGAGATATAGCCTGGTGTCAGACTTACAGACAATCCCGTTTTATCCTTTGGGTACGGAACCCTAAAAATAGATAGAAACAATAATTGGGTCCATACTGAGTCCAAATAGTCTAAAATATACACAAAACGAATAAGCATATTTAGATTTAAATGAAAACCTCTTTATATATTAAAGAAAATGAAATTAAAAGATTAGACTACTTACATGTCAAAAGTATAAAAAGTTAAATCTGACTCTTCTATGTATTTTATTGCAGACTAGCTGTTGCCCGCGGCTCCACCCGCGTGTATGTCGATAAATGAAGAACCGCTCGACCGATTTTGTGCAAACTTCACATAAACCATCTACATACTACTACTAAATAGTCCGAACAAAGCCTAAACATTTGGTTTGGATAGGTGAGCCCGTTCTTGAGTTATAAAATTACAACGAAAAGTGGCATTGATTTTTATATATTTTTTTTTCTAACTGTTTATAAAAAGCTCACCTAAGTAAAATACAACACCACTTTGAGCAAATCCATAGACAAAAGCAGCAGCTATTTTACTTATTGATGATATGATTCCCAGTAGAGAATCATGCCAATCGAGATGTCTGGCAAGCACCAAAATTGTGAACGTCGTACCTGAAATACAAATATAATTATTGTAATTGTATAAGTAATCCATAACATTCAAACAATGCAACTAAAGGAACCTAACAGAAGGGTTCAGACAGAAAGCAGTAATAGTTAACATAATGGACCGCTAAGGCGTCGGACTCTTTACCAACTGCTTTTGAATTTGTTTGGGCACCCTGGTTAAAATTAATTATATCGCCTCCATCTTAACATGTACCATCTCAAAGGACGACCTGAATTGTCCTCTATTCCCATTACAATATTGTTGCTCTCCAAATCAACATTTATATAATTGATTTGATGAATTAGGATGAATTATTAGAATTAGGATTAGGATGAATGTAACTCCATAGAATTTGATGCCGTGTATCGATGCCTTAATAAGTGTATCGCGTCTATTTAGTTCGCTCTCAGGATTGCGGAGGTCCGATGCCAGTCGCTTCGTGGAAAAACTGATATTCAGGTAAAGCCGGTTAAACTAGTAGCCGACCACAAATAATTTTGGGAATAATAAAAGACTACATATATAAGTCTATATGACGTTTAGTAAAAAGAGATGATTTGACTTGACAGTAATCTGTAATCTGACTTAGTTGACAGTAATCTAACTTTCTAGAATAGGGTAGACCTTATCCTAATAAGTGTTACCTTACCCATGTTGATTGTAAAAACTTTACGAAATATTGTTGCAAAAATAATAAAAATATTTTATTTCTAAGTTACGTATGTTTATTAGTAATAGTTATAGAAGGAGTCTGGGAAAGGGCTTACCAATAAAATTTATGATTAAGTTGAAAGTCTGGAATACGGTGTATTGTATTTCATTCCATTGAAATCTGAATCTTACCGACAAATACATAATGGATAGTTCACCTGAAATATTTTAAATAGATATAAGTCAAGTAGTAGTATAAGTAGGAAGTATCTTTTTTAATTACTAGCCTTATTAGCTGACACGGCGAACTTCATACCGCCATATTTAGATATCTGTCTGAGCTTCCCACAGCCAGTGTACAGTCGCGGACAATAAAAAATCACTTTTTCGTTCTACCAAAAAATTGTGAATGAAATCGGACTATGTGTTATTGAATTACAACTAAGTACATATTTTGACTTTCATCCCCTCTCTCCAGGAAACAGTGCTGAATTTCCGGATAAAAAGTATCCTATGTCCTACCTCGTAGTATGAACTCAAATCATACCAAGTTTCGTTAGAATCCGTTCAGTAGTTTCGGCGTCATGCACGGCCAAGATACAGACAGACAGACGGATAGACAGACAGACAGAACAAAAAAAAAGAAAAAAAATACAGTTTTGGCTACAGTATCGATTATAAAGAGCCCTCCAAAAAAAATTTAAAATATCTTTAATGTACAGGATTGGACCTGTTACATTTTTACTATCCCGCAAAAAAGTATTCTTTGTACTTTTCCATGGTCCAATCTATAAATTCATCCAAATCGGCTTAAAGATTTAACCGAAAACGCGTAACAGACAGACAGAGTTATTTTGGAATTAATGATATTAGAATGGATATGGGTTATTGATGAAGGTACCGTAAAAATAAAGAATAAAAAAAATACAGTCAGAACCATCGGCTAGTGTATTCAATTTCCAGTAGTGTATTAAAACTTATTATATTTCAATTGTGGTTCAGAAATGAATTTGGGTACTTCTATTTTATCTGTAAAGATTAGATTTTAGCAAGGTAAATCGTATTTGACATATCTCAAGTATCATCTCACGGACGACCAATATTGCATCACTTGCATATCCACATTCATTTTCTTCCTTCTCATTTGATTAAATGGCTAGTTGGACCATGCCCACTTCGTTTGGCGTTCAACATTTTCAAGAAAATCACCAACTACGAAAAACTCTTTTCATTTTTCAGGTTAATATATAACCAACACACTTACAAAAAAAATACAGTTTATTATATCTTGAGATTAGTCCATACAACCTCAAAAGCGTTAGTTCTTTAGTATACTAGTATATATTACTACAAGTATAAGATAGTGAAAGAAAACATCACACGTCTCAATAATTCATTCTTAACATCACAACAACATTCTCGAGTTTAAATTTAATCATGCACCATTTTCATATGTCAACCAAAACTTAACTTTTAGAAAATGGCTACGGCATACTCATCTCATCTGTGCAAGGGAAGAAAATTAACACTAAGGCATTATCTCATCTCATCTGTCTTTGCAAGGGAATTTGTTTAACAAAAAAAAAGCTATTTCTTACCCTGCATTGGTCCAAAAATTACAGTAACCACGCCTAAGAGCACAATCAAACGTAGTCTTCTGTTATTGGGAGCCTTTCTTACTATCACACGAACTGTTTCTTTCACGTTTTTAAAATTGAAGAAAATTCGAATTAAATGACAACATCCTCGGCCGGCGTGCTGTAGAAGAAGTTCAGAAAATCCTATAGAATTTTGTAAAACTGTATGTTGACCGTTATTGTGAACATTCAACTTCTAACATAAAACTCAGGTCATTGACACAAAATGTTTTAAGTACTTTAATTTTCTTGTGTTTCTTCAGTTCACGTATAAAAATGTATGAAAGGGAAAAAATGATTTCTCTTTCATTTACTTCTATTTCATACAGCAGAATTATCCAATATGTACATATTAAAAAGTTTTAAAATTATATTAATATTTAAAGTATCATCATAAACATAATATTACAATCGCAGTCATAATATTTAGTGATGTTAATATATTTAAACATAACGAAATATATTAATTAAAATCGACCGTGGGAGAGCCACGTTTCGGCATGAATGGGTCGGCCCGACCGGAGTGATACCACGGCCTCACAGAAAACCGGTTTGAAATAGTGCTTGCGCTGTGTTTCACCGAGTGAGTGAGAATGCCGGAGGCCCATACCCCACCCCCTATCTCCTCCCCCCCAAAGGCCGGCAATGCACTTGTGACCCCTCTGGTGTTGCAGGTGTCAATGAGCGGCTGTAATCGCTTACCATCAGGCGATACGTCTGCTCGTTTGCCCGCAAATTACATTAAAAAAAATGTTACTTACGTCTTTTTGTTCAGGACTCCTCCTTGGGTCTTTAAGCACAAAAATGGAATAAAGTGCATTGAGCGAGTGCAATAATATTGAAATTAAATACACACCGTAGAATCCTACCAACCTTAATAAAATTCCACTTAGTCCCACTCCGATAGGCATTCCGAAAGTTATACAAAAACCTACAAGGCCTATTCGATATGTTCTATCTTGTTCTGTAGTAATAGCACTAATATATGCAAAAGCTGACAAGAAACAAATACACCACCCCCCAGTCAATCCTTCAATAATTGCGTCAGAAAAAATTACTTTCTCTAAATTGATCTGATAGAAAAAGTGCACGCTAAATTTGTTGTTAATACCGACAAGTATTTGTCCGACGATTGGAATAATAATAAAAAGCTTCCTGTATCCTGTAATATCAGAGAATGAACCAACAAAAAGAGCGAGAAAGCAAGGCAACGTTGCTGTTAAATAAGTTCTCCAGGCAAGAGCATTTGCTACCAGTATTTGTATTTCTCTTTCATAGTCATTATGAGCGATACCATCTTGTAGTCTCAAAGAATCACAAATTTCTGTAGAGAAATTTAAATTCACTCTACATGCTTTTTCTAGCTGGAGATTTTGCGATGCCATATTAGTTATCATAGTTCCAATTACCATCAAGAAGATGCATGGTTCCACAGTTATATTTGTAAATATATTGATAATTTTATCACCAAACCTTGGATCTATTTTTTCACTATCACGTGGAATATCTTCTCTTAAAGGATCTACTTCCGTAAGCTCAATATGATTATGGGGGTTCACACCATTTCCAGTATAAGTTGCCATTTTTTTTAACAGATTTTACTAATTTACGTTTGATGTAATTGAATATCTTTTATTTAATTTAAAACTGCACTTTTTATATCACAGACATTGTAAACCACTGTCAAAAGATTTTATTTGTCACTGATTGAAGATTTGTTTCAAAAGATTACTATTGGTTTGCGATAAAATACACTTGGTGACGCATTACTCACACAGTACATTGATAATTCAGACTTATCGGAAGTCTACTAAGGTAACTCAAAATTAAAAAAATATTTTCAGCATGAGAGGGGTTCGTTGCGATTTAATTCACCAGAACTGCATATTATTATGTGCTTAGAATTAATTACTTTATTATTGTACTGATTCTTGTTTTCAAAGTTGTTGAGTTATGTTTTGGGCAAGTAGTAACTAAGTGGGATTGGTTTGGGATCAGACTAACGTGTGTATGGTGTGTTAAATTATTACTATTATTGCTTGGTAAGCTACCTTTTAATAAAAAAAAAACTTCGTTTAAAAAAACCGACTTCAAAAACTAAAAAGTCTAAAATAACTTAATTTGTATTTGCTACCTATTCATAGGTTTGAAGTCAGTGCCAAGCCAAATGTAATAGTAGATACCACACTCGCTATATTTCGACGTCACCGACGCTTCGGTTGTTTTGTTCAACGCGAAGAGCAGCTGTCCCGCTCAAGGTCACGCGCGGTGATTGCGGTACTTACTATTACATTTTGGCTTGGCACCGACTTCAAACCTATGAATAGGTAGCACATACAAATTAAGTTATTTTATACTTTTTAGTTTTTGAAGTCGGTTTTTTTAAACGAAGTTTTTTTTTTATTTTTCGCTTTTTAGTCTTTATCAAGTCTCTCATCATCATTTCATTTAAAATTAAATTATGTCTACAGAATATGAAGGCATGCAGACAGTTGCTCTTAACTTCATTGCAGGCGCTCACCTAAATTTGAGGGTTTCTTTCGATTTTCTTGGGATCCCATCATCAGATCCTGATATGGTGGCCATGGGACCACATGGGGGGCATACCCTTTCGAATATAAAAATAATTTTCAAAATCGGCCCACAATTGACGGAGTAATCGATGTATATACATCAAAAAAAAAAACCGATGAAATTGAGGACCTCCTCCTTTTGGAAGTCGGTTAAAAATATCTTAAATACATTTTTGGGGGAGGCCTTCATTCAGCAGTGGACGGCAATAGGCTGAGAGAGAGATCTTAAAAATAATTTCCGAGGAAAGATTGCTGACATCAATTAAACTATGGGTATTCAACACAAAGGATTTTGATGGAATAACCAGATAATTGGGTGGATATTGACATTGGCCTCAAAATTCATTATCTCTTAGTACGGGATGTACATACACAAAAAACCTTCAATAGAATAAATATCAATAACGTTCTCGTTCGCAATATTTTTTTCTTTCAAGCACTCTTAAAATTTTAGTGGACTTTTCTGTAGTACCTGTATAATATTATATAGATTCATTTTCATAAGATGTGTAGTTGTCTTTAAAAACTGACTAACTCAATAGACGAGTAAAAAAGAATCGTCATAAATGTCTGAAGTAGAGATTGTGAGATCAACAGTAGATGACACTATTGCTGATAAGAACGTGCTCTTCTGTGAGTAATTTTTTGATAGAAAGAAAATGGTACAAATCCATCCTATTAATCATGTTTTATCTATATACTTTTACAAAGACAGAAAGTGCTTCAGATAGACTACGAACATTTTGATATGATATTTGATATTATGTTATTGTGACTAACCCCAAGTAAAGATTGACTGTATCATCTATCTGATAAAATTAAAAAAATACTAGACCGTACTTGAAATGCACTTTAACTACAGTCACTTCTTTATTAACCGACTTTAAAAAAGGAGGAGGTTCTCAATTCGATCGTATATATGTTATATGTGTGTTCGCGGATAACTTCATCGTTTATGAACCGATTTTAATGATTCTTCTTTTAATGGAAAGGAGATATCCCAACGGTGGTACCATGATAAGGACACTAAGATCTGATGATGGCATCCAAGAGAAATCCAGTCGAACCTTGAAGTCGATTTTTATTTTGTTAAAATTTTATTTGTATCTATACTAGTGAACCGTGCTTAAATATTAACGCTTGCCTTTTAGACACAATTAAGCAGCCTGCAACTTCTCCTATGAAGTCATCAGGCGGTTAGTGTATTTATTTCAAGTTCCTAGTGGAGCTGTCTGAAACTTACACTGGAGTATATTTTATCTCCGGATTGCTAGTTGTAATTTGTCTTTCATTTGGTACGTGATGTTACTTCCACTTAAAAAACCGTGTGGTGTCGTGGGACACCAGATAGGAACGATGTTCGTTATTATAAAAGTAAATATTTCGTTCACGAAATAATTTTAATTAAATTTAAAGGCCGAAGAAAAAGTTTTTTTTTGTAAATACATAAATATTATACATAGAAAACATTCAAACTACGAAAAAACAAATATTTGCAGATCATACAAACATTTGATCCGGCCCGGGATTCGAACCCGAGACCTCAAACTTAGCATTCGCATACGCTACCATTGCGACACCGAGGCAGTCAATCTTACTAACGTAAGATTTAACGTTACGGACGCTTTTTGCCGGCGAAGATCCCTATGGGGCGTTGCGGAGGGGTACTCCGCAATGCCCTATAAGGAACTTTGTTCCAAAATACAAATACTACATTTTGCCTACTACTCACCTCATTCGTTGCCATTAGTACAAAATGGCCAAAGAAATAAATTGATAAGGCTTTTGTTGCTGACTTGCTGCTGCTGCTGTTGTTGTGTTTTGTTGTAATAATACTGGCTTTATAGTGTTTTTATAACGTATTCAAAATTCTTCCTATTCCATGTAACTAAGTTACCATATACTTCAATAAAATAACAACTAGATGAAACACATCTTTTATTTTCAAATACAAAAATTACAACAAATCGTTATCAGCACGAAGCTCTAGTATTTGTTTATATAAAAGAAAAGTAATGCGTGTTTCCATAATAATTCATTGAAGTGATATTTGTGTGATTTTATTTTTTGGGTACGAAATTATTAATCTAAGGAAACATGATAGTTCTTCGCCTTAGATTATTAATTTCTTCGCATACTCTTCTGAGATGGCGAACCCAAATGGAGACACAAATGAGCGAAGTATGCGTAGTTCCTCTATTCCAATGTTCACCTTACATACTAGAGAAGGGTATAGTACGTGGAAGTTTAAAATGCGTAATTATCTTAGTTGTGGGTAGCGATCAGCTACCCAAGAGGGATGAACGTTTCCAATGTCACGAAGATGAGCAGCGATCAGAAGGCATTAACAAAAATTTGTCTTACCCTTGAATCATCTGCAATCAGCACGAATGGGCCGGCTCGACCGGGGCGGTACTACCCTCGCACAGAAAATCAACGTAAAATGACAGCGTTCATGCTGTCGTGTTTCGTTGGTGAGTGCGAGACCGGAGGCCCAAATAGTCTAGTCAACAAGTTCCATACTTGTTGACTAGACTAAAAGATGCAGTAGCATCACTAGGCCGCCATGGTGTGGGTCGCCATACTGCATTGTCTGCATTCGCAGTGAGTATGGTGACCACCACTCTTGGATTCTGCTTATGCTTTCCATCAGGCAGAGTAGAGTCATTATGGCGGGCCATACATAAAAAAAAAAAAAAAAAAAAAAAAATACGCATGTCCGAAGTGCAACTACTGCAGCGGAAGCATGGAAAGCTCTACAAAATGCTTATGAGGGTCGGCGTTTATATTTAGAAAGGAAATTATACAGATTGAGACTTGAAGATTTTGATAATAATATAGAGTCGTATATCAATGCTGTTATTTCCACTGCTCAAGATTTGGCGGGCATAGACAAAGTAATAGATGATGCGTCGCCCAGTGGTGGATTGTACACACTTGATTGTGACGTAAATATTCCCCAATTTAGAGCCTATGACGTGCACTCTGATTCATTTTCTAAGTATCAGGTATGGCATAAGCGTTTAGGTCATTTATGTCGCTTCGATATGAATCTGCTGAAAAATAGTCATAAGGTTATTGCTTTAATAATCTAAGGGTTATTGATTATAAGGATGTCTATAAAAATCCATGTGTTGCTTGTGTTCAAGCGAAACAAGCTCGTAAACCGTTTAAACCGATTACATATAAAAGAGCAACTTCAATATTAGAACTGATCCACTCTGACCTTTGCGGACCAAATATGTCAGTAATAATAAAAAAGTAATAATGTCAGTTAGCTCTTTTCAGGGTAATAAATACTTTTTAGTTTTTATAGACGATTTTTCGAGAACTATATTTGTGTATTTTATTTCTTCTAAGATCTAAACAAAATCTATCCTTTACCTTAATTTGAACTCCAGTTTGTCTTTCAACCATAGGGTTGAAAGACAAACTGGGGTTCAAATTAAAACAATAAGGAGGGCAAAAAGGCACGCTCACTTATGGCTGAAAGCGATCTTTCTAAAGTTTTTTGGGAAGATGCTGTTCGAGCGGCTGTATACCTAATGAATAGATGCCCACACCGTGCCTTAAATAATAAAACCCCCTACGAGTTGTGGAATGGTTGCAAACCAGACCTAGGTAATCTCAGAGTTTTTGGGTGTAGAGCTCTTATATATATACCTTCTTGTCACCGTAAGAAATTGGATCTCAAGGCTGATGAAGCTGTATTTGTAGGCTATACAGAAGATCCTAATACGTATCTTTTTAGAAAACCATCTTGTCCTAGAATCTTACAAAAGTCTAGAGACGTTACATTTTTTGAAGATTATTTTTCTGGTTTAAATAATAGAAATGTCAACAATACTAAGACTTCTACTGAACCTTTAGTACTGTCTAATAGTCTCCCTATACCGGAAGAAAACAGTACAGTTCAAGAGTCTTTTGATCAAATTCCAGTGGTCACAGTTGAATCAGCTCCAGGCCATACTGTTGTCACTGAAGATCAGACTGCTGAAACTGATCAATTGTTTGAAGCAATTGAGGAAGAAGTTGTTTCTACTAGTCAAAATGATGGACATAGATATCCATCACGAGATCGAAAACCTCCTAATTACTTCTCATACCAAGTGTCTAGTCAAGTGTCTGATGAGCCTAGAACTTATAATGAGGCTATATTGGCTGATGATGTTGATAAGTGGCAGATGGCAATGACAGATGAATAATAGGTATTTACCTATGAAATTGCCGTTTTGTATGCAATAAGTGAAAGTATTTATTTTTTCAAACTTTTTTATTTCTGTTATTCGAAGTAATCACCCATGCAATCGACGCATCTCTGCCAACGCATTGGCAGTTTAACTAAAAAGTTGTCTAAATTTTGGAAAAAGTAATAGTCGGTAGGTGCAAGGTCTGGTGAGTATGGCGGATGATGGAGAGCTTCCAACCCCAGCTCTTGCAGCTTGGAGATTGTCTGTTGCGCAGTATGGGGTCGCGCGTTGTCGTGAAGGAGCAGTGGGGACGACCGATTGACCAAATCTGGTTGCAGATGTGCAAGCTTCTCCATCATTCTCTCCAGATCTTCACAGTACACATCTGCATTAATGCTCATGCCGTTTTGTAAAAAGCTGTGGTGAATCACACCCGCACTAGTCCACCAAACAGTGACCATCACCTTTTTAGGGGTCATTTTTGGTTTAGGGCATTGCTTTGGTGCTGAACCAGGGTCTAACCAACTTGCTGAGCGCTTTCGATTGTCGAAAAGAAACCATTTTTCGTCGCACGTAACAATTCGTTTCAAAATTCCTTCATTTCTTTGACTGTTGAGCAGCGCAAGGCAGGTCTCGACGCGTACGTTGCGCTGGCGATCGTTAAGGTCGTGGGGCATCCATCTATCAAGCTTTTTTACCTTGCCAATTTGTCGCAAATGGATCAATATTGTTTTGATGCTTACATTAAAAGCTGCTGCTAGCTCAGCTATAGATTGAGTTTCATCAGCTTCCACAATCGCCTTTAATTCATTATTGTTAACCAAAGTCTCCGGACGACCACGAGCTTCATTTTTCAAGTCAAAATTTCCAGAACGGAACCGGAAAAACCAATAACGGGTTGTGCGTTCGTTTGTACAGTTCTCTCCGTAAACGTTTTTGATGTTACGTGCCGTTTATGTCGCGTTGGTGCCACGACGGAACTCATATTCCATAATCACACGAATTTTTAAAGTATCCATTATGACGAAAAATGTTCAAATGTAATGAAAATACAACGCTAATCAAAAAACAAAAGACTGAGTTTGTAAATAGAATGTCATGGTTTTAAAACAAAATTAATTTGAATTTAGAATACAGAGCCATTACAAACTATTTTTTTATTTGAAATGACCAGTACTGAAGAAAGGCAATTTCATAGGTAAAGACCTAATATAATTCATTGATGAAGCTGAAGACATGGAAATTGGTTGACAGAGAAAACAAGAAAGTTATACAATGTAAATGGGTCTATAAGTTAAAGAAAGATCCAGCAGGAAATGTTGTGAAGTACAAAGCAAGATTAGTTGCTAAGGGATTCACCCAGACTCCAGGTGTAGACTATTTTGAGACATTTTCCCTGTCGTGCGGCACTCCTCTTTACGTACTCTACTGGCTCTCGCAGCTGAATTGGGTTTGAAGATGCGTCACTTGGACGTTGACACTGCATTTTTAAATGGGGATCTGCTAGAGAAAGTCTACATGGAGTAACCTCAAGGTTTTAAAGTAAAAGGTATGGAGAGCAAAGTGTGTCTCTTACAAAAATCCTATATGGACTTAAACAAGCTCCACGTGCCTGGAATAAAAAGTTAGATGAAACTTTATCGTCTTTTGGTTTTGTGAAAACTCCATCTGAACCATGTGTGTATACTAAACTTTTTGGAAAAGAGTTGGTTATAGATGCAGTCTTTGTCGATAATATAATTCTTTTTTATAGAAATGACAAGACGTGTGACATTATCAAAAATGACTTGAAAAAATGTTTTTCGATAAAAGATTTGGGCTATTTAAGCTATTATCTTGGTTTAAATATAACCAGGAAAAATTATGAAGTAAAAGTACATCAGAAAAATTATATAAATAACCTTTTACAAAAGTTTGGAATGGAAAACTGTAAAACTTGTACAACTCCAATATCTGGAAAACTAGAGGTCAGTACCAGCAGTGATAGTGATCATAATCTAGAAGTATATCCCTATCAAGAATTAATTGGTTGCCTCATCTTCCTGAGTGTTAATACTCGTCCAGACATCGCATACGCGACTAGTTACCTGAGTCAGTTCAATACTCGGTACAACAAGACTCACTGGTTAGCCGCGAAGAGAGTCTTACAATATCTAAAAGGCACTTTAGATTACTCGATTTGTTATAGAAAATGAGATATGCCACTTGTAGGATTTTGCGATGCCTATTGGGCAAACTGTGATATAGATCGCCGTTCTTATATGGGTTACTGTTTTAAATTAGCAGGCAGCCCGGTTTCATGGGCTTCAAGGAAGCAGCAAAACTTAGCCTTGTCCTCAGCGGAAGCCGAGTATATGGCAATAACTGAAGCTACGAAGGAAGCGATTTATTTAAGGAGATTTATCACTGAATTAATTTCAGATCCTATGGTAAGGCAAAAGTTATTACCTAATACCATAACTGTTTGTACCGATAGTCAGAGTGCACAGAGTTTGGCTTTAAATCCGGTACACCACCATAGGACGAAACATATAAATACCAAATATTACTTTATTAGAGAAAAAATTAGTGATAATTCAGTAAACTTAAAATATATCAAATCAAGTGATATGCCCGCTGACATCTTAACTAAACGATTGCAGCGAGTGGCACATGGTAGATGTGTACTAGGCTTAGGTTTACTGTAAATATATTTTACACGTTTACTTTGGTACTTAGTATACATTTTCATACTGTTTTCTTTTTGATATATTTTGAGTTCATTTTTATGTTTTATTTATTCTAGATAATTTTGATTAAGGGGGTTTGTTGTAATAATACTGGCTTTATAGTGTTTTTATAACGTATTCAAAATTCTTCCTATTCTATGTAACTAGGTTACCATATACTTTAATAAAATAACAACTAGATGAAACACATCTTTTATTTTCAAATACAAAAATTACAACATGTTTAAAAAGAAAAGATAGCTAGGAAGGGAAGGTAATGGTCGGAAAAGGATATTATTCCCATCGATAAGACGTATAAGAATTAACTCGAGCAGGTTAGTCGAAATACTGACAGTTGTTTCAAAATGTAGCACCATTCACCATCTTCATCAGAGTGTTAATCAAGATTGTATCCGAAGAACCCTACTTCCCACTCTTTCTCCTTAATTAAAAATGTAAAATTATTGTGAATGCACATTAATTACATTTACTTCTTGATTTATTGTAGATTTTTTCCACCCAGTCACAGAGAAGCAGATATGAACATTTTCAGGTGAAAATTATAACCAAGTATTTTGTGACTTTGAAACTGCAAAATTGTGCATGTAACCTGTATTTGAACCGACTTCAAAAATTTTCTCAGTTCTCAATTTTTTTTTCTTACCTCATAACTTTCGACTGGGTGAACAGATTTTGATGAATCTTTTTTTGTTTTATTGGTCCAGATTGAAGTCGGTATTTTTTTGTTATAATTTG
Organism: Diaphora mendica; assembly: GCA_949125395.1. Classification (NCBI taxonomy): domain Eukaryota; kingdom Metazoa; phylum Arthropoda; class Insecta; order Lepidoptera; family Erebidae; genus Diaphora; species Diaphora mendica. Next base: position 25,279,932 of record OX421316.1, read on the forward strand.
TTAATTATTTATTTTTTATGTTGCAAAAATGTATGTTTTTCTATTTTACTTTCTTTCAGTCACTAAGTGCTTTTGTGCTTATCTATTTAATGAAAGTTTAAGAATACGGAGTGTCATCACCACCATTCTCCCCATGGGTGTCGTAAGAGTCGACTAAAGGTTGCAGTTCACTTACACCTGAAATAACTTTTCGCTGTCCACGCACCGACAGGTAGCAGGCAACCAGCTGACCACGCGTTTACAGCTGTCAGTCAGGTAGTTGTGCCCGCGTTTACAGCTTTCAATTACCTAGCTGTCCCCGCTCTTACAGCTAGTAGCCAACTACTCTGTCCACGCGTAGACCGATTTCGCTGTTCGCAACAGACATAGTTTGACATCATTGCTATTAAACTTGACAATGAAGAGGGAAAACAGCAGAAGATATAACAGAATAAAATATAAATATTAATAATTTATTGCTTTATTTTCACATTCATACCTTACATTTATCACAGTCAGTATTAATATGTTAAAACAATGAAATTAGATTCGCATAAAAGTGTTTGGATGAAGTTTGGAATGCCTATCTTCTATAAAAATACTAAATAAGTGTTTCAGTTAATCGTACTTCCTAAACTCACCAACCTTAATTTAGCTTTTTCATTTTAAAACGTAGTTTGATTCAGAATCTTCTTAGAATTATTTTAAGAATTTTCGTTCAACTTTTTGAAAGTATTTACTTTTCTTCCAATTTTCGGTCAGAGTATTTTAAATATTGAATCTAAATTTGTTAAACGAGTAAATTTTTATTAACATAAAACGGGAAAATGTCAGCGAAATAATAAACACACTTGCAACACGTTTTTTTTTGTTGCATCAATTTGTTCATGGTTGTCAAACATTATCATCTTATTTTCTCAGAAATTTTAAATTTTCAATTACAGCGTTTATGACATAACGCATTTTTCATAAATTACTTTGACCCTTCTCAATCATTCGTATCATATTTAACAGTAAATTAAATTGGTATTGAAGTTGTCCTAAAATTAACTCAATAAAGACTTGGAAATTCAACATGTCTTTAAAATATGTATTACACGTAGAGTTTTGTAGAATGTGTGACGCGTGGTCTTATAATTTTAAAATTATTTATAAATTCGATATTAATTCGATTTTACACTCCATTAGGTTTAAAAGATAGCTTATAGCATAAATTTTATATATATATACATTCGAAATCATTGAAATAATGTACAGTTACGATACCTAAATAATAATAATATGCTGCTTCCTTTACAAAAATGTTGACAGCATTAATTACAATTACAGTTATTATAACATTTACACGAATCTAATTATAAATAATGAAATTGTTCTATGCTTACATTTCTATTAACTTATATTTAAAAATATTAAACTGGAAAGAAACACTATTTTTGCAGTATCTGTATTTTTAAATGCAACTTCTCTGACTACGACCAGTTCTCTAACTGTTTAAAATTTTGTATAATTCAAACGTTCACACTTTTATATCACCAATTTCATGATCGAATTTCTGCTTACTCCAAAAAATTTGGAAATGAATCTGTTATTTTCACTATTATAACGTTTTAATTTAAGTAAAATTATTATTTCGTATTCAAAATTTTCATAATTGATCTCATCAACTTACTTCGATATATACTGCAAGTACTCGTATGGCAAAAATGTTTCCTCTAATTAAATATTAAATTTCTCCTGTGTCATTAATATTCTCGTTTGCTAAGTAATAATTTATGATCTATCCCTCACACCTTTTCAATTCTCAAACTTAATTCTCGTAATATATTATATTTTTAAGTTGCAAAGCTAATATAGATACTTTTAGGGAAACATGCTAACTTTTTTCTTTGATTTCTTTGTTTTCAGATTCTTTAACAGTAGCAGGAACAAAATCTAATGGATCACCTTTTTTAAGTTCTGCTTCTTTAGCATCAATCTTTTCTTGTTCTTCCAATGCTTTCTTTCTCGTTATTCTTAGTTCTTTTCTATGTTGGACGTAGAAGAATCTGAAGCAATAAAATCATGTATAAAGGTAATGTTCACTGAATGTTTTTGATTGAAACTATTGTTTCATGTTAAGATATTATCGAGCCCATAAAATTTTATAATTTACTTTATCAGATCATAAACTAACTTTTTGAAAAAGTATTTGTCTGTGTTTACTGTTCAAAATTAAAATGAGTCAAAAAATGATTCAGAAATGTGATAGAAATCATTCATATATCAATCATGTTGAATTTTGGAGGACTTACTGCAGTTAATAAAAGATAAGTGTAAGAGTATTCGGGTGTGACATATTTTTGTTGAGGAAATGTGCCACTTGTCAAGTGCTATTGTTAATAAAAAACTCATTTTAAATAGATAGTGTTTGTAAAGTTTGTATTTGTCAAGGAAAAACTCGATTCATTTTATTTCTCTCAGAAAATACGTTGGACTAAGATGATAATATTTACTTACACGAGAATTATACCAGGTGGGATAGCAATAGTCGCACTTATAATAAATACAGCTCCTGGTAGCACAGATAAAGTTTGCAAGTACATCCAAGAATAAAGTGGCTGGAACATTAGCGACGCCAGTGTCTCAGTTAAAGAGAAAACAGAGTTGACCTTCGCTGAAAAATATCAGTTATATTAGATTTTTTTTTTAACTATAATCAATATATCCAAATTATTAACAATTATAAATCAATCAAAAGGTCTAAATAATTAGACTTTCTGATTTATTTATTTATTCTTATAAAAGTAATAAATATGAATTCAAAATGAAGCACTTATATGAGTTATAAGGTTACAATAAAGTCACTTGTTTGTATTATTGCTCTTACACTCAGTTTATTCACTACATTCATCATATTCAGACGTCTAAGAGAAAAAAAATACCACCATCAACCCATTAATATATGTGTAATTTATATTAATAATATGTATAACCAAAGAGACGTTCCAAACTCAAATCAAACAGTAAATTAAAACTCTTTGGACCAACCTGTTTCTTGTTTTTCCACCAACTTTGATATAATGGAACGAAGAGAAGTGAAAGTGGTCGCGTTCAGTAATTCAGCAACTGGTACTAGAATGATTAATGTGACAATATAAATACGGACTAAAATGAAAATATTTGAAATTATATTCATGAGTGCAAAGCCAAAAAAATAGCCGGTTCCTAATCATGTTTCCGGTGCTTATTATGCCTGAACTATGTTTCAGTACTTTTCTATGGACTACTAGCTGATCCGGCGAACTTCGTACCGCCATATTTATGACCCACGTAACATCGTTTACGTTTTTGTGAATCTAAACCATTCCCAGATCCCCTTGAACACACACAAAAAATTTCATCAAAATCGGTCCAGTCGTTTTTGTGAATCTAAACCATTCCCAGATCCCCTTGAACACACACAAAAAATTTCATCAAAATTGGTCCAGTCGTTTAGGAGGAGTTCAGTCACATACACACGCACACAAGAAATATATATATTAAGATTAAAATTATTTAAATACACACATCAAAAGTGTCTAGGGATCAACATATGTGTCTAGGGATCAACATATATTTTTGCAATAACTTTTCTCCTGATTGATATTAATTAAAATTTTCTTTAAGGATTCATCAAATAAAGTGTTTTCGTTTGTCACAGTAACGATAAACCAAGTCACCTTTGCATTAATAAAGAAATTTGCCATTTTCCTAATAAAGGGATTTTTGACATTTGAACCACTAACATTAAAGTTCGAAAAAAAGACTGAAATAACAGTTTTCTTTAAAATTTTATTAGGTAACTTAAACAATTAATAATCCGTGTTTCTACCGTGAATACTAACAACACGAGAACATCGGTTTGGCATACTCAAAATGAGTTCATCCAAATCACGCTGTGGAATGGCCGCCCATGTTCGTTGCAACAACAAAAAAAGGTCTTCTTGCGACTGGATACCCTTTATATTCTGCAGAGCTCTTCTCTGTAGCATATCCCATGCATGCTCAATCGGGTTCAAGTCTGGCGACTGAGCAGGCCAGGGCCAAAGCCACATCTCAATCTCAAGAAATCCGCTTAAAAATGCTTGATCCCTAGACACTTTTGATGTGTGTATTTAGATGATAACTTGAATCATTTCAATTTTACATTCTTTGTTATCACCACGTGTATTTCATAGTTCCAAAGAAAAAACTGGCAAAACGACTGGCCTAGAGATAACGATTAGGTTGCATGGTACACTACCAGACCTGAGACGGTGTGACGCCATTTAAGCCGGAACAAATACGCATACAACATACATACGCATACTCTGTATACAACAATGTGGCTATCTCTGGCAACTTCGTAGTTGCCGAAAACTTCAACTGATCATTCTGGTGAAGTTTTCGGTACCTTCCTTTCTACAGCATATCTGACTTACATGTGACGAAATACCGGAATACCGATTTCGACAAATTACTTCATTATGGACCCTGCTGAGATAATTAAACACCCCTGGGGGTTACCACACAGTAAAAATAAAGCTGGTGACATGGAGATATAGTAAGTTATTTTTTTATTTCGTCCTTTTAGAGCTTCATAGAACTTAGCTTTTTTGAGACAGAAAATTTCCCGACTACTTAGGTCATCTTGTCATAGTTAGCGTGATGACTATTGTGTTGATTACAGAAATCAAGATAGATTTATTATCTTACAGATCTTTAGATGCTCATGATAAACAGATTTGTGAATATGAGTAACGAGCGTTAAGAGTTGACTTTATTTCCAAAACGTCTAACACGTCTTAGTTCGAGAAGATAGGAGAAGTATATAACCGATAAGTGTACTTACCTAAATACATCTCAATATCCGTTGTGACGAATGCAGTCCAAATGGAACCGGCAAATTTGCTGATGACAGACACGAGGCACAGCAATGAGTCATCTATCTGCAGTCGCTTACTCAGGATTGTTATAGAAAACATGGCGCCTGCAATGAAATTTTATCTGTCTAAAGTTTTTGACATCAACAAAATAAAAGACTAGTTTTCATTTTAATTGCTGATGTTTTGATACTATCGTTGGAGTTAACATTAAATAAAGAAATAACATTAAATATTTTTACTCCTGCCGTTTATTATTCCCAAGATTATTTGGGGTCGGATACTAGTTCAACCGGTTTTACCTAAATATCAGATTTTCCACGGAGTGATTGGAATTGGACCTACTCAGCCCTGAAGGCGAACTGATTTCGAAAATTGAACTATTTAACAATATTAAAGCGCACTGACTTCCTCATTATGATCGCCATAGATCTTCATAACAACCGGGACCGACGGCTTAACGTGTTCTCCGAGTCACAGGCGTGAAACATCGCCCAACTTCCCTTTTTCAGGCTGTTTTTAAGAAATTCTTGTAAAAAAAAACAATAGTAATTTCAGCTCGACCCGGGAATCTAAGCCGAGATCTCTAGATCATTGATGAGTTAAACAAACGAGGTAGAATAAATATGTAGTTAAAATTATCCCATAATAATATTTGAATATATTTATTGGATCTATGTTTGTTTCTCAACCATATTGAACTTAGAGAACAGTTTAAAATAACCTAGTAGACTACGGGCCTGTATCGAAAATTGATGGGTCATTTCCGGTATCTTCACTCACTCGGTGAAGTATATAGCAAAGCACACAGGCTAAATTGATATAGTAAAATTTACGACGCGAGTGAAGCTGTGGAAAACGTATGTAGATACATGCGTAAACAATTCATTATTGCTTTAAACTATTGATTCATTCTTATATTAATATAATATATATGTCAGACTAATAAAAGCATATCATACGATTATACAAATAAAGATAACGTATACTGTAGATATGTATTTTTTAAGCTTTTACCTTGTTTTCGCAACTATTATCTCTGAGTCTCTGATTATTCTGATATTTGATACTCCAAATAAATAAATATTTCGGACATCTAACACACAACGCCATCCAGTCCCAAGCTAAGCAGAGCTTGTGTTATGGGTACTAGACAACTGATATTAATACACATATACTTTTTCTTTTTTTTTGTAAATACATACATATTATACATAGAAAACACCCAAACTCCGAAACAAATATTTGTAGATCATACAAACATTTGGCCCGACCCGGGAATCGAACCCGAGACCTCATAATCAGCAGTCGCACACGCCAACCGCGAGACCAACGAGGCAGTCGTATAATAATAACAGTAATATTTTTTCACAAAGTCATCTTTATTACAATTAATATACTTGCAACTTAATACCTTTGTCAAACTGGTACTAACTAATTTTCGTTATAATAACTCAAAACACTGAATTTAGTTATTTATTTATATTAAAAAATATAATTTAATTAACTTCACGTCGACGGTCTTATAATACCAACTAACAATTAACATTTAAATTAAGAATTTATTTTTTCGTATCAAATTTGCATGGTTAAGAAAACCGTTTTGTTTTTAAATTGTGCATAAATTCAAAAGCAGATATTGTCAACTAACAGTAATAAATGCAAAAAAAATTAAACTTGTTTTGCTATCCTTAAACAGTTCAAAACAATATAATATAGTAAAGATAAGAAACTATAATCTTAGGCATTCTTAAGACGATAACTTAGCTATGATGATATTAACATAAGGGCTCCCACACATAACTGCGATGCGATGCCGCGTGAAGTTCTTGCGGTGTATTCGTGCGAGCTCGCAGATATTTGCGATGCGTTGCAAATTCGCAGTTATGTGTGGGAGCCCTAAGTAAAAATCATCAGAAAAGATTTGTCAAAATGCTTTGCAAAAAAAAAAAGTTCAAAAACGCAAATTTTTAAATCAATTTAATGAGAATTGATCTGGATTTCTAGATGCAATTAAATATAAATAACTTGTTATACCTAATTCTCGCTTTCTTTAGAAAAACTCATGCAAGCACGAGTAGTTTTGATACATCAGTAGTGCCTTAGAAACTTATAAATATAGAAACATCGATTTTTACCTGTTTTAACTGAAAGAGAAAATTTAACGTTGTTGTTCTAATAATTCTTCAGATGTCGACATAGGGTACATAAAATTATTTCAAATTAAAAAAAAGTTTAATTTATATATTACTAGCTGACCCCGCAAACGTTGTTTTGCCATAAAAAAAAATTGGAGTATAAAAAATAGATGTTGGTCGATTCTCAGACCTACCCGATATGCACACCAAATTTCATAAAAATCGGTCCAGCCATTTTAGAGGAGTATGTTAACTAACATTGTGACACGAGAATTTTAAATATTAGATTCTCTTTTTTCTTGCCCTTTTTATTGCACTGTGAAATCTTGTTCCTCAAACTTAAATCATGAAGTTTAATGAAGAACAAGGTCTCACTAGCAAAAACCTCAAAACTTTCAAGGTAGATTTTTTTGAAAATTTTGTTAAAATGTAATGTACATACAGGCACCTAACCTGTATCCTTTAATAGAGCTAACTTAAAGTTTTAAGAGAACTTTATAAAAATAAAAAAACACAAAAAAAAAAAACAAACGATTCTGTTTACACTTTGAAGAAAGGTATCCTATAAGGGTGCCTTTTAAATCATCTCGTAGACGTTGCAAGAAGTTTATCAGATTAACGTTTAAATCCCTTTGTGAAATCAAGGCTCCTCCTAGCATTAAATTCAAGAGGTATATCTTTAATTAATTCTCTTTTATATGATGTACAGATACTTTTATCTCTTGTTAATAATTTAATTTTTATAGAACCATTCTTTAAATCCATAGCTTTAAGTATATTTAATGCTTTGCGTTAACTCGTTCATTGTTCTCTACTGACATTTCTTTTTTTGTGGAATAGGCGGGCAAAAGAGCAGACCTATCGCCTGATGGTAAGCGATTACCGCCGCCCATGGACACCTGCAACACCAGAAGCGTCACAAGTGCGTTGCCGGTCTTTTGGGGATGGGGGGAGGTAAGGGTAGGGGATTGAGGTATGGGCCTCCGGTATCCTCACTCACTCGGTGAAACACAGCGCAAGCACTATTTCACACCGGTTTTCTGTGAGGCCGTGGTATCACTCCGGTCGAGCCGGCCCATTCATGCCAAAGTGTGCCTTTCCCACGGTGAAATTGCTAGAGTTATTGCTACCTTTACACGTTTCAAGTTTATTTTCACAGATCATAAATTATATTATATAGAACTCTGAATGAGACTTTATTTTTATTACTCAAATAGACAAAATTTAGGAAAATAGCAAAAGAAACTTGTTTTAAACGAGACTTTAGTAAAAGAATAATGAACAATAAAATTATACGTGCGCAAAAAAATATAAATTGTTAGGTACTGAAACTAACTCTATGTGCGTCACACATTATGGTGAGATGTTTGGTTTTAAAATTAAGCAATCAAAATATGGTATTACTCCAAACAAAAAACACAATGGTTAAATAAAAATCCGAAAAGTTTTAGTTCAAGCGCCTGACGAAAAGTAAATAATATCTTTACCTAATTTATCACTTGTTAAAGCTTGTTAAAAATAAATTCTTTTTTTTAAATTTATTTTCAACTCAGATTTGTATAAAAAAGTTTCATAAGCTACAGACACAATTAATGTTTTTAATGGCTTCTTCCTTATTTACAAGTTATTAAATATTTCATTTTATATATAAATAGGATATCAAAATGGGTTTGTGACTTCTGCTTTTGAATATAATGAACCTTTGATTCTTGTGTTACTGTGCGACGATTCTTATACAGATTAAATGAATAGTTTTTTCTTGCAAATCATGAATGATAAGCATGATTTCTTCTTGAAGTCATTATCACAGTAATGTGCCTACAGTATTTTTTATATCACCACGTAAGTAGACATTTTGACGGAAAAATTATATTGTTCTTTCAAACAGGAAATTTCAAATTTTACATGACAATTGATAATAAACGTTTAGGTGACAAATTACTGTTGTTCAAGCATTTAAATTTCAGTTTACAGCAATTTGTATGAGTTTTTTTCCTGAATATTTTGGATATGCAACAAAAATATATAAATTTTCGTAAGTGGATTTAGATCGTTTATAGAATCATTTATCTTAACAGTGGCATTTATGCATTTAGAGAATAATCTAAACATAAGTGCAGATTTAAACAGACATTAAGTTGCATTTACCGGCTGCCTGTATGTAGAGAAGATCTTAAACCATCCAAAACCGTTCAGTATCTTTCACGTTGTTAACTGACTTAGTAAAACATTTTTGGATCCATTTAAAAGTTTGTTAATTCAGAAAAAATATCTACAAGGATCTGGTAATAAGTTGCTCTCTAAGAGGGTTCCCATCAGATCAACTTTAAAATTACTTTAAAAAATATTTGTCTGTCGCTAGTTAGGCATTTTCTGAGAAAAATTTCATTTTCCTGACTTAGTAATTTTTACATTTTCACAGTAGAGTAATATATTTTATACTTAATTATTTTGATAATTACGACTGTTTGCGTTATTATTTGTGTTTATAACAAACGTTAATACACATGCAGATATATGTTGACGCATAACAAAACAGATACAGATGCATGCATTAATATCATTACAAAATATTAGCCTTTTACAAGTGTTTTTTAATACTGACCGAAAGAATGCAGAATAATGGAGTAGCTGATAAAGACACCGTATTTCACCATATCCCAGTTGAGCCTGTTCCTGACGAATAAGTAGAATATTGCATGTTCCGCTGAAAAATACAAAACTCTCTCATTATTTAAGTAAATAAATATACATATATATAACGTAAAGGTGATTACAGACAGTGAAGCAAACTTGTTACGCAATTATTTTTGCAAAACTGATTGGTTAGTTAAATAGTCCTTTTTAGGGTTCCGTGCCAAAGGCAAAAAACGGAACCCTTATAGATTCGTCATGTCTGTCTGTCTGTCCGTCCGTATGTCACAGCCACTTTTTTCCTAAACTATAAGACCTATAATATTATTGAAACTTGGTAAGTAGATTAGTTTTCAGTGATAGAGTATCTATTATAAAGTACGATATCAGTTTCTAAAGAAACAATTGTAAACAGTAGTGTTTTGTTTATTTATTGATTGCATAATGTACATACACGACTGCACGTTTGGCCTAGTGGTTTAACGGTCACCACGCTGTTTCCTACCTCGCCAAGTGTCGTGGGTTCAAATCCCACGTAGGACAACACTTTGTGTGATCCACAAATTGTTGTTCTGAGTCTGGGTGTTCTTTGTGTCCGTTACATGTATGTTTGTAAAGTCCCCCGCGACACAGGATTTATTCCTAGTGCGGGAGTTGTCTTTTTAAAAAAAGAAAAAAAAAAAAAAAAAAGAAAAGATGTATTCTGAGAGCCGCATTAAGATTTTCACACAAAAGTAGAAAAAACAATAAATTTTGGGGGTCCCCATACTTAGAACTGAAACACAAAATTTTTTTTTTCATCAAACCTATTCGTGTGGGGTATCTATGGATAGGTCTTTGAAAATGATATTGAGGTTTCTAGTATCATTTTTTTCTAAACTGAATAGTTTGCGCGAGGACACTTCCAAAGCGGTAAAATGTGTCCCCCCCCCCCCTCCCTGTAACTTCTAAAATAAGAGAATGATAAATCTAAAAAAAATATATGATGTACATTACCATGCAAACTTCCAACGAAAATTGGTTTGAATGAAATCTAGCAAGTAGTTTTTTTAATACGTCGTAAATCGTAAACTGCAATTTACCTTTCATTCAATCAACACAAATATAAAAATAAAATAAAAATTATATTATGTTACTTGCTGCTGCGGAACCCTTCATGGGCGAGTCCGACTCGCACTTGGTCGCTTTTTATTTGTGTACTAAGAAGGTGAGTTTATTTAAAAGATTGCTCAAATTTCTTTGTTTACTGTTAGCACCATCAGTGATGGATTTACCACTAGGCTGAGTGGGCTGGAGCCTACGGCTGCAAATTTTGAGTGGGCGGCAGATTTGGTCCGAAATTTTTTTCTTACAAAAATAAAAATAACATGATCAAAAATACGGTTAACAGAAGTCTTGAAAATTTAACAATACTTCAGGACCAAACCCAAAGAGTGTGCCTATAGTTTACTCTCAACTTTAAAAACATAATCGACAGAATCATAACCTTCTCCTTTTTGAAGTCAGTTAAAAAGTACTAAACACTTCGTGACACATCTTCGTGAATATGAATTTTTAAAATATTGCAATAACTGATTAAAAATAGTAATTTTTAATTTTACTATCTTTCATTTTGTAGGTTAGTAGGGGCGGCAAACATTTAATAGCCCACTGGCGGCAAATCTGTTATTGATCGAAGAATTCTATGATCACAATTTATTGTTTTATAAGTTTCTATAAATCAATTAATTTAAACAGACTGCTGTGAATCAATTTTTATTGACATAGTAATAAAACAACAGCAGTGACACTTCCGAAACGCTGTATGGTAACTGATATCTTGTACAGTTGAAGGGTTCTGTTGGAATTGATTATTTTCCCTTTTTATAGAATGGAGGCAAACCAGCACGGTTCTCCTGACAGCATGCATAAACTTGAAGATATTGAGGTACTTACAAATAGTGGGTCCGTAAAGTATAAATACTATAAACAGCGTCAGTAGAACTTTAGCACGACGTCCATCTGACCTCTTCTGGAAAGCTACAGTAACCGTTTCCACGACGTGGGAGACATTGAAGAAGGACACATTTGATTGATCTGGACGTTCTATCTGGAAATTAATTTGAGAAATATTATTTTCCGAATGTTATTATAGGCACGTTACGGTCTAGTAGACACCGTTGTTGCATATTCATCTTGCACTTCATCGACATACATTTCTTTCAAGTCTTCTTCAGTTCAAATATTTGTAAGAGATTATGGTATTGATTTTATTGTAATCATTGTATATAATACCTTTGTTTTCACCAAAAAGTATCTACGTATGTTGGCAATATTACAGAATATTATTATAATTATAATTCAATTTGCGAAATTGTAGAAAAGGGATAAATAGATATGGTTTAGGAGATTGTAAAATCACATTCTTGAGATATTTCAAGCTTAATATTATTAATATAACCAATGAAATTCCGTTTTTGAAAGTCATAAAACACTCAATAATAAACTTTATTTAATGAACTTAGAGCACAATATACACATACTGTTTAGTTTCTACTCGAAGTAGAAATGAACATGAAGAAATTGAGACGGGGGACCGTCGAGTACGTCTGGAATTCTAAGCTATTGTAGACGAGTAACAACTTCACCAAAGAGCTATTTTGAAAGGAGTTCGTGGCTTACTATGGTGTAAAGATCACACACAATTGCTGCTTCGTTTCGTATCCTGCGACTTTAAGTACATACGTAAATGGTCATTCAAAAGGTCAGTACAGTTAGGAGTTTTAAGAAAACTTTATGGTTTTAATGTAATGTTTTATCTTTTTCTGTCTAAATGTAAATATACTAGCTGACCCGGCGAACTTCGTACCGCTATATTTACACATTAGTCAGAGCTAGGAAGCTGTCACTGATGTGACGACTGTAGAAATGACTTTTCCCGTTATCTTTTAATTTTTCTTGTACACAAACCTTGTCTTAACAATAACGAACACATAAAAATAAGTAGGTAGTAGAGCCACGCTGATTTCAGCACGAATGGGCCGGCTCGACCGGGGCGGTACTACCCTCGCACAGAAAATCAACGTAAAATGACAGCGTTTGTGCTGTCGTGTTTCGTTGGTGAGTGCGAGACCGGAGGCCCAATTAGTCTAGTCAACAAGTTCCATACTTGTTGACTAGACTAAAAGATGCACAAGCATCACTAGGCCGCCATAGTGTGGGTCGCCATACTGCATTGTTGTATTCGCAATGAGTATGGTGGCCACCACTCGTGGATTCTGCTTATGCTTTCCATCAGGCACAGTAGAGTCATTTTGGCAGGCCAAACATGAAAAAAACAAAAAAAAAAAAAAAAAGAATTATCCAATTTGGTGCAGCCGAGATCGGAAGTTATGCGCGTACATAAATTTCGGCGATTCATTTATAAATATACAGATTCTGTCGGAATTTTAAGTCCGTATGTCAAATGTATGTATGTTCGTATAGAATATTAATTATAAAAGCGTGAGAGACTAAACAGGTTACATAATCTTCAGAAATATTTAACATTGTTTATATTCTACTAACATTTAATTTACTATATATTATAATAATATTTCCTTTGAAGAATAAGACACTTATTGTTTCACTCGTTGCAATGATTTAAATTTTCTCAGATATTTTTAATGAATTTTGCCGGCAATTCATTAGATAGCAATAATTATTAATCGTTATTCTAACTAAAAATTACTGTTGCCACTGGTAAGTTATTTAAAGATATTATTGAATCCTTAGAAAATTCATTTAATGTTCTGAGTGATTTATCTAATGCAATTCTTATTGATCCTTTTATAATTGATTTTGAAGTAAATGATTAATTTAATCATTAATTATATTAGTATGGTAGAAACTAAATTATTTTTGATTTAACTAAAAATGTAATTGAAAAATTTATTTTTAGTCAACAGTTTTGCAGTGCAGTTACCTTTAATGTTTTATAGTTTCAGTAAAAAATACACTATTTAATTTTAATTATCTCAGAATTTGTGTGAATTAAATCTGTAATCTTCATTGAACAAAAAGACAAACGTATTTAAAGTTATTTTTTTTTATAATAGCGTACATTCCAGGGAAGTTAGGAAAATATATTTAAAATATTTACACTTGTAAATCTTTTAAATATATTTTGACACGGACTTTACAGCTAGAAGGCGTCGGCATTTCTTGCTACTCACTTTGGGAAGATATGTCGAAACAAACCACAGGGGTGTCTTTTTTAAGTCTGTGAACATTGATTTAATGGATCTACTGAGAACGAACCAAAAAAAGACGTGGAGTCCCTCCGCGCGGAAGAAGTGAAACTTCGTAATGTGCAACAGTGCTTTCATACCCCCTCCAACGTTAAACGTTTAACGAAACCTTGTTGGAAGTCGCACTAAAAGTTTCACTTCAATAAAAACTACGCAAGTACCAAGGTGTTGGCCTTTTGAACACAGGACCATAATTTTGTATCTGTCTGTCCACATAGACAGCATACAAACCCTAGTCGTCGTGTTACGAGTACCTATCCGATATTAGTCAAGATCATCGACCCGATACGCGACACTACCATCAGCAGGACATTTTGGTAGGCCGTGGAAACACTCAAAACTACTAGAAAGAAACTAATATTACAAGCGTAGACTATACTCATATTTACATTGAAAGGTTTAAACCTTTCTTTCTTTGTTTAAACAATGCAAGATAAATCGAGCGAAACTCCGTATCTATCTTATCTGTGTTAACGCCTACGGATTAAGCTTAACAATAATAACATACTACGACATTATTAGCCAAAGATAATTGTAAACGGAACGAAAAAAAAGACTCATAAACAATTCGGATTCAAATAATAAACGATAATATTGTAAAATGTATAAAACAAAAGTTATGAGACACGTTTTTATGGTATTAAAATTGATAGATAAAACTAACACTTACAATAAACCTGAACAACTGTTTTATTATGGTTAGAGGGTAAAGGAGCGGACATCAGGTAAGTAACCTGATAGTGATTGGTTATTGCCTCCTATGAACACCTAAAATTTAAGAGGCATAAGTACTCTGCCTTTGAGTGGTCGCTACCTAGAATTAGAGAAGTGGGTTTTGAGTCTCTGGTAACATCATATAATGATGATAAAACTCAAAGAGTTACGTAACACCAACTAGTCTACGTATTCCAGATTATAGGTGATAATGTACTTTGTACTTCTTAGCCGATTTCGACCATTGCGGCCAGTCTAAACGAAAACCGTACAATTATGCTTGTTATAGTGCACAAGTATGTGTGCGATGTCCGTGGCATGGGGGTTAGGACCCCAACTTCCAAACTCCAGGCTGTTTTTGGGCATTTCATTTCTATAATCAAAAAAACTCGATCTTTGGCCCGACTCGGGAATCGAACCCGATACTTCTTTCTCCGCATACGAGTCATTATGAGAATCTTTTTGAATATTTTTATACTGACATCGAAAAAGGATAGTTTTGACAGGCGTGTCTAAAATAAAGATACTAAAGTTGCAAAGAGTCAATTGACCGACAGTTCGGCAGACAACAGACAGACAGAGAATAGTAATTGCAAATCGGTGTAGTATGTCCCGTTCTAATTGTGGTAGCGGGGATGAATACTTAAAACAAAGGACTGAATGTTTTTAAAAGCAAAATCGAATTAATTAGACATTTGTTTTAAACCTAAATTGAATTGAAGAAACTTTGGAAATGATCACTATCTACGTATCTGGGGGCACGGTCGTGCCCCCGCCAAGACGAGCCAAGCGAAGCGCAAGGGCACTACCTACCTTTTCTCGAAGTGTTTCGTCGTTTTTTTGAAACCTCATAACTTTGGTTCCCGATATACCAGATCGTTAAAATTCTCAGGATATATCAATAGACTAATGAAATTTACAAAGTGTCAATTGCATAGCTCCGATACTTTAGATTTTATTGATACCTAAAAAACACCGATTTTGTCACTGACACACTGATGATCATCAAAACTGTTAGGGTACTTCCTGAAGTGCTAGAAAGCTGAAATTTGGTATGTAAACTAAGTTCAGTATACAAACGACAAAAAAAATCATAAACCTATTACTTTTGCCCCCCAACCCCCAAATTTGGGGGGTGGAAGTTTGTATGAGACTTTCACAAATGTTTATGCTAGAAGTTTTATTTTTGGTACACGGACTTTCTCGAAAGAAGATGTACAAGAAATACAGGCCAAAATAAGAAATAAAAACTGCCTCAAGCAACTTACAAAAAGAAATGAAATCCCTAAAAGTCGTTCCAGAGATAAGCCGCAACAAACAGACAGACAGACAGACAAAAATTGTAAAAAATAACATTTATGGTATAAGTACCGAGTATACATACATATGCATTTAGTAAAAAGCGGTTATTTTAATATTGCAAACAGACATTCCAATTTTATTTATTTTTATAGATACCCAAAAAATCTATACTAATATTATATCTATACTAATATTATAAACGTGAAAGTTTGTAAGTATGGATGGATGGATGTTTGTTAATCTTTCACGCAAAAACTACTGAACGAATTTGGATGAAACTTTACAGTAATATAGCTTATACATCAGAATAACACATAGGCTACTATTTGCAGCGATAACCGACATATACGCGGGTGGAGCCGTAATACAACTAGTGGATACATAAATGTAGAATGGTCTTGAAAAATAACCCAACAAATTTGAGCTAAACCAGAAAGAATATGAATATCTTTTGTAATCATTCTTTTTTTTCTTTTCTTTTTTTAAAGACAACTCCCGCACTAGGAATAAATCATGTGTCGCGGGGGACTTTACAAACATACATGAAACGGACACAAAGAACACCCAGACTCAGAACAACAATTTGTGGATCACACAAAGTGTTGTCCTACGTGGGATTTGAACCCACGACACTTGGCGAAGTAGGTAACGGCGTGGTGACCGTTAAACCACTAGGCCAAACGTGCAGTTGTTCTTCTTTAATGTAGCCTTTAATGTAGGTAATAAGCATTTGTATACTTAAACTAAGAAGAAGTGTAATGTAGCTTTTCGATAACTTACTACGCTTTTCGAAAAATCGAGTCACGGTAAAATGGTTCACGGTGAGAGAATCATGCTTTGGTAAAAATGGGCCAGTTCAACCTAATTATTGAAATCAATGATGGAATGATATAACGCTCCAAGACTTCAAAGAATACTGATGTTGGATAATTCTTTACACTAAGCGAGTGAGGTAACCAGAGCAAAGATCTACCTTGGTAGCAATGCACTTATGACTGTTGAGTTTTATGTGTTCATAGACAGTAGATATACTCATTATTAGGTAGCCTTTCTGCTCATTACTACTCCATAATGGAAAGATATTAGAAAACTACCCCAGAGTGTGTAGACAATTAATAGTAAAATCAGCAGTCTACATTGTAATGTAGACTGTTGATTTTACCTAACAGTCTTACCTACACCAACTTTCCATTTCTATAACACTGATGATATTGTTACTGTTCTAGATTCGATATTGTGGCAAACAATAGCAATTGAATGTGTGCTTCACATTAACTGATAAGGCCACAAATAGAAGATAAAATTATTTGACTTAATACTACAGATATTGTTAATCAAATAACAGGTCAGACACACGTGTCTTTCAATTTACCTTTATGTTATTGTGCTTTAATAAAAAAAATGTAGTACGCACTAGTAACAATAATGGTAGGTAACCTAAAGCTCCATCAAATTCTGATTCCGGAAATAAAAACTATAATATTATTTATCCTTTCCTACTACTCACACTGTCTTTATACCAGTTTTCATCTAAATCAGTTCTTATTGATTCTTCATACCAACTTCCACTCAACTCATCACTCCCCCAAAAGGTGATTCCTGACATAAACACAATCCTATATCTCTTCTCGGAATTCAAATTATCTACATTTCAAATTTTATCTAAATCGGTATAGCGGTTTGAGCGTGAAGAGGTAATAGACAGACAGATACACTTTTGCCTTAAAATATTAGTATGGACTGAATTATTACATATACTAGTAAAAAAAATAGTTGTATCATATCAACCCAACAGAAACTTTTCGAAAAAATAAGGAACAAGTTTGGTGAATAGCAACGTAATTATTAAAACGCAAAAAGTTGGTGTTATCTATGTGTTACTCTACATTTTAACCAGATTTTTATAATGACCGTATCAGTAAATCACATAAAAATAGGACTTCTTAATAATTTTAAATAAGAGTTAATGAGCTTTGATGCTAAGCAGAAAATTAAATTGCCAAAATGTTACTTTCTGCCTAGCATCAAAGCTCATTAACTCTTTTTGCAAATTTACTTATGCCAATGACAATAGACGCATTAATGCGTAAATGTTAATCTAAATTATAAAAGAAGATCTAAAAGGTGATTTTATACTGATATCGGTATAAAGGAAACAGTGTCTTGAACGGTTATCACTTCGTACTTGAGTTAATTGACCCTTACTACAATATTCAATAAATGTATGTATACCACACAAATAACAGTAAAACAAAACAAGTTGTTTAATAATATACTCGCACTTAGACTTAATCGTTTAATCGTCTTTCTTTGGTCACGTGATTTTGTGCGAAATATTTAAATAATATTTCGGCAATTGTGGCTCGGTTTTTTTTGGTAAATTGTATAATGATAAACGCTAGTTAAATCGATTTATCGCCCCGAAACCCCTGTATACTAAACTAGCTTTTACACGCAGCTTCGCTTACGCAGATTTTAATCTCCTGATTTACCCCCTTAGGGGTGGAATTTCCAAAATTCCTTTCTTAGTGCTCACTTACGCTATATAAAGAACCTACATGCAAAATTTCAGTATTCTAGCTTCAGCGGTTTGGGCTGTGCGTTGATAGAGTAATGTGACTGACTGACTGACTGACATACCTAGATGTCAGTCAGTCAGTCAGTCACATTACTCTTCACTACATAGTATAAAACAAAGTCGCTTTCTCTGTCCCTATGTCCCTTTGTGTGCTTAAATCTTTAAAACTACGCAACGGATTTTGATGCGGGTTTCTTTAATAGATGGAGTGATTCACGAGGAAGGTTTTTATGTATAATAAATGCATAATATAGTATGGGTACACTGTTAATTTTCGAGATTTCTAATGTGATGTAGCAAATAAACACATTTTTTTGCGCTTACATTGCAAACGCTGGTTGCACCCTACGAGATAGATCAAAATAATGTACTACAGTATTGTACACCTTAAAAAGTACTACAAAAAAGTCCGCGACGGTATATGTCTATCTCTTAGGGATAACCCACAACAACCATTTTTTATTCCTTTCTTTTTACGAGAAATAATGGCTTATTTACGAAGTGATTTTAATCAATACAGAATGAATCCTTATACAATTAAGTAAATTAAATACATTGTGCATTTAATATAGATCAAAATGGTCCTTTACAGTATCTAATTTAAATGAACATATTCGAAGATATTACAGATTTAAAATGCACGAATCGTGTCGTCGGCGGGGGCATCTGAAATCCACCCGTGCGAAGCCGGGGCGGGTCGCTAGTTTATATATATAGACTAGCTTTTACACGCGGCTTAGCTCACGCAGACTTTCATCCCCTGATTACCCCCTTAGGGGTGGAATTTCAAAAATTCCTTTCTTAGTGCTCACTTACGTTATAACCTACATGCAAAATTTCAGGATTCTAGCTTCAGCGGTTTGGGCTGTGCGTTGATATCTAGGTATGTCAGTCAGTCAGTCAGTCACATTACTCTTTTATATATATATATAGATAGATAAGTGAGCACTAAGAAAGGAATTTTCTCCTTTAAGTTTCTCCTTTTAATTTTCTTTACTTATTTTATAATTAAGAATTGCTAGACTTGCTAAATGTAGCCACCTTCTCCTTTGTTGAACAGACATCATTTGGCTCGAACGGTTCGGCGAATGAATGAATAATGAACGGCGAGCCAAAAGATGCGTCACTCGATCAATCAATGCTGAATGTGTGGACGAAATCCCGTGCCGTGGTTTAACTCGAAATGTTTGCTCGATCGAGTAAAACCATATGTGAGTACTTAGCATTACATACTTTTTATAGTTTTTACCAATAGACACATATTTGACTTTTAAATGGAAGCTTAAGCCTAGTTAAATCCTGTGTTAGGAGATTATTTGCAAAAAGAAACGATTACCAAATGTTTGTAATATTCTCCATTTTGAATTGTTAACATTTGGCAAAGAAGGTAATAAAAGGAAAGACTAATTGAAAACTGGATGGGTAAGTAAAGATTGAAATCTTAGGAAAGTAAAACAAAATAATTTGTATGTTATTGAATATCTTATGGAAAACTCTTAATTAAAGTTCGTTACATTGAAATGAAGCATCATTTAAACTTGTCTAGTGCTTGAACGAAGTAGGTGCTACGAACTTTTGTATGAGATAATAAAAAGTAGTTAAATCTATCAGGTGCAAAACGAAAGACTGTTTGCAATCATATAATTTTTAAGGAACCCTATGTACATCGGTAGACCGCAAATTAATTGAGTCATTGATTAAAATATAATATTTGTCTGATCCAATTAATGATGATTATTTTTGCGATAAAATCTTTAGAAGTGCTGTTGCTAACGAGTATTTTTTTAGCTCTAGATGCTTGATGGATTAAAAGATAGTAGTGGAATAAGTAACAACCGCTTTGCCACTGCATTTTAAGCTTAACTCAGTATATAATACTGATCAAGCACCAATTACGGGCAAAACTGTTTTTATTTTTGGTATGAAATAGGAATATTTTGACCTCATTCAGGTATTCTTTTTAAATTTGTAAAATATCCCATGTCTTCATCTATCCATGACTTGTAGTGCGCTGTTATGAGAAATCTTGTTGGGTTATTTCTATAAGAAAGTCTTAATGACAGTCCGGAGTAAGGGGGTTTTTCGATGTTTCACGCCCGTGAGACGGAACTCGGAAACGGACTCAGAGTGCACTCCGAGTCCGTTTCCGGTGTCCCGGTTGTCATGAACATCTATGGCTATCGTTATTGGGAAGTCATTGCCCTCAAATATATTGAAGACTAGTTAAACCTTCGAATTCAGTTTGACCTCAGGGTTTTGGAGGACCAAAAGCTCTTCGGCAAAACTGATATTTAGGTGAAACCGGTTGAACCAGTAGCCGACCCAAAATAATCGTGGGAATAATTAAAGCTAGAAATATAATTTATATGACTTGTGGAAGATTTTATGTTCTTTTAGTAAAACATAATAACACTTTTTTTGGTTAAAGGGTTGGACTTTCCGTCAGTAACCAATTAGGTAATTTGTCGCATTTTTCGAGTGAAGCTATTTACTTTACGGCTTTTAATTTTACTGCTTCGCTATACAACTTAATTTTCTACGTTGCGAACTTCCCATAAAATGACCGATATAAGTAGTTAGACTTGACTTCTAATTTTTAATCTTTATCAACAGCTTGGAGAACCGATGGCCGATGGGGCAGAAAGGTTCTTGAGTGGAGACCACGTGACGGCAAGCGCAGCGTAGGAAGGCCTCCCGCAAGGTGGACGGACGACCTAGTTAAGATCGCGGGGACTCGTTGGATGCAGGCTGCTACCGACCGGTCGAAGTGGAAATCAATGGGGGAGGCCTACGTTCAGCAGTGGACTTCTTACGGCTGATATGATGATCAACAGCTTTTAATAGTCCACTGCTGGACATAATCTTCGACCTCCTATCTAAGAGTTTCCTTAAGCCTTTCCTATAGACCTTAGATAGGAATTTTTGGCCTAAATAATTCGTTAATTTGTAAAATGTGGAATTTCTTTATATTATCTCTATGAATATTTCGCACATCTAACACACAACGCCCAAACTAAACAGAGCTTGTATTATGGGTACTAGACAACTGATATAAATACATATATACCTTTTTTGAAGATAAGATAAGATAAGATAATAAGATATTATACATAGAAAACACCCTATATAATCTATCTGCTCCAGTAATAGTAATGGGTTTGGCCTTAAAATTCTAAGACTTAAATCACAATGGCAAAACTTCGGCGTTTATGACTAACACTAAGTTTAAGCCAAATTTTATAAAAAAATTATATGGTTACCTTTACATATTATCAACGTTATCATAACCCAATTATTACACGGATTTAATACAAGTACTTACACTCATATCAAAGAGAACAGTGTTATCTTAGATTAAGGAAAAAATTGTGTCCAGTTTGAACTTCAACTGTTGTCTTTAGATAATTTAGTATAGAACTGTACTAAAGCTAAAGTCATTATACCGACTTAGGTTTTATCCTGATAAGATTAATTTAATAAAGGAATAAATACCCCAAGTGAGTATATAACTATTTTTTTTGGTAGTAAACACATCATGGGATGTAAGTTTTTATGTATAAATTATTTATACAAAATTAAATATACACGTAAATTAACGTAACGTAAAAGTAAACTTTTTCAATGTTAAACATTGTTTTTAACCCCCGACGCAAAAAGAGGGGTGTTATAAGTTTGACGTGTCTGTCTGTCTGTTTGGCTGTCTGTCTGTCTATGGCACAGTAGCTCGCGAACGGATGAAGCGATTTTAATTTAGTTTATCTTTGTATGAAAGGTGAGTTACGTGCAAGTGTTCTTAGAGATGTTTCATGAAAATCGGTTGAGTCGTTTAAAAGTTATGGGGGTGAAAGTGGGGAAGAATAACCTAATGTCTGCAAAAATACCATTGGCGTATGACTACTCGATTAAGTGCTTGAGTAGGGGTTTTTTTTAATTTTGAATTTTAGCTTGTCTAAGTAGCATAAATATCATTCACTTTTGTACAATAGATAGTGTAGTAGTTTTCTAATGAATAAATAATATTGGCTTATTAATAACCAGGTTTCTCCAAGGCAGAGCGGATCTACGCTTACTGCGGCCATGATACTTTAGATTAGCTGTTCAAACCTGTTATTTATTATTTAGCTATTCATGCAAATCATCATGACAAATTAGGCTATTAGGTAATACGCTGACATGATAACATTTCAATATCAAAATTAGTACAAATGTTTGCATTAATAAACAACTATTTTTTAAAAATATCTGTATTATCTTGTAGTAATTTTATTAGTAGAATGTTAATATCAAGAAAACGTTAAAAAAACAATAACCCGACTAAGTAAAATATATAATAATATAGCCTATGTCACCGGGCCATTATTGATACCTCATTAAAATTTTCAGTTTTGTAGTTTAGGCGCTACGGTGTAATATACAAATATAATTAGTTGGGCAAAGAAGCGCTTAACCTTAAATTTAGGGTTAGACACTTACACTTTCAAAACTGAATTGAAAGAAAGAAAAAATCTAACAGAATGTTGGTGTTACACCGTACAACTTAAACGATAGCAATTCATCCGTTTTGTTTAATCAATAAGATATTGTTGAATTAACAGATACTCGTACGTTGTTTGAACATACACACAAAACTATTGTGTCCACAACAAAACGTATGTTTTGTCACTCTTAAATTGATATTTTGGACTGATAATTATTGTCCAATGTAAAACTAAGTGTAGATACACACACAAATATATATCTATATCGTTTTTTAAATTTAACAAAAAGTCGGTTACCGAAGAGCATTCGTTGATCTCCGGCTACCTTAGAAAGTGGCCTACGGGGGAAGATTTTAAGGAATTCGTCGTCCGAAAAGATACAAGCCCGAGAGGCAGCGCACGGTGTTCCATGTACGCCTCTAGAGGACTGCAACCGAAGGGTGTCGGTCACAACATGTTACAGGACCTGTCTTGGGTGAGACGGGTCAATCCCTGTCGTAGGTGGTGGAAAAATGCAAATGCGTTTCTCGCTCCCCGGCTATTGACAAGCAGAGTAACACCACGGTGGCTTTTAGCCGGCAAGAGTCCGACATATCCCATCGTTAACTCACTATCTAATCGGCGAAGGACATCCATAAAAAATTTCCACCCCGTTGACAAAAAAAAAAACATTAGATACTTGGTCTAAACAGTAAACTACTCAAACCATGTTGTTCAAATTATTAACTTTTTCACTCGCATTATGCTTAACATGTATTGGTCTGCATCAAACTATTTGTAATATTAGAAACACGGTAAAACTAAAAGTGCATATATATTATTATGTACCTCATTCGGTTTGAACTTCAATCATTTTCATACTGGTTTATCCATTGATTAGTTATAGTTACGCCAAGAGATACAATGCTCTTATTTATAAATGTAAGGATAAAGTGCACTAAAGCTATTTATAGTACACATTATCCTTTCGTTGAATTATATCCATGCTATCTATACACATAACGTTGCTGTATAAAAGAAACTAGTATAACAGTTTTTTTATTTGTTAAACAAAATAGTTATTAAGGATTTTTTGTGTTGTTTCTTTCCGTTAATATCTAAAACTGGTTAGTTAAATTTTCACGGAACTTCAAATCTATACTAATCTATACTAATATATAAAGCTGAAGAGTTTGTTTGTTTGTTTGTTTGTTTGAACGCGCTAATCTCAGGAACTACTGGTCCGATTTGAAAAATTCTTTCAGTGTTGGATAGTCCATTTATCGAGGAAGGCTATAGGCTATATTTTATTTTCAAAAATATTAGGGATCCGTAAGAAAATTGCTATTTCGTAACCCACGGTATGAAATCGAAAACCTATTTTTGCGTGCGCTGCAAATACTATTGACAATAGAACAAAATAATGTATTACGGGTTTGTAGGTCTCATTAAGATCTACAAAAAAGTCCGCGAGAGCATATATCTAACTATCATGGTTTAGTTACAATAACCGCTTTTGTGTTCAAAAAAATTATTAAATCGTCTGAAGAAAGAAACTACGTTAAATGTGTATCGTAATATTAATCCTTATCCAAATTAAGCATTATGTTATCAAAGGTATTTATGTAGAAGTAAAATACTTTTTGTTTCATCCCAATCGTTCATTTCGTTTAGAAGTTATCACGAGTATAAGACGCTAAGAGTTGGTACCTAATAATGAGTTATTTGCCAAAGAGTTTTTATCAAAATAATACCTAATATTAATATTTATAAAAAAAAAGTGTTGTTGAATATGAGTATTAGATATTAGAAGAGCATAATAAATACATCTATACTAATATATGTATAAAGCTGAAGAGTTTGTTTGTTTGTTTGAACGCGCTAATCTCAGGAACTACTGGTCCAATTTGAAAAATTCTTTCAGTGTTAGATAGCCCATTTATCGAGGAAGGCTATTGGCTATATATCATCACGCTTAGACCAATAGGAGCGGAGCACCAATGAAGAATGGGGGAAAATTATTACGCTACGGGCAACAGAAGACGCAAATGACATTGCGTGGGTCAGCTATCCATACTTATATTATAAATGCGAAATTAACTCTGTCTGTCTGTCTGTTTTGCTTTCACGGTCAAACCGCTGCACCGATTTGAATGAAATTAATTTATTTATACAGATAGTCTGGAGCCTGAGAAAGGACATAGGCTACTTTTTAATGCAAAAAAGGGGTTGTAAGGGGTTTAAAAGGGGGATGAAAGGTTGTTCTGGGGGTTCACTCGCCACACACCTACGTCGGGCGTCTTGACAACGAATAAACAAGGCTGTCACAATCATAAAAATATTTCACTTTTTCAATGAAGACCTAAATATTAAGATATTAAGTATGTATTCGTCAATCTGATTTGAATGTTCATTATATTAATAGAAATAAATAAGCCAAATTAATATAATTAATTAACAGCGTTTCTTAACTTCAAAATTCTCTGCAGAAGTATCGTCATTATACGCTAGCTGTTGGTTAGGCAAGAATGAAAATGTCATTTAAAGTTTGTAAAAATTTTACCCTCAAGGGGGAAAAATAGCAACAGGGGATGGCAGTTTATATAGAAATATGTTAGGTTTGTGAGTTAGTTTGCGACAAGAGACAAAATATGGATTAGAGCTATTCTGATATGACATTTACGGAGTTATCACGGAGAAGATAGTATGCCAACTGACAGTAACGACATGATTACACTGAGACGTGGGTTTTGGTTTAAGATAGCACAGATGATTTAAAAATAATTTCGATCCTGATCTGCTGACTAATGAGATAGTTATCAATTAAACGAACGGATCATGTCAGGCGTGGAGGGAGATGTTGTCGAATACTTAGTCTTTAGAAATATCAGGAGTGCCTTCCCATAAGTTGAGGCTGCAAGTTAATGTTCCAGTACTATTAAATGAGGTATCTTGAGCGCCAAAGCAATGGAATAGTACATGGCTAAATATTACACAACTGGGGTACAACATTGTAAAAGCTACAATCATGACGCATGGAATGGCAAAAGAAGATAATGTTTTAATTCCCCGTATTCCAATAATTCCAACTTATTTGACATTTTAATTTAAAAGAATGCAGTTTCCGCTGAATGCATGAAAACAGCATTTCCAATAACAATATTAACAAAACCCAAGGACAGATGCTTAAAGATACAGTATTTTTTTTTCTCATGGGCAGCATACTCACGTATATCAAATCCGCAAAATCTTCATATTTTGGCAAAATATGGCAAAAGAAAAAACGTAGTTATTAAAATTGTACTTTTTTTTTGAAGCTGCCAAAGTGACTGTGGTCAGCCTGATGGAAAACTCAAGCAGAATCCAACAGTGGGGGCAACCATACTCACTGGGAAAGCAGACAATGTAGAATTGCGTCCCACACTATGACGGCTTAGTGAGATGCTTTTTCACGCCCCACTTAATTTACGCCACACTTAAAGGGCCCGGGATCACAGTGGGAGAGAAACACGTGCGCTGTAAGTGAGTTCCAGTTTTTAGCTGCTCGGCACAGGAAGGCTGAACCAAACCGTTTGGTTCGAGAGTGAACATGTTATTCTGCAGAGGAAGGGAGAAGGGGGACCAGTTGGAAGAGCTCCTCAGAATACTTCCAATGATACAGATGGTAGTGGACTGCTATAGAGGCGATATCTCTACGCAGCTGCAGAGGTTCAAGGAACTCGGTGGCTTCGGGACTGTTGGTAAAGCGGACTGCTCGCCACTGCAACCGATCGAAAGCATCAAGCAAATACTGCGCGGATCCATCACAAAGATGAGAACAGTACTCGAGGTCCCGGCAAATATCCATGCCCAGGACACCGAGCTTACTCCGTAGTGGCAGTTGAGTGCTCTGAAAAGTGGGGAGGGAAAGAAATGGAGACTTTTTGGTAGAGAACGCGCATAACTGTGTTTTCGTAGCGTTGAACTCGACCAGATTCTTATCACCCCATTGTAAAATGCGGTTCAAAACCCGGTCGAGCTCAGCGACAAGCTTCTGTCGACTTTCCTCAACGTCTGCCAGCTTGGCTGAACGGTGTCAAAAATATCGCCCAAGAACTGAGCTATCGTCTGCATAGCAATGTATGTTGCCAAGAGCTAACATGTCATTGATATGCAGAAGAAATAGTGTGGGCGACAGGACTGAACCCTGAGGTACGCCAGCGTTTACATCCAGAACATCAGAGGCCGTGCCGTCGCAAAGGCCCATAATGCGGCGTTGATGAAGAAAAGCGTCAATCCAGTGACATAGTCTAGGAGGCAGACCGAATGCCGAGAGCTTGGAGAGAAGCGAGCGGTGCCAGACCCGGTCGAAGGCCTTGGCCATGTCAAATGTCGAAATAAGCTCATATAAACACTTTATAATTTATGTACATATATAAATACTTAAATAAGTTTTTAATAGTAAAACGTGTGTCTTATTTGTAAAAAAAATCGAGTGGTATCGTGGGACATCAGATAGGAATGAGTTCCATATCAAAAATACAGATGGCGCTATACTAAATTTTTCGTTCACGAAATAAATAAATCATTACAGATGGCGCTATACAACATTTTTAGTTTTCACGAAATTGTCTTAACGCCTTTATTTTATTTAAACTGATTTATAAAAATATACAAAAGTTCTATGCGAGGTAAAGAAAATAAAACT
Source organism: Diaphora mendica (assembly GCA_949125395.1). Taxonomy (NCBI): domain Eukaryota; kingdom Metazoa; phylum Arthropoda; class Insecta; order Lepidoptera; family Erebidae; genus Diaphora; species Diaphora mendica. The sequence goes on from OX421316.1 coordinate 25,307,572, forward strand.
ATTCAGGTACCGATACATTTTGTATTATGATGTTATATCGATAAAAATCCTACCTATATTAATAACGCGAAAGTTTGTTAGTATGGATGGATGGATGTTTGTTACTCTTTCAAACAAAAACTACTGAACGGATTTGGATAAAACTTTATAGTAATATAGCTTATACATCAGAATAACACATAAGCTACTATTTGCAGTGATAACCGACATACACGCGGGCGAAGCCGCGGGCAACAGCTAGTAGTAAATATTCGTTTTTGTTTTTTAGAATAATGTCTGCTATTTTACTTAGAAAATAGTTTAGATTCGACTGAAAAAAAAAAATCCGCACGCTAACGAATATACGGAGGGCACTTATAGTAAATACTGACTGCCTCGTTGGTCTAACGGTTAGCGTAAGCTACTGCCAATCAAGAGATCCCGGGTTCGATTCCCGGGTCAGACTGCTGTTGGGTTTTTCTTACAAGAAATTCTATGACAATCGTTATTGGGAAGTCAGTTCCCTCAAATATACTGACGAATAGTTTAACCTTCGAATTCAGTTCACCCTCAGGGTTTCGTAGGTCAGATGCCAGTCGCTCCGTGGAAAAACTGATATTCAGGTTAAACCGATTGAACTAGTTAGCCGACCCCAATTAATCTTGGGAATAATAAAGGTTAGGAAGATGACTTGTAGTAAATACTGAACACATTGAGATCTTAGTTAATCATATTATATTTATAGCATTTTCTCGAAATGAGAGTGACAACAATGCAGGCTTCTGCTGAGAAGCTATATATATCTCAATAGGCCGCCATAGTGTTGGTCATCATGCTGCATTGTTGCATTGTCTGCATTCGCAATAAGAATGATGGCCACTACTCTTCGATTCTGCTTTTGCTTTCCTGCTTTCTATCAGACAGAGTAAGACCACTTTGGCAGGCTCATATATTTAAAAACAGCACCTGCAGTTTCTTTTATACCGTCAACGAATATATTATTTAGTTATTTTCCTTAGATAAGAGTTAGGACATTTAATGACATCAATATATCATCATTAAGTAATAAAAAAGAAGATTACTGATAAATATTGATATTATTTCAGTAGCTTTTCTTTGTTTAAACAATAGTTGTGAATATGAAAAGTCAATATTTGAATAAAAATAATTTGTTAATACTTAACAACTTTTAAAAGATATCTCTTGCCTTGACGAGGAATTTAAAATTATCAAAGAAATGTCCTAAAAAATACCAATACTCGGAATAGTGTTTGTGGATAACATAAATGTTCATCTCATATGAGAATCGAACTCAAAACTTATAAAAAGGCGAATTTAACCTTTGTGCCATATATGCACTGGAACCTTTGAATAATGATAATAAAGTTCACTTACCTCAGGTAAACCCTTGCTCTTGAGCCACTTATTAGGTTCTTTCAAACAGAAGGTTCCATATAATAAGACAAGTAAGAACATAAAAGTCGTCATTGTGAAAACTCCATAATAGCCCATTCTCTGAAGTAGGAATCCACTCATGCCAATACCAATCGGCAAACCAGCTGTCATACAGAAATTAACTAAACCCACTCGGAATGTTCTTGATTCCTCCGAAGTAATATCACTTATGTAACTGAATACTCCCAAAAACATAGTTACCCAACCACCAGTAACTGCAGGGAAAAACGTCTCTAAGAATACTGTGATCTGTACAGGTATTTCGTAGAAAAAGTATACATTGACCAGATTGTTCAAGGATGTCAAGACCTCTCCGTAAATTGGCAGTAGTATAATTAATTTTCTCTTCCCTGTCCTATCACTCCAGGATCCCAGAAACATTATTATAATACAAGGCAATGCAGTATGTATTATGCCCTTCCAGATATCGATAGAAGAAATAAGCTTCTGAACTTCTTTTTCATATTGCGAAAAGTTGCTACTCCTTTTCTGTACTAGCGCATCACAGATTTCGTCTCCAAAGTTTAAATTTACTCGACAAGCTTTATCCAGATTAAGGTTTCCCATGGCAAACCTTGATATTACACTAGGTATAATCAAACCAGCTAGCAGTGGTTCTACAGTAATGTTGTCTTTTATGTGCCATAACTTTTCTGAAAATGTTTTATTCTTGTACAGATTCTGAACGACATCGGGTTGCAGAGGTTTCTCCTCAAGGTCCAAAGGCTTAGACTTGGTTTCAGTCATTTTAACTGTTATTTACACTTGAATGTTTGTTTGAATTATATCACCATTGTTTATAAACACCACTTGAATGCGACCGTTTGTTACTGATACAATGTTTGATTTCACATCACGGCTGATATTGTTGTAATGAAGAACTATTTCTTTTATATGTCTTATCGACACTTTTAATTTGTATCAATTACGCGTTGATAAAGATAAATTTAAATGATGTCTTTACGAATTATTCCTTTATTGCTGATTAGGCGCGTTAAAGTACTACCGCTTCATTATTATTTTTTCTTTGAGTGCGTCCAGGTATGTGGCTAGCTGGCGACTGGCATCTGTGTGAGAGAATCATTGTTAATATACATAGTGCATGGAACGTTGTTATAAAAGAGAATTATACTGTCAGTATTTCTGTTATTTGTTTGGACTAACGACAGAATGATTCTGAATCACTGAAGCCGTAATTATTGTAATTCCTTTTGTATGTGTCTTTCAACAATCAGCTGCGTAAATTAGTTTGACTATGGTAATTTATTGATAAATCATTTTGCATTGTTTCTCTCGTTTAAATTAAGTAATTTCGTAAGAAGTTTATTTTAGAAATCGTAAACGACTTTTCTATCGAAATTGGTCTTTTTGGTATGTTGAGGTAAAAATGACTAATACCACACAACTTTATTGCAAGAAACTCATGCCCATTTTCACCAACTATACTTAAACAATCTCTTAACTAGGAACCCCCTAACGTAGGTAGCTCCTAAATATAAATCTTATCTAATTTCGTTTTCACCATGCTAAGTGACACCTAACTAAGGGTCTCCTATTTTGTAGGGATTTCAAAAACCGTAAACGTGCGCAATTGTATGTGAATTGTCTTTTTCTTCAATATTAAATTATTAAAAGAATAATTATTACTAAGTAATAAACATACAATATGAAATAGAATATGTTTTTGTTTACTATAAAGATTACACACATTTTTTTCTATTTTTTTATTTTACAACTGCCAAAAATATGTACCATGTGTCACACCGACTGCGAGTCGTTGAGGTTATAAAGTAAATATGTAATTATTATGTCTCCTATAAAATGTTCCGTGTTATTTTTTGTTATTTCTCCACTACCTGTTTAATATTCGAGTAGAAGTAATCACTAATATTTACAGTAAAACTTTAAAAGTATAAAGTGGATGGTTGTAAAACTTGATTACACAACTACTTAGTAAAATATATAAAATTATTATAAATACCAAATATTGCAAAAAAGTGAAAATATTATTAGTAACTTTTTTTTTATGTATGGGCCTGCCAAAGTATATGTGTTTATGTAGTGTATGGGCTTGTATTACCTATTATCAGGATATTCCAATATTTGTTCAATTTTATTTAATAAATAAATAACACGCCTTGGTTAACCTAAATCTTGTAACAAAATCTATAACGACATATTTTGTAAATAAGGCTGGTCTATCTCGATAATATATTGAATAAACTAGGATTATTTATTATTTCATTATATCGGAATCATCCCTTATCTCCTCCATTTCAAAAATTTTAAGCAAAACGTACGTCAAGTTTCTTTATCACCTTGTTAGGGGTTGGTTAGGTAGTCAACATTCGAGCCCCTAAATTTTAAGAGACGCCTAAGCACTTAGGTAACCCCTAAAGGTTGGTGAAAACGAAAATATCGCTAAGGGTTACCTAACTCTCTCTAAGTGGTCCCTTAAATTTAGGGAACGTTGGTGAAAACGGGCATCAGAGTAAGTCATATGAATAAAGACCCAAGATCTTAGTCTAATTCTGATAGCCCCAGTACACGTTGGGCCAACGCGCTCGGCGAGTAGATGTAGTCAGATCTATATACGGCTCAGTTTTTACAGAGAATAGAATAAAAAATAGAATTAGTCTCATTTATATAAATATAAATCGTACTATTAAATGTAGATACTTTATTCTGATTACGTTATTCATTACAATATTTTTAAACACATTAATCTTATCAATCATAAATATATGAAAATCGGCCAAAAGTTTGTTATTAAAAATATATTTACGATATATATTTAATATATATATATATATATATATATATATATATATTTTATAGATTTTTAATATATTTTTTATGTATTTTGATTTTTTTTTTCATGGGAGTAACTAAATTATTTTTGCAAAATTAAGGAGATTATTATTTTTTAATCTTGTACTAAAATATTATTCAATTTTAATCTTTAGGTTATGTTACGTTAAGAATACTATTTTTTAAAGAAAATATTACTATTTTTATGTTTGAGTTGATTGATACAGATAAAAATAGAGATAGTATTTACCTTCCTATGCAGATTCGAAAAGCTTTTTTTTTAAGTGAACTTGTCACAATTATCTTAAAGAAACTCAGCGTGCACGTGTATTTTTCTAAACAATGTTGTATACCTACTGTACTGTATTTCAGTTAATTCTATTGCAATATACATTTATTTATTTATTTAATTATTAATTACTAGTAAGCGACTTTGTTGTATTGTCTGAGAGACAACCGGTACAATGGCTGACTAATAGAGTTATTTATTTCGAGACGCTGGAATTACCGCCTTCACTTGATTTATATGATTGCTATTACATGATTTGTCACAATGCTATTGAGTATCATAAGGATTTGACTAGCTTGCAGTCGCAATAATGGTCGAAACTGGAATGAAAAATACATTAATAAACTAATTTTCGTGTTTTTAATTTATGCTGTGTTACATTAAACTTTTATATAAACAGTTTATAAAACATGCTCTAATTTCTTAGACAATCACAAATATATAATTTATTTTATCACATAATGATTTATGATACGATTTGAAAAATGGCAACATTTTCTAAAACTATTAATGCCTTTGTTGATTTTGTTGTTTAGTTAAAGTTTGTTTGATTAAAATTTCAGAAAATATTGCCCTTTTTCATAGTAATCCTCTGACCTAAAGACCGATCTAACATCTATATTTCCTTACCTATACGCCGATAATAATAAATAAATACATATTTCGGACATCTAGCACACAACGCCATCTAGTCCCAAGCTAAGCAGAGCTTGTGTTATGGGTACTAGACAACTGATATAAATACATATTATGTACTTTTTTTGTAAATACATACATACTATACATAGAAAACACCCAAACTCCCAAACAAATATTTGTAGATCATACAAACATTTGGTCCGACCCGGAAATCGAACCCGAGACCTCATGAACAGCAGGTTGGTCTCGCAGACGCCAACCGCGAGACCAACGAGGCAGTCATGACTTGATCTTATTCGATTATCAGTTTTATCACAGGTCTATATTATTTTATTATTTATGACATCGAATCTTTTATGGTAGATTAGGATATGGTACATACTATGACATAAAGTAAACATATAATATGCCATTAAATTAACCTTACCTGTAATTTATACTCTCGATTGTCGGCACTTGATGGAACTTGTTATAATACATTTTTGAATTAAAATCACTTGTACTTATTCCACTATTTTATTTTTGTTTATACCTGACCGGTTTCGCTTTATGGCATCATCAAAGGTTACTGATTATACAAAATAAAATATTCACATCTAAAACCCACCAACTGCGGGTACATGTAATTATCAGTGTGTCCGTGTAAGGAATTTTCCCCGAAATCAGGGAAATTGTATTTGTCTCCACCTACGCTATTTGTTAAATTAGTAACTTACAGCTACACAAAGTCCCAGTTATGATATGAACATACTAATTACAAATAATATATTAATTTTAATAATTAAAAATTATTAAAATCGACATTAATGCTAAAAATTTTGAAATAAAATGATTATGTCATGTCCTCTTTATATTTAATGTCCAAAATTGTGTCATACTATGTCTATTAAATTATATGTCGAAAATTCATAAAAGTCATTAAATGTGTTAACTATAACCCGTCTAAATTATACAAACTCCCCTTACAAATATTGTAGATATATAGATACATTACTTGAAATATTTTAATAGTGGTGAATTGTTGATATCTAATTGTTGATTTAAAACCTTGTCCCGATTCCCTAATAGCAACCTATTGATTTCTAACGCCTCCAAAGCGGTTAATTTTCTGCCTTTGTCACATACATGTAGTGCTTTAAAGTCCAATTTAGGATCGAACGAATGTTTTTCTGACAGCAAATGTTCCGCAAAATTGGACTCCGTCTTTTTTAGCCTCCAACCCCTAGCATGTTCTGCTATTCTGGTCTGGAAAGCCCTGCCTGTTTGGCAGATGTATTTTTTGTTGGTAAATCACTAGTACGCACTAGTGATTTTTGTCACCGTGACTGTTGCGTGAATGTCACCGCGTACATTACCCATATTGGGTGACTTTTTGTCCGCGGAGATGGCTGTAGCAACAAAATGTTACTTCGTCTCACCCCCTCCCCCGCGGTTTCCATACTTTAGTCGTCTTCCGCATAATCGAATCAAATGCAAACATGTTTCATCACTGTCACCACAAGTGCGCGCAGTCATAAAGTCACCGTGAAATAGAATTTTTAGTCACGGTGACAAAAGTCACACACACACACAAGGAAACAAAATATGCAGGACAACATCACTGTAAAAAGAAGGAAAATTTGAAACAAACCCTATATCAACTCGTTTGGCCAGTGTGGTATAGTAGGTCAAACCTTCTTTCGAAAGACAGGCTAATATTCAGTGTAAAGGTAGCGGTTCTCGCCGCTACAGAGACAAGCGACCGAGACGGTAGACCGCGACAAGTATCTCGGTCTCTTCTCTATGTACTGTACTCCGTCTCCTGTCTCGGTCTCGCTCGCAAACTGTTGCTTTATACATTGCCTATGATTAAGCGATGGTCGCGGTCTCCGGTCGCGGTCTCCTGTCTCGGTCGTGGCGCGAACCACTACCTTAACTATTAAAATCAGTTAATGCAAAAAAAGAAATATATTATGTACAAAGTTTGTATACATGCTACCTTTTGGTGGGTAAATCCAAAATTTTCCAGAAGATTTCTCGAATTTTAAAATGAATATTTTGGCGGCAATACTTCTACTATGCTTCTACTATAATAATACAAGAATACAGTCAATGATTAAATAAACTTGTTGTGTGTTGTGTAATAATTTAATTACACATGTCAATATATTATAAAAGATATCAGAACGTTAGATATAATTACACAATTTATATATTGACATTTGATAGTGTTATTTATTTGTTTAATGTAGTAATATATTGTGTGAATGCGTTTGTTCGGTGGGCAAACATTTAATATCTAATCAACCTAGTTAATGTTAGATAACATTGCAAATATTCGAATGAGAAAAAAGTAAACTTTATCGGTCGTGTATCTTAAAAAGATGTGTGTTAGTTCGAACTTCGTGTAAGACAGAAATGCTTCGGCCTTTTTAGTTAAAAGCATTTTGTAACTATTTGCAGGAAAAGATTCGTCGTCTCTTAAATCAAATTATATCGTATCTTAAACCAAATCATGTCTATATAATAGTAAACAAGTTACAAATATGTGAATGTAACGTAGAGGATATACTTAAAACACAAAAATCAGTTCATTCATGTATTTTTCATTCCAATTAAACCAACATGCTTACTTCTAACCGACTTCCGCTTCCGGTTCTAACCGCTTCGGATATCGACGCAGCATACATCAGGTTAGTGTTAAGAAAATTGTATTCAAAGGATGTTAGTGCCCTAAGTTGAAATCCTTTCACCAGGTAATCGGTCTTCGATTGTCTGGCTTATATCTGATGGGCCCGTATAGACTAGTAACAAGGGTTCCTTACTTCAAGGAACGAAGCGCCTGGTGACTGGACTAAACAGGTGTGAAATTGTAATAATAAGTTAAAGTAAAAAAAGGAACTCTGCACCGTTGCTAAGATGCTGGTGAGGAAATAAATACATAAAATGAATGTGACAAATAGGTAAGTATTAAAAAGTTTGGAATTGACAGCCATTTTTCACCGGTCAGGTTAGCTTTATCTAGTAAGAAAACTCCTGGAAAAACAAATGTTCATTGAAGCAAGTTTTAATAGTTATGGCCCCTACACTCTATCGGAGACTGGTTATGGCTATTCATTCAACTCTAGTCTTTGAAGAAGTTTACACGGAGGCCCAATGATGTGATGAGAAGCATCTCAATAGGCTGTTATGGTGTGGGTCACCATGCTGCATTTTTGCACTGTTTGCATTCGCAATGAGTATGTTGATCACAACTCTTTGATTCTGCTCATACTTTCTATCAGGCAGAGTGGAGTTATTTTGATAGGTTTATGTATAAAGATAATAAATCTCAATTAACTCTGCTGGAACCTAGACAACGCCAATTAAAATAGTAATGATTTTTTTTTGGTTGTGTGGGTACCACTGACGTCAAAAATTTCAATAGCCGCGTAAAAATCAGGAGGGCAGGACGTTACCCGTCAGTTACGTACAGACAATCACATTGATTAAAAACTAAACAAATGTTTAGCTGGTCTGAGTTAGTAGATATAGTAATAATATCAGTAGTGGTATGTTAGAATTAAATCTCCTTTCTAAAGACAGGGCTATTGATGAAAATTAGTATTAAAGTTGCGTGGCTGGTATTCATACGTTCATGGAGTATAGAGGTAAGGAGTACAATCTTTGATGGGCTCTTAAGGGGAAAATTGTACGTCAAACATGACTAAATAATTAAATTGTGTTTATAACCGACTTCCAAAAGAAGGAAGTTCTCAATTTCATCAGTATTTTTTGTTTTATGTATGTACATCGATTACTCCGTCAATTGTGGGCCGATTTTGAAAAATATTTTTGTATTCGAAAGGGTATGCTCCCCATGTGGTCCCATGGCCACCATATCAGGATCTGATGATGGGATCCCAAGAAAATCAAAAGAAACCCTCAAATTTAGGTGAGCGCCTGCAATGAAGTTAAGAGCAATTGTCTGCATGCCTTCATATTCTGTAGACATAATTTAATTTTAAATGAAATGATGATGAGAGACTTGAGAAAGACTAAAGAGCGAAAAAAAAAACTTCGTTTAAAAAAACCGACTTCAAAAACTAAAAAGTATAAAATAACTTAATTTTTATGTGCTACCTATTCATAGGTTTGAAGTCGGTGCCAAGCCAAAATGTAATAGTAGGTACCGCAATCGCCGCGCGTGACCTTGAGCGGGATAGCTGCTCTTCGCGTTGAACAAAACAACCGAAGCGTTCGGTGACGTCGAAATATAGCGAGTGTGGTATCTACTATTACATTTGGCTTAGCACTGACTTCAAACCAATGAATAGGTAGCACATACAAATTAAGTTATTTTATACTTTTTAGTTTTTGAAGTCGGTTTTTTTAAACGAAGTTTTTTTTTATAAATATTTTAAACTTTGCATAGTATCCTGTCCGACAAGCATAAACAAATAATAGTTCATTTGATAATCTTTTCTAATTCTTTAAATTTACACTCTTTGCACAGTGGCGTCACCTAATTAGTGCATTTTGGCGGACACTTTTTTTATTTCTAGATTGTACTTCTTATCTCTACACTCCATACATACATTATTCGTATGTATTTCAGGATTTCTCAACCAGTTGCAGACCTCACTGGGTCTTATTAACTTTTATAAAGAGTGAGCGGTAAGCTGGCAATTCCACTGCCAGCAAATGGTCCAGCATCTCGAAATACATTCCAGAGCAATATCATTTATCCTTGTTAACCCTTCTTCTGCCTTTAAAACTTTCTAAACAGAAGTTTAAGTACAACAGTGGACTCCCTTGTGATGATATAAATGAGAATATAAATTTATAATTAAATATAAAATGTGTATAGAATATTATATAACTCACAAAAATACCCAGGCGTAATAAGCGCCTAATAAGCGTTTACTTTTTATTAGAATAATATTAACACCAGCGATTTGGTAAACAAATGTAAATAAGGATGCGGTTTTTAAGTTACGAATATTTCCATATGATCTCAGAGAAATAAATATTTTGAATACATGTTGATAATTTGCAATAAAAACGTGACATTTTGCTTACCAACGATGACTAGTTCTATCGTTGTGAATACCTTTTCCGTGAGATGTTGTTTGCGTTGCGATCATTTTCCAGTTCACAGATCTGTGACCATCGCGTGGTCTTAATCATTTAGAAATAAAGTATTTATCGACCACGTGGACCATACCTGTGATTAGCATTATCAACAGCCTTTATTAGTCCAGGGCTGGACATAGTTCTCTTCTTAGAAAATAGGGTTTAGCCCTACTATACTTAACTGCCTCGGTGACGCAGTGGTAGCGTATGCGACAGCTGTGCTTGAGGTCTCGGGTTCAATTCCCGGGTCGGACTAAATTTGTTTGTATGATTTGCAAATATTTGTTTCGTAGTTTTGGTGTTTGCTATTTATAATATGTATGTATTTACAAAAAAAATAATATTTATATCAGTTGTCTAGTACCCATAACACAAGCTCTGCTTAGCTTGGGACTAAATGGCGTGTGTGTCGTGTGTTAGATGTCCACTATATTTATTTATTTACACCAGCGTGGTGTATAGGATTTGTTTGAAGTTTTCCTGCTCTTTACAGTACTGTTTTTCTGAGTAGTTTTCTTTCTTTGTATGCTCTTACAACACCTATGGGATGACACTCCGTATACCTAAATCAACACCAGACGGATTACGTCATTGGTAGTGAATACCAGGATCTCTTTGGTAAGTTTAAACAATCCTGGTCATTTTCAATTATTGAATATTACTGACGTTGACACTATATTAAGGTAAATTAAGCTGGATTCAGTTAATAAATGATATCCTTGTATGTCTCATAATCAAAGTTTGTGTGATGAACATCATAATTTCAATTGTTTATAGATTTAAATACATAATGGGTGACGCAAATTCATGATTGACACACATGTATAGTACGGTATATTGGTCTGGTACGGGACGATGGCAAGAGACCAGATGGTATGTCGTTACTGCCATGGAAGATGGGTAAGCCTTTGGTGTGGGACGCAACTTGCGTTGACGCCCTCGCGCCATCTCATCTTCCAAGTACAGCTTTATATGCCGGCGCTGCTGCTGCTTCTGCGGAAAGCCTCAAACGGCGTAAGTACTAAAATTTAATAGGTAATTACATATTTGAACCGTTTGGGGTAGGGACGCTAGGTTCATGGGGTCCGAGTGCTCGCGCTATGTTTAAACAACTAGCCAAGCAACTGATTGACGCTTCTCGCGACCAGAAAGCCGGCCTTTTTCTAGCACAGAGAATCAGCATTGCTATTCAACGTGGTAATGCTGCCAGTCTTTTGGGAACGCTACCAGTAGGCGAAGATGTGGAGTTTTTTGACGCTTGTATGTAAATATTGTTATTTTTTTTATAAATTATGGTTATGTACATAGGTTTCTATATTATGTAATAAAGATTTACAAAAAAATGTATAGTACGTATGTAAGTTTATTGTATATATATGTAAATAGACTGCTGAATTCAGAAAATTAGACAGAAATGTATATTTGTAGTGCCAAGTTACTTTTTTCATATACGGGCTTGCCAAAGTGACTCTACTCTGCCTGATCGAAAGCTTGAGCAGAAAAGAGCCCAGAGTCAAGAGTATGGTTACCATACTCATTGCTAACATAATATAAATATCTTGCAGTTTTGAGTAATAACGGCGCATGATTAGTTAACTCATGGCTGTGCAGCAATGACTCCAAACTTTTTGTTTTGTTTTCTTTGGTCGACTTCGTTCTTATTCAAGTCCCATAGTAAAAAAAATATATTGTAAACCCTATTTTTTTTAAAAGGAGCAACAATGAGGTTTCTTGCCAGATTCTTCTCCATGAAGGGCAGGCTGCACTTGGAACTGGCGACTAGAATCACTCGATTTTTAAATATTAAATATTGACTACCTATTCATAAGTGCCTGTGAAACAAGAGCCTATTTGAATATTTTTTTTTACTTTTGAATGCATACAGTACATACTTTATATCAAAAATTCTCATAAAAAGTTCGTCTTCTACGTACTTTATATCAAAAATTCTCATAAAATCTTAACATGTTTTAATGGAAATTAGTGCATGACGATTATTTCGTTTATATGCACGAACACACTAATTCTTTTCAGGTATATACAACATAGTTGTTAATCCAGTACACGATCAATTTAATAATGAAGTTCCTGTTAATAATAACTAGAGATGGCTCAATTTAAATTGTCATTGTATATACGTACGTACATACGTAGTGTGTACCAAGGCGAACCCCATAATGTCCACAACAAATGCTGTTTGTTATCACCATATTTAGCCGACTTTCAAAAAGGAGTTTCTCTATCCCGTCGCCTTCTCTTTAAATATTACGTCATTTACACAATATTATCTAAGTTTTTATTTCAACAATCATCACTTCTACTAAGTTATATAATACGCTGATTCTATGATTTTCAAAATCAAAAATCTTTTTGGCTAATTGCTCATTTTTAACCGACTTCAAAAAAAAGGAGGAGGTTCTCAATTCGACTGTTTTATTTTATTTTTTGTTTGTTACCCCGTAACTTTTGACTGGGTGAACCGATTTTGATAATTCTTTTTTTATTTGAAAGCTGGTGCTTCCCGAATGGTTCCATTTAAATTTGGTTCAGATTGAAGTCGGTTTTTTTTTTGTTAAAATTGTAGGTAATTAAGTGATCTTGTAATACAGTTTGTCTTAGTAGATTTTTTTAAGCTTTGCAAATTTGAGAGAAAGCATTATATGTATAAACATAGATTTTGATACGATTGTTACATAACATCTTATCTTACTAATATATAAAGCTGAAGAGATGGTTTGTTTGTTTGAACGCGCTCATCACAGGAACTATTGGCCCGATTTGAAAAATTCTTTCAGTGTTAGATAGCACATTTATCGAGGAAGGCTATAGGCTATATATCATCACGCTGAGACCAATAGGAGCGGAGCACCATTAAAAAATGTTTAAAAAACGGGGAAAAATTATTATGCTACGGGCAATAGGAGACGCAAACGAGGTTGCGTGGGTCAGCTAGTTAAATAATAAAATGTTAGAATTGTATCAAAGAAATAATTAATAACTATATGAAAAGTATAAGAAATCAAGTAATAAGAAATTTTATAATTGAGAAAAAATGAAAAGTTTATTGATGACATTCCACAGCGAACTATTCATTAAATTTTGCTTAAAAATAACTATTTTGCATTATTATTTCTTTCTTAAGTAGTCACTATTGTTAATTTATTCTTTAGGTATCTGGTGTATCTATTATTGTGTTGAAGTATATTATTGAAGTGAAACCTTTTATGCGACTTCCAACAAGATTGCGTTAAATGTTTAACGCTACCATGGAGGGGGTATGAAAGCACTGTTGCACATTACGAAGTTTCACTTCTTCCGCGCGGAGGGACTCCACGCATTTTTTGTTATAGTATTTTAATTACAGATATTAAGTGCCAATCATTGTGTATAGGCCTCTACAAACATGAATCTCTAAGGGTCCGTTCACACAGATCGGCTCGGAGAGGAGAGCTGATTTTTATCATATTGGAAACAGACGTTTGAGTAATTATAGTAAGGTTTATTTATGCATGTGCACTTCTTTTGTCATCAAGATTACTTGAACGCACTTAGTGTGAAATAATAAGAGGAGCCGACTGGCTCCAATTGCGTGTACTTTCCCGCTCGCGCAGCCGATCGGCTCTGATTCTCTTCCACAGCCGGTCTATGTGAAATAGTTGGCGCCTCCACTCCTGCCAACTCCAAGCGTATACGATCCGGTCTGTGTGAAAAGAAAAATGCGAGCCGATGCTCTCCGAGCCGGTCTGTGTGAACGGACCCTTATACTCCTTTTGTAAATGTCGAATTTGATGCCAGATCATCACAAATATAAATTAATATAAACTGATAATTTTGCTTTAGTCACTTTAACGAAAAAAATACTTAAGCAGATAACTTAGAATGATATTTGTCATATTACTACTACTCGAATTACTATTATTTCATTGTAATTTCAAACTTATTTAAAGAAAATTTGAGTTTATAAATTCTATATTTTTTATGATAGAAGCTGCTAACATGACTCTACTCTGCTTGATGGAAAGCATGAGCAGAATCCAAGAGTGGTGGTCACCATCCTCATTTATATGTGTTATATGAGAACTTCTTTATTTATGTACCGATCTGTGAAACTTTTTATTTATTTGCGAAAATATAATTTCTATTTGTTTTCATTTGCCCTTAGAGAAGGACAAATTAAGAGTAAAATTACTACTAGGTACTTCGATTTTGTTGAATTAAATGACGTAGCTCAGGTTTTAATCACTATTTATTTAAATAATAGAAAGAACATACAGAGTGGTGTGCTGGTCGCTTGATGTCACGGAATAGAGAGAGACAGCTATACATCAGAGCGCGCAACTGCACAAATGGGCGCGAAATTCAAAAATAAAATATAACATTCAACAGATTTATTACTCAAGAAGTCGGAGACTTTTAAAACAAAATGGCTTACCTTGCGCTGTGTTTTATTTTGAATTTAAAAATCACCTCCTCCTTCAAGAAAAGTCCTTCATTTCTATTTTTTTTTAATAAATCAATTAAATTTAAACGATATAGTAATGCTAAGATTATCTTAACATGACTAAACCGCGTAGATACTTAATGATATTTATGAGCATTAAATCATACTCACTTTTCCAAAGATTATCAGATTAGATTCAATTGATCATGATTATTATATTCGGACACTGTCACAATTTTCGCATCACTACTATACGTCAACCAACTCGAAGATTGAATAAAAGTACATACATGAGATGTTCAGATTAGGTAGGTACGTAGAGCAATTACCTACTTTACCGTTTGTGGAACCGGCTATTTAGATCCATTGGCTGTTATTCTGCCTTTATTGTGGCTTGAGTTTAATAGACGGTTCACAGGGCCACATTGTGTATGGTACATATTTTGGACAGTAATACATTCAGTACTAAAAATATTGACTCTATATTTAATTACGAAATATTTCTAGTTTTATATGCGCATATACGTAATATATATATGTAATATACAATAATATGTTATGTAATGTAATAGCAGATATTAATCCATATTCATAATCTTATATTATGCTGTTTGTTTGTTTCGCTAAAACTCGAGCACAGCTGGGCCAATTTAGCTGATTTTGGTTTTGAAATATTTTTCGTAGTCTAGGGAAGGTTTAAATATTAAAAATTGAAAATAACTTGAAAATCCAAATGTAACGTGTACGAAGTAGCGGGCACAGTTAGTAATATTATGAAATCGAAAGTTACTGTCTGTCTATCTGTCTGTCAATTACGCTTCAACGAAATTTAGTATGTAGATACTTTTTTTATTACTTTGATTATTGAGGAAGGCTATAGGATGCTCTTTACCGCCTTATCCGATATACACGCGGGTGAACCCGCTGGAAAAATCTAGTTAAGTAACTCTGTCTGTCAATATGTCTGTTACGATTTCACACTTAAACTGCTTTTACTCTTGACTACTTTAATCTTGAGGCAATACATAAACAACTCTTAGCAGCAATATAAAAAGACTTGATGAAAATATTCTATCATCATCATAATCATCATCTTCCTAGCCTTTATTATCTCCAAGATTATTTGGGGTCGGCTACTAGTTCAACCGGTTTTACCTGAATATCAGTTATTCTACGGAGCGACTGGCATCGGACCTCCGCAAACCTATGTATATTTGAGGGCACTGACTTTTCAATAACGATTGCCATAGATGTTCATAATAACCATAACGTGCTCTCTGAGATACGGGCAGGAAATACCGCCATCTTCCATACTCCGGGCTGCTATTAAGAATTTCTTGTAAGAAAAACCCAATAGAAATCCAACCTGCGAATTAAACCTGAGACCTTTTGATCGACAGTCGCTTACGCTTACCTCTTGTCCAACGAGCCAGTCTATGAAAATATTCTAACGATATTAATAAATACGAAGTTCGAGACTATTTAGAAAGTGATATATGGAAAAATATGAGGATGAGGCCAGCACAGGATCGGTTGTTACGGTGAGCTTATCCTTATGCTTAGCTAGCAGTGGACTCCATTTGGTGCAAAAATAGTCAATATTAATTACTTCTCAGGAGTTTAATGTTTTATAATTATTCATGCATTATAGTATAGGACTGGTAACAGCTTGTGCAATATTATTTCACGTCATTAGACTGTTGCAGTTATTTACAAAGCACAACAATTATTTACACAGTTATATGTTTATAATAATATGACCTAATAAACTAAGATATAAACAATATAAATATATCAATATAAAGTTATATAAACGATTATATCTTATTTTATATCTAACATTGTTGTAATCTCCATGTTTATTTGAATTCGTGTCTAGTCGGTCTATCAGTTTGCTTTTATATATTAATAATATTATCTAGACTTCAAGTTCTTAGTACATAATGTCAACGATCACATGAGCCGTTTATACAACTACAGTTACACCTTATTTTTAAGTTTAATGAATAAAAGAAATAAAGGCTGATTTTTATAGTTTTTAATTATAATCCAATATTTGTACAATTTTTATGTCTAAAATAGTTGTTGCCCGCGGCTCCGCCCACGTATATGTTGGTTATCGCGGCAAGTAGTAGCCTATTTGTTATTCTGATGTATAAGCTATATTACTGGAAAGTTTCATCCAAATCCGTTCAGTAGATTTTGCATGAAAGAGTAACTAACATCCATCCATCCATCCATCCATCCATCAATACTCACAAACTTTCGCTTTTATAATATTAGTATAGATTGACCGGACTATTTTATGATTCAACAAAAGAAAACAATCACAAGAATCTAGTCACTACATAGTATAAAACAAAGTCGCTTTCTCTGTCCCTATATCCCTTTTTTTGCTTAAATCTTTAAAACTACGCAACGGATTTTGATGCGGGTTTCTTTAATAGATAGTGATTCAAAAGGAAGGTTTTTATGTATAATAAATGCATAATATACCTAGTATGGAAAGACTGTTAATTTTCGAGGTTTCTAATGTAAAGTAGCAAATAAACACATTTTTTTGCGCTTACATTGCAAACGCTGGTTGCACCCTACGAGATAGATCAAAATAATGTACTACAGTATTGTACACCTTAAAAAGTACTACAAAAAAGTCCGCGACGGTATATGTCTATCTCTTAGGGATAACCCACAACAATCATTTTTTATTCCTATCTTTTTATGAGAAATAATGGCTTATTTACGAGGTGATTTTAAGCAATACAAAATGAATTCTTATACAATTAAGTAAATTAAATACATTGTGCATTTAATATAGATATAAACGGCCTTTTACAGTATCTAATTTAAATGAATATATTCGAAGATATTACAGATTTAAAATGCACGAATCGTGTCGTCGGCGGGGGCATCTGAAATCCACCCGTGCGAAGCCGGGGCGGGTCGCTAGTACTATTTATTTATTTATTTATTTATACAATCAGCTGCTCACTGCACTTACAGTTTGCCCAACACGTACAGTGAGCCAGTACAATAATTTTTATTTAATAATGTTAACAATAGCATAATTGATGCTTATCAATACTAATATTAAAGCCTACTCCTAAGGAAAAGTACACAGAATTTAAAAAATGTACTTAATTTGGTATGGAATAAGTCGATATCCGGGTATTGAGCAATTAGAGCGTTGAGCAGACTAACTGCCTGGCTCGTGGGAGCGTATTGTGCCGTACACGTTCGTACCTGCGGCGCAGTTAAGAGACGGCAAGATCGTAGCCGTGTATACTGGTTTGGTACCCAGAACATGCAACGAGACAGCGTATTTGGATTTTCTATTTTATTGTTTAGTAACAAATAATAGTGTACCATTAGAGCACACTTACGACGCATTGTAAGTGTATCCAGGCCTACCATGCCGAGAACGAAGAGCGATGGGTATAAATATGGGTAGAACCCATATAGCTTTTGGTATAAAAATCGCGCGAATTTCCGTTGGACGCGTTCTAGCATCGTATTGTACCTCGTCTCGTGCGGGTCCCAGATTATGGAGTTATACTCCAAAGTACTTCGAACAAAAGAGAAGTACAACACGATGATAGTGTTCCTGCATCGAAAAGGCGAAGACATCCTCATCACGAAACCTAGGGATTTAAAACTTTTTTTACATAGATTGGTGATATGAGTATTGAAGGTCAGGCGCGAGTCCAGAGATAAGCCTAAATCGCGTATTTCTGAGACTCGATCCAGCGGGACACCCGATATTTTGTAACTGTGGGTGTACGGAGAGCGAGATCGACTAAATGTCATCGTTTTGCATTTAGATACATTAAATTCTAACCGGTTGTGAATACCCCAGGCCACAACACTATCTATGTCCCGCTGGAGCGCTTCACAGTCTTCCGGACTTCTGATTCCCAGGAACAGCTTCAGATCGTCTGCAAACATGAGGCAGTGGGCTGATCTAACTATACTGGGCAAGTCGTTGATCATTATTAGGAACTGCGTCGGTCCTAAGATGCTGCCCTGACTTACACCTGAACGAGTGTCATATGCGTCCGATTGATAATTACCCAACTGTACAAATTGCCTACGATTAGAGAAATAGCTGGCAAATAATTTTAGTAGATTTGGAGTAAATCCAAAGGCTGCAATTTTTTTTAAAAGTACTGCATTATCGACACGATCGAACGCTTTTTAAAGTCAAAGAATGCCACGTCTACTTGTCTACTATGGTCCATTTCAGTGACACAATAGTCGACAAAGTTAATAAGATTAGTTGAGGTAGATTTGCCAGTTCTAAACCCATGCTGACACTCGCTTAGCTGTTGCTTTATTTGTCTGGTGATGTGGGTGTTTAAGATGTATTCGAAGATCTTTCCAAACGCTGACAAAACGGCAATAGGTCTATAGTTCGTGATTTGAGATCTGGAGCCGTCCTTAGGAATAGGTGTAACTCGCGAGATCTTCCATACTTCGGGATAAGTGGCAGTTTTAATCGCTATGTTTAAAATGTGTAACAAAGGTTCTTGTAGTACAGTAATACAGTCCTTTATAATGTAGGCAGGTATACCATCAGGCCCAATTGATGATCGAGACTTTAAGTTTTTGACTGCCTGGAGTAGATCAGATTCACTGACATAGTCAATATTGACACATGAAGAGCATAAATTATTACCAAGTTCATTTGTTGTGAAATCAGATGAAAAATTTAACGGGTCTGCTAAGAAGGTCGATTTAAAGTACGCTGCGAAAGCATTTGCGGCATCAAGCCCAGAGACACTATGACCATTGAACTCGAATTCCGAATGGGACTGACGCAAAGTACGTTCTGATTTGATAAAATTCCAAAACGTCTTAGGATTACTCTTTATATCAGCCTCGGCGCGATCAATAAAATTAGTATATGCTACTTTTATTAATTTCTTTGTATGTTGCCTATAAAAGTTAAACATTTCTCTGTTGAAATCGAGATGGGACTGTCTAAACTTCACCATATGATAATGTTTGTATTTAATATTCTTTATAATTTCTGGAGTATACCTATATTGCAGGCTTGATATATCCTTATTTTTTTATTGTTAATGTAGCAAAGAAACTTGTTATAAAATTTTAGTTGAGTTTGTTTTTTTTTATTTTATGAGCCTGCCAAAATGACTTTCTGCCTGATGGAAAGCATGAGCAGAATTCAGTAACGACAGCACGAATGTTATCAT
Organism: Diaphora mendica; assembly: GCA_949125395.1. NCBI lineage: Eukaryota > Metazoa > Arthropoda > Insecta > Lepidoptera > Erebidae > Diaphora > Diaphora mendica. The sequence continues at coordinate 25,327,493 of OX421316.1, forward strand.
TTAAAGTTGGTCTTCTATGATAGGTTAGTCAAACCGCCCCGGTCAAGCCGGCCTGTTGTTGTTGAAATCAGCGAGGCTCTAATACCTTGAAGTGATGGCTTCTGTTTTTTTCTTCATCAATCAATAATTATGTCTTGTGCGCCAAATTTGTACAGCAAATTATAAATTGAATAATTTTATTATGTGAATATTTAACTTCCAAGCATTGATATGGATTTTTTGTATATCAATGCTTTCAAGCTTTTCGATTATCAAATTTTTTAACTTAGCTTTTCTGAAACTGTACTCGAAACTTACTGGATTTATTTCAAAAGAAGCACTGAAATGAAATAATTGAAGTTTAGTTACAGCGCCTGAATAATCTTACATAAATATTTGTTTAAGATTCAATTGCCATATTCATTCTTGCAGATATAGCGTTTCATAGCAATTCAACTATTAGTTAACGTAAATATAATATCGCTTACACCCTTTGGAGGTATTCAAATCCATTACTGTAAAAAGTAAAAAAAAAAAGTTACTGACTGTAAATGCGAAGGTGAATTTATCTGTAACATTTTTACGGATACACTCCTAACCTCATCATTAATGTGATTAATTGGAATTGTGCATATACGTTATCAAGAGTCAATATTAGACGAATATTTAACTCAGAAAAGTTTCAATTGCCACAGAGACTCTAGAATTTATAAAGAAAATCATTTGTTTTTTTATTAGCATTTATTATTACATGTTAATAAAACCCTTATTAAAAAAAGATTTGCCTACACTTGATAATTTTCCAAACACACTATTGTAATTCCGTGTATAAATATTCGTATTGCATAGATGATGGAGAGACACCAATTAGTAGGCAGAATTAAATTTCAGTAATAATGCTACTGTTCTTTGTATTTATTTAGCAGATGTATACATTCTAAGAATATCATCTGATGGTAATACATCATCATCATCAACAATGGCTTTTAACAGGCCTTTTTCGTCTTGGTATAGGGTTAATTTCAAGTCTTTCTTCTCTTTGCTATGTTTTCCTACGAAGTTTGCTCCTTGAGTCGTCTCTTATAATACCCATGGGATAAAGAAAAGTGGTGACCGTATTCTTAATCCCGCACGGACAATAAAGTATGGTTCGTTTAAATGTAATTCAAATTTGTAAAGGCTGCCTCTTAATAAACATATCAGATTTAAGGAAATATTACATATCAGACATAAACGATTAGCATATATTGGATTAGCAGATAGTACAGAAGGACAAGGAAATACTTATGAATCTTATTAAACTAAATCATAAACGTTTTTTTTTTTTTGGTGACCCTAAGATATTGCATATAAGAGTAAGTACATAATATAAAATAAAATAAAATAAAAAAAAACAAACTCAACTAAAATTTTATAACAAGTTTCTTTGCTACATTAACAATAAAAAAATAAGGATATATCAAGCCTGCAATATATTTTATAATTAACCTGCATCCGCATCTTTATAGGGTCGTGGTGTCACTCGTTTCAAGCCCGCCCATTTGTCCTAAAACGAGACTTTCCCAAGTACAATTTAATACGTAAGGTATATGTAAATATTCTCCGTGTAATGACGAATTTTTGAATACGAAGTGTAGACACCACTATACGTCCCACGTGTATAGTAAAATGTGACTAAAGGAGTTAAGTACGCTGAACCAAACCACTGCAAAGGGAAGGAAATCTTGAAACAAACCCTTCGCCTAACCAACATGGTATAGAAGTCAGAAACATCCCTTTTTTAAGGAGAGGCCTATGTCCAACAGTGGACTTTTTTATTGAATAGGGCGCAAACGAGCAGACGTATCGCCTGATGATAAGCGATTACCGCCGCCTATGGACACCTGAAACACCAGAGGCGTCATAAGTGCGTTGCCGACCTTTTAAGAAGAAGTACGCTCTTTTCTTGAAGGTTTGAAGGTCGTATTGGTCCGGGAATACCGCAAGCGACAGTTCATTCCACAGTTTTGTTGTGTGAGGCAGAAAATTTCACACTGACTGCAACACTGCCTGCACTTAGATACAAGCTATTTTAAAAATTTATTAACCGATTATACAAATATGCATATAAGCAACTTATGTAGCTCGAAATAAAATCCAATTGGGTATATCCTGCTGACAATCATCATCATTACCACCAACAGCCTGTTACTGTGCACTGCATTCCATGGAGATGCAACAAAGGCAAAAACAACATTCTAAACCGAAATACAAAACATAGAACTTCATATTCTGCAATTCATTTCATATTGGTTGATTGTTGGTTGGATTTGTATTTTATAGGGGAAATTTCTTGAGTTGAATTTAAACAAATGAAACTTAAAAGCATTTATTTTAACCTCATTTCATCGAACTTTTTCAGGAACATTTTCAGGGAGATCTGCATTCTCCTGTTTCTTCTGTTTCAATTCTTTTCTGTGTTGCGTGAAAATCCATCTGGAAATAATAGTAATAAGCTTTAGAAAAATATGTTTTCAATTACAGTAAAATTACGAAACTTCCAAGGAATCATGACATCAAGTGCAGAATCGCAATATGTTCTTAGTATGATGTAGATTAGTTGTTTTGATGGTCATCGGTCTTTAGGAATAATAGTTTTTCTACTACTACACTACAAGTTCCTTAAAAAATATCAAACTGCTGTTACCAATTTACCTGTTGCTGATGTACCTATAATAATAAAATATTTTCCCTTTTATACCAGGATCGCATCTGGGCTGGCTACAGAACCAAATAGAAATAATTTTAATCTTTTAAATTAAACAAAAATAAATAAAAATAAGTCTAGCTGTCTTTGCGTGATCGGAAAACGTATATGAAAACTATTCTCCTTAACTTAGAGTCAATTTATAAAAATATGACATTCCTTATGATGACTTCCAAACTTGTTTTGAAAATAAAAAAAGTATCTATTAATATCTACTTACAACAAAATAGAAATAGCAGGTAAGGTCATGAAGGCGCTGAACAGGAACACAGTTCCACTAAATACTGTGATTGTGTTGGAATAAATTTTGGAATATGTTGGATCGAACATCAGCGCAGCTAAGGTTTCTATAAGACTGAACAGTGAATTCATCTTTCCTGAAATATAAAAGTTATAGCATTACTTTCGAATTTATAACATTAGTATAAAAATTGCCTTACAATATGTAGACACTTCAGATTACAAGTTGACTATAAAAATTGACTTCTAAGACTAATAGATCTAGTTGACCTCCATAAACTATGTGCCAAAAACTGAATAAGACTGCTACGTAAGATATTTTTCATTCATGACATTTGCCCAAAATAACAAATTTCAAGTTCTTTAGTTATTAAGTAGGTAAAATATTTTCAAACAAAGTTTCATATAGAAAAATACTGATTCCAATAAACACAAAGACTTACCTAATTCTTCGCTAGGGACTAACTTAGACGCCATAGATCTGAGTGAGGTGAATGTAGTCGCGTTCAGGATTTCTACGATTGGAACTGCCAACAAATATTATTTTAATAAAATATGACGAATAATACATGAAAAAGGATTTTTTATGTATCAGCCTACCAAAGTGATTTTACTCAGCCTGATGGAAAGCATGAGCAGAATCCAAGAGTGGTGGTCACCATACACATTGAAAATGCAGACAATGCAACAGTGCATCATGGTGACCCACACTATGGCGGCCTGTTGAGTTGCGTCTGCATCATTGGGCCTCCAGTCTAGCACTCACCAACGAAACTACCGAGAGAGTAGTACCGACCAGGTCGATCCCGAAATCAATTCTGCTCTTCTGCCTTGACTTAATTTTTTGCTTTCATGGATTTGTTCATTTTCTGTGTAGGTAATATAAAGATATCAATAATAGAATGATTACCCAAGAACATATGTAAATCCGTTGTTACAAATGCTATGAGAATAGAACCCGTGAGCTTGCTGACAATGGAAATGAGGCACAGCACTGAGTCGTGGAAACCCCATCGTTTACTAAACACACTGATGGAAAATAATGCACCTGAAAAAAAAAACAATTAAAACCACTTTGAGAAAAAAAAGCAATTTTGTGTGAATGAGTTTTTGTTTTATTGCCGATTTTTATGAAAAGTGATTAAAAATACACGATTTTAATATTTTCTTGAAACCTTAAAGGCGGTCTTATTATGAATAATGTAAACAAAAAACAAATGTTTTCAAGCCGACAATACATTTTTTTTAGTATACAAGATAAACCATACAAGTATTGGTAACATAAAGAAAATAAGACAGCAATGGAGTGCTGCAATTTGTTTAAATTGTCTTCGTAGATTCAACAGTTCTTGATCTCACAGAAAATAGTGTTGCTACCAGATGGGGTATTGCAGAAAGTCTTATTGAAACAGACAAAATTCCACACGTGTGTGGTATAGAAATGCACGATAGAAATTAAGTTATAATAACCCAACTGTTTAACAGGACAATGCATTCGCACATTAGTCAAGTGCAGTTTGTAACGATAATTAAAATATAACTATAATTTCCTTTATGGCATATGGGCCAAACGAGCTAACGGATCGCCTGGTAAGCGGTTACCGCTACCCTTGGACAACCGGAACATTAGAGGCGTTAATAAATGTATGTTGTATTTGTTTGAAAAAAAAAGAAAACGTGGCTTGTAATTGTTACCTAGCTTTGAGATTTTTTTATTAAATATCACTAAAGATTGCAAGAAATAATAGAAAGCTTAATTCACTCGCTATCTGCATTTCTGGTCCAATTTTTGTCTCTTTATTAGTTTCTTGTAGCAAAATACCTTTTTTTGATATTTTGATGATGATGATTGGTACTAAATTCAACTAGGTGGCCTGAAAAGTTTCCGACCTATAGATAATACAAGACATTTTATATACATTTTTGTTTTAATTTTCTACATAGTCTTTTTAAACTCTGCACACTTAACCCTTGTTCTCACATTCACTCATTTTTATTAACGACTAGCTGTTGCCCGCGGCTCCGCCCGCGTGAATGTCGATTATCGCTGCAAATAGTAACCTGTATAAGCTATATTACTGTAAAGTTTCATCCAAATCCGTTCAGTAGTTCTTGTGTGTAAGAGTAACAAACACAAACACTCACACACATTTTGTGTTTTGTTTCTGGTAAATTATCATAACTCTTATGTTACATGTTTGTTTATATTAAAAATTATAACTTCTAATTCAAATATTATAAACTTAAAATTTATCTTTAACATTTTTATTATACGACTAGCTGACCCGGCGAACTTCGTACCGCCATATTTACATACCAGTCACAGCTTCCCACTGGCAGTGTACAGTCGCGGACTAAAAAAGACTTTTCCCTTTATTTTTTTTCTTTCTAGCAAAAAAAGAATGAATGCAATCGGACTATGCGTTGTTGAATTACAACCAAGTACATATTTTGACTTTCATCCCCGCTCTTCAGGAAACCGTGCTGAATTTCGGGATAAAAAGTATCCTATGTCCTACCTCGTAGTATGAACTAAAATCATGCCAAGTTTCATTTGAATCCGTTCAGTAGTTTCGGCGTGATGCGCGGCCAAGATACAGACAGACAGACAGACAGACGGACAGACAGACAGACAAAAATGAAAAAAAATACAGTTTTGGCTTCAGTATCGATAATAGAGAGCCCTCCAATAAAAAAATTCAAAATATCTTTAATGTACAGAATTTGACCTGTTACATTCTTATTATAAGTATAGATAGCCGCTATCTTTACGTTGAGGTCGGACCTTTTCAAACAACCTAGTTGGCAGTCATCATCATGAACAAACCCATAAACGTCCCACTGCTGGGCTCGGGTCTTCTCTCAGGAGAGGGTTGAGGCCATACGTCCCCAGGCTGGCCGAGTGCGGGTTTGGGACTGGCAAGACAACGTTGTGGCTACGTAAATCTTGCCGTTGGTTGTTTTTAAGCCGCCCAAAGGCCTCCAACTAAGCTTTACGACTGTTATCATATGATAACAACCGGGGCCGATTGCTTAACGTGACCTCCGAATCACGGAGACGCTCATGGTAACATGCCACTAGCGGTCACCCATCCAGGTACTGACCGCGCCGTAGTTGCTTACCCATCGTTGCTAGTTGGCAGTAATATGTGATAATATAAGACAAGATAAAATATTCTCGATAGATGTGTATAACACATTTAAAAGGAATGACTCGGCGATGGCTCTTATGTCTTCTATTAATAATGGTAAGATCTTACCTAGAGAGTGCGTGATGATGCTGTATGTTGAGTACAAGCTGTACCTAATTGCATCCCAATTCAACTTGTACCTTACGTACAAGTAAGTAACGATTCTTTCACCTGAAGCAAAAAAAAACAATATTCAAAACAAATGTACCAACTATTATTACATAGACAGCCATTATATAACAGAACCAGATTTTCAACTTAGAACGCATTAAGCGTTCTAAGTTGAAAATCAAAGCGTGTTTAGGTGTATTGCAACATGAAATGATTTCTGTATTGCCAGTTTCATTTCTTTAAACATTTATTGCATAAGTTTCGTATACTTGTTTCATTGTCATCTATACTATAAAATTATAATTAACACTAATATTTTACTTTCAAAGGTAGCTGTTTGGCTGTTACGCTTTCAAAGACAAATCACTGCACTGATTTCAATGGAATTTGGGGTAGAGATATTTTGATTCTTAAGAAAAGACATAGGCTACTTTTTTCCGCGGTAACTGACATACATACGAGTGGAGCCGCGGGCAAAAGCTAGTAATCAGATAAAAAGGTTTTGTTCAAAATCATAGTCATTCAAAAACTATACAATATGTTGTTTACATTTTTAAAGTGCTCTCAGTACTTTTTATTGACAATCCTTATCTTTAGAAGCTACTGCTGTTTTCTTATCTTAAGTCGTGTTGCAAATTAAACAATATTGTAGGTTTTCCTTTTTCTTATGTCTATTATTATTATCCACTACTGTACCTGTTATAATTCTTACTATTAATGTCAACTATTGACTGCGTAGATGGCGTAACAGTTTAAGCGGTAACTTCGCCATTATCTACTGAGTTGTGTGTTGCGAGTTCGAACCTGCAAAGGACAACACTTTGTGGGATCCAAATTCTTGTTCTGAGTCTGAGTGTTCTTTGTGTACGTTACATGTATGTTTGTAAAGTCTCTCGCAACATAGTTTATATTCCTAGGGCGGCAGTTGTCTTTTTACAAGCTTTTTAGTAACTTGCAATGTATGTATGTATGCTTGTATGTTCGGGTGGAATCTTGCAACTAAATTTTGAAGCAGATTTCTTGAACCGCTTTTGCTGAAATTTTGCAAGCATATGTATAAAGCGTGACAATACAATATTATAATGACATGGAGCTGATCTGATGCTGGAGCTGGAAGGTGGTCATAGGAACTCTGTAAAGAAACCTCGCAACATCATCGAGTTTGGATTCGTTTGATCGTCTCTAGGCATTCTAGTAAAAGCTTGTTTTTAGAAAGCTTTTTAATTTAATTTATTAAAAAAATTATAAAGAAATTATTCTCTTACCATGATTCGGTCCATATATTATGGCGACTACTAATAGAGTCAAGATTATTTTCTTCCTGAAATTACTTTCGCGCTTCTTGACTGCTACTTCTGCTGTTTCTTTTATTAGTGTTACCATATCTGAGCAGGTTACAGGTTTCGGCTGAAAGAATCAATGAGGAAAGTATTTATATGTTACTAAGACAGCGTAAAAACGCCGTGTCATTTGTCAATAGTACTATCATCAGTAACGTATAACATACTAATCTCAATAAGTAGTTACTGAAATAGTAGTGTAATATATTATAGTGATAAAGTAAATAGTTGTTCAAATTGGAACATTGATTGGAAATTGAAAAATATTGGATAGCCGATTTCTTGAGGGCAGCTACGGGCTATATAAGATCGCACTACCGTCAATAGGAGCCAAGAATCAATACAAATATTGCAAAAACGGAAAAAAATATTTCTTTTGACAGATGCTTGTCAGCTATTTTTTTATAAAAAGCATTGGTTTATACCTACATTTATGTTCCAGGCATTATTATTTTAGATAGTGAGTGTATTAAGTTGTAATAATTTAGTTATAATTAGCGTGTTTTCAAAGAGATTCTTTATATAGATACTTACATTTGTGAGATCTTGCTTTTATATCTACTTGCCATATTCATAAGAATTTAAAAGGAAACAAACTATATCCACTACTTATAAATTCTATGTAAATCTTAAGTCATTATAATAACCCACCTTTTCGCCGTTTCCTCGGCTTGCCTTAGTGTTACTTTCGAGAGCAATTACCCCGTAAATAAATGTCATAACATACACACTGCCAGAAATTATGAATATTCCGTAGTAGCCCAGTACCTTTAGCAAAATACCGCTCAAAGCTGTACCGACGGGAATGCCAGCAGTCAAGCAAAGGTTCACGATTCCAACACGGAACGTTCTAGATTCTTCATCTGTAATATCACTGATGTAACTGAAGACTCCTAAGTAGACCATGACCCACCCTCCTGTGATGGCAGGAAATATAGCCTCGAGAAACATTGTCACTTCAACTCCAATTTGATAAAAAAAGTACGTACTCAATAAATTGCTAATACAGACAAGGAATTCTCCAATTAACGGTAGTAAAATACAAACTTTTCTATTTCCCGTTCTGTCACTCCATGCTCCCATGAAAATAACAAGTAACGTCGGTATCGCTGTCGCTATAATACTCTTCCATGACTCTATATTAGCAATAATATTTTGAATATCAGCTTCATATACTGACAGGTTTCCTTTCCTATCGATCAGAGCGTCACATATTGAGTCACTTAGATTTAATTTCACTCGACATGTTTTGTCTAAATTCAAATTTTGTATGGCTAATCTGCATAACATTGATGGCATTACCAATCCAATAAATATTGGTTCTACTGTAATATTTGATTTGAATCGCCATAATTTTGTAATGAAACTGTCAGTTTTTTCTTCAGATTTAATAGTATCCTTTTCTTTTAGTGGTTCTTCCTCTTGTGAGGTTATCTGTTTTTCCATATCGTCCATATTGCGTCTACGTTCTGTGAAAGTATTTACCTAACTATCAGCTCCTTGATGAGAAAATTTGTTTTTATGTATATTTATTCAACTTATATAAAGGTTGCTTCAAAAGAATACGTTATTAATACGATATAAAAAAATACAGACTCCTTTCAGATCTATTAATTGAAAATTTATTTGATCACCATATTTATTTATTTATTAGGGATAAGTATAGAACCTCATTGGTTTAAAGGGTTTCCTTAATTATGGAAACATCAATAACCAACAACTGAAGACTTTTATTACTTATCTACTTGAAATACATATTTGTTATCATTTTTGTATGTTTTCTCAGTAAGTGAATTTTGTAAATTCTTTTGAGAAATAAAGATTCTTTAACCGTAAACTATGAATTCCAAAATTATGTGAGAACTACATGATTTTTACATCCAATTAAAAGTTATAAAATCAAGTGTTCCATAACCAAGCGATGATCGAACTCACATTGATTACTCATTAAAGAAAAGGAAACATCGAAATACATTTCTTGGGATAATGTGGTCACAAAAGATTTTCAAGAGGAGTTTAGGCGTAGTTTTTCTAGTTGAAGTAGTTTTTTTTTTCTTTTTTTTTTGTTGAACTAAGCAGTTGAAAAAGAGACTTATTTTCTTTCTGAATTCTACAATGATGGTCGTATTTTACGTATAAGTACCTGATGAAATATGACCGACGCAGCTTATGAACGCCTCCAATTCAGGAATCACAAGCGCGTTGCCATAACGGATAGTGAGAAATTTTGTGCATATCCTATCAATATTATAAACGCGAAAGTTTGTAAGTACGGATGGACGAATGGATGTTTGTTACTCTTTCACGCAAAAACTACAGAACGGATTTGGATGGAACTTTACAGTAATATAGCTTATACATCAGAATAACACATAGGATACTATTTGCCGCGATAACCAACATACACGCGGGCGGAGCCGCGGGCAACAACTAGTATGTTTATAATTTAAAATATCGAAACATTCTGTACATGAAGAGAATTATCAAACTTAAATAAACATTAATTAATGAATAAGTATTTGCTCGTTTTGTTGGTTTAGTTTGAGCTCGATGTACCGCCTTGATAGCGGCGTATAAATAATGTAATCAATTGTTTAAAGTACTCAAATCTTGTTCGTATTTACGCTGAGATAGGAAAGTTGCGCAACGAATACCAGATATTCTGTACAACATGGATAAGGACTACTGTATTACGAGAAAACGATTGAATGATAGATTTTTCTCCCACAATCTTATTGACCCAGCTTCAATATTATGAACATCAACATGTCAGTCACAACTGCACGTTTGGCCTAGTGGTTTAACGGTCACCACGTCGTTTCCTACTTCGCCAAGTGTCGTGGGTTCAAATCCCACGTAGGACAACACTTTGTGTGATCGACAAATTGTTGTTCTGAGTCTGGGTGTTCTTTGTGTCCGTTTCATGTATGTTTGTAAAGTCCCCCGCGACACAGGATTTATTCGTAGTGCGGGAGTTATCTTTTTAAAATAAGAAAAATAATAATAAAAAAAACGACGACTCAGAGATTAATTTGATCTCTGCGCGCAAAGAAATTGTACATAAAAAGAAACAAATATTAATAAACTAATAATATGGAGTCCAACAAAGCGAAAAACATATTTGGAAAGTAATTATAAAGGTTGTTTTGTCAAGTTATTTTTTGTGCTGTTGGTACCTTTGAAATGGATTTAAAGTGTTTTTATTAGTTCTCCAGGATACTGATACTATTATTTGTCCAATCACGCGGGCCATCTGTACGTAATAAGACTTACCCAAGAGATAAATGCAAATAGTTAAAAAGCGGGCAACCCGGAGATACTTATCATTTAATTGTACAAAAGTGCAAGTATATCGCATTAGATCAACGACTTAGTGTTTAATGTATCCAAATCCATTCATGGATTTTAGCCAAAGAGATATAAAGGTTTGTACATAACATGCATTAATGTAAGGAACCCATAATTCCGCAACAGGTTGGCAGCTAATCACTTGACAGGGCCCCGGGACACCCATTCTCCTCAATTAAATTCTTGCAATGTGCGGGGCCAAGAACCTCTGTATTTATTTTAGTAATCCAACACAGGCGATATGAAACAAACAATATTATTATTATTTTTCCTCTATAGCAGTATAGTCACACTTGTTACATACGAGACCACAAAGGGCTATTGTGAGATCACGCACTCGTCCAATATGCCGACGCTGCTAATTCACTCTCGCCTAGTATGGTACTATTAACGTGTATGTTTATTAACACTGGTTTTTTTTTATTTAAAAGTTAAAAATATGGCTTTTATCTATTGTTCACGTCTGTTTTGCTACTCATTTCTCATTCATGCAATCACTACATCTACTATAAAACTATTGTATAAATAAAATTTGCAATATAGTGTTGTTGTGTTACTTTACTGTTAATTCATACTAATTCATTGAAAAATAATAATATTTAAAAAAAACTTTTAAATTAAATATATATATATATATCAGGATACTTTAAAATATTATAAGGTTAGAATGAGTCTTTTAACAAACAAATAAATTTTATTTAATGTTGTCAGTCATGTCCCGCCGGTGCCTCGCAGAGCACGTTAAGCCGTCGCCGCGTCGGTCCCGTTTGCCATGAACATCTATAGCAATCGTTATTGGGAACTCAGTGCCCTCAAATATACTGACAACTAGTTCAACTTTCGAATTCAGTTCACTCTCAGGGCTGCGGAGGTCCGATGCCAGTCGCTCCGTGTAAAAACTGATATTCAGATAAAACCGTTTGAACTACTGGGCGGCGGTAATCGCTAACCATCAGGCGATACGTCTGCCCAAATTTCATAAAAAAACTAGTAACCTACCCAAATCTTGGGAATAATAATAAAGGCTATGAAGATGTTGTCAGTCATCTACTGTAGCTTGTATCGCTTTTGTGTTGTCAACACGCGTTGGTGACAAAAGTATCTGTAATTTCCTTGTGTTGACAACAAAAATTGTCAACAAATGTTGGGAACCGTGTTTCTGTTTTTGGCGGTAACCATCAAAAGAATACGCTTGTTGCAAATATTTATTGGCTCTGTGGAGACGCTTAGTTGGAATGTTTTTCAAATTGTTGGCGACTCGGTGTACGGAAACGGAACGGAAACAAAAGTTGGCCATTTTATGAAGAGTTGCAAACAGTTGGAAACATTGAGATTGCCAACAATTTAGGTGGATACGCGCCTTAAGGGAGCGAACTAAGCAGGACAATAGCATTGCAAAGAGAAGGAAATCTTGAAACGACTCCTATACCAACCCTTTACCTAGTGAAATTAAAAGTTAAATAACAAATTTCCAAAGTAATCTGTGTATAAACAATCTTTAAACAAATAATATGACGTAACACGCTATTATACCACACACAATGACTTGCTACATATCTTGCAGATTCACTTACACGGGAGCAATTATATGTGTAATTTATCATTTAGACATAAGATATATATATAAAGATGTCAAAGTAATTCTTAACGCAATTCTAATACGTATGTTTTCTTTGGTATCAAGATTAAATCCTTAAAATATCTTATCAATTTTCTCCACTTATCATTGTCATTTTATTATACGGCACCTTACTCAATCTTTTTAATAGTGGTTTCTTTTTTTGGGAATTGGAAGAATTGAATTGAAGCCACTCAATAGGCCACGTCGGTGTGGGCCACCATGCTGCATTGTCTGCATTCGCAATGAGTACGGTAACCGCCACTCTTAGATTCTGCTTATACTTTCCATCAGGTAGAGTAGAGTCACTTTGGCAACCCAATACATAAAAATTTTGAACAAGAAACTAAATAAATTGTGGCAACGAGAGTAAGAAATATCGTATGTCGCGCCACATCTTCAGCAGTCCATTTATTTTCATGTTCTCAAAGAAGTTTTTCTTTCAACGAATAAGCGTTAAAAATTTAATTAGTTTCACGACTGTTTATTGTGGCAACTTGAGCAGACATAAACGTCTTTCAGCTGACGTAGAAGAAGAACAAATAGATTTTTGTTTTCAAAAAAAATTCTCTAATATGTTTGTCATAGAACATCAATTAATTTTGTCAATGCCTATTATCAAGGCTTACATTGCAAACGCTGGTTGCACCCTACGAGATAGATCAAAATAATGTATTACAGTATTGTACACCTTAAAAAGTACTACAAAAAATCTCTTAGCGGTAACCCACAACAACCATTTTTTATTCCTTTATTTTTAAGAGAAATAATGGCTTATTTACGAAGCGATTTTAAGCAATACAGAATGAACCCTTATACAATTAAGTAAATTAAATACATTGTGCATTTAATATAGATCAAAATGGCTCTTAACAGTACCTAATTTTAATGAATATATTCGAAGATATTACAGATTTAAGATGCACGAATCGTGTCGTCGGCGGGGGCATCTGAAATCCACGGGGTGCCAAGCCGGGGTGGGTCGCTAGTATACTATATTAGTAATAGTATATAAGTAGTATAATATTACTATAAAACTCGAGAATATTATGTATCAGGGTATTTGTGGTCCTGAAACATTTGTGGAAGTCTTGGAAAAGTTAAAATATTGTGAAAATGTGAGTAAAAACCAAAAAAACTTTTTTTTACACAAATTGTTCTTTTGTTAAACATTTGATATATAAACGTCATCGGGACAATAAGCTCGGATTCAAATAAGGAAATGTAATTAAAGATTTTGAAACGACAACATAACACACCACACTCACATTATTTTTGCTGAAGACAAGTTTTGAACTTACATGTAGTGTGTCACTGGACTGAACATTCCTTAGACATCCATACTATTACTATATTATATATTATTATAAATTCGAAAGTAAGTCTGTCTGTTACGCTCACGGCAAAACCACAACACTAATTACAATGAAAGGAGAATGTCAGATCCTGTACCGCTGGCAATATGTTATAAATGGTTATGAGATTTATACCGTTTAGTAAGGGAATCATCTTAATTAAATTCATGTATTTACTATATTTTTAACTGTGTTAACAGAATTTTAATTATGCTCATTAAGTTCTTCCAACTGCATTAATAAAACGCATTCCTACGTGTTCTAAATACGCCATGATTAGTCTACTTAGTCTGAAAACTACACACATCAAAAGTGTCTAGGGATCAAGCATTTTTATGCGGATTTCTTGAGATTGAGATGTGGCTTTGGCCCTGGCCTGCTCAGTCGCCAGACTTGAACCCGATTGAGCATGCATGGGATATGCTACAGAGAAGAGCTCTGCCGAATATGGAGGGTATCCAGTCGCAAGAAGACCTTTTTTTGTTGTTGCAACGAACATGGGTGGCCATTCCACAGCGTGATTGGGATGAACTCATTTTGAGTATGCCAAACCGATTCTTGTGTTGTTAGTGTTCGCGGTAGAAACACGGATTATTAATTGTTTAAGTTACCTAATAAAATTTTAAAGAAAACTGTTATTTCAGTCTTTTTTTCGAACTTTAATGTTAGTGGTTCAAATGTCAAAAATCCCTTTATTAGGAAAATGGCAAATTTCTTTATTAATGCAAAGGTGACTTGGTTTATCGTTACTGTGACAAACGAAAACACTTTATTTGATGAATCCTTAAAGAAAAATTTAATTAATATCAATCAGGAGAAAAGTTATTGCAAAAATATATGTTGATCCCTAGACACATATGTTGATCCCTAGACACTTTTGATGTGTGTAGATAGCGTTGTGTGTCAGAATGCCGAAAATATTTTACATTATTTTAAATTATATTACATAAAAAAACTTAAATATTTAAATCTACATTTATGAATGAGCTGAATGGCAAATTTAGTTAAATAGCAACATTTTAATGATGGATTACGAAAATCGTAGACGAATGATTTTGATTTCAAAAATATAATATTATGCCTTCTTGTTGACAATAATGACAACTCATTTGTGATCCATGTATTTCGTTGTAATCTAAAAACTAAAATAACTTTTTATTGCTATGTTGTAAAAATCTAGGAATTTAAAATGTTATTGTCGGTGATATTAGCAGCCAAATAAATACAAAAACAATCCCTGTCATGACATACGCCAAGCGGTACAAAAGTCCCATACAAACCTGCCATTGTCCTTTGGTATCGAGATACTTTGATTCTTGAAGAAGGACATAGGCTACTCTTTAACGCGATAATCGACATAAAGGTGGGCGAATCCGCGGGAAGAGTAGTAAATTTTGTCATTGGCACGTTAAATACTTACCTAGTTTTGATATCGATGTAAAGGAAATGCACTGCTGTTGCGTACTTACTAGTATATTGTGTATAAGTCAGGACCACAAGACTGTGTTGAAGACTTTGATAACTCTTTTGAGGTTTCTTACGCTATATGTACGTTCTTGTAGCTTGGAGACTGTCTGTTGCGCAGTATGGGGTCGCGCGTTGTCATGAAGCAGCTGCAAGAGCTGGGGTTGGAAGCTCTCCCTCCGCCATACTCACCAGACCTTGCACCTACCGACTATTACTTTTTCCAAAATTTAGACAACTTTTTAGTGGGTAAAAAATTAAATTCCCGAGAGGCAGTACAAAATGCCTTTGAAGAGTTTGTTGCCTCCCGTCCAGCTGATTTTTACAAGAAGGGCATCAATAAACTGCCAATGCGTTGGCAAAGATGCGTCGATTGCATGGGTGATTACTTCGAATAACAGAAATAAAAAAAGTTTGAAAAAATAAGTACTTTCACTTATTGCATACAAAACGGCAATTTCATTGGTAAAGACCTATTATTTTTAATTCTATGTAAAAATCACCAGAAAAAAAGATTTTTTAAATACTCCTTAAACCGGACCATTTCACAAATTTTAACAACTGCTTCTCTTGCTATACTGTCAGACCTTCTACACTAGCAGCTTATGGGTCAACTATACCCAGAAGTCTCTGAACACATTACGTGTACAGTGTAATACTGCCTTCAAGATCCTATTACAGTTGCCTCGTTACTGTAGTGCTTCTACAATGTTTATGGTAGCGAGAGTTGATGGCTTCCATGCTATACTATGTAAGCTAACTGCCTCCTTGTTGAGGAGAGTGCGAGACAGCAGTAATAGCATCCTGAGGGCCATCGCCGATAAATATGATATTTTTTTACGTACGTAATTATATCTGTTATCTTCGTCAGTGAAAGAAGATACATTGAACTTTTATAAAAGTCAGGTGAAATTTTTTCTCTACAATGTGTACGAGAGTAGTAAAATTATTAAATATTTAAAACTAATGATAGCATATTAAACAAAACAATAGACTCAGAAAATAGTTGGATTAAAGAAGTTCGACTCCGGGTTTTCTCGATCATGCTTATAGTAACAATAAGTTACGATCCGACTGTTCGTATGGTGACGAATCAAGAATACAGAGTGTCACCACTCCTATCCATCTTATGGGTGTCGTAAAAGGCGACTAAGGGAGCAACCTACTCAGGACAACATCACTGAAAAGACAAGGAAATCTTGAAACAAACCCTATACCAACCCGTCTGGCCAGAGTGGTACAGTAGGTCAAAACCTCTTTCCTAAGAAAAGGCCTATGTCTATCAGTGGACTGTTAAAGACTGTTGATGATAATGATGTGATGAAGTTACGATAGTAGCAATTTGATTGTAACAATAAGGCGCTGCACAAACGTGTCGCCCGTTGCTACTACTGGTCACTGGTAACCGTAGTTGCTGTGTCCGGTTTCCAGTAGTAGCAACTGGCAACCGTAAACAGTTACCGCTTGCTACTACTGGCCACAATTCGTCGCTTGTTTTCCGTCAGTCTCACGATCGATGTTGTAAGGAAATTTGTTAATGTTGCTTGTAACAGGTTTCCAGTTACCGACACCGAACATTTTTTTATCGTCATGAGTATGTGTTAAGTGGAAGCAACTGGACACAAAAAATGTTTACGTATGCACAGCGAGTAGATGATTTCATACTGGTTCTATAGAAATCAAATATTCATCGGTAGCTTGTATCCGACACAAGGCACAAAAGTGTCCACGTTTGTGCTCTACCTAAATTATTTTGTTTTACAATTCTTATACTACAACAATTCATTGAGATATTATCATCAAAAGGACGATTTTCGGTAATTGATGAATGAAATATAGCACTTAATGATACATACAAAAATCTATCTTTACATAAAAAAATGTTGTATAATTTTCTGATGACACAACTATTCCACAATAACTCTTTCATGATCTAAATCAACGTTAAGAACTAAACGATCTTGTCTCTCCTTCATGTCTAGTTCTGTTCCCGTATAGTTATCTTCTACACCAGATTTTCTGGATTCCCGACGGGCTTTTTTGTGTTGAATGTGAAACCATCTGAAAAATAAAGAAGTTTTAGAGTAGTATTGACCTTTTGGAGTTATTAAAGCTATAAATGTGCAGACAGCTACTGAAATCAAGATTAAAATCTTAAAATGTACTAAACAATAATTATGGGAGAGACATATTTAGACATAAATGGGGCTCCTCCAATAATAATACCATCGTCTGATATGGAAACCGTGTTAAGGCATTCTTTTGCTGCTTTGCACCGAGTCAGTGAGGTCATGAAAGAACAACCCCCTCCTCTCCCCATTGGGGTGAAAACAAATAATGGCAACCCGTTTCTGACTCTAGAGTTCCAGGTCAGTGCACGGCGGGTTCACGTACCATTAGTTGACATGTCTTCAGATTTGACCCGTCTGCTTTTTAAAGGTCAGTTTTGACTATATATTCCTGCAGTATGAGAGGCACCATAGCAATGGTTTACACCACTTATGTATATAATAATATGGCATCGTCATAAAAAAAACTAGTCGCAACTCTTTCTTATTTAGAATATTGCATGGACTACAATGAAATTACGTAAAGTACAGGCAAATGATAAGTGAAGTAAAGAGATAATTAAAAAACTTACACGAAAAATGCCAAAGGTGGTACTGTTAAAATAGTGCTGATATAGTACACAATACCAGGATCAATCACAAGGGTATATCGGTAAATCATTGAGTAAATTGGACCGAAGGTCATCGATGTCGCCACTTCAACTAAGTTGAAAAATGATGTCATTTTGCCTGAAATAGGAAAATGTTATGTTTAAAGTACGGTTTCAAACGACTAGTATTGTGGTTAATCTTATTTTATACGTGGTTTTACGGTAAAATTAAAGAACATATCCGATTTTATTTTCTGAATTATTTACAAATGTTTTGTCAAAATAAAGACACTGATAAAATTATAGATTTGAGCTAACTGGACCCAAAATATGTAATCGGAGAGGCATATGTCCAGCTATTGACTGACAGACTAGACTGTTTACTGGAATCGAACTTGCTCAGAAATTAATAAGTAATATTTCGGACATGTAATGATGATAGCATGATAACCAGAGGCGTTATAGTGCTCTCTCTCTCTCTTTTAAATCCAAACTGCGTTTTCAAGTCAAAGTATTTAAAATAATCACTATCTAAGGCCCTGCCCGCACTGCGAATTTTCATCGCGCGATATTTATTCTCGCGAATTATATTCCGTGCTCGAAATTATGCCTAGTACGCACCACGAGTAAAATTTCGCGGGATTTTTGTCAGTTCGATGCAGTTCCCGGCTGAGACGAACGTGTAAAATGGATATCAGAAAAAAATAGATTTACCTAATACTACGGCGGCGACGTAACAGACGTATAAAAAGATGTCATGAATACTGGATTCACCCATTTACGGCCTTGAGACCTTTTTTTACGCGGTGAATGCATTGTGCACCATACCGTCTCTACCGCGTCCCCTGCATCGCCTCCTGCGAGCGGGATCGGCCCTTTCCCGATCCCGCTCTGCGGACTCCTTCTGAAGCATAACATCTTCACAGAAGGAGACCGCGGCCTCTCATACCGCACTACTCGCCAGCGTTGCCGCGTGGGAGTCCGAGTCCGCTGGAGGACTGACCTGGCAGTGTGCCCGGTGAGTATCTGAGTGAATCGGTAGGTGACACAGTCGGTCTTTTCTATCCAAGCTTCGAAGCTCGGCAGAACGGCTCCGACAGCGCGTTGGCTGGCACAGCCCTGAATTTCAAGCCATGTCCGCCAAGCGCGCAGAGCTTGCGTATGCGCGTTCCGTCGTAGCATTCCGGGCTCATGGTCCAGCGCTGTCCTTTCATCATTCTGACCGACGAATTTGGTCGTAGACCATTATGTCCATGTCGGCCAGAATGTCGAAGAGAGGATACCGCGCCAGGACCGCCGCTGATCCGCGGATCCGTATAGCCATCAGCAACTGCAAACTCCTGAGTTGAGCCTTGCAGCGGGAGGAACCCGCCAAGTCTATCGACCAGACGGGTGCCCCAAAGAGGACCATCGATCATACGATGCCCATGTAGAGGCAGCGAACTTCTTCCCGTGGTCCTCCGAGATTGGGCACATGCGATGTAACGTCCCTGCTACCCCTCGTACTCGGGGAACTAATCACGGCCTTGAGACTTATGAAAAGATTTTTCTACTTAAAACATCAAGAGCTACGAAAATACAGTGAATTTTTTAAAGATATTATAGAATGAGTAAGAGACGAAGCTCGTGACATCTTGTCAATACCGTTGTCAGCGCACGACTGAGCGAATCGCTCGAATTATATTTCGCCGTGCGGCCATATATATATATATATATTTTATTTATTTAGTAATGAGGTTTTTTAACAATAGTTTCTTAAATACTAGTTTCGCCAAACTTTGACGTTTGATGGCGAGATGCGCCCTTTTTTACAATAATTATCACTATAGTCCTTTTTGCTATTTATATATACATGCATACACATACATATATATTACACCATTATACAGTATTAGTCCTTAACCTAATATTTATAAAATTTTAATGTTCGGCAGTCTAATTATCCAGAAGTACGCTTCGCAATTTCGTTTTTAGCATACCTTTATTTAATTTATTTTTTTGTCTAAATACACTATTTTCATAAAATATTTTAGGTACTAAAAACTTTGACGTACGCTCTCCATAATAATTAGTCACCTTCGGTTAAATAATCATATTTTCTCTCACACTTCTTGTATTATATTTGTTTGTTACAACTACTTTGTATTCATCACTATAATAATGTTCTAAGGCTATTAAGTACTTAACTTTTTGTCTATAGGTAAAATTCCGCATATCGAAAACAGTTTATCATAGTCTCCTTTACATTTATCTTTGATTTTATTACTCACTAGGAATTTGATTAATCTTATTTGCAGATCTTTGATACTTCTTAAATAGCTTATAAATGTTCGACCATAAATAATAAGTCCATAGCTAAGAAGCGAATCTGCAAGTGCGTAATATTCTACCATTAATGTGTGTCTGTTCAGAGTTCTATGTAGCTGGTAAAGCTTTCCCAATACAGATCTCAGTTTCTCACAAGTATCAGCAACGTGTGGTTTCCAATTAAAGTTCCTATCAATAGTTAGACCCAAATACTTAAATGTATCGACGTAACTCAAAGTCGTGCAATTGCAATTGTCCTTATTCCTATGTAAACATTCATATGTATGTCCAGTTATGGGGATGTCTTCTACCTTACTACATATTGCTCGTCGGTTATATGGTGAGTGTATATGCATACATTTGGTTTTTGATACATTTAAGATGTCGTACTACTTTATATTGCACAAAATTCTCGCCCGGAATAAATCCGTTTCAATTTGCATCAGATCACAGATTATTTTTCCGCGCTAATTTTTTATCGCCAGTGCGGATACTCATATAAGATTTAATATGTTACAGAATCGAGAGAAAAAATCCGCGCGGTGAAAATTCGCAGTGCGGACAGGGCCTAAAGATGGTTAGGATTTTTTTATTGCAAACGAATCCTAACTAGTGTATTAAAATTTGCTAAGGCAGAATAAAATATGTGATTTTAATTATGAAAATAAATCAAATATTTTCGGACATCTAACACACAACGCTATCTAGACCCAAACTAAGCAGAGCTTTTAATAAAAGTACTAGAGAATATTTTTTTTGGAAATATTTTACATCTTATACATAGAAAACAACCAAACTCCGAAATAAATATTTGCAGATCATACAAAACATTTGGTCCGACCCGGGTATCCGGGTTACCACAACGCCACCGAGGCAGTTAGGCAGTTATGTGATATAAAATGTCGCGGTTTAAGTAGAGAACTGAAACTCAGGCAGCTTCTACTGTGTAGTTTATTTGAAATTATTATAATCAAAGTTACCCAGTTCATCACTCGTACACAATTTGGATGATATGGAGCGAAGCGCTGTGAAAGATGTTGCGTTGAACATCTCTATTGCCACCGCTGAAAACACATTAGTTGTTAAATATTAATAAATTTATCTAATTTTTTCTTCTTGTTCCTATTAGGAATGCATACTTAGTAGTACTATAAATTCAAAATTAACTTTGTCTGTCTGTAACGCAATGTAAGACAGACAGATTGCTACACCGATTTCAATGAAATTTGGCATGGAGATACTTTTATTCTTGAGGAAAGATATAGGTTACTCTTTATCGCGATAACCGACACGCGGGCGTAGCATAAATTACGTCACACTTATTCCATTATTTTAACCTACCTAGACACATACACACACATCACACATTTGGAAATGTGTGACGTGATTTATAGATAACCTCTTACTGTAAAACTTGAATGAGAACAATATTGAACGCAATCTATTTGATCATAATTGTTGCTGCGTAAACCATGGCTAATATTAAAAAAGAATGTAAACAATTTAACAAACATAATGCTATTCAAAGGCCATTATTATACATAATTGATAATTACAAAAAAAGTACGTACCAATATACATATCTCTAGTATTACGTGCTATCCCAGTTGTAATAGATCCCAATATTTTGCTAACGTTGGAAATGATACCCAACATTGAATCGTCCCATTTCAGGCAATGGCTAAATAAGGTGATTGAGATTAATGCTCCTGAAACATTAGTTAAATATTTATATCTAATTAGAATGCAGTTTTGTCGAGTGAATGAGTGATAAGTTAACTTATAAATAAATAGCACCAAGATTTAACTTCACGCGGGTACATCATCATAAATGGAAAGAAACTAAGTTTCTGTACTCTCAGGGATGAATGTTGTCCCAAAATTTTAAGGCCCACCATATGGAACATATACCTTACCAAAAGACTTTTTTTTTTCAAATCGATTCATGGATGACAAGGTTTTGAATTAACAATTACGGCAAAAATATACGGAAATATAACCTTAATTTGAAGTCGATTGAAAATAACAAAACTCGAAAAAGATTGTGAGCAAGTTTCAAGTATGCAAGTTTCCTCACAATGTCTACAGCTAACATCTAATATTCCCCCGAGTTTTAAACAGTTTGATGAGTTGATGGAAATCAATACTTAGTGATGCAATTCAGACCAATCAGCGTGCTAGTTACTATAATATAAACATTTCTATTGTCGAGCTGATTGAGACTTGTCTTGAACTCTTGATGTATTGAAATTTCTATTTAAGAATAGAATTGTAAATCTTAATGATTTAATGTGATATCAAATTTAAAAAAATGATGGATGTTTTACCTTTCTCTTTACAATTATAAACTTTACAAATAAATATTCTGGAATGGGAAAAAATCCATCAATTAAAATTTGAAAATTTTTGATTACCGTTATAACGATTTTTATTGTGTAATTATCACTGATTTAAACACTAATTCGGTTCATTTGAAGCATATTAAAATTCTTTCATAAATCAATAACATATTAAATAAAATGATATATACCTAAAGAGTGAATGCAGATGAAGAATGTATTGTAGAAACTGTACTTCAGAGCATCCCAATTGAAGCAGTAGCGTGTGAACAAATATCGTATTGTGTTTTCTCCTGCAACCAAGGTTGTATATTAGATCACGCTAGAGTCTATTTATAACATTAATTATATCTGAAAGTTATGACGACATTGGTTTTAATTACACTGTAAATATTTAGTAAGTTATTCGTGTCATCGAAAGTAAACAAACATCGTATAGAAAGAATAGAAACGCACGCATCCACTACGGCCGAGAACTGGCTACCTCGCATTTAATGCTTGCAGTGATTGATATAGTTAATCCAAGACACAAAAGAATCAGTTCAGTCGAACAATGAGAGTGGTCTGTGACCTATCAGAACAGCACAGAGACGGCAGTCACCACTCTACTTTTTTTGCCAAAAGTAACTGGTTTTACGTCCTCCTGGAGAATATTTGTTACACAATAACTGAGTAGCTGGCCATTGATGACTGATCAATACACTAAGTACTAATTAATACAAAAGTTTTATACTATACAAACTATACAAATTAGTTACTTTAGTAGAGAAGATCGTGCATAGTATTTTAAGTAGCCTACTGCGTTAAATCCTTTTCTACTCAAATGAACACGTTAGTACACCTAGCTACCTACACACGTATAACCCTTGTTTTAAAGACAACTCCCGCATTAGGAATTTATATCCTGTTTCGCGGGGTACTTGCATACATACATGAAACGGTCATGAAGAACACCCAGATTTAGAACAACAATTTGTAAATCACGCAAAGTGTTGTCCCATGTGGGATTTGAACCCACAACACTTGGCGCAGTAGAAAGCGGCATAGCGACCGCTTGAACCACTAGTCCAACCGTACCTATAATATTGTACCCAGCTATAGGTTTTAGCTCCTATCGAAGAATATATCACAATAATGTAATTAGGGATATATGGGTAAGGGCACAAATAAATAATTATATTGGACTTCGATGGTAATTCGAATTTATGCCCAGGTTATTCATTAAAGTTGAATTAAATATAACGTAAGTAATATGTACGTACCGTGTGACGGGCCATATATAAACACGACGCAGGCTAATACCAAAATGGACTTTGTCCTCCTTTTGTTGGGTCCATTTTTGAATGTCACTTGTACAGTGTCTTTCACGTGTTTTAGATCGAAAAAAGATTTTAAAAAACTCCACACACCAGATGGTTCGTTCTGCAATTGTAAATCCTGTTATAAAGAGCCGTTCTACTTGAACGATTTTTAGCGATATCTTCCATTATTGTGAAAAATAGGACCATGTGTTGTTGTGTACACATAATAGCCTTATACTAAGCCCCTTTTAGGTACTGCTTACGTATGTATCTTAACAGATGAATAAGAAACCCGAAGTTTACATGTCTGTAGCAAATCTGTGATTTGAAGGACACACGATCACTGAATTAGGATATCTGTGAAATAATGAATGGAAAATGATAATCACTTTGTGAATTCTACCATTAGTTAAAAGGTTTTCGAAAAACAATTGATGATTTGTTATGACTTTCATTTTGACCTGTCTGAAACAAGTTAAAATAAACATTGTATTGGGACATTTAGTTGGTGGATTGTAGTTAGCTACATTGGTCGCCTTGATCAAACTTTTTAATTCACTTACTTACTATAAAATATAATGAATTGCATAACGTATTTGAACTTACCAGGGTCGGTTTTTCAGTCATAATTCTCTCAGGATCTTTAATACAAAGAAATCCGTACGTGATACTGAACAAATAAAGAAATGAACACAAAGAAAATACGCCATAATATCCTATTTTTTCTAATAGTACACCACTGAGAACAGATCCAATCGGCCCACCAGCTGTCAAACATAAATTAGCTACTCCAACTCTGTACGTTCTAGATTCTTTACTAGAAACATCGCTGATGTAGGCAAATGCACCCATATAAGTTGTGATCCAACCTCCAGTAATAGCAGGAAAGAAGGCTTCAAAAAACATTGTCACTTCAACAGGCAACTCATAAAAGAAATAAGCATTCAATATGTTACTTAAACACATCAACAACTCGCCAATAAGTGGTAGCAGAATACAAATTTTTCTCTTTCCAGTTCTGTCACTCCACGCTCCTAAGAAAATGATCAGGATGCTTGGGATAGCAGTGAGCAACACATTCTTCCAACTTTCCATTAATGCAATAAGTCCTTGGATAGCTAATTCTTCTTTCATATACAAGTTTCCTTTTCTGGCAATAAGAGCGTCACAAATTTTGTCACCATACGCCATATTTACACGACATGCTTTATCCAAACTTAGATTTTGAGTCGCCAATTTGGCCAAAGTTGAAGGGACGACGTAACAAGCCAGGACCGGTTCTACGGTTACATTTTCTTTAAAGTAGACCAACTTCTCTTTAAAAGATTTCTTTTTAACACTTTTGTCTTTTTTCAGAGGTTTTTCTTCTGGGATACCCATCTTCGCTGCTGTTGCAAATACTAATAAAGTCGGTGTGAGTAATAAATTTTTCTATGACACCTTCCTTTCTCTGAAGCCAATCAAATATTAGTTTTCAGTGATAGAGTATCTATTATAAAGTACGATATCAGTTTCTAAAGAAACAATTGTAAACAGTAGTGTTTTGTTTATTTATTGATTGCATAATGTACATACACGACTGCACGTTTGGCCTAGTGGTTTAACGGTCACCACGCCATTTCCCACTACGCCAAGTGTCGTGGGTTCAAATCCCACGTAGGAGAACACTTTGTGTGATCCACAAATTGTTGTTCTGAGTCTGGGTGTTCTTTGTGTCCATTTCACGTATGTTTGTAAAGTCCCCCGCGACACAGGATTTATTCCTAGTGCGGGAGTTGACTTTTTAATATATAAAAAAAAGCCAGCCAGCTTGGAGTAGAACACCTATTAAAAATTGATTTGGCCAATGGAAAGTAGTATTATACGAAATAATCTAACTACTAACAGTGTGTTCCTATTTCTGTTTCAATATTTAGGTAAATAATATATATTTAAATTAGCCCTCTAACTAATTCTGTTTTAATCTCATAAGTCGGAATTGCCTGGTTTTCAGGTCTCTATAAAAGAGAAGGATTTTCATACATAATATACTTAGGTCCTGCAAAGTATGTACCATATATTCCTAATTCCGGCCCAGCTACAATATGAAGCGAACGACTGCTAGTCATAAATTATCTTATCACCTAATTTCATCTTCATCGGTCAAGTGGCTTTATAGATTTTGACATTAGAAAGTACATAAAGAGGTAAATACCCTTAAACATTCTTAAATATATTGACATTAATATGAATTACTTCCCTTTTATGCTACATATTCTTTATTCTAGAGCAGATTAAATTAATAAGTAATCAATGTAGTACATAAAAAATCACAAATTTTTAACAAGAAAACAGACTACAATCTAGACCAATTTAAATGGGACCACACGGGGAGCACCAGCTTTCAAATAAAAAAAGAATCATCAAAATCGGTTCACCCAGTCGAAAGTTATGAGGTAGCAAACATAAAAAAAAACTGTTGAGTTGAGAACCTCCTCCTTTTTTCAAAGTCGGCTAAAAATAATACCTACCTACCTTAACAAAACATTATAATACACCATGAAAATTAATTCACTGTTTGCTCACAAAACTTTTAAACTGCTTAATTCATAAAAGAAGATAATTTTCTTTCGAATAAATCTATACTTATAAAATAACATGTCCTGACTGACTGATTGACTGATTCATGATCGCCGAGCTATCAAAGTTAGGGCTATGAAATTTGGTGAGTAGGATGATTTCATTGAGTAGACTACGGAAGCAATTTCAGAATTTCTACCCTTTAGGGGGTGAAATAGGGGTTGAAAGTTTGTATAGAAGTACGGCAATTTCTGAAGTTAGAAACATGAAACATTATCTTTGGGCCTCTAATTAAAAACGAGTAGATACGTATTTAAGCGTTTCTGATTATTTTACCCCTAAGGGGTCAAATAGGCGTTGACATTTCGTATAGAGGTTAGTGTGGAAGTCCGTCATTTTTCAATTGTCTTCAGGCTTTTAATTACAAATAAATGAATACTTATATCAGCATTTATGGGAATTCTATTCCTAAAGGGGTTAAAATAAGGATCAAAATTTTGTTTGAAAGTCCTTTGTAATGGGTTGTTGATTAAAAATAAATAAATACGTTTAAAACACGAATAAATTATTCATACATACACAGTTTTATTTAAATACATATAATCAACTTCCACGCGAGCAAAGCCGCGGGCAACGCTAGTATAATTTATATACGTCTGTAAAAGCCGATCCCGCCATGGTAAGGTACAGACGCAATTATTTACACGTATACCTTTGCAAGTTTCAATAAATAAACAGATTCGATTATTTGAAAAATTCACTGATTTCTAATAAAAACAACCCCTCATTTAATATAATGGAACAAACATTGTTAACGTTCAGCTGACAATTTGGAAGACACAGTCTAGATTTCCTCAACATCCAATTAATACAGGATAAAAAATAGACCATGCAATCTGGATAGTGGCCATTTTAATTTGTGGTTTTACAAAGCCAGACGGGGTTTTTCATTAAAACACTTGTTAATTTTATGTGTCTTATCTAAAAACTTGTTGGAATAATGAAGATGCTTGGATGTGCATCTCTTCAGTCAATGCACTTTTGTTGAAATGTAGGGTAGCAACAAATTGTTAGTGACTAGTTGAGAAATCATGGTGGAACGCGCATTCCACGAAAAAATAAATTTATAGGTACGAACTTATGTTTTATCATTTTGAACACTGAATGTACCCTGTTTAATTATATTGCAACATTTTTTACATCATTTTTATTCAGTTTAGCAGCTGTTTTCTTTAAACTAAGTTACTTTTTACTTGAAATACATTTTCAGATTTCACGTCGGGTCGTATAAATTGAATTACAGTATCAAGATTTCTGAGAAAAAATACTACGAAATTCTCATCAGCAACATTCCGTACAGTATTGTTACGTTTCGTGAGAATTTTTTAAATCTTGAATTAAGCTATTTATAATGTAGGTTGTTTAAATAATATTAATGATGGCAGTCCTTTTATAGAGAAATAGCTAGTAGGGAGCTATTCTAAGAACTTTCAATAAAGTTTTCAAAAAAAAAAAACTTCAAAAACCGACTTCAAAAACTAAAAAGCGAAAAAAAAAAAAAACTTCGTTTAAAAAATCGACTTCAAAAACTAAAAAGTATAAAATAACTTAATTTGTATGTGCTACCTACATTTTGGCTTGGCACCGACTTCAAACCTATGAATAGGTAGCACATACAAATTAAGTTATTTTATACTTTTTAGTTTTTGAAGTCGGTTTTTTTAAACGAAGTTTTTTTTTTCGCTTTTTAGTCTTTCTCAAGTCTCTCATCATCATTTCATTTAAAATTTAATGATGTCTACAGAATATGAAGGCATGCAGACAATTGCTCGTAACTTCATTGCAGGCGCTCACGTAAATTTGAGGGTTTCCTTCGATTTGCTTAGGATCCCATCATCAGATCCTGATATGATGGCCATGGGACCACATGGGGAGCATACCCTTTCGAATACAAAAATAATTTTCAAAATCGGTCCACAATTGACGGAGTAATCGATGTACATACATAAAAAAAAAAAAAAAAAAAATACCGATGAAATTGAGAACCTCCTCCTTTTGGAAGTCGGTTAAAAATCATAACTACACGAAATAGTTATATACTATGAAAAATATTTAAAAATATCTTTTAACCAACAATGAGCGCTCAAAACCTAGATAACTCAAGTGCTTCATTCATTTATAACATATAGGTCTAAATTCAACAATAAATCGACAAAATATTAACAATCGAGACAAAAACAGGAAAAAAATGTTAAGAGGACCCACTATTCATAAATATGATTGGAACATAAGTGAACATGCGAGTCAACCATGTTTTTTTTTTCAGAAAGATTTTAAGACTTATAATTAGATGTGCACCCATTATAAACAGCTAAAACATCAGGATAGTCAAACCTGGCGTTCTATATACCTTGCATTAGCAAAAGGGTTATTAAATAACATTTATTTACATTACTTTAACTTTGTATTTATTTTGTCCGTAAATCATGGTCGCAGTACGTAGTTGAAAAATGTTGGGTGCCACTGTGGCCGCGACGCTATTGTTTTCTAAAACTAATTTACTGCCGACATATTTCTGAGCTTACCACGAAGAATTGTTGACAGTATTTCGCACCTACATTTTTAGGATTAAATGTACGTGTGACACTAAGATTTTGATAGAAATGTGAAGTGTTTTAGGCAGTTGCTTACTTCCTACAGTTTTTTTTCCGAGTTTGTTCATAAAATGCTCCCACCTTCTTCTTCTCATTAATATTTTAGATAGTAAGTTTTTAAATAAATTAAATAAAACAATACACTTTAGTTAGGTCATCAAATAATAAAAAGTTTTATTGTACTTTAAACTCGATTCCAAGATAGCTTTCAATAAAATGTAATGATTGCATGGACTATACTAAGTTGTTTTGTGAAACATGCATAATATTATTTTTATTTAATAGGTAGTACGAAGGTAACTGTCCTCTAAGCAAACATATTATGTGATTTTATTGTTAATTTGTGAAGATTAATTTATTTTTCTAACAAATCGAATGAAAATTACAGATGAACAGTTAGCAGAGACTAAAAATCTTTGAAGCACAAGTCGTTTCAACAAAATAATATAATTATAAAAATGCGTTAACCATATTTAAAAAAAATTAACAAAATAAAAACCGACTTCAAGGTTCGACTCGATTTATCTTGGATGCCATCATCAGATCTTAGTGTCCTAATCACGGTACCACCGTTGGGATATCTCCTTTCCATTAAAAAAAGAATCATCAAAATCGGTTCATAAACGACGAAGTTATCCCCGAACACACATAAAAAAAAAACCGTAGAATTGAGAAACCTCCTCCTTTTTTTGAAGTCGGTTAAAAAGCAAAGATTTTGTTCGTGGCTTTTGTATAAGTAAACATCTTATTGACTTGCTACTTAACTCGGTTTTTTTAAAATAAAATACGGCGCTGACGCATGGACACCCGCAACACTAGAGGCATGGGGGAGGTGGATGGGGGAGAGGTTGGGGTATGGGTCTCCGGTATGTCAGGATACGACTGGGTCCTTCGAGAGCGTCTCCCACCCGGGCTGGACGTATTTTGTCACGCCGATGACACGTTGGTCACAGCCCGGGGGCGAATTACCAAGAGGCGGCGCGCCTGGCCAGCAGGGGTGTTTCTTTGGTGGTCGGGCGCATCGAGGCGCTGGGCTTACGGGTGGCTCTGGACAAGACGCAGGCCCTATTGTTCCATGGGCCCCGCCGTGGTCCACCCGCCGGCGCCTCTATCGAGGTCAACTCGGTCCTCGTACCGGTTCGGACCCAGATGAGGTTTCTGGGCCTGATCCTCGACGGTAGGTGGCTCTTCGACGAGCACTTCCGACAGCTTGCTTCCAAGCTGGTCGAGGCTGCCTTTGCCCTTGGGCGACTTTTGCCCAATTTGGATGGAGGCAGCGTCGCAACGAGACACCTCTACATGGGGGTTGTCCGGTCCATGGCGCTGTATGGTGTGGTACCGGTGTGGGTAGCGGCTCTGACCGCCCTGAATAAGGGAATTGAGCTCCGCCTGCCACCACTGTGATTGCAGTGAGCACTCCGCCTAGCATATCACCGCCTCCTGCCGCCCTGAGTGTGGCCGCGTA
The DNA here is from genome assembly GCA_949125395.1 of Diaphora mendica. Classification (NCBI taxonomy): domain Eukaryota; kingdom Metazoa; phylum Arthropoda; class Insecta; order Lepidoptera; family Erebidae; genus Diaphora; species Diaphora mendica. The sequence continues at coordinate 25,358,169 of OX421316.1, forward strand.
AATATTTCAATATTTAATGTTCCTTCTGTACGATGACAACAGGTTTTACAATAACATTTAGTTGGTGTGTTATGCAGATAAGACAAGATCTATGGTAAACATCTTATTTGGCCTTCTAAATTCATAAATTTAGTGACAGGTAGCACTTTCTTTGTTTGAGGTAATTAGTTCAGATAATATTATGTCAAAAAATGGTAAGTATCATTAAGAATAGGTCATTGGCTTTCGAAATGGAAAGATCTGTTTTATCATTTGAATATAATTTAACACCAATATTTTTATTATACCGAGTAAATATTTAAAAGTATTTGCATTGATGTTCAGATAGATTTTGTCTCGAAAAAAAAAACCATCACCAACACATAAAAAAATTCTTGAGTCGTAAAAAAGACACATATTCTTCTTCGGCAGAATTGGGGTTTCAGCCCGCTACTACTTAATCACGGGTCTGAAGCCTTATCTATTATGGCAACAGTAGCATAATACACAAGGCAAAGAGTGAAGACTTGCTAACGGTAAGAGACAAACCCAATCACGTTTCTCCGCATGGACAACAACAGTAAAGTGAAGGAAACTGCGAACAAAAACTAGTATTATGTTTCAAAAAGGTTTCTTATCACCCAACGTTATTCTGTTATTATGTTAACAAACATAACTTGCCTGTTACTGCATTTTATATGACCGTGAGCTGTCATACTTATTATTTAAACAATATGTATTATGTATATTTTCCTATGCTTAATATAGCTAGCGATACTGTATATGACGTCATAGCTGGAAAATATGTTTTACTGTTTGAGAGGTTTACTGTGGATTTGAGCAGTGATAACAGCGGTAATCAGTCAATAAATTAATGTGGACACAGTAATTTGACTCAAGACAATTTTTCATGGGTTTTGCACTTTTTCTTCCATGGAATGGACAACGACGCAGTGTAATTAAGATGTAATTTTGTAACCCCTGCGCCAAAGAATCTCATTTACAACTATTGACGGTAAAAGTTGAATAGTTTGTATATTATTATATGATCTTCTGCTTTCATTTATTTAACACATTAATTCACGTCTAAGTTGTGTTACACAGTCTTTACATCACTTTACATTGGAAAACGTAAGAGGTTGTATTTATAAGTCTTATTTACAGATTTTTTTTACTAAATAGTGATCAATACTGATCCCAATTTACAATTACTTCTAATATAGGTTGGCAAAATGTTGATATTTTATAGTAAACAGATGAAAACATACTCAGCCAGACCCGAAATTAAGGCTTAATGCCTGCTCCGTCGCAATGTCGTATAGTACAGTCTTATCTATTGTTGTAAGGAATATTATCATTAACATCAAAACAACACGCAGTATTTATTATGAAAACAGTTGCTTATAATGTTGAGCTAAATTTAATATAAACTTATATAAATTTACATAGTTTATTTATAGAATGGAAATATACCAAGCGTCATGACGTCACCAGCGCTAATGGTGAAATTGTAGGAATATTTAAATTGATCTGTCGACTAATTGGTAGTCATTGCTTTTATTCTTCTGCTGGGTTCACGCGTGTAAATAAACTCTCTGAAAAACATGGTAGTGTTTAGTTCTTTTTTCATACTAATAATATCCATAATTACATACTAATAATATTAATTCGAAAGCAGTAGTAGTAAAAGTATGAAGATATTTTGATTCCCGAGGAAGGGCATGGTCTACTTTTTACCGCGATAACTGGTATACACACGTACCGAGCCTCTAGAAAAATATAATATTAACTCGCTCTGTCATAGAAAACGGTATAGAGTTATTATCTTATCTAGTCATTTCTCAAAAACTGACTTTTAAAGAGCTTGGAATTTAGAACATGTTCCTTTATATTTTTACAAGCTTTTTATTATCTTACAATGTATGTATTATCGGGTGGAATCTTGCAACTTAACTTTGAATTCCAATAAAAGCTTATTTTTAAAAAGTGTTTTTTTAATATATTAGTATTCTGAAAGAACGCCATTATTGTTCTATCTACATCCATATTTCGACTCACTAATTAAATATAGAATATACACATATATCACTAGATTCACATAAATTACTTTTGATGTCCTACAGATATTCACCGTGGGAGAGCCACGCTTCGGCATGAATGGGCCCGCTCGACCGGAGTGATACCACGGCCTCACAGAAAACCGGTGTGAAATAGTGCTTGCGCTGTGTTTCACCGAGTGAGTGAGGATACCGGAGGCCCATACCCCAACCCCTCCCCTTATCTCCCCCCCCCCCATCCCCCAAAGGCCGGTAACGCACTTATGACGCCTCTGGTGTTGCGGGTGTCCATGGGCAGCAGTAATCGCTTACCATCAGGCGATACGTCTGCTCGTTTGCCGGCCTATTCCATAAAAAAAAAAGATATAACTGTAATTAAACAAAATCGTGTTGTGAATAGTTTTAATATCAAAGGTGTTCTACTACAGTAATAAATACTATTTAAATTAAAAATTAATAAATTTTAAACCTTTTTATAAAATTAGAACTGGGCGATGATTCGCCCTAGTCTCGGTCCCCTGTAATGTATATCCCTTTAGCAGGAGAGGCAATTTCAGTAAGTGCGGCAAATTGTTTGTTTTTTCACCAGGTACCAATTCACTTGTACGTGTTAAACCGTTTTTTTTCGCTCGACTAAACGTAGCATTTATTTTATTTATGTTTAAACATTATGTTATTATTTAAGAGCCTATGTGGCCGGGGATTTGGTTCAACATTTTTGTGGGAACTGGATTTTTTCGTTAAAAGGATTTAACAAACACATAATTCAGTAGCAGTAAGGTTATGTTTATTACAATGAGCCAGCAAAATAAGACTGCAATTTGCAAGTTTTCGTTTTACGTGTGTTTATGAATGTATTAATTTTTTTACAATATAAACCTCAGAATATGTTCAACCAAAGACAAATATTTCGTTCAATATAGCTCATTTTAAATAAAGTTGGACGGCATTATGTAAGAACGAATTAAGCGACAAAATTGAAAAAAATGCGTTTGGAATGCAGATCGATTCTAGGCATAATAAACTATGTACTCAGCTATTTTTGTGTTCAAAAGTCACTCCTAGTGCCTTTTAATAAGGGGTGAATCAAGCGACATGTCAACATTTGTTAGGGCTTGTGCACAAATTCATTACATAATAAAGAATTAACGGCCTAAGTTACTGTTACAAAATATACAAACAGGATTTGAAATTGCATAAAAGAATAATATCCACAAAAATTGTAGTTGATCCGTTTATTTTGTTATTTAAAAACACAATATCGAACTAACCGCCTAAAATGGCAGCTAATACACACATCAAAAGTGTCTAGGGATCAAGCATTTTTATGCGAATTTCTTGAGATTGAGATGTGGCTTTGGCCCTGGTCTGCTCAGTCGCCAGACTTGAACCCGATTGAGCATGCATGGGATATGCTACAGAGAAGAGCTCTGCCAAATATGGAGGGTATCCAGTCGCAAGAAGACCTTTTTTTGTTGTTGCAACGAACATGGGCGGCCATTCCACAGCGTGATTTGGATGAACTCATTTTGAGTATACCAAACCGATTCTTGTGTTGTTAGTGTTCGCGGTAGAAACACGGATTATTAATTGTTTAAGTTACCTAATAAAATTTTAAAGAAAACTGTTATTTCAGTATTTTTTTCGAACTTTAATGTTAGTGGTTCAAATGTCAAAAATCCCTTTATTAGGAAAATGGCAAATTTCTTTATTAATGCAAAGGTGACTTGGTTTATCGTTACTGTGACAAACGAAAACACTTTATTTGATGAATCCTTAAAGAAAATTTTAATTAATATCAATCAGGAGAAAAGTTATTGCAAAAATATATGTTGATCCCTAGACACATATGTTGATCCCTAGACACTTTTGATGTGTGTACGTAGATGCAAGAGAACAAATTCACAGCTTTTGAAATGAAAAATTAACAGCGTTCGTGCTGTCGTGTTTCGTTGGTGAGTGTGAGACCGGAGGCCCAATTAGTCTAGTCAACAAGTTCCATACTTGTTGACTAGACTAAAAGATGCAGCAGCATCACTAGGCCGCCATAGTGTGGGTCGCCATACTGCATTGTCTGCATTCGCAATGAATGTGGTGACCACCACTCTTGGATTCTGCTTATGCTTTCCATCAGGCAGAGTAGAGTCATTTTGGCAGGCCAAACATAAAAAAAAAAAAAAAAATACGGAGATGATGATGATGAAGTCTAGAACATTATTTAAAAGAATTAAATGTAAGTAAATGGCGTAAAATTATTTAGTTGTTTGCAATATTTTTTTGTATCCATTCAAGTCTTTGGAAACTGTTCAAAGGGATCTGTTATTCTAGCTAGTGGTTGTTTAATATATTTGTACTGTTTTTAACATAATGTAGATTGTAAATAGAGAAAAAAAAATGGCAGTCATTTTATTTATTTTATTTTATTTTTATTTTCTTTATTTGGAACAAAAAACAGTTACATGCTAAAATCTTAACTAAATACAATTAAATATTCGAGGTAATAAACATGTAACCCACACTATTGTTCACAGATTAACAATAATAAAATTGAGACGAAACAGGTCATTTTGTTACAGTGATACACAAATATAAAAGCATGCAAGTAAATGATACAAAATTATAAAGAATAACGAATAACTTATTCTGTTGGCAAAGCGGATAATAATTTAATGACATAACTCTTGTAGAGGCTATTAGATAAAGCAAATATTTGTAAGTTATTTGTAAAATTAATGTGTAAAATTAGAAATTTCTTAATGTTTAAATAAAAAATATTAAAATCAAACATAAGCATGTCGGTGACGAGAACCCATAAGGTTTTCCCCTATCAAAAAGTGCTCAACGCGGCTAAAGAAGTTTTCACTTCGAAAATTGACATGTCAGCATGTCGGTGACGCGAACTCATAAGATTTTGCCCTACCAAAAAGTGCTCAACGCGGCTAAAGAAGTTTTCACTTCAAAAATATAGAAGGAAATGCTGTGAACTGGTTGAAAAATAAATAAATAAATGTGAAATAAACATTAATAAGGATATACACTCATGGTAGTTTACTTTACTTAAATGAACGGCCCATTACATTTGTCTGGTCTCTAGTAGCAAGTTTAGGAGAATGAAAACTCAGCCGAAGTTGGATGGTATGACACATAACTACATATACCTACTGATACATCACTTCATTCTTATTCCATCTGATGCCAGATAATATTAGGAAAATTTAACAGGATCTAATGATTTAGAAGAAGAAAATCAGAAAGATAATGATTGAGTGGGTACATTTATTTATTTTTTATTGGGAGTTTTCATAGTTTGAGAAGGTGTGTTTTTAGTTTATTACAAATGTTAAGCTTGAACAATACTTGTATGCAGTTGGTGATAACGAGATAAAAAGTAGTATTAGTGTATTTGATCAATCCTCTTGCCAAGGCAGCGATCACCTTTTGATGATGTTTATAATACCCACGGGCCCATAGATGGATATACAATCACTACTAATACCACTGGCAAGAAGAATGACCCACGGCTGTGTCACCGTGTTCTTAATCTAAACTAATGAATAAATCACTTACTGGAGTTGCGTGATATCCTTGATCTCGTCGACCGTTGATGGGGTACCCCACTGCCGCGTTCACCCACATATGCTCCAGAATGCTGTACAATCTTCAAGGAATTCGAACTAATCTCAATATTTAACTTTTCACAGATATTCGAATTACAATACACTCGTTTTAGTTCTCGCGGGACGCGCCTATCACGTATTACAATTCTCGCGAGTCTAATCACAATAACGGCAACTGTTCACAAGCGACTTCTCAACAATTTTCGATATTAATCTCGTGTCACGCTGGGCGGCGAGCCCACAAGTACCCTAGCTCAACAAACCTCACGGTGTTATCAATCTCACGCGGAAACTATACGAGTACTACAAAATTAACAATCAAATTATTCACTGCCCGCCATTCGCACACGAATTCTATCACCATCTTTTTTACAATATTTTTCCTCAAACGTCAACACGAACCAGAGACAATCAAAATGTTGCCAGTACAATGACGTTCGAAGTCCAACAGTATTTTTAAATAAAGATTCAGAACCAATGGAAAGAGTTTTGATTTTAGGCACAAAGGATATCGAGACAAGCAAAAATTGTATTATTATTCAGGTTTTAACTATAAAAAATATTTAAATGTATGTGTGCCTTCTTATCAGCAATGACATACATGATCATATTGATCATATTAACGAAATGATACAATTTCTAGTTAAATTCAGAACTTTGCATAAAAATATTTGGATTTAATCTTATACAGCATTTCATTTCTCCCAAAACAACCCGCATTAAAGGATCAAACGACTATAATGTCGTATAGTGCGTTGTTGGTTAATTTAAGCAGTCGGAATATAGCTCAAATATAATAACGAATTAAGCGGAAAAATGGCTATATCTTTTAATGTATATTATGTATCATAATATATTTTTATTTAATCTAGACTACACACACAGCTTACTTTCAAGTAAAAATATCAAACATATAACATAAATAATGAGCACATAGCGACAATTTTAATTTGAAAATCTTTGACGCTCATTTTCTCAAATTCTCTCTAGTGTCGCTTATTCTATTCTTACACAACGCTGTCCAGTTGGTTATAAGACTAGTTATGAATAAATACATTATTGTCTAATTCAAGCTATATAGTTATGTTTGAATACCAAACTTGTAATTTCGACATAGCTCAAATAATCCAGTAACGTGCAATACCAAAACGACACAAGTCCTCTAACAAACACCTTCATAAATCATGAAGAAACATCGCACTTCCAAACTTAGACTTTATTTCTGGATATTGAAAATCTATCGAATTTTCGTAGCATAGATTAGCCATTCGCTCTAGATGCAAGTTTCAAGTAAAATGTGATGCTTTAAAAGTTTGTTGGAGTTCGTGTAATGAGTTTGAATGGAAATGGCTTTAAGAACTTTGTAGTTAGAATCAATATGGGGAATTGTGGTAATAGAGAAGTGCAGCAAATTTATCTGAAGAGGATATGCATTCTCGTTGAAGTTAAAATGAGGAATAGATGTGCAGGAAAGTATTATAATTTTATGAATTATTTGATATTATTTTTAGTTATTACCTAAACCCATCAACCTAAGGCCTTCAATATTTTGTCTAATGACATTAGAGCCAAAGTGTAAATTTATTTTTCTTCCTCGGTTTCAGTTTTAATTCACCACTTGATGAAAATTTACGGGTAACTCTGTATGCCAAATTATTATGAGAGTCTTCGAAGACAAAAGGCAAATGATTTAGAGATCTTGAAAATGTTTTTAACATGTATTTTTATTTAGTAATAGTGATGTTCCTGTCCAGAGGAAATGTAGACGTCAATAGGGCCGTAGGCTCCCAGAGAGTGGTTATTTGTAATGTCAAATTAAATGCTGTGGTAGACGATGCCGTTTTGATGATCTCTACACTTAACTATTGGGCCGATAAATGGGGGAATAGGACCTGAATAGGCGTGACGTCAATCTTAGGGCACTTGAAATAACATGTGAGTCCTTCTTATGGTCTCCCTTTGAGACTACAGCGACAGTTAAGCTGGGGCCTTTTAGACGCACTGACCTTTTCTATTATATATGTTTCATTTAAGTTTTGATCTGTTTTTATGTTACTTTTTTTTGTGGTTGTTAAACCTTGTAAAATGTGTGTGTCCAATAATTGTTTTTTCTTTCTTTCTTTCTTAGAGTTAGATGTCTGAGACCGGCCTCTGGGGTGGGTTTTAGTGGAAACACATTATATGCTTCTAACTCCTACATCTCTGAGGATTCGGAGATCTGGAGGCATTTTATAAAAGATAAGAGTACAAGACAATGTGATAGTGACAGTATTTTCCATCTAAAACATTTCCTTTTGTTCTCAACGAACGATTACATTCTCAAAATTATATACATGAGGTTAACGGCCAGTCATGAGAAAAGCCATCTGAAATTATTTTTAACTAGCTGAGCCGCGCCGTGTCACCCGCGGTTAAAGTCGTACCTTTATAAAAATAACCGCGGGTAACGCCACGAGGCAAAGCTAGTCTAAAATAAAAAAGTAACCTAAGTTCATCTTTATATCACCAGCATCTGCCGCTGAAAGTCCCGTCAAATTCAGTCCAGCGGTTCCGGAGATTAGCCGGAACATACAGACAGACAAACATTTTAAAAATAAATTTATTGTATCTTAAATACTTTTAAGATTGTACATGTATTTGACAACAGACAGACACTTTAATTTTATTTATTTTATAATATAATATAATATATTTTGTTTTACGCTAATCTAAGTAAATTGATTTAATGGATAATAAAAACCATTGACTTAATAAACTATGTTGTAAATAAAATGAAAAGTCCTAATTAAACAAACTAAGAAAGTTTGATTCAGCGGGATATATATTTTTTTACTTGTTATTTAATAATAAAATCCACATTTATCCATTTTCCCTTGTTTTCTGTAACGAAAAGCCATTGCAAATCCTACCCCTGAGTCCAGTATCCACTTGCCAAGCTCACATCAAACGTGTGTCTAAATCTCACGAGTGGAGGTAAATAAACGTAGGGCCAAAACTTGGATCTCCTCAAACGTAATAAGCCTCTTTGAGTGGCGCCAGTCACGTAACAAATGAACGAAAATACGAGAATATTTTCATCCTTCTTTTGCGTGCTTTAGGTGACTATATTCGCGTTTCTGTGGTCGTATATGATATTGACAGAAATATGTAATACTCGATGATTGGCTGCTGACTCAGACAGCAATGGTAAACGAGTGTAAACTTTTCAAAAGTAAGTAATTGTAATTACGTGCTTGTGGTACATAATAATTAAACATAATTATTACAGTTTGTTTACATCAGTCGTCAAATCCAATGTAAGTACTAAACCTTAGTAATTAGATTTGACGACTGATGTAAACAAACAATTTTGGAGACTGGCAAGTCTAGAAATTATGTTCTCCGCCTAAACTTAGTTTTCAGTTTCACTAAAACACGTTAATACTTCGTTCTTGGATCTTAAACTGTATTACTATATTTGAAATTGTACTTTATAATAAAAATAACTATTGCCAATAAGTAATCGCTTTTTACGTTTATGTGTAAAGTATTATCCACTCCTAGGATTCTAGTTGTCCTGTTATCCTGCTAAGTGTAGACACCAGAATTCCACAAAATATGGCCTGTGTTTTATTGCCAATAGATATACCATTGTGCATTACTTGTTGTGTTGTTTATTACTTGTATAAAAATTGAGAATAATTACTGCAACACTAGTGTGTTTTGACGTGACTTTAGTGCTGAACTGAAAATATTAACTGTCTGCAGATGAATGACTTTGAAAAAGTGTTCCTTTTTCGGTTCTAAATATTCATCAGTTAAATTACCCCTATTGAAAATTTGAAAATACTGAAAGAAAAATTGTTACATGCAAATATTACAAGAAGTACTTTTTTGATAGTTTCAAATCCAGTAACATTTACTAGAATATTCAGCGGGAAGGCAAGCGGCATGCTTTGACTCGAGGAACCGTAAACACGTGCGCTTCCACATCCGTATTGTCATGTCAGAATAATGTTTAGAGAATACATATTTGTAATTTTTTTACTACCTTTCTTAAATATAAATGTATTGAGTGTGTGTATGTAAAAATATTATTTTAATCGAAATTAAATGCTGTTTGACATATTTGTATATTTTGATTCTTTTACATTTTTCTCACCAAAACACCTAACAATTTTTCGTTATACTCGTACAGTCGATTTATTCATTCATGGGTGACCTGTATAAAATTTTATTTTCCATTGTACAGGGGTTTTTAGGTCTTATAATTGTGTTAAATTTCGTTAAAACTACGATGTATTGGAAAACGAAGCAAAACACGGTAGTAGAGCCACGCTGATTTCAGCTCGAACGGGCTGGCTCGACCGGGGCGGTACTACCCTCGCACAGAAAATCAACGTGAAATGACAGCGATCGTGGTGTCGTGTTTCGTTGGTGAGTGCGAGACCGGAGGCCCAATGATGCAGAAGCATCACTAGCCCACCTTGGTGTGGGTCACCATGTTGCGTTGTTAGCTTGTCTGCATTTTCAACTCTTGGACCACCACTCTTGAATTCTGCTTATACTTTCCATCAGGCAGAGTAGAGAATCTCTTGTGCGGTTTTGTAGTATTAATAAGACAAAGACAACATAAGTACTATTATGTATCTTTGAATTTTCCATCAATATTACATAATTTATCAGGATAAATTTGTTAAGCTAAGTAACTCTATAAAATAAAGACATCACTAGTGCACTCACAAAATTTAACTACCAACAAAGTAGAATGACTTCATACAAACGTTAAAATTTACATTTATTATAATAAACTACCTACATGACCAGTTTAAGTTGGTCCACGAGCGTCAAACATTTGTTTGTGTTTATATGGTCTGCGCAGGTCTTACGTGTTGGATAGTGAAATGGAATATTCCGGTTACAGGGTTAGGTCTCTTGAAATTAATGTATGTACACGCTCTTAATGCTATCCCTTGTTAAGTAAGAAATCTTTTAACATAATCATAATTTTGATCATCTACTTAAAACCAGGAGAAGTACTTTAAGCATACTGTTTTGTAGTAGTCTCAAATAACAAAAGAAAATATATAAGATCTAAAATAAAAAAAAATAAAAAACTCCCACCGCAATCGAGGAAAAAAAAATTTATGAAGTAATCATACGCCAAAAATGCCTAACATCATTTTGGAAAAGAGATGATACTGTTAGGCTGGTTTAAGTGCTCGACCGACCATCACGGTCGGTGCGTACGTCGATCGTTTGTTGTCTACTTGTCATTTGTATGAAAATTTACCAAGACGTTACAGTGCTCGACCGACCGTACGCACGCGCAATCTGCTACGCACTACGCACTGCGTACGAGGACTATCAGTTGAGCGGGTCCGGATGTGTGCCATCGGTCGACCGACGAGCTATGGAAACATATTAACGCGTTCAGTGCTACACCGACAGGTGGCCCGACCGTACGGGTGTGCGTTCATTTCGTTAGTCAGCAGAGCACTGAACGTACAAACTGCCGACGGTCGGTTGCGTATTGTCAGGACCGATGGTACTCACCGACGGTCGGTCGAGCACTAAAATCAGCCTTACGCTGCTGAATAGATGTTAATCAAACATAGCTAAGAATCACCGCAAAAAAAAGGACTTTCAAATGAAAAAATCGCATCGAAATCGGTCAATTCGTTTGAGAGCTACGATGCCACAGACAGACACACAAACTCATAGACAGACAGACATCGACGTCAAAGTTATAAGCCCCCGCTTTTTGCGTCGGGGGTTAAAAAAGTGTAGAAGAAACTAGCGGGCACAGCTAGATATATAATAATCCCACAGCAAGCCATACATTTTTACTGAGATGTAGAGTTTATGAAGTTAGGGTTGGTAGAGTTAGGGCGTGTAGATTCAGAACCTTGGCTCTACATGAGATCTGATATCTTTTTCACAGGGTAAGCCATATGCAGTCGTCTTGGCAACATTTTACATGAAAATGTTTTGGTGGGATTTCATTTCTTTTTGTAAGTTGCTTAAGGCAGTTTTTTTTTCTTTTTTCGGGCTGCATTTCTTGTACATCTTCTTTCTTCTTTCGAAAAAGTCCGTGTACCAAAAATAAAAACCTCTAGCATAAACATAATTTGTGAAAGTCTCATACAAACTCCCACCCCCCAAATTTGGGGGTTCTGGGCCAAAAGTAATAGGTTTATGAATTTTTTTGTTGTTTGTATACTAAACTAAGTTTACATACCAAATTTCAGATTTCTAGCACTTCAGGAAGTACCATAACAGTTTTGATGATCATCAGTGTGTCAGTGACGAAATCGGTGTTTTTTAGGTATCAATAAAATCTAAAGTATCAGAGCTATGCAATTGAAACTTTGTATGTTTCATTAGTCTATTGATAAATCATATCCTGAGAGTTTGAACAATCTGGTATATCGGGAACCAAAGTTATGAAGGTTCAAAAAACGACGAAACACTTCGAGAAAAGGTAGGTAGTGCCCTTGCGCTTCGCTTGGCTCGTCTTGGCGGGGGCACGACCGTGCCCCCAGAATAAAATCATAAATAATCGCTGTCTGTACATGAAGGATTTATAAGGAAAACTATTAAAAGGGGGCTTTATGAACGCAATAGAACTCAAAACATTGATTTTAGAATTTTAGTCTGTTTATCTGTACGTTTGTGCACGCTAATCTGAAAAATGACTTATCCGATTAGAATGCGTTGAATGCGATTTAATCCACTTAACATTTAGTGTGTTTCATTTCAATCGGTTCGTAAATAAAAAGTTATGTCAGTTTGAAGAATTACCGCGATAACCGGCCCTTACGCGGGTGGAGCCGCAGGAAAAAACTAGTTATTTATATTTACTTAAAAACAATTCAGTGTATTATGAATAAGCTGAGGAAGGGTCATCCTTTGGCCCTTATGAGCCCGACATACCAGATCTACACACATCAAAAGTGTCTAGGGATCAACATATGTGTCTAGGGATCAACATATATTTTTGCAATAACTTTTCTCCTGATTGATATTAATTAAAATTTTCTTTAAGGATTCATCAAATAAAGTGTTTTCGTTTGTCACAGTAACGATAAACCAAGTCACCTTTGCATTAATAAAGAAATTTGCCATTTTCCTAATAAAAGGATTTTTGACATTTGAACCACTAACATTAAAGTTCGAAAAAAAGACTGAAATAACAGTTTTCTTTAAAATTTTATTAGGTAACTTAAACAATTAATAATCCGTGTTTCTACCGCGAACACTAACAACACAAGAATCGGTTTGGCATACTCAAAATGAGTTCATCCAAATCACGCTGTGGAATGGCCGCCCATGTTCGTTGCAACAACAAAAAAAGGTCTTCTTGCGACTGGATACCCTCCATATTCGGCAGAGCTCTTCTCTGTAGCATATCCCATGCATGCTCAATCGGGCTCAAGTCTGGCGACTGAGCAGGCCAGGGCCAAAGCCACATCTCAATCTCAAGAAATCCGCATAAAATGCTTAATCCCTAGACACTTTTGATGTGTGTATTTCATTTTAAACGGATGTTAAAAACCAAAATGTGAGAAGCTGAATTAAAAATGCACAAATGTATAAGATTAAATTAAATGTATAAGGTTAAACACCGTAGACGGCATTATTTACCTCTCAATTCTGTATCATAGACTCAAGAATTGCACCAAAATATTCTAAGAAATCCACTTTAACAAAATGACTTTGCAATCAGACACAAGATTACCATCACATAGTTAAAAATAAACAGGACGTTCACGAAGATAGCAGCGGAGTATAAAATCTTACTGGATTTCATTTAGACGACCGCTCACAAATATTACCTAGCGGAATTACAGGCATTACACCGTGGAATTATCTGATATTATACTCGGAATCACAAGTGTTATACCTGTGGATAAACTCTGCAGATTACAGGATGACAGAAATATAATGTTCTTAGATAAACAGGTTGTATAAGACGTTTAGAATGTTAGCCTAGGAGCTACTCTTAGAAGTAAAAAGATGTTTAAATGAAGTGTCAAGTTTTTAACCTACTTCAATCAAGGAACAGGTTCTCAATTCGACTGTGTTTTTTTATGTTTGTTACCTCAGAACTTACGACTGAATGAACCGATTTTGATGATTATTTTTTCATTTGAAAGCTGGTACATCCCGTGTGGTTCCATTTCAATTTGGTCCAGTGAATTTGGTTTTTTTCACGTTAAAATTTAGTATTTTTATTTTATTTTTCTTTTAAAAAACACATATCTTTCATTAAGAAATAAATCTTACTTACTTACTTTACAAATATACATGAAGTGGACACAAAAACACCCAGACTCAGAACAACAATTTGTGAATCACAAAAGTGTTGTCCCATGTGGGGTTTGAACCCACAGCACTCTAGCGCAGTAGAAAAAGCGTGGCGACCGCTTAAACCTATTCGTACAATCGTGGGTTGTACTGTCAAGTTGACTTACATTAAATACCTACCTGAAATACATGGTAATAAGAATTTCTTATTTGTTTTAATGAAATTCTGGTTCAATAAATAAACTATGTTGATTGGTTTGTTATACTATAGGGTCAGTAACCACTAGCACCTCATGCCGCCCTGAGTGTGGCCACGGATAGTCGGGACGGGTTTTCCCCTCCATCCGCTTTAGTGGCCAGGCATGAGGAGGATGGAGAATGTAAGCGTGTACCGTACGTGTCGCCTAAATTGAGAATGACTTTACCAGCAGATGGTGCCCGCATCAATGCGGGCAGGCGCAGGGAGAGGTCTGGATGTCTTAATAACAGCAGTTCCTGGATCCCTCCTCTGTCAGGTGCAGAGAGGCACACCGTGTGGTTTTAGTCGGCCGATTACGATATACCAACCCGCCGCAAACCCCGGTGGAGGTTTCCCCATGCAAAAAAAAGGTTCACTAACCGAAAAATATGACCCTCGATTAAAAGAAAGAGGTTCAGTTCGGTTTCTCACATAGATAAAAATTGTATTATGGGCATCATAGTTTTTTCTGTGTTTAATTAAGTACTATCTTTTGCCTGCGGCTCAACCCGCGTAAAGGTCGGATATCGCGGTGATTCTTCAAACTGACATTTTTTATTTTTTATGAACCGACTCAGATGAAACACACACTAAATGTTAAGTGAAGCAAACCACAACAGATTGGTGAAAACCGCATTCAAATCGGTTAATCCGATCCTGAGATAAGCGCGCACAAACGCCCATGCATACAGACAAACAGACAAAAAACGACGCTGAAAAAGTATGAAACAAGTTTCAAAAGCCGTAGTCACGCTTTGTTAATGTGTTATGGTATATTTCTACGTAACGTGTGACTACGGCTTTTGAAACTTGATTCATTCTTTTTCAGCGTCGTTTTTTGTCGTAGTTGGGTTTTAGTTTTTACTTTTTTTTATTTTCCATTAGTAGACCTCACAATATAAAAATCTTGCAGTTTTGAGTAATAACGGCGCATGATTGGTTAGCTCATGGCTGTGCAGCAATGACTCCAAACTTTTTGTTTTGTTTTCTTTGGTCGACTTCGTTCTCATTTAAGTCTCTTAATCTTCGATCAATAATGATCGAAGCTCTTAATAAAAAATAAATGGAAAACCCAATTTATTTATTTTAAAAGGAGCAACAATGGAGTTTCTTGCCAGATTATTCTCCATGAAGGGTAGGGTGTACTTGGAACTGGCGACTAGAATCACTCGATTTTTAAATATTAAATATTGAATATTCATAAGTGCCTGTAAATTAAGCCTATTTGAATAAAATCTTTTTGACTTTGACTTTTGAATGATGACAAAAAGTAATTATTACTCATTGGGACACATTTCATTAAAGGATAAGAATCAGGGAGAGATGAATTTCTTATATAAATAGGATGTTCGAATAAAACCAGAGTTTAATGTTTATATAATAATTTATTTAACAGACCCACCAAATAAAATTACAATATCTTTGAGCAAATCAACGGTAGAACATGAAACCTCTTCGTATAAAATTTATTTTAACGAAATAACTATTTCTAATAGCTATATAATGTTACAAATAAAACTTCATATAAACGAACTTTATAGAGAAACGTTTCACTAACAATTATCATTAATTAATTTATTTAATATTTAAATTTCCCATAGATTTCTTATACATATTTAATATTGTCTACTTCATTATAATACAGTTATAATTAATTGTTATGCTGACAATTTGATTTAAAGTTATTATACATCATACCATAACTTTTACATCGGTTATAATTGTATTTTTTTGGAAGAAAATGAAAATTTTGTAAAAAATATTTGTTAAAACTTTTTCACTTTAAATTCGTAAGAAAACAAAGATTTTTCAATTCATTTTTGGTGAGTATGCATTGCTATAATTTTCATGATTTTCCGATGAAAGTGAGTTGATATTCAGACTTCTCTAAAATTTTACCAAAAAGCGGCAAACCAGTAAAGTTATTTACTAGTACTTGACTAGTACTTGACTAGTACTTGACTAGTACTTGACTAGTACTTGACTAGTACTTGACTAGTACTTGAAATTGATGTCTCGATTACATTTTGATCTAATACCAAAAAAGTTATTAGTCGTTCCATTATCTATCAGTATTTGTCTTGTCATAAGTAGTTGTATCAGTTCTTCACTTGAGTGAGGATTGTCATTTTATAAAATGGTCACATTTTTTCAAGCGAAAAACAATTTCTAGCAACAGCACTACTGCAATACGGGCCCGAAACTTTTTGACATTTTCATGTTAATATTCAAGTTGGCAAGTTTACAAGTACTTTTTGGGCATATTTTGGCTGTTTCCAGATTTATTAAGAACTGTAATGCCCACTTATTATCACGGTAACTTTATAAGAAGTAAGTTACAGAATATTTTCAGTGTTATTTCTGATATCTTTAAATAGGTTTTTGAATTTCAAATTGACGACGATTTCACAGCGTACGAACCGAACATATTTTATGTAAAACAATAAAGTGATTTATAGACAGACTATAATATACTGATGTACATGAAATGTTTTATTCAATTTCAAGTATTTTTTTTTTAATTTTTACAAATAAAATTGTCCTGAATAACGATTCAGATTTCCAATAAAAGAATATACGATAAAACGTTATCGTATATTCTTTAAATTTAAATCTAAAATGTATGTGGTTTCATTGTGTACTGAAAGTATAAACACTCTGTTTATATTTCCAATGAGAGTGAGGGAACAGAGAGTGCACCTGTGTTTGCGCACAAATTTATGCACTGTAATATCTCCTGCGTTGTTGGCTGTTGTCCTCTGAGACAGGTCGCCGTGGCTATAATCGGCTAGGAGAACATTAATTATATTTCCTAGTATTAGTATATATATCATAAATATTAATCTATCACATATAACTCTACGTAGACCTTTTATCAGATGCTTGACACATAATAATAGAAATAATATTTAAGAATCTAAAAAGGTCTTCTTAGAAAACTTTTTTACAATAGATTTTAAATATCTATAGCATGAGTTTAAAGATTTTTGATTATTTTATATTACATTTTTATGTTAGTCTTGGCAATTCATAATAAAGTATTTAAATTTCATATAAATATTTTTTTTTGTGCCAGTATTTTTCTAAGCTCACATAGAAAACCAAGTCGTAACTTTTTACGTTTCGGTTTCCAACCGTTTTCTTCTAAATGGTTATTCTGTACATAATATATACTGTCTTAAAATGGCACGAGATTATAATATACCACAAATACCAATAATTGGGTACACGTTTAACTTTTTTTGGCTAATTGTCATCTACTAAATACTACAGATCACACATTTTATTTAAGAACATCCATAAATTTATTATCACTTATATATTACATAACTATATACATTTTAGATCCGTGATTTTAGGAATATACCATTTAAAACAAAACATAAATTAAATTTTTAAAGGGATCCACCAAGTAATATTTTTCAAAATTTAATAATGTTTTAGCTCAAACATTAAGTTTTACCCGACCATTGGGATCCAACATGAAGGGTTTTAAGCAGCATTTACTTGGTTTTATTTTAGCCACTAGAAATGTATGATAGGGGTGACAATTTGAATAGCTTACAGTTCTATAATTAATATCTGTCATACTATACATCTGTGGGATTTTAGTCAGACACGAAAAAAAAAACTGCATAAAGAAAAAAAAATATCACGTTTAACCTATATAATTTTTGCTTGAACACAGATTACAATATTAAAAATGATTCCAAATTCAATTTAGTAACAGTAAAATGGATTATAATATGTTTATAAGTTTTAAATAAACATGATTAAAAAAAAACATTGAGTTAAAACTAAGCCCAGATCATATTTATGTTTTGTATGTTACCGGCTCGGCTTTCTTAAACTTTAACGGGGCATGACAATATATGAAAGAAAAACAATGCTTATAAAAATCACAACGTTTTTCAGTTCCACATACACATGTAATACACACACAGTAAATTATTTTATTTATATATTGTTTTACTGCCTCGATGGCGCCGTGATAACGTATGCAACTGCTGACTGCTTTGCATGATCTGCATAATAATATAGTTTTTCGAAGTTTAGGTGTTTTCTACGAATAATATGTATGTTTTTACAAAATAAAAGTGTGTAAGTATTTTTTACAGTCAATTTAGCTGTCATAGTACCACATATTTGAAACTAGATGGCGTTGTGTATCAAATATCCGAAATATTTATTATTATTATTTTTGCACTTTTGCACAACGGTGGGCTTAATACCAATAGCATTCTCTACCAGTAAACCTTTTGGGTGGTGTAGAAATATTGTGAGGCAGGCGCGCACAAATTACTTTAGCTTATTTGAATTCAACAATTTCACCACAAGTATCTTTTCCCAGGAAAGGTTTATGTCCAAAAGTTGTCAAATAAAGTTGATAAATAACTTGTGGAAGTTATTTATCCACTTTATTAGACAACTTTATTTCGGCGTATATGTGGACATACGCCGAGGGTTTTGAGGCTTTTTAGTTCAGAAATGCCGATCATCAGAGTTACATAACACAGATTGACAATAAATATATTTTTTTAACCTACATAAAAAAAGGAGGAGGTTCTCAATTCGACCGTATATATACCTATATACGGTCGAATTGAGAACCTCCTCCTTTTCTTTTTATGTATGTTCGCGGACAACATCGTCGTTTATGAACCGATTTTGATGATTCTTTTTTTAATGGAAAGGAGATATCCCAACGGTGGTACCATGATAAGTACATTAAGATCTGATGATGGCATCCAAGAGAAATTGAGTCGAACTTTGAAGTCGGTTTTTGTTTTTGTTAAAATTTTACTTGTTATATAAAATAATATCAGCAATACGCATTTTTTACGTTATAGCTAATATTATTTCGTTGAAAAAATCAAATCTGTCAACAAGTTACATCTTTTTTATGTGATACTGTATTTCTTCATAAGTTGTTTCTTGCATAGGTGTTAACATTAAGTTTTATTTTCTTGCATGCTAATATTTTCAACAAAATTATAATGAAAATCAAATCATTTCTTTATAATTATCTCTCTCAATTTTTATCGAATCTTGAACGCTTTCAATGCAGATCGCAGGTTGAAAGTTTGACGGTAGTATAATAATTTACTTTGTGTGTATTTCGCTTAAGTTTTTAAAATATACCACGATCAATATAACTGACATATCCGTATACATGTAACGGCTATCTACATTAACATTAAAATTCAGTTATTAATAAAATTCATTCTTATTTACATATAAATCGGAGTAATTGTGACAGCCCCATAGTCCTTGGGTAGACATCATCGCAGGATATTCCTGTGAAAGAACAAAGGTTAGTTAAAGAGGTCATACTTTGTTTTTTTTTTATTTAGAATTTATATTGTGAAATAAAAAAAAATAGCTTATAGCCATATATATTATTAACTTAATTAACAAAAATTGGCAGTCATAAGGACTGCCGATAGAAATTAGAAATTTCATAAACGTTAGCATGTCAGTGAAGCGAAGCCATAAGATTTTCTCGTACCAAAAAGTGCTCAACGCGGCTAAAGAAGTTTTCACTAAAATAACTTTTAATATTTGCCAGGAGCGCCAAATTGGGTATAATACCTTAAGAATTCCTGACAGACAAAAAAATGTCTTGATTTCTTTTAATTGACCACTACAAGGAAGTCGGTTAAGAAATAAGTTGAACTGTCATTGAATAGACGTTTGTACTACGAGTATGACGTACCAAAATATAAACAGGATCTAAATAGTTTTATGTAGAAGTTTTTTTTTTTAAATTTTATAGCCTTAAACCTTTCATTTCATGTAAATATTAAGTATTCGAAATATTTGTTTTTTTTGAGAAAGGTTTCGAATTATTTTCTTTATATAGAAACTACTTTTAAATATACTACAACAAATCAGTAAATGGAACAAAACACAATATACGTGGGATGTCTGTAAAGTTCCCGAACTAACAATGATCCAAGATATCTTTTTTCTTATTTATTTTTTATATTTCTACCTAGTGTTCTTGAACTCTACACAATTCGCTTAGCATTAAACAAATGGAAATCTACCTACCTAGGTACATTCAATAGTTTTTTTTTTTTTAAAGACAACTCCTGCTCTAGGAATGAATCCTGTGTCGCGGGGGACTTTACAAACATACATGAAAGGGACACAAAGAACACCCAGACTCAGAACAACAATTTGTGGATCACACAAAGTGTTGTCCTACGTGGGATTTGAACCCACGACACTTGGCGAAGTAGGAAACGGCGTGGTGACCGTTAAACCACTAGGCCAAACGTGCAGTTTTTAATAACAGAGCTGCTATCTTCACATTGATGTCGTAAACTCTTAGGCCACCTAGTAATTTAACACATAAGATTATGATTTACTTACCCAAATATAAATTCACAGACAGCAACCATACTGCTGAGCAAAACGAGCAGCAATGAAGCGGCTACCGGACCTGTTGACAAAAAATAATTGCATAAATCACCATATTCGATGTGAAGTCCGAATAATCCGAACTACGTAACAAATATTTAAAAAAATTGGTCATGGTGAAAGTGTGACTCACACCAATCTTCTTCTTACAAGGAATAAAAGAAGGTTAGAATCTTAGAAGGTTTCTTACAATTTTTAATGTAAATTGTTCCTACATCAAGAAACTAAGTCTATGTAACCCGTTGGAATCGTCAGATGTATGTATAATAATTTACTTATTTATTTTTATTTATTTACTTTACTTTTTTATGTATTTTATTGTCATTCTTTTTTTAAATTGTGGTTATTTACATAGGAATCTATATTATGTAATAAAGATTATTTACTTAGGTGGACTGTTTCTAGTAAATAATATATTCAAAATAAATTAACCATTTTTCGATGAAAATATCTTTAAACCAACCAAATCTCACATCACATTAATAGATCTAATAATTTACTGCTAGACATTGGTCTCTCTTTAAAAATGAGATTTAGGTTTTTAATCTCATTACATACATCGAATTATAGTAAGTCAGAAAGTTATACAAAGTCCTCCACTGCGTCTGCCTGTCTGTCTGTTCGCGATAAACTCAGAAGCTACTGCACGGATTTTTATGAGGTGTTTACTAATAGATAGAGTGATTCTTGAGAAAGAATCACCTCTTCTTAAAAGCCGTGCGAAGCCGGGACGGGTTGCTAGTATAGTATCCTATATTATTTTAGTTCTAACTTAAATTATTACAAGCTTTTGGCCTGCAGCTCCAACCGCATGTATATCGGTTTTCACGGTAAAGAGTAGCCTACGTCTTTCCTCAAGAATCGAGGTATCTTCATGCCAAATTGCATTCAAATTGGTGCAGTGGTTTAACAGACAGATAGACAAAGTTTCTTTCCGATTTATAAAATTAGTAGGGGTATACACTAATCCTATATACACTATACACTAATCATACACTAATCGTGGGAGAGCCACGCTTAGGCATGCACGGGCCGGCTAGACCGGAGTGATATTATGACCTCACAGAAAACAGGTGTGAAACAGCCCCTACGCTGTGTTTCACCCAGTGAGTGAGGATACCGGAGGCCTATACCCTAACCCCTCCCCCCATCCCTCTCCCCATCTCCCAAATGCCGGCAACGCACTTGTGACGCCTCTGGTGTTACGGGTGTCCATGGGCGGCGGTAATAGCTAACCATCAGGCGATACGTCTGCTCGTTTGCCCTTTATTCCATTAAAAATCAACTAATCAAGACTTTTTTACTCAAAATAAAAGCCATAATTTATGGTACCTTTTCTTTCCGAAAACTTTTAGTGTATTCGTGATACTGGAATTAAAAAGAAATCTACATCAACGTAAGCAAAACTGAAAATAATAGCTAGCATACGTGTAAAAGTAACATACATGTCTTAGAACGATACCTAATGCAAAAGCGACAAGTTAATATTTCGTTATATCTTCAAAGACCGTTTTCTTTGTATCTTAATATTAATAAGAAATACAAGATATTTCGTATCCGGAAATATAATTAAATATGGGGGCCTCTCTTAGTAATTCCGTATAGGAAAGCTCTCGGATAATACTAGTATCAGTAAAAATGGCTGAGGGACTGTAACCAAATAAGAATATAGATTATACGTCAAACATTTAACGTATTTACGTATTGATGATTTTTTTCTTTAGCTACTGCGACAATATCCATTACAGTTTAGATGATCTGTTAAATATTACTATGTATGTATGTAATCTTTTTTTGTTTTTTTTTTAGTATTGGGGGGCAAACGAGCATACGTGTAATCTGATGGTAAGCGATTACCTCCACCCATGGACACCCACAACACCAGAGGCGTCACAAGTGCGTTGCCGGCCTTTGGGGGATGGGGAAAGGGATGTGGGGAGGGGTTGGGGGTATGGGCTTCCGGTATCCTCACACACTCGGTAAAACACAACGCAAGTGCTATTTCACACTGGTTTTCTGTGAGGCCGTGGTATCACTGCGGTCGAGCCGGCCCATTCATGCCGAAATGTGGTGGAATATAATCTTAAATGCAGATTGGATGCAAAAATTAGCAGACCGGGCTCTGCGGTGGTCTTGGGAGAGGCCTAAGTCTAGCACTGGACTGAAACGAGCTGATGTTGAATTTTAGCTGTATGCCATTAAATATTTTATCTGCATCGTTAGCGCAGTGGTAGCCTACGTGACTGCTGTGCATGAGGTCTCGGGATGTTTGTATGATTTACAAATTTTATTTTGGAGTTTGGGTGTTTTCTATGTATAATATATTATATACGTATTTGCGAAAAGAAAGTTTAAATATATTTATATCAGTTGTCTAGTACCCATAATACAAGCTCTGCTTAGTTTGGGACTAGATGGCGTTGTGAGTCAAATGTCCGAAAATAATAAGTTGACTGTCATAAGCCAGAGTCCAGCGTGTGTGAAGATCGGTTATTCTGTGTCTGCGTATAATTATCTAAAATGTATTGTATTTACATGTTTACATTATCCACTATACACACTGATTGCTAAAGTACAGACTCTACTCAGTTTGAAATCACACAGCTTTGCACGTGAGGTTATAATCACTGTTCAAAATCAGTTTCTAAAACATTGATAATTTTATACGTAATAAAATTTAACAAAATTCAACTTCAAGGTTCGACTCAATTTCTCTTGGATGCCATCATCAGATCTTAGTTTCCTTATCATGGTACCACCGTTGGGATATCTCCTTTCCGTTAAAAAATAATCATTAAAATGGGTTCATAAACGACAAAGTTACTCGCGAACACACATAAAAAAACCATATATACGGTCGAATTGACCTCCTCCTTTTTGAAGTCGGTTAATAAGACATTCTGTAAGTAATGCCTAAATTATTTTAGTGCAATAAATTCAGTCTGGGTATAGACTTTCATTACCTAGACTGTAATCTTGACTGTACTGACGGGAACGATCGCCCTTTGAGGCTGGGACTGAGACGATAACCTCTGATGATATTACATAGCGATCTATGACCGCCTACATATATTTTTAAGCATGTTGAAATTCATGAAAGAAATAATTCATGAAATAAATTATTTTTTCGGTAAGATGAGGTATTCATATTGGTTGTATAATTTTATACTTCTGAATTTAGGAATCAATTTGATAGATTATGTTTTTTATAAGAAGGTGTATTTAAGTATATTGTTCTTTATCTGAGTACAATAAAATATAATTCTTTTTTTTGACAACTCCCTCACTAGGAATAAATCCTGTGTCGCGGGGGACTTTACAAACATACATGAAACGGACACACAGAACACCCAGACTCAGAACAACAATTTGTGGATCACACAGTGTTGTCTTACGTGAGATTTGAACCCACGATACTTGGCGAAGTAGGAATTAGACGGCGTGGTGACCGTTAAGCCACTAGGCCAAACGTGTAGTCATTATTCAATAGTCAATTAAATGTACCGTAAACGACATTGGTCATTTTCATTCTGAAAAAATAATTAACTGTGCAAAATTCCATGTACAAGTGTTTTTTTTTCCGAAAATAAAATGTCGCATACGGTGGTGTGAGACATTGTATTTCCAGATTTTTGCCCTTGAAATATGTTTCTCGTATTTATTGTACTTTCCTTTCAATGTTTCTGATTGATATATATTTGTTTGCCGTTACCATCACTTCTCAAAAAAGGATTGAAATAGATAGCTTTTCAACCGACTTCAAAAAGGAGGAGGTTCTCAATTCGACTGTTTTTTATATATATTTTTTATATTTGTTACCTCATAACTTTGGACTGGGTGAACCGATTTTGATGATTCTTTTTTTATTTGAAAGCTGGTGCTTCCCGAATGGTCCCATTTAAATTTGGTTTTGGAACCGAATTGGTTCATATTGAAGTCGGTTTTTTTTTGTTAAAATTTGTAATTATATAAAATCACAATGTAATATGAAGTTTGAAACATTTGTAAGTCCGAGGTAATTTTCACTGATAATAAATTCCATGAAACTAGATACACTTATTCAGTCACTCACTCAACATTACCTCAAGAATGCACGAAATCCAATCTACACGTCAAAACTAACTTATATAACACTCCAACTTTTCTAGATTCTAATGCTCCAATAAAAAAAAATAACATTCTTATGAAAACGGACCTCCATCAGCAGCCATCACAAATAATTTCCACAAAAAATACTGGACGTTAAAATTGGACAAATGCGAAAAATATACAGACAAGACGCTCGGCCAAACGCAATATTACTTTTTCCTTAACCACATGTTACCAAAGGATCTTTATTTAATAAACTTGATCGAATGAACAATAGATTTGGGTATACAAGCTACAAGAAGAGTATTAGGAGCAGCTACCCGCGTTTTGCGAACATCGTTTTACAGACAGGGGTGTCAACGATAGACTGTTACGTCTAACGATAATTTTAGGCATATGATTCTTACATAACTTATTTCTAATTATCCTAATAAAAATAACTTTCCCACTCTATTATCAAATAATTTAGATTTGTTATCGTAAGTAAGTGAAGCCTTTTAAGAACTTGAGCTGATGTTATCAGAATGTGTTAATTTCTCAAGGCCATTTACAGTGTTTGGCAGCGAGCAATGTGGGAAGCTATTTAATGTGAAGATTAAGAATAAGGAGTGTTACCACTTGTATTTATCCTGTAAGTGTCGCAAGAGTCGACTCAGGGAGGAAACTACACCGTACAACAGCACTGTAAAGAGATGGAAAACTAACACCAATCCTATCCCATCCTTTTAAATTAAATTTTTAAATTTTAACCAACTGACCGAGGCTCTATACACCTCACCATACCAACAGACCGGCTCAAATTAGAGCGAAATTTTTTTCTTGTTTTTGATTGTATTTACTTTTAATTCAGTAACTGTGTAGAACAGCGTTTTACACAAATCGTATTTTAAGTTAGTTGTATAATTGACACGCCCCCCTATACAGGGTTGAACACACATTTACACATATTTACAAAATAGACCACTTTCCCCGTTCACACACATTATACACCACATCACACTCTGTCACACACAACACATACATCAATATGTATAAAACACCACCAACGTTCGGCGCGGCCAAGAACTCGCAGAAGATTAGGGATCCGTCGATCGAAGAGATCTTCCAGACGATCCCTATAGAGGAACGTATCGACTATGCCACCAGAGCCTGTAGAGTAATCAGGCTACAGCTCAACGAATCAAGGAACCTCAAGAGAGAGATAAAGCGGGAGGAGTGGGATAAGATCGACAGAAGAGTCGATCTCCTAGAGCGAATAATTAAAGCGTATTCTGAAGAGGAAGCAAATAGATCGAAACAAGGGCAGAATACTGAGGTCACGGAGGTTCCAAATTCAAATGCTAACAACGAAATCCTCAGGAAAATACAAGACAGTGAGAAGATGTTGAAGGAGAACGCTAAGGTCCTGGGAGAGATAAAGGAAAGCATAGAAAAACAAGATGATAGGGAAAAGGAGAAGGAGAGAAAAGGAACATCAAAAGAGAGCGAGAGAATACTGAAGGAAAACGTTAAAGTTCTAGGACAGATAAAGGAAAGAATAGAAAAACAAGATGATAGTGAAAAGGAGAGAAAAGTAACACCGAAAGAGAATGAGAGGATATTGAAGGAGAACGTTAAAGTCCTAGGAGAGATAAAGGAAATGATTGGAAAGCACGATGAAAGGGAGAGAAAAGGAACACATACAGCGACCTATGCGGGGGTAGTGGCGGGCCGCTCTGAAGCTCGGCTCCCGGAGAGGACGACCCTGCACTCGGTGGTCGTCACGTCCAAAAACGAACTGGACACCGGGGAGCAGGTCATAGAGCGACTGAGGAAAGCTGCGGACGAGGACGAGGGATGGGTGAAGGCAGAGAAAATAAGAAAGGCTAAAGACAGAAAAGTAATAATCGGTTACAAAACGGAAGAAAAAAGACAGAAAAAAGGCCCAAAAAAGGTTAATAGAGAAAGCGAAAGATCTTGTGGTGGAAGAAATAAAGAACAGGGATCCCCTACTGATACTCTACAGCGTCCTTAAAAATCAGACGGACGAGGACCTGGTAAAAGCTGTGAGGTGCAGAAACCAGAATATATTCCGGGACTTTACACCGGACCAGGACAGGCTGACAGTGCTCTATAGGAGGCGAGCAAAGAATCCCCACATGTGCCACGTGGTGCTCAGGGTCTCCCCGGCGGTTTGGTCTCGTGCCCTAGACATAGGGAGACTGCATATTGACCTACAACCGATTAAGGTTGCGGACCAATCTCCCTTAGTGCAGTGCTCCCTGTGCCTGGGATACGGAAATAGCAGGAAGTTCTGTACCACAACAGAACTCAAGTGCAGCCATTGCGGAGGGCCCCACCTAAGGGCCGAATGCCCGGACGCTGCCAGTGGTGCAGAACCAAACTGTTGCAACTGCCAAGGGGAGAAGCTGAGCAGCACAGGGCACAACGCCTTCAGCGCCGAGTGCCCAATCCGCAAAAAGTGGGACTATCTGGCGAGATTAAGTAACACACATATTTGTGACACACTCGATCATACACACACGACACAGGAACATACACATACACACAGAGATTTTAAAAGTATATAGTGAATATATATGGAGATATCGTAACACGCACACAAACACCAGACACGCACACATAACTAAAAGGAACAGCATAACAAATTCACGACCAGGATTACAATAATTGCATATATTTAGGCATATATACACATTGTTGCTAACAAAGGTGGAATTAATGCTAAAAATAAAAAAAAACACCCAGACACAAACATCACATATAGATTATATACACACAGATTAAATAACAAATTAAAATACACCTTAGATAAAACTATACACACATAATTAAACACTGGACATGTACAAAAACAAAATACACAAAGTCACAAAATGCCATGATCTCACAGATTAGGAGAAGACATTCAAAAAGCCATTTGCAGAATAAACAGACTAAACAATAACAACAGGTAAAACGTATTAGATAAAAGATAAAATAGTATAAATAAAAGGAAAACAAAGCATGAACAGTATAAATAGAAGACAGCTAAGATAAAACAGTATGCATAGTAGTAGTAATAATAATAGTATAATAATAGAAAAATGCACTCAGAATAACAATATAGAGGTATAAGAAATTAATAGAATACATTGAATATAAATTAAAAATACGTAAGACTCTCAAGAAACCTAACAATAAAGCCTGCAACGTAAAAATCATATGTTTCGTATTATAATCGTAAAATTTTAGAAATTAACATTCTATTGTATAAATTCTGTAACGTAATTAAACACTAAATAGAAAAATCAACTAAATTCTGTATAGTAATCAGACAATAGATGGAAAATTAATAAAAGCAAAGAGATGGATGGGAGGCACTTGGTGCAAGGCACATCAATGAACAGCAAATATATATATGACTAGTAGCAAGGTCCTGTCGTTATCATGGACGGGGGAAAGCAGCGTTATCCCAAAAAAAAAAAAAAAAAACACCAATCCTATACAGACCTGTCTAGGCAGCGTGGTATGGCAGTGGTCCCACCGCTGAAGATGAACGAGAAACGAGTAGAACTAGAAACTATGAACGAGTTGGCGATCAGTGGGCAGCGAGTGTGTAGTTTCGATAGTTTTGTCGCTGGGCTATAAGCGAGTGTTCAAGTGCGATGAGCGATTAATCGCATGGTCTCGCCATTACCACATTCCAAGACATAGTGTCTTGGAATGTGGATAAGTTTTTTACTGAATGTGTCCGACAATGTCTCTACCGTAAAATACATCATTGTCGTCGTTGTCTGAACTAGACAACAATCAGAGTTGCAATGATCTGTTGATATCCATACGTGTACTTTCAAAGCCGCACTGTATAGAAATGATCAAGCGAGCGAGCATCGCTGATCGAGCATCTCTGAGCGAGTATCGCTGAGCGAGTACCGCTGAGCGAGTATCGCTGAGCAAGTATCGCTGAGCGAGTATCGCTGCCTATAGTAAGTTAAACTCTCCTTTCTAATGAGACGCATATGTCTACTAGTGGGCTTTTAAAAGCAGTTGATGTGATGTAATATGATGTGAATGTGGCAGGTAGCACTTGAAAGGGAGTAGTATTAAAGGTAGTAGGCTCGACCGGGGCGGTACTACCCTCGCACAGAAAATCAACGTAAAATGACAGCAGCAGTGCTGTCGTGTTTCGTTGGTGAGTGCGAGACCGGAGGCCGAATTAGTCTAGTCAACAAGTTCCATACTTGTTGACTGGACTAAAAGATGCAGCAGCATCTAGTAGGCCGCCATAGTGTGGGTCGCCATACTGCATTGTCTGCATTCGCAATGAGTATGGTGACCACCACTCTTGGATTCTGCTTATGTTTTCCATCAGACAGAGTAGAGTCATTTTGGCGGGCCAAACATAAAAAAAAAAAAAAAAAAAGACTTTTTATGAGATAAGACAAACAAATTTAGACAGGACTCAAT
Organism: Diaphora mendica; assembly: GCA_949125395.1. Classification (NCBI taxonomy): domain Eukaryota; kingdom Metazoa; phylum Arthropoda; class Insecta; order Lepidoptera; family Erebidae; genus Diaphora; species Diaphora mendica. The sequence goes on from OX421316.1 coordinate 25,387,313, forward strand.
ACTAATAAATAATAATATGGTAAAATAACGTTTGAGGTTTATTTCTCTCCTAGTTATTGATTTTCTATTTACTTGGTTTTGTATACATACACAACACGTTTTGTATATTATATAATACGGGATTTTATTTCACCATTATACACAATGCCCTCGAATTATTTTTAGGTTTCAATACTTTCTTTCTAGAGATAATTTGACATTAATATCAACTTGCTTTATATTGTCACTTGAACAAAAAGAAAACACATCTATTACCTCACTTTTTCTGCTAAAATTCAATAAACGTCTAATAAGCAATAGAACTTCTTCTTAAATAATCCCAAATTTTAACAAAAAAAAACCGTCCTTAATCTGGACCATTCGGGAAGCACCAGCTTTCAAATAAAAAAGAATTATCAAAATCGGTTCACCCAGTCCATAGTTATGAGGTAACAAACATAAAAAAAACAGTCGAATTGAGAACCTCCTCCTTTTTTGAAGTCGGTTGAAAATCAGATCACTAGACTTAATTAACTTTAAGACTAGCTTGCCTGCCACAAGTCATCTTTAACACTTATCCGCATCACGGCATATCAAACAGTAGTTTCCCATTTCTTTATTCTAAAGATGTTCTGACTGATTTCATTCTATACATATTCGTGAATTGAAAAAAGGTGTTTGTCATTCAATGTGTGTCGTGACGTGTGAGGAATGTTTACGAAATATTTACTGTAATAGAATAAAGGAAGGTGATACGGAATACCTATCTGGAGTCATTTTTAAGATGAACTATCTTGTAGAAAGTGTAAATACGGTAGATGTATCTTTAAATGCTAGACTTAAATTTTCTTGGATAGGTAAATATAATCTTATGAGCGAAATACTTGTAGTAGTATATAGATAGTTGAAATATAGAACATGTCGAACAAGATAAAGCTTAAATAAAAATAGGTCAAGTGCGAGTCGGACTCGTGTAAGAAGGGTTCCGTACCGTTATCTATACATTTCAAGCGTCTACCTGTTGCCGTTATCAGTATCGAGCAAAAATCACGGTTGTTGTATGGCAACTCCCTTAAATATTTATTTAATTCTGTTTTTTACTATTTGTTGTTATAGCGGCAACAGAAATACATCAACTCTGAAAATTTCAACTGTCTAACTATCACGGTTCATGAGTCTTGTTTTACCCTTTGGGTACGGAACTCTAAAAACCATAACCCGACTACGTAAAAAGCTTTGAAAAAAGCGTCATAATACATCACATCACAATCATTCATTAAAGTTGGTTAACTAGTTTAGGCGCTAAGGTGGAACAAATAAATATACATCGACTGTCAAAACTATTATCCTTTATTATCTGGATAGTAATAAAAGCAGTTCAGTCATGTGTAATATTGACGCTCACGTCGTATTATGACCTAATATATAAAATTATCGTGTCGCAAAAAAACGAAACCAAACTCCTCAAAAACGGCTGGACCGATTTTTCTGAAATTTTGTGTGCACATCGGGTAGGTCTGAGAATCAGCCAACATCTGTCTTTCATACCCCTAAATGATAAGGGTCAGCTAGTATTACCTTTATATAATAATACGTGAAGCAATAACTTTGTACCCAATTTTACTAAAATAATGCGAACTTAAGAGTTTAAAATTTGGCACAGTTTATATCGAGGAGAACACAAAGCTAGAAAATAAAATAAAGATTGTCAAATTTCGACCACCAGTAAAAATAATTTAGTAAATCTGCAGAATTATTTGTGTCTTATTTCAGATATTTATTTAAGTTTATAATATATGTTCTGTATATTTAATATAATATATTTTTAAGGCAAATGAAATTAATGAAATTAGCATAAAGTATAAATTATATGTAAAAAGTAAAAAAAAATATTTTTAAATTTTTGACTTCAATGAAAGAATTCCCAGTTTACAGATATAACTAATTAAATTTACCGTCAGCATCCTCATAATAAAACGTAAAGATACGTAATTATATAATGTTGTGATACTGAAAAGTTATTAAACACATTTAAGTCTTAATTATGAAATATCAATTAATTTGCCAGAAACATACTTATCGATACTTTATAATTAGCCTGCCAGCCCTATATTGTGGCTATTCAATGTTAATATCAATATTTTCTATTAGCGCCAAATAAAAAACGCAATATCAATTAAACATGTAATTAAGTTTAACATTTTTATTTAACTAGCCAACCCGACGAACTTCATACACCCATATTTTTCTTTCGTAAATATTTTCTTTATTTCTGAAATATTTGTTTTTAGTAGTTATGCCCGCCTCAGCTTCCCACGGTGCAGTCGTGGACAAAAAAAACCGTTTTTTATAAATTAAAAAGGTTTGTATAGACAAACCTTGTCCAAACAATAATGAATATATAGATAAAAGAATTATCCAATTTGGTGCAGTCGATAAGACGCATGTCGCATACAAACATTTCGGCGATTTATTTTTATTTATATAGATTTTGTAACTAATCCAGCTATTTGAGAAAATCTTTAGAAATCAATTTTAACCTACTTTTAATTGATGTTGTCATAGTCAATAACAACAACTCTGAATAGTTAACTACCAATAGGACATCAACCTCACCTTAAATAATCACAAATTTTAACAAAAAAAAGACCAAATTGAAGGTAACAAACATTTAAAAAAACCAGTCGAATTGATAACCTCCTCCTTTTTTTGAAGTCGGTTAAAAATAGGTTTTGGACTGTTATACCACACTGATTAAACACATTGGTATAAGGCTTGCGTCAAGTTTTCCTTCTCTAGTAGTTCGCTTCGTTAGGTTCTTACAACACCCAAGAGATGAATAGTGTCGAGTTGAGTTCTTAATCCGTCACCACACTAATCGATAAAACCTAATCATTCTCGAAAACAATTTTGTACTGACAAGACAATTGCACTACTCTGTCGAAACACAAGTTAACAAGAGTTCGTATTACTTTTTTAATATTATAGGTCTTAATATATAACAAGTGATAATATTGAAAGATTTATACGTAGACATATTTTTTTAAAACAAACTTGTAATTCCCTACATGACAATCAAAACGTACCGCACTATACGTCATTACTGTTTTTTACAAAAAATGTAAATTTTTAATATTATTTTAAAGCTTTTAAAATTAGGACACAAATGTTTTTCCATGAGTGACAGCCCTAGACTGACCTCTTCGACGTCACAATATCTTTATCGATCAGGTCCGGGTTTTTATCAACATCGAAAACAGAATTCCGTATAATAAATGGACGGTCGTTGTCCTCTATTGACACTGGCTGGTTCGCGGTGTTTTGTGTAAGCAGTATTTAATGATATTGTGAAGGGTGCAATTTTTCCTGTAGCGTCTATAAATTAGGGTCGTCCCTAAAAAGAGGGTTAAGGGGACTAGTAGTAGATTTACTGATAGTGTGTGATTATTTGAAGTAACACTGGGAGTATTTTGTATATGTTTCAGTAAATTCAAACTGAAAATAGATAGCAATAACAAGTCTTAAGGAAAAAGTTGTTGGCAAGGATAAATCATTCTTAAATTTAGATAGGCGTGATTGCAAATTGACCTTTGTCCTACTCAGAAGCAAACAATACGCTTGATAAAAGAGTAGCGTCAGCGAGCAGAGTGGAGTCACTTTAACAGGCACTTTAACATTAATAAAATTTTTACTAAAGATTTCTGAATTGTTACTTTATATTTTAATATGAAGTGCAAAGAAAGAAAGGGATTTATTTTGATGTGTAATGTTCAAAATATAATTTAAACTTTTATTTTAAGAATGACCAAGAAAATCTTATTTAAGATGTGACGAATTTTACACAGGATGATAAGTATGTGAGAATTTGTACATATTTGTTATTTTAAAAATTATGTATATTGTAATATACATAATTTTTATGACTTTTTCGTCTCTCTGTACTTGTAGGTTTTGTTGTCTGTACTTGCCTAGTGTTATTTTGGGATCAGACTACCGTATGTGAGATGTGTGCATATATTCATATTATATAATATCATCTCACTTCATATTGTTACAAATAAATGATAATCCTAATAAATCTACCGTAATACACGCTTCAACATGAATGGACCGGCTCGACCGGAGTGATACCACGGCCTTACAGAAAACCGATGTGAAACAGTGCTTGCGCTGTGTTTCACCGAGTGAGTGAGAATACTGGAGGTCCGTACCCCAACCCCTCCCCCCTCCCCCTCCCCATCCCCCAAAGGCTGGCAACGCACTTGTGACGCCTCTGGTGTTGCGGGTGTTCATGGGCGGCGGTTAATTGCTTACCATCAGGTCATACGCCTGCTCGTTTGCATTCCATAAAAAAATAAAATTTACTTACTATTTTATAATGAGCGCTACGACTCGTATAACTTCGTCATTTTTTAAGTTAGAAACATAAAACTTTACTTTTGAGCTACTGATTAAAAATGAGTAAACACATATTTAAGCGTTTCTAAATATTCTACCCCTAAGGGGTGAAATAGGGGTTGTGATGTTGTACATAGGTTAGTCTGGAAGTCCGACATTTTTGAAGTTAGCAACATTAAACTTTATTTTTGGGCTACTGATTAAAAAGAATAGATACTTATTTAAGCGTTTCTGAATATTATACCCCTAAGGGAGTGAAATAGGGGTTGAAAGTTTGTATGGAAGTCCGTAATTTTTTAAGTAAGAAATTTTAATATAGAACTTTATTTTTGGGCTACTGAATAAAAATGATTAGATACGTATTTAGGAGTTTCTGGATATTTTACCCCTAAGGGGGTGAAATAGGGGTTGAAAGTTTGTATGGAAGTTCGTCATTTTTAAAGTTAGAATCATAAAACATTATTTTTGGGCTATTGATAAAAGAAAATTAGATTTCTATTTAAGCGTTTCTGGATATTCTACCCCTAAGGGGGTGAAATTGGGGGTTGAAAGTTTCTATGGAAGTCCGTAATTTTTAAGTTAGAAACATGAAACTTTATTTTTGAGCTACTGATTTAAAATAAGTAAACACGTATTTATGCATTTCTAAATATTATATCCCTAAGGGGGTGAAACAGGGGTTGAAAGTTTGTATGAAAGTTTGTCATTTTTTAAGTAAGAAAAATGAAACTTTACTTTTAGGCTACTGATTAAAATAAGTAGATACGTATATACGAACATGTTCTACCGGAAACGGTTGTGGTACATGGTGCCGTTCTCGAAGTTGTTCAAAAATATATGTGGTACCTCGGACAGACTTTGCAGTTAAGTAGAAACTACTTTGAGGACGAGGTGAACAGGAGAATTCAGCCGGGTTGGGTTTGGGAAACTTCGTCGGGTCTTTTCATCATCAATCCCACAGTGCCTAAATACGAAAGTCTTCAATCAGTACGTCCTACCTGTCATGACATACGGTGCCGAAACGTGGACACTTACGACACCGCTGGTCCACAAGTTTAAAGTCGCTCAGCGTGCTATGGAGAGTGCTATGCTCAACGTTTCTTTATCTAAGGGATCGCATCAGGAATGAGGTGATCCGGCAGAGAACCAAGGTCATTGACATAGCCCACAGGATAAGCAAGCTGAAGTGACAGTCGGCTGGCCATATTAGCCGTAGAACTGATAACCGTTGGGGTAAACGGGTTCTTGAGTGGAGACCGCGTCTCGGCAAACGTAGTGTAGAACGTCCACAGGCCAGGTGGAATAATGATCTGCCCAAGACGGCTGGCAGGAGCTGGATGAGAGAAGCTGAGGATCGAACCAAGTGGCGTGCAATTCGAGATAACTATGTCCAGCAGTAGACTGCGATGATGATGATGAGATACGTATTTAAGCGTTTCTGGATATTCTATCCCTAGGTTAGACTGGAAGTCCGTCATTTTTTAATTTAGTAGCCTGAATCTTTATCTTTGATTACAAATAAATGAATACTTATATCAGCACATATGGGAATTCTATTCCTAAAGGGGTCAAAAGAGGGGCAAAAGTGTGTATGAAAGTCGACTTTAGTGGACTATTGATTATAAATAAATAAATACGTTTAAAAACGCGAATAAATTATTCATAGATACTTACACAGTTTTAATTAAATACATTTAATCAACTTCTACGCGGGCTACAGCTAGTAGTTCATATAGTTTCCGAAAAAAATGGATGTGACATACGGACGGACAGAGAGACAGACAGACAGACGGACAGACAGATATGACGAATCTATAAGAATAGAATATATAGAATATAGAATACGAATCCGTGTTTTGCCTTTGGCGCGGAACCCTAAAAATATATACGCTCGTACATAGGTAGTTTTTCCGTTCGTTAGAATAGAAAAACAACTGCCTATTTGACTTCTGCTCGGTAAAAATGTTTCATTCCTTTTTGTACCTGTATAACATTAATAAAGACTTTCTTATGTAAGAGAGTTCTCAGAAAGGTTCTTTATTATGTACGAGGTAATTAGCGATCCAAATTGTTTTCTTTACAAAGCCAACATATCTTGATGAGTAGGCAGGATTATTAGAGACTTAACAAGAAATGCTTTTTAACCCCCGACGCAAAGAGGAGTGTTATAAGTTTGACGTCCATGTCTGTTTGTCTGTGTGTGTATGTCTATCTGTGGCATCGTAGCTCTCAAACGGATAGACCGATTTCAATGCGGTTTCTTTCATTTGAAATCCAGTTTCCTTGTGGTGGTTTTTAGCTATGTTTGGTTCATATCGCTCAAGCAGTGTAAGAGTATCAGCTTTTTTCCAAAATGGGGTAAGGCTTTTTGGCGTATGATTACTCCATTAAGTACTTGAGAAGAGGATTTTTAACATTTTTAAATTTTAGTTATTAACAATGAAAACATGCTATCAAGGAAGCTATTAATACTCCCTGTCAAAGTAGGCGCTTTATTGAAAATTTAAGCATTGGTTAAACTGTTCCTATTATTCACTCTGTTATGGTCGTGGTTATGATAATCTCTGTGCATCGATAAAAATAAAATAATTGACTGAATTCGAATGTAACTCTAACAGTCGGTACGTCTGCTACGTTATCACGACTAAACCGCTAAACCGATTTGTACGAAACTTAAAATGAAGATCCTTTGATTCTCGAAAAAAGACATAGGCACACGATAACCGACATACACGCGGGCAAAACCGCGGACGAAATCAAATATTGTGCTTCATTAATTTTGAAACATTACATTATTTTGAAGTATTATAGATGAGAAATCAAGGAGTATTATATACACGAGTATAGTATTATATATACAAGGGGAAGGTAGATTAGAGGATATATTTTATGAGTAAAGCATGGATATGACTTCTACGAAAATTAAATAATGTAAGCGGTAAATAATAATGTTTTTTTTTAATGAACTAGGAGGGCAAACGAGCAGATGTATCGCCTGATGGTAAGTGATTACCGCCGCCCATGGACACCTGCAACACCAGAAGCGTCACAAGTGCGTTGCCGGCCTTTGGGGGATGGGAAAGGGGAGATATGGGGAGGGGGTTGGGGTATGGGCCTCCTGTATCCTCTATCCGCTCTATCCACTCACTCGGTGAAACACAGCGCAAGCACTATTTCACATCGGTTTTCTGTGAGGCCGTGGTATCACTCCGGTCGAGCCGGCCCATTTATGCCGAAGCGTGGCTCTCCCACGGTTAAATGTTGGTGGTTGTTTAGAATATCGAGACCTGTAACTCTTTGTGTGAAGATGTCAATTCGAAATCACTTTTTCTATGCTTGAAGCTAACATTAAACCTCTCGAAAATCCTGTAAATACTAAACAATATTTCAAGTTTCGTGTCTGATACGTAAGTAAGTAGTTTGACTAGTAAACATCAAGATGATTCTAACCATAACATTCTTAGTGCCTCCAATTCGAAGGAGCTTTATACCTCTCCTCGCGTAAGCTTTGAACTTAGTTAAGTTGAAAGCATATATGAGGAAGCACATTTGCAATCACTTGATCGTCAGTTTGAAACTCTGGTCAATATGCTATTACTCTAATGAAGTTACATATTAAAGACTTTATTTCAAAGTTCGAGTACTTTACATGCAAATACTTTAATAATAACACATAATTATATTCATTTGTTTAAAAAAAAAATACATGAAACGGACAGAAAGAAAAAACCATACCCAGAATAATAATTTATCGCGCAGTGAAAGCGGCGTGGCGACCGCTTAAACCACTAGGTCAACCGTGAAGTTACTCGTGTAAACTTTTGTCAATTTGTGTAAACTTTTTTTTTTTGAAAGAAAACTCCCGCAGTAGGAATATACATCCTGTGTCGCGGGGAACTTAGCAAACATATATGGACGGACACAAAGAACACCCAGACTCAGAACAACAATTTGAGGATCGCACAAAGTGTTGTCTCATGTGGGATTTGGACCCTCAACACTTGGCGCAGTAGAATGTGGCAGGGCGACCGCTCAAACCAATAACAAACAAAAAGTGAGATATAAAGAGGGCTGTACTCTTACCTACTCTCTCCAGATTGATATTGTATCCATATCACATCTTGGGGGATTCTGAGCCTTAATCGATGCATGTTCAAATGTCCATCAGAAATGGTAAGTATTTTTAAAAATTGCCTAAAATAATTTTGCTTAAAAGTACTAAAAATCGGTCTCTCCGATCGTCACAAAGAAACTACGCGAACCTACCTACTATTGTAAATATAAAAAGAAATCTTTCGCCAACTTCTAACACCGGAAATAATCAACCTTAGACCACTTATAGTATAAGTTAAGCCGTTCTTTCGCTCGTGTCAAGGTGTAAGCTCCCATATAATGATTGCCCGGCCCTTACAGATCACAAGGGTGAATCCCTTTTGTCCCTTCGATATAATCTTTCGTTCGTTCCTTTTGACATCCAAGAGAAACTACGCGTGATTTTATTCGAAACTAAAAAGAAATAAACAGTATCAAGTTCCGGTATTCAGTGTCACAGGACATAGGATACCGGATTTTAAGGAAAAAAAATCTTTACCTACGTTCAACGATGTTTGAATTTTGAACTTGAAATGGTATCCGTCGAACTCTGATAAAAGCAGGGTAAATCCATACTAAATATTATAACTCAGTCTGTCTATATCGGCTAAATCGCTGTATCGATTTCGATGAAATTTGGCTGATTCTTGAGGAAGAACAGACTACTCTTTTCTACGATAACCGAAACACGCGGGAAAAAAGGTAGAATTTTACCGTGGGAGAGCTACGTTTCGGCATGAGTGGGCCGGCTCGACCGGAGTGATACCATGGCTTCACAGAAAACCGGTGTGAAACAATGCTTGCACTGTTTTTCACCGAGTGAGTGAGGATACTGGAGGCCCATACCCAACCCCTCTCCCCATACCCAACCCCTCTCCCCATCCCCCTCCCTCTCCCCATCATCCAAAGGCCGGCAACGCACTTGTGACGCCTCTGGTGTTGTGGGTGTCCATGGGTGGCGGTAATCGCTTACCATCAGGTCATACGCCTGCTTGTTTGCATTCCATAAAAAAATAAAATTTACTTACTATTTTATAATGAGCGCTACGACTCGTATAACTTACTCTTTTTAAACTAAAAAGGATAAAATCCGGAATGAGTAGTAAGAAAACTACTGAATTACTTCGCTTAATTTCATTCCTCTAATAAAATGTACTACGGAACTTATTTCATTAATGTATAACCTATCAAAGTAACAAATATTGGACTATAACTTGTTTATTGGCGTAATAAATATACAGTAGAATGGTTGGGAAAAATGAAATATCTGATATCTCAAACTTTGTGAAAGTTATTGATTTGACTGTCATTGGTCTTCATCGGAACGTTTTTATTCTAACGCATTGTCTGCAGGATTCTGGAGGGTAAGGATTAGTTCCAAAACTGGCTGGTACAGTCCCTGATATAATAATGACAACTTCTCTGCCTGATAACTACAGATTTCGATTTCACAAATCTTGGATTGAGACATATATAGAAAAAAAATATATTAACAACTTGTATCTCTTAAACAGTATTATTTGGCAGATAACTATCTGAAACTTTATCAGGAACTGGTTAAAGTGACCTTAAATGTGAGTTTATTTCACATGAACTCGATCGTCACCACGTTAAGTATTGTGATTGGCACTGAAATCTTCACCAATCGCTACATCGAACGCGATCTCCGTCGCTAGTGAGTTGAAATGAAATACACTCAATTTAGAGTTTCTTTTCTGATTAGAATGAGTGAAACTGAATGACTGTGTTTTCATCATAATTTTTTCTTCCTATATTTCACTGAATTTGTGCATTGTTTGCCAATGCACACACTTTTTATATCCGTTGAGTTGTAGCAGACAAAGTGTAATAACCATAAAACCCACTTTTGAATTTATATTTATTAGGATTAAAATTGTATCTGTTTACGAGTCAAATTAAACTTAAATTACCTAGCCTTACTAGTCTCCACCTTTTTACCTCAAGGATTTAACATATTTAATATTAGCTATCCATGATTCCTTTGCTTCTCTCAAAATGTAAAAAAGCCTCATTTGACATTGATACTCAACATCTCCTATTAATCTGTGGCGACCTCCACATACAGCGCCATCTACCGAAGTTACATTGAACTACGGAGTAACGAAGGAAACTAAGAAACTATCAATCCTGAATCGCGCAGTGGAAGTTCTCGCGTCAGTTAACATATATACAACATCCCAACATCAACCGTTGGGCAGTTGGCCCGCCAGGCATGATCACCTCGCCTGGTTGGAGGATCATCCTCCCTTTGTGTTGGGACATGACACACCTGTCCCCCACAAATCTTTGGATCTGAGCCTGTGTTAGCTTAGTAGGCATATAATGCTTCTGATGTAGGTATTCTATTCTAAGAACAAATTATTTCATATCAACACTCTATTATTAAAATCATATTTTTGCTTAACAAACAAAACTTCGTAGTTATATAAAGAACGTTATTAGCTAACTCCATCGGGAAATATTTCACGCAATCGCCACAAAACGACCACAATTCTGTTAATTATGCTACAGTGTTGTCTTTAACATAATAAGTAACCAAAACAAATAGCGAACTGTTGTTTCATGATAAAGGCAAATACGCGGCGAGCATACGCAATAAATATAGGCTCATCTCTAACTTATTCGTCGAATGAGCGTTTAGGGTTGGCACTAAAGTAACTTATGTTGCTCCAAAACGAGTACACCAAATTAATAACTTGTACGAAGGTAAATCATTGTTTATCCCTCAACAGCGATTTTTACAAGAAGTCTTTGGAAGGATAAGTAGACTATTAATGGTCGAATATTAAAATGTTTCTGAAAAAAAGAGGCTTGAAATCGGTGTCATGCTAGAGACTTATAGTTACGGCATTTGTAATATATATCCAGTGGATATGAAAATTGCAGAAATAATAAAGACTAAAGTTCGAAATTCAAAACAAACCTGACTTGAATAATAATGGTTACGCATAATATGGTTGCCAAAACCATAAATTTAACATTACAAAAGCATAAACTAAATACCTATGCAGTTAACAATTCTAACCATTTCTTCAAAAACAAAAGTGTACTTGACTACTATACATTTAAATATGTGTCAATTTCTTTAGGTCGGATTATTAATCGGAAAATCAAGTATGCTTGCATCCAGGCTGCACACTCGCCACACTTTTAATACTTTTATAATAATAAATTTACATCAAGTGGGCAACCCTAATTCTCGTGTACAAACACGAACGATCGGAACAAGCAGTTCAGGGCAACATAAAGTATAAACTCAAATATTTCTTTAGGGAAAACTTCTCGTAACTTCTTTTCTGCTTAGTAAAGGTCATGATTAATTAATAGATTTTTTCTCGTAAAACAGGGAAAATTTGCCTCGCCTAATTGCTTCACGATCGATTGGCAAGAAGTGTTACGTTAGCTTTTAAATTGCGTAGTAACTTACTTCGTTAAGGAAATTTAGAAAATATATATTAATTTGCTTCCTTAATATAGACCCAAGGAAATTTCTTTTTTATTCATTTTTTTTTTAACTTTTAGTTCAAAAAAAATATGGATACCCATGTCCGTTATCTCTGTAGGCGGCTATAGTGTGTCACCATGCTGCATTGTTATTGGATTGCTCATGCTTTTCATGAGGCATAGTAGAGCCGATTTGGTAGGCTCATATTATTATTTTATTTATAAAAATATTTAAATATAAAAATCATACCTCCACCTTACCACCCAAATTTCAGGATTCTTAATGACACAAAACTATCTCGCCCAATTGTAACCATAAATAATATAATAAAAAACAACTGGAGAGGTGGGTGTGGTGGACCACGGTTATTACTTCCCACCTCAACTGGCAAGTAACGAAGGGAGGAAGCCGGGAATTGTCCCCGTCCCCCCTTGACATACCCTCGTACCTAATGCGACATTCTTATGTGACAACGATTTATCCACCGTGTATTGTGTGCGGTTAATTTATAGGGTCGTTTAGAACATCGCCAGAATTATTTTCTCAAATTCATTACGAAAAACTGGTTTGAAATTTACGTTTTGTGTTTCGAATTTTTTTGGTGGAAAACTACTCAATGATTAATAGTGGACGGTGTTGTTAATTGATTGTACAATTGTATGTCTTACTCTGACATTACAAAAATAGGTAGCTGTGTGTGAGTGTGATGTAGAAAGTAGAAATTATAACAAGCATTGGTGGCGACTTCCACATACGACAACAAGAACATACTACATACATAGCGCCATCTACCGAAGATACTCCGAACTACGTTAATTAACGTTACTAAATGGAGTAAATAATAATACTAAATCGCACTATAGAAGTTTTCGCACCGATTAGCATATATACAACATCCCAACACCAACCGTTGGGCAGTAGCCCGCCAGGCATGATTACCTCGCCTGGTCAGAGGCTCCTTCCTTTGTTTTGGAGGGACATGACACCCGTTTCTCCACTCTGGCTTTATCCGGTGATCCTGACTAGGCCAGAGGTTCTTGTTTCGACTCCCACCCAATTCTAATAATTGGGTGATGAAAACGATAATTTGTTCTTTAATTTATCTATTTCATTCTGTGTGCAAGTTGTCCATAAATTATGTATCAAGCGATAATTAAATATGTCTATCAGTCTATTGTTGATGTATTATAAATAACTAACTAACTGAATTCATGTTTAATTGTTCTTCAATAATTTCTAAAAATACATTTCATATTAATGATTTATTTTGGGATTTATATTTTAGTTTTTAATAATAACGAGAAACTGACACGTGAGCACGTAAAATGACAGCGATCGTGCTGTCGTGTTTCGTTGGTGAGTGCGAGACTGGAGGCCCAATGATACAGAAGCATCACTAGCCCACCATGTTGTGGGTCACCATGCTGCAATGTCTGCATTCGCAGTATGTTGACGACCACTTTTGGATTCTACTTATACTATCCATCAGGCAGAGTACAGTCATTTGGGCAGGGCTAAACATAAAAAAAAAACTCGCGTGAGTTTTATTTCAATTCCCCTTGCAATCCAGGGAGCAATCGTGTCAATCCAAGGAGCAATCGTGTCAATCCAATGAGCAATCTGTATTCACACGTAATATTCTTCTATATGTATAAAAATGAATATTTGTCTGTATGTTCTTTTTGAATCGTAAACTATGCATTTGGTCATGTCATGATCTTTAGCAAAAGTGTTGTGCATGAGCCCACAAAGGTTTCTGAGTTGGCACGACCAATCTTTGACAGATGGCCGACATAAACGCGGGCCGAGCCGCGGGCAACAGCTAGGTTACGCCGTGGTTGAATTATAAACATTGAATTATAAACATGATCGGAAATCTACTTATTTATATAATACTAGCCGACTCACGCAACCTCGTTTGCGTCTCCTATTGCCCGTAGCGTGATACATTTTCCCCCGTTTTTGAAACATTCTTAATTAGTGCTCCGCTCCTATTGGTCTTAGCGTGATCATATATAACCTATAGCCTTCCTCGATAAATGTACTTTCCAACACTGAAAGAATTTTTCAAATCGGACCAGCGGTTCCTGAGATTAGCGCGTTCAAACAAACAGATAAACAAACTCTTCAGCTTTATATATAATAAGAATAAGTATATATTATAAATTCCAATATAACTCTGTCTGCCTGTTACGCTTTCACGGCATAAACACTGTACCAATTTCAATTAAAACTATGAAATCACTGCAATCACAATTGTATGCAATCCTTATTAAGTTACAGTAAATGTCAAATAACTTAGTTAATTGAGTTCTAAGATATAAAATAAAATACATACGTGCAACATAAGTAAGAGACTGCAAAACATGTGTCTTTTTAATTAGCCTGTTTTTTGTAACATAAGCTATTTTAGTTCATCCAAGCAGACGAGAACTTGATGAGATTTCTTAATTACACACTTTTAAAATCACACACACATCTTAAAATCTTTAAAACATGTAAATATTCTGAAAATGTTTTTGAATAGTTAAGTAGGCTTGTAACTTTGTATGTAATCTGTACTAATTGGTGATGTCTCAGAATTCATAAAGTTAGGTTTGATTTTAAGCATCTTATTTACTTAAAATTTGCTTATTTTGAATATATATTTATTTTAGAATTTTCGTTGGTATGTTTTGTTAAAGTACTAAAATATATGGACTGTATATCAAACATGACAATTTTGTTCTAGTTTAATGGTCCATAAATAGAGTTTAAAGATGGTGTTAACATAACACAGCTTTAAATGTAGTCACGCTGATATCAGCATAAACGAGCCGACTCGGCCGGGGCGGTACTACCCTCGCACAGAAGATCATCGTAAAATTACAGCATTAGTACTGTTATGTTTCGTTGGTGAGTGAGAGACCGGAGGAATAATGATGCCGAAGCATCACTAGGCTGCGATAGTGTGGGCCACCATACTGCATTGCCTTTTTTTTGGTCGTGTGAAAACTCCCTGGTATGGATTTGTGGCACTAAACTTTATATTGCAAAGAACGGACATGATGACGATGAATATAAATTATTTTAGAGTTAACTTTATACTTCATAAAAACTGTAAAATACCCCAAAAGTAAAGGTAGAAATTTTATGTAATCAAGCTTATTACAATATTATCGTTTTAAGCATCGAATTTCTTCGCACTCAAATTATCTGAAAACTTTTTCCTTAAAAGACTTCCGAAGCACACAAAACATTACAGAATTCCCTGAACGCTTCTATAAATTGGCTTAAAAGGAACAAGCGTTATCCATAATACATTTCACTATCCGGGACCCTTAAACATAATTATGGGGTAAGATGGATAAAATGAAAGGCCCGTGCATAATCGTACAAAACGCCCCTTAGACCCCATTTATCTGGTTTTTATGGTAATTACAATTTTATCGTTGTGTCTTAATTCAATTTAACATCGAAGTTGAAATTGGGGACGTGTTAAGGCAGTTGGGGTGAGGTGGATAAGGAAGTTTGGAGGTTTGCTTTAAGGTGTCTTAAAAATTTAAATAACAAATTGGAATCTTTCTTCCTTTCTAATTTTATGCGGCAGAAGAGTTTTTAAGCTATTGCATAGCTTTAATCGCGAGCTTTGAGCACGGCGACCGAATCAAGAAATTCCGTAACGAAACGAAAATAAAATCTAAGACGCGAAGCTCGCACGGATCGAGACGAGCTGCTTCGAAATCGGACGAATACGTAAGCAACTGTTTGTGAGAAAGTATATAGGTGTATAGGTATCTATCATATCTTTATAATGCCACACTCACCGCATGTGCGCCTTGTTAGTATACATGTATAAAGAAAAAAAATACTGCATTTAAAAAAAAAACAAAAAATTGCATAAGTTGATGAAAAATGCTATGCAATAGCTTTACCGCGGCAGTCCCCAAGTGCCACACGTTTTTTAGCAATAAGTTTTGAAACAACAGCTATAATATTATGTTCAATTTCATTTGTATTAATGAACCAAAAATATAAGTTTAGTTTAATATTCAGCAGTGAGCAACAGCTTTGAACAAAACTATAACCAAATACTGATTACTAAAAACAGGTAATTTATGCAATAATATCATTAGCTCGTTGTTACTGTTTATTCTTTACTCTCCTAAGGATTTATTTGAGAACTCTTAATTAGATACCGTGTCTTCGTCCCTTGTATGATAAAAGCTTTTACTTAAACCTGTATTTCAGGCATAATGTTCACATAATATTAATCTTAGGTCATGAAAATTGCAAGTCAAATTACCAGTTTAGTAAAGCACTTGACACCAAGATGGGAGGTCGCTTTACCCATTGACAAAGGTCCCCTATTGGTTCTGAAATTACTCAGACATTCAATGAAAACTGTATAATAATTATCAACTAACAATTTTGAACCTCATAGCTATAAAAATAAAAGAATATTACGCTGATTTCAGCATTGGCTATCAAGCAGTTTATTCTTCCTAACCTGTATCTAATTATCTAGCCACAGTTCCATTATATAAAAGGACAGGGATTATTACACGGCCAAATATAAAACACGGAACCAACATTAAGATTTCAACATGCCTTATTATTAGCTAAAAGCCTTCAGTAATTAAAATAATTTATTAAAAGTACTTTCAACGTCCCGCTTTTAGCCCGGTTACTAATTGATTGTTCAGTTTTAAATGTTATTTATTTTAGAGGATGTCGTTGCGTCAGTGGAGAAATAATTTAGTTGAAATAAAATAGTCTTTATAGTTAATTGTATATGCTCGTAGCATGCTGGTAACACCAGACTTTGGAATTCACAAATATTTATGATACATACTAGCTGACCCGGCTAACCGTACCGCCATATTTACTTAACTGTCTCAGCTTCCCACAGGCAGTGTACTTATTATGTCTAAACCGCTGAACTGATTTCAATGAAATTTGGCATGGAGATACTTTGGTTCTTGAGGAAGGATGTAGGCTATACATTATTGTGAGAAAGTCTAAAGGTTTCTCATAAGGTATTTTTCTCATTATAATTTGAACAAAAATTTTAATTTGCATACACGCAAATAGGTATCTTCGTCACTAAAAAATAATAATTGATTCCATAAAAATGACAAACTTCTGAGGTAGTAAAAAAAAAAACGAATTGAAAATGTTTCCCTTGTTTGACATCGGTTAAAATTACTACATTTTCGGTTTTGAGTACACCCCTAAAAGAACCGCAGTGTTTCCCAATATCCAATCAAACTAGTTAACGAACTAGCACAAATACGGTACATTCATGTAAGTGTGTGCCGTGCAATTATAACGAAGCGGGATAGAGTTCACTTTAAACTAAGATTAACTGTCGTTTACCTACGTTCGCACGCGCGACACGTGTTTGACAATCTCTGGTTAACAACACACTTAGTATGCGCCACGTTAGCTGACGTCATGTGTGAGAGATTTATTTTATAGCGTAAAGGAGTATCGAGTCTGGCGAATGTCTTTACATTTAGAATAGTACTGCAACTACATATTTTAAGATACCTAACGAAGACAATCAATAAAATAAAACGTTACTTTATTACGAGGAGACGTCAACATAGAATACTATCGTCAGTCATGATAAATAAAAATAAAATAAATAAAATAAAATTACTACTGCCACCAACTCAAAAATACAATCAATTTTTTTTTTTAAGCACGATGACGGCTTTAAAGAGTGTATTTCATTCCTGAAGTATGGAGACCGCTCTTTTCGTAAATGTATGAAAGTCCTGAAAATACCTCAGATGACAATTTGTTGCCATGGTGTAAATTGTGATTAACGCAATATTAGACATGCAGGTGGATTGAGAAGTAACCTGTTCCGAACAGTGGAAGATACATCAAAACAAAAACAACACGTCAAAAAGAAAACACACTTGTATGCATAAGGTGCCTTAAAAAAGCCTTAAAATTAAGTTAAAATACTAGGAAAATAAAAAGCCAGTGAAAATATTTACATACGAGAAGCGTCAAAAAATTCCTCATATTCCTTATGCTCTCTTTCTCTTTTAAAAAAGACAACTCCCGTACTAGGAATAAATCCTGTGTCGCGGGGGACTTTACAAACATACATGAAACGGACACAAAGAACACCCAGACTCAGAACAACAATTTGTGGATCACACAAAGTGTTGTCCTACGTGGGATTTGATCCCACAACACTTGGCGAAGTAGGAAACGGCATGGTGACCGTTAAACCACTAGGCTAAACGTGCAGTCTATTCTATTTCATTTTTTAAATAAACAGGTGTGTATTAAATTTAATTACAATCATTATGCTACTAATACTACTTCCTTCAAATTAATTGACCTCAATAAAAATACCAACATGTATCGGAACCTATTTATGTTTCTTTAAGTCACACTAATATCTTAGTACAATTCTGAAAGTGACGTCGGCAAGATTCTCTCATGCATGGATTTTGTCTTCATTAATCATGGGAAATTATTGTCGCTATGAGGTATTATTATTACCGCCGGTTTATATGAGGCCATTAACCGACGAATCTACTTTCATTGTCCTTTGATGGTTGTAAAACACTGACTTACGTAATTAATAATATTAATTAAAGTTATTACTTGGATTTCATTTCGAGTTTCTCAGAATTATGTTTGAAGAACATAGTTCCTTTTATACAATTTATTGAAGCTTTCTCTTTGGTGAAGACGTCTCTTGTACTGAATACGGACGTGATACAGACGTTGTAAAATATACCTCTTTCAAAGTTTATACTGATTTATTGGTAGACTAATGTATTTGGTGAAATAAAATCTGGATTTCGGTTAAACAGGTCCAATTTTATGGAAATAGCGAGTTTCTATTATCAATACACTACCTTGGCCCATTTTAATTATTTCCTGAATTCATGTCTTTGCTTTTCACCTATCTATTTTAATTTGTTCCTAATTTACCTATCTGATTTCTAGAATACCAGATTAATTGCAATATTACATAAGTTTGACTAAAAACTGTAAAGGTAGGTGTTTAATAAATCTCTGTTTACCATTTAATCCATAAAAACACGAGGGAAGGATATGTGAACTACTGAATTTTAATAATATAACTGAGCACAGTCTGTGCTTTGATAAAATATACATAAAAATCCAAAAACAATAATTATGCTTATCAAACAATTAGTACCTGGATGACCGTGCGTTGCTCGGTATTTTTTAAAATAAGTTTAGTGGCACCCTCTCTTCGTACGCCCCGCTACTGTTTATTCTGCACCTAATTCCAGTATAGTTTAATGTAGTACACTCGAGTTGCGATAGATGGCACTAGATGTACATTGATTATATTTGATTGTTGAAAACACGACTAAAACGACATTTTCTGAAAATGAATCCTAGCTAGATCGATTTTTCACCCCCGAAAATTCTTGCATACAAAATTTCATAAAAATCGTTGGAACCGTTTCCGAAATTTAGATTATAAATATATACAAACATTACTCGTATCAAATGATTATTTTATATGGAATCGAAACCTAGTCAATATTATAAACCTGTCTCATATTTTAACTGCTAAAAGTATATGTCAGTATTTCCCAACAAATTTTGACATTATTTACGATTCAATATTTCCAGGAAAATGAGAGAAACTAATTGTATTTAATACGGAAAGATAATTATTTAAACTTATTCACGAGCCAAACTTGAGACTGCCTATCTTAATTTAATTCAGTGTAACTTCAGAAATGGAACGACTCAAAAATTATTGCATAAAGAAAGTTTCATATAATTTCATACCATTATATTTAGACTTTGAACGTATAGAAATTCAAAACTATAGAGTGAGAAATACAAATCAAATGGAATCGCTCAAGCTTGTGGTAAAACTTGCTATAATTTTTTTCTCAAAAAAAAGCATTACAGTCAACTTTCGTAAAGAAAATAGGAAACTATAATAGTAAGCTAAAAATTAAGTAGACATTCAAATTAATTGTACTAACTGTAATAAAATAAATATTAATAAAAAAGTGGTCTAAAAAGTAATAACCTTTGATTGAGAAAAGTTTGTTGTTTTTTCCTACTTTTCATGAAATTTCTCATTAAGTAAAAAAAAACCGGTCAAGTGCGAGTCGGACTCGCGCACCGAGGGTTCCGTACAAACCTTTAGGTATATAAGTAAAAGTTTTCAGATTTTTTCTGTTACCTGTGCTGTTAAGCTATTGCTTCTTACTAAATTTCAATTTTCTATATCAACAAGAAGCAGCTTTTAGGTTTTGATTCCCTTGCGAGCAGTCGCGAGTTTCAAAATATGCGGTATAAATGGCTTTAAAGCAATTAGACCTAATTTTGATATAAATTTCAACTTGATACCTCTGCGCGTTCATGAGGTAAAGGGTAATACATCGTTATATAATTAAAAAAAAAAACATGTGATGTAACTAAAATTTCGAAATTTTTCCTTTATTTGTGCTATAAGACGTTGCTCTGTACCAAATTTCAAGATTCTGAGTTCACGGGAAGTACCCTGTAGGTTTTGATTCCATTGCTAGTAGTTGCGAGTTTCGAAATATGGGGCTTAAATTGCTGTTTCTTTTGATTGCGTGAACATAGAAGTTTGATTTTGTTACAGCTTAAAGGTGTTATAGACTTAAGTATTTGATATGAGTTTCAATTTAATACCTCTACGTGTACATGAGGAAAGGGTTAGTAAGTTTAAAAATTAAAAAACTATTTTATGAAAATATATATTGGAATGAAAAATTTAAGCGTTTCGAAATTTTTCCTTTATCTATGCTATAAGACGTTACTTCGTGCCAAATTTCAAGATCCTGAGTTCACGGGAAGTACCCTGTAGGTTTTGATTCCCTTGCGAGTGTTGAAAATTTGCATCATAAACGACTTATTAGACGAAGTAACTAAAAATTTACACTTTTCGCAATTTTTCCTTTATCAGTACTATAAGATGTTGCTTCGTACCAAATTTCAAGAAGGTCATCTCCTTCACGGGAAGTACCCTGTAGGTTTTGATTCCCTTGCGATTGTTGCAAATTTGCAACATAAACGGCTGTATCTTTTGATTGCGTTGGCTTAGAAGTTTGATTTTTACACAACTCCAAGGGGCTGAGTATTTCATATGAATTTCAGCTTGATGCCTTCTCGCGTTCCTGAGAAAAAGGGTCTTGAGAGACAGACAGACGGAAAACAAAGTGATGCTATAAGGGTTCCGTTTTTTCCTTTTGAGGTACGGAACCCTAAAAATGTACCTAGTGCAAGTTGAACTAGTGCAGAAAGGGTTCCGTATCATTATTTATATATTTCAATTAATATCGAGCAATAAACGGTAAAAAATCTTATAATATTAAGAAGAAATGTTATATAAAGTACATTTTCATCCCACCATCTCGGAAAGAGTATTTTTGCCCTTCAATATCTGAGTGCAAAAGCCGTTTTTATCCGTTAGAGGATAAAGTAAAATTGAATTTCGAACATCGTGTGCATTTAGTTTATGAAGTCAAAACATCATTAAACCTATTTACTTCTACCTCCACGGTGCCGAATTCATCATACAACCTTTTTAATTTGTTAAAAACTCAGACTGGGAACCTTCTTGGTGTCCTTTTTTTTTTTTTTGCTTTGCCCGCTCCATTTTCTTTTCACGTAATATTGTTATAATCTTTTGCATTTAGTAATTTCCTCGCTGAGGTGGGATGAAAAGTTATGTGTTGCACTCGAGTGCAAAGATTTTTCACCTTGTGCTCTTTTGGTTTCCTTGCTGACGCTCAGGATTCTAATTTTTAAATCACTCGCTGCGCTCGTGGTTCAATTTTAGAATCCTTCGCTTACTCGGTCATCAAAATTGAGCACGCGGTTAAAAAGCAACTTTGCACTCTTGTATAACAAATAACTATGATTTAATTTTAATAAAACATATTGTTTTACTGTAAAAAAATTTCAAAACATACATTCCCTTACTAACTTTTAAACTTTCGCGTTCCATGACATAATAATTATTATTTTTACGGGGGAAACGTCAGGCAAATCAGAGGTATATAATACCTATATATAAGTGATCGCGTTAATCCCCGTAAAAATAATTATTATTATACATTCCCCTGTTATCATTCTCATATCACACTGTTTTTTCTCAACTTGATTCGGGGTGTGGAGTCAGAAAAATCGGGAAAAATGTTTGAGATTTCATATTTTATTGACGTTAGGTCTAAAAAAATGAAGAACTATGTAAAGCTCTTAACCGTTGTCATCACACTAAAGCTAACGCTGAATTGGTTTGATTTCTATGTACAAAATGTATTACACGGTCTAATAACTTGGTGACATGGGTTTAACTTATAAAGGAAATCCCTACGACATTCATTAGTTATTTTCTTTTATATAAAATAATAAACGTTAAGTACGTGTCTTTTATTTATAAACTTATGTATAAATTACGTTATCAATCAATAGATGAATATTATTAATAATTTGAAAAATTAAAAAAAAACAACCCAATTTATATTACTTAAATAATTAGAATACTGAAAAACACAATATTAAAATCCTCATACATTTCATTATTTGTATATTTTTTGTTACATATTTATTTTTATTTACATAAATTACATTTTTTATAGATTTTATAGAACATTTCCTCTGAATCCACGTACTTATAACATTAAAAAATATTTTGTATAAAACTTAGTTAGTATAAAATTTCAGGTATATTTTATCAACTTCATGATACCTGAAACAACTCAAAACTTTTCTTTACCGATACTATTACAGTACTGTCAACCAACTATCGCTCAAAGAACTTTATAACTTGCAAATTTAGTCAAGGAATACATTTAATATTCCTTCTTAAGAATGTATAATAACAATCTATATTATAAAAGAGTAAGGTGACTGACTGACATACCCAGAGATCAACGCACAGCCCAAACCGCTGAAGCTAGAATCCTGAAATTTTGCATGTAGGTTCTTTATATAACGTAAGCACTAAGAAAGGAATTTTTGAAATTCCACCCTAAGGGGGTAAATCAGGGGATGAAAGTCTGCGTGAGCTAAGCCGCGTGCAAAAGCTAGTCTTCGTATAAAGAAAATTATACAATAATATATCACTCGTACAAGCTAAATTACTTTTTAAGAAGCGTTCGAACTTGCATAAGAAAATTCCACTTAGCGTCGAAAGGAATGGAAAAAAAAGTTAGTTAAAGGCAAAGACAAAAAGGCCACAGCCTAATGGCAGCAAGTTTGGGAAGCACTTTGGCTAAACATTCACTAATGGAAATGGAAGGGAGCCAGTAACACCGATTCACTTGTTTTTTTTTTTAATAATACCATGCTTGTGCTGCCAAATTGGGTGTTCCTGGTTTGAAAAATGACGAATTTGTGTTCGTATCTAATGTATGTTATTGAATTACGAAAAGTTAAATTTTCTTGATTAGTTATTCTTAATTGAAATTATTTTTACTATCTTTACTTAAGTTAATTATTAACTTTGAAGTGAATTTGATGAAATTACTAAGTTAAAGGCATTAATTGTTTTTTTTTTTTTTAAGTAATACCCGCCAAAATGACTCTACTCTGCCTGATGGAAAGCATAAGCAGAATCCAAGAGTATTGGTCGCCATACTCACTGCGAATGCAGACAATGCAGTATGGCGACCCACACCATGGCGGCCTAGTGATGCTGCTGCATCTTTTAGTCTAGTCAACAAGTATGGAACTTGTTGACTAGACTATTTGGGCCTCCGGTAATTGTCACATAAACAAGTTCAAATTATTAAAAATAAAAAACCCGACTTCGTCAATATTTAACAATAAAAACATATAAGTTTTATATATATATTCGTAATCACCGTAAAAAAATTCTTTATTTTGATACCACACTTGATGTATGTTGAAAACATTAAAAAAATTTATATTACTTTTTGGCGCGCGAAAAATCCTTTTATTTTTTATTTTTATGTACCCAGTGTCACTCTCACGACCAGGACGAATCTATTGACACCACTCACATAAAAATACGACAAGCTGTTTAGGCTCTAAGGCGTGCCAAAGAAATATACATACATACATACACTCGAAAAACATAACCCTCCTTTCGCAATCGGGTAAAAATATCATGAAGTCGTAAAAAAAAAAAATTTTTAATTTAAATACAGACGTGGAGTCGGTGTTAAATGTATCACTTTTCTAAAGTATCACAACTTCTTCATACTAGAAAAGATTAGAAAACCTCTTAAAATGAGCTTTATTGACGAACATATCTGTCTCAACTCTCATCAATCTCTAAAATGTAAATAACACATCAATTTTTTCAAGTTAATTTGTTTTATAGCGTAAAAAAGATCGTTTTCCCTTCATCACAGAAAAATATATTCAACTTAAAATCGTAAATTACACAGAGCTTTCTCAACGGACGGCAAAGCAACACAAAAGAACACATCAAAGTTATGACACCTTCATCTAAAGTGTCTTGTGTTTACGTCATCATACCATTTAGTTATAATACCCTTATAATTCTGCCGTTAGAGACTGCTCTTTTATTCATCAAGGGGCGCTATCCTTTTTATACTGTTACACAATACGAGTATACGAAATAAATACTACGTTACGTACGTACGAAGACAAAGAGATATTAAAGAACACATAAACATTTCGTGTTCTTGAATTAAATAATTTAATAAAAAAGTGTTTGTCCTAAATAAATCTATAGTCTTACGTTAGACTAAAAATAGAAGGTAAGTATGTTGATAGATAACTTATATAATATTCCGGTACATATCATTATTTAGTTCTAAATGTAACAGTCCTTGTACCTTTTTTACATATATCTATCTAAACTATATCACAAACATAATTCATAATAGGCAAGCCGATATTAGAAAAGATTTCATTACGTAATATGGATGAAAGGTATATAAGTATTTTATGAAAATATTTATAACATAATAAGTAAGTTTGACTGCACGGTTGCTTAGAGGTTTAAGCGGTCGACACACAGCTTTTTACTTGATCACAACACAACTTTGCGTGATCAGCAAATTGTTTGTTGGATTTCGAACGTCATTATAATGGCAACATTTTGATTGTCACTTTTTCTTGTTTGACGTTTTGACGTTTGAGGTTAAGTGAGTACAAAAAAGACGCGTGTTGTGAACGGGACGATTGTTGTTTGAGAACCGTAATTAATTGATATTAAGCTAATTGTACATCGACCCGGTCCCTTTAGTGATTTACCGTTTTGTTAGGTCTGGTTGGACTCGCGAGTTTTGTAGGCGCGTTCCGCGATAGCTGAAGCAAGTGAGTTGTAATTCGAATATCCGTGATAGCTGATACGAGTTTATTGTAATTCGAATACCTTGAAAGATATACAGCACTTGGAGCAAGTTTGTGTGACGACGCAGAGAAGAACTACCCAAGAGATCTCTTGGAACGCCGAGAACACTGAAGCCACACAACTCCAGTAAGTGCTTGATGATTTTAGTTTAGATTAAGAAGTTTATTCTTCTCGCCAATGGAATAGTAGCGAGTTAATGCTTATACTCATGGGTCCTATAGGTATTACAAGTATCACAAAGTGATCGCTCCATTGGTGAGAGGACTGAACATTGTTGTTCTGAGTCTGGGTGTTCTTTGTGTCCGTTGACAACACAGGATGTATATTCATTATGAGGAGTTAA
Organism: Diaphora mendica; assembly: GCA_949125395.1. Lineage (NCBI taxonomy): Eukaryota > Metazoa > Arthropoda > Insecta > Lepidoptera > Erebidae > Diaphora > Diaphora mendica. The sequence goes on from OX421316.1 coordinate 25,412,918, forward strand.
TTTAAAAACAAAGAAATCAAAGTGGAAAAGAAAGAAAAACACAGGCATTACCACATGCCAAGACAAATCCTACTAATATTATAAACACGAAAGTTTGTAAGTATAGATGGATGGATGGATGTTCGTTACTCTTTTACGTAAAAACTGCTAAACAAATTTGGCTGAAACTTTTCAGTAATATAGCTTATACATCAGAATAACACATAGGCTACTATTTGCCGTGATAACCGACATACACACGGGTGGAGCTGCGAGCAAAAACTAAGCTTCAATAAATCACTATCTGTGCTCCAGTTCTTAACTAATAACTCGTATTTACAAAAATACAAATGATGTAAATTCTTCATCATTATTAACACTTTTGGTCTCTTTTTAGACAGAAGGTTTAGTCCTACTGTACCATACTGGCCAAAAGTCTTTGCCAGAAGTCTTGGCCAGAAGTCTTGGCTAGAAGTCTTGGCCAGAAGTCTTGGCCAGAAGTCTTGGCCAGAAGTCCTGTGCAGTTTGCTCTCTTAATCGGGTCTTACAACACCCATGGGATGAGTTGGGGTGGTGACATTTCGTATTCTATATCCTTCACCATACGAATCCTATCCTACTAATCACACTAATATTATAAAGGCGAAAGTTTGTGAGTGTGTATGTTTGTTACTTCTTCACGCACAAAAAACTGAACGGATTTGAATGAAACTTTAAAGTAATATAGCTTAAACATCAGAATAACACATAGGCTACTATTTGCTGCGATAACCAACATACGCGCGGGCAGAGTCACGAGCAACAACTAGTAATATTAAAAATGCGAAAGTTTGTAAGGATGTGTGTGTGTTTGTTACTCTTTCACCCAAAAACTACAGAACGGATTTGAATGAAACTTTACAGTAATATAGCTTAAACATCAGAATAACACATAGGCTACTATTTGCTGCGATAACCGACATTCACGTGGGCGGAGTCGAGGGCAACAGCTAGTATGATATAAATTACAAACTCAAAATAGCATGTTAACATTTTAAACTCAGCATTAGTCAACAGAAACAGACCTCAAAACGGCATAAATTTTCACCAAGCTTGTTACACTCATCCTTTTTCTAATAACAACAAATAGAAAGTTAAAGTTGAAAAATTTGGACAGTTAGCAAGTTGTCGACTAAATCAGTTTGGGGGCTCTTACGAGCACCTGTACCACAACTCCTGAATTATTGCACAAGTTCAAAACCTCCTTTTTCACTCACTTTATTAAAAAGTTTCATAAAGTTGCCGACGATAATCTTTGAAGTTTTCGTGTCAAGTTGACACCTCGCGGTCGTAAGGTTGAAGCAATTTCTCTATATGAACCTCATATAAGCATGTGTGTTGAGTATTTTGATTTTAAATGCTAATACTATATTATGTAAGCACTAAGTTCAGAAAAGTTGAGTGTCCTGACAGGTTTAAGCTTGACAAGCTTAATTAAACATTTAAAAAACCCCCTACACAAGCACTTAATCGAGTAATTATACGCCAAAAATTCCTAACGTCATTTATACTGCTGAACCGATATTAACTAAACATAGCTAAGAACCACCGCAAGAAAACAAAACTGGCTTTCAAATGAAAAAACCGCATCGAAATCAATCCTTCCGTTTGAGAGCTATGACACCAGAGACAGACAGACAGACATCGACGTCAAACTTATAACACCCCTCTTTATGCGTCGGGGGTTAAAAATGGCCAGATTTTGACTAAATTATCACTGTTTCTCAATTATTAATTCTTTATGGTTTAATGAGTAAACGAACAGACGGTAATATAGCATTAGATTGTAAGTGACTACCTCTCATGATCAGCATCAATCACTCTCCCCACCTCTATTTCATCCGCAATCTGTGGAAGTGATTTCCGAAAAAGGGACAAAAGAATTTAACAGTAACTCAGTCAAGCGGGCGGTGGCGGTGGGGGCGCCTGCAGCAGAGTATTTTAATTTAATGCACAGATTTATATATATAGAACTGGGAGCGAAGGGAGCGGACAGCACCTGTAAGCTTATACCTCACTGCGCTCGCTGATTTCGAGATCGCAGCCTAAAGCAGGTAAGTGCGTGCACGTGTTAGAGTTGGCCGTAAGATGGTATGTCATTGATATTTTTATTTGGTCATTTAAAAAGTAATTGACAAAAAACTTATTTCAGCATACGAATACATATTATATTTATATTAAAGGTTTATAGTTAGCATTACATTTAATGTTTGAGAGTATATAGATTTTAATCGTAGTCAGCATAAACAATAATTTATAGTTAACAATAACTAAATTAAAAAATACGGTAATTAAGAATAATATACGCTGGACAGATTCCGATCAAAGGGACAAATTTAGGGAAAACTACTCGCATGACTAAACATTCGTATCATAACAGAAAGCCGAAAGGTAACCCACAATTGGGAAAAGCAATTTTCCAATTAACAAGTTATGTATAGGCTTGCCTTCTACACAATCTATTTTCATTACGCTTATCTAATTTTCTCAGTAAGGTTTCATTGATCTTGTAATTAAATATAAACCTACTATAATTAAATGTTAAATAGTATCACAAAGTATAATTAGCCTAATTCTCAATTACAGTAGTGTAATAGACATAATCACAAATATTAACAAAAAAAACCGACTTCAATCTGGACGAAATTTAAAGGGGACCACACGGGAAGCACCAGCTTTCAAATAAAAAAAGAATTATCAAAATCGGTTCATCCAGTCGAAAGTTATGAGGTAACAAATATCAAAAAACAGTCGAATTGAGAACCTACCCCTTTTTTAAGTCAGTTAATAAATAAACTGTATTCCTTCCACCTTAACTTACTTACCTGGAGGGCTGAAAATATCTTCCAAAATTAATCTACTTTGATTATTACTTATTAATTTGAAAATAATAATTATTAAAATTAATTTACACTCACTACTACCATTAACAACTTATAACCACAACTTTTTGTAATAACTCATTTATTTTAAATCCGTTACATATTTATTTGACCGCACTATTAACATTATTATCAAAACCATTTCATTTTGTTTATAAACTTAATAACAAACTATATTCTACGTAAAGCCAATAAAGCAAAAGATTTTCAAATGATTTTAACAACTTTGATAGTTTAATAAACCTGAGATCGCTGTATTACTCTTAGGAGCGAACCAGTAACCATAAAAATGGGTAAAACTGCGGGGCACGGTTAGTAAAATATAAATTGAGGATTCCAGTTCTGAATTTTCAATGAAACTCTGGTGCTGTAACTTGTACCCCAGTGTATAGTAGATTACGAGTATGGCCGCTAGATATTTAGTGCAAACCTTTTAAGTGTATGTATTAGATACTAACTTAAATGCTCGGGATACAGCTACAAAATATTGCCTGCCAAGACCTTTTCGAAATAGGAAATACTTTTTGAAACTTTTAGACAAATCTCTCGTCTTCATTTGAACTCGGTTTGATCATGTTTAATAAGATTAATACGTGTACAAAAGAATTCAAGATAAAAATGTGTGTTAAAATGATACTCAATCTTTTTTTTTTTTTAAGAAAAGTATAAACCTAAACTTGGAATATTATATAATTATGTATCGCGGTTATTGATGCTCAACGGTATAATTATTGATATTCTTTTTTTTTAAGACAGCTTCGACAGTAGTAATATTCCCGTATCGCTGGGTACTTTACGAACACACAAGAGACGCACGCAAATAACACCCAGACTGGGACAAGGGTCTGAGAATCACATAAAGTGTTGCCCCATGTGGAGTTTGAACCCACAATATTCAGTGCAGTACATAGTGGCAAGCTGACTGCTTAACCCACTCTATGCCATATATGTGCAATCTTTGCTTCATATATAAAAAAAATAAAAAAAAACAATCTATCTTTCTTAAGTAAGTTTTTACCTAATATTGGTGTGCGTGTAGTGATGGATTAAGAACACAGAGTATCACCACTCTTATTCATCCCATGCGTGTTGTAAGAGCAGACTAAATGGCCTACCAGACGCGCAAGTATTACCACAGTTTTGCCTATGCAGCCCGGCTTGTACACGGAACACCGTGCGCGGTGCGTGTGGTTGGTAAAACTGTATCACGCGCCAACCAGCTGTATCACGACTCACGACAGTTTTACCTGCGCAGTTATAACTGTGGTGATACTTGCGCGTGTGGTAGGCCCATTTTGGGGCAAACTATGCAAATAATATTATTGGAGCGCATTACTAGACATGCGTCCAAGCCACTCCTTTTCTAAAACTGTCATCTATTATTCAAAAAACTCTAATGGCGATCAGCGCATCTCGCGTCGCTTATGTTACAAGCTTTTTATTAACTTGCAATGTATGTATGTATGCATGTATGTTCGGGTGGAATCTTACAACTCAATTTTGAAGCAGATTTCTTCAACCGATTTTGCAAGCATAATATGTATATCTACAGCGTGACAATACAATATTATAATGACATGGAGCTGATCTGATAGAGCTGGAAGGTGGCCATGGGAACTCTGTAAAGAAACGTCGCAACATCATCGAATTTGGACTCGTTTGATTTGTCTCGAGGCATTCCAGTCAAACCTTGTTTTTAAAAAGCTTTTTTTTAATTTAATTTATTAATATTATAATTGCAATATAGTTTTTACCTGACTGCGGCAAAATCAACGCAGGGTTGTGATTTTGACAGGCTATGTATGTATATATTTGAGTATGTATGTATGTATGTTCATCTATTCCCTCATAGCTCCTTAACTATTTATTAGAACTGAACAAATGAGGTACCGTTAGAAGCGTCTTGATCGTCCGCTGGTTATAGGCTATATAACGTCACTGAATCTAATGTGGCGCCCTCTATCCGACATAAAGTACTGTATTAAAAAATAAATTTGAGATAAAAATGCCGTGTTTGGTATCATTCGAAAGGGCGTTACTTGTGTATTTCAAAAATATATATATTATTAGCATTTTCTCGTGACTTTGTCCGTATTTATTTGATAAGTGTGATATTTCTATGGGCTTGTCTGTTCCCTCATTCTTTCTAAACTACAAGGCAGAATAAGACAAACGAGGTATCGTTAGAAGCGTCTTGATTGTCCGCTGGTTATAGGCTATATGACGTGTCACTGAATCTAATGTGGCGCCCTCTAGCCGACATAAAGTACTGTCTTAAAAAATAAATTTGAGATAAATATGCCGTGTCTGGTATCATTCAAAACAGCGTTGCTTGTACATTTCAAAAATATATATATTATTAGCATTTTCTCGTGACGTTGTCCATATTTATTCGATACATGTAATATTCCTATGGTACCTATTTAAAATATAGTTTGCAGAGAAATTAATATTATAGAGGCACCAAAATATTTTAAATAAAAAAAAGTAATAATAAAACCCAACTACGACAAAAAACGACGCTGAAAAAGAATGAAAGAAGTTTCAAAAGCCGTAGTCACGCGCTGTTAAAGTGTTATGGACTGCGGTACATTACTAAATTTCAAAAGCTGTAGTCCATGTAGTTTAATGTACCATAGTCAATAACACATTAACAACGCTTTTGAAACTTGTTTCATACTTTTTCAGCGTCGTTTTTTATCGTAGATGGGTTTTAGTTTTTACTTTTTTTATTTTATTTTACGGTCAGATTTTACATACATCAAATTTGATTACAGTCTGTTGGATAGATTTAGAAAATGCCTTTGGCTCAGTACAGCACGAGCTTATGTTATTTGCCTTGAAATGGTATAACTTCCCGCCAACAGTTTGTGAAATAATTGCATCATACTACAGTAAATTAAAATTTGTAATCACAGCTAAAGAGGGACATACGAAACCCCTCGAATACAGAGTAGGGTTGTTCCAAGGTTGCTGCTTATCGCCAGTGGTATTTAATACAGTTATAAAAAAAAGAGGTGGGGCTATCGGTTTAAGGTCAATGGAAAATATACGGAATCCATCTTAGCGTTCGCAGATGACCTTGCGATTATTACACGTAATCCAAAGCAGTGCCAAGAACTACTGCGTAAGGTAGATGACTTCTGTACCTGGACGGAGGGAATGAGGACAAAACCTAGCAAATGCTATTGCCTTTGTCTGGGCCGGCGAGGCACCAGGTATACCTCATATGACCCCGGAATTACTATTGGTGGGGAAAGTGTTTCAATAATATCAGATACCGCGCCCTTGTAACGTAAAAAAAGCTTGGATTTACGACAACTACTTAACATCACGTCTCAACTGGCCGTTTCTAGTATATGATATAAACCAGAACCACATAAGAACACTGGACGCGAAAGTCACTAAGACATTGAAGTCGTGGCTCGGGCTAGCACCATCTGCAGACCCGTCAACGTTGTACAGGGGCTCGAATAATTTTGGAATGAAATTAAAAAAACCTTCGGAACTCTACAAACACCTAAGAGTTACCAAAATGCATGTCTTGTCAAAATCCCAAGACGAAATCGTTAGATCCCTTCCAAAAGACAAAAATTCATCAGAGCTAGAGTCACGGCTGCAATTCCACAAAAAAATCATGGTGGGTACACAGTCCAGTAGAGTTGGATTGGGAAATGCTAGAAGACAGACCGACAAAGAGATAACAAAATCTTTCATACAACAAGATGAAAACGAGACCTACAAGGTGCACGCAATGAACCTAGAAATGCAGAATGAATGGTTAACTCTAGGAGAATTTTATATCCCACCAGCTTTGAAATGGCGCACACTTTTATATGATTGGTCACCCGCCCTGTTAAAATTCTACCTCAACGCCTTTCAATTAACTCTCCCCGATCAAAGCAACCTAGTAAGATGGGGAAAAGCTACAGAAAAGGCTTGTACGATGTGCAATGCGGCAATAGGTACAGCCAGGCACTTACTGACATGTTGTCAGTCGCTATTAGACCGGGGTCATTATTCACGTCGCCATGATAGGGTTTTACACATCATACGCGAAGCTATGAGTTTATCACTGGCGAGAGCGAAAAAAGGAATAACAACAAACGTAAAAACTAACATCGCGTTTGTAAAGGAAGGCTCAACAAAAAAGACTTCACTCACACAAAAGCCGTACTCAATTATAAATACCGCCAGTGACTGGACATTATTAGTGGACACGTATGAAAATCACTACAGAATACCGGAGGATATCTGTGCCTCGGCGTCCAGACCAGACATATTTCTGTATACAATGTCAATTAAGCGTGTATTACTAGTAGAACTCACGGTGCCGTGGGAAACGAACATCCCTAAAGACCACGCTTTAAAAAGAAACAAGTACTTTGACTTAAACAACGAAATAACTAAAAATGGTTATGTCGTTGCGCTGTATGCCGTGGAAGTGGGTGCGAGGGGTATACCAGCCAAATCCCTCTATAACCTGCTTAAAGACCTTGGATTGCCAAGAGCTTCAGTAAGCTCTTTTCTTGAACGAATATCCAAAGCGGCATTGCTAGGCTCATATCAAATATGGTTAGGTAGAGGGGGCAACACGGCGGACAGTGGAGGTGAGCGTTGACGCGTCGTAAGGAGTGCTCCTTAAACCTAAACCTGGGTCGCAATTCCCAGGCACTGTCGAAGTCCCATGTGTTGCCCCCAACTATCACGCGATGGACCCGGCACCCGCACGGTGAATCCATGGAACGCTAAGAAATAGGTCTTTTCATCCCGTAAGGAAGACATATCAATACAGAAATCCCGTACTAACCCATCTGGCCAGTGTGTTATGGCAGATCATTATCTCCACTCATATACAACTAGCAGTGAGTAGTAAATATTAAATAAAAGATATTGTATATGGAAACATTTCTTTTTCATCTTAAACGCAATACCACCAAAGTAAAATATACGCAAAGAAAATAACATTTGAATTAAAATTTCCGAGATAACAGACCGAAAATGTAAATCAAGAATGCCTGAGTTCTCTTTCGGAATTCCAATTTTAAGCGTTAGGTAGTAAGCTTTCCTTTGCTAAACATCCAACGTTTACAGATGATGGACCAACTATGCTAATTCAACATAAAATTATTTGATAATAGTTGAAAAGTACTTATTATCAAAGTATTTATACTTATCCAGTTTATTTTGAAGTTAATATTACCGAAAGCTTATCAGAGCTAGTATTACGGGTGCTAGACAACTGATATAAATACATACAAGTAAATACTTTTTTTTGTAAGTATATACATTTTATACATCGAAAACACACAAACTCCGAAACAAATATTTGCAGATCATGCAAACATTTGGTCCGGCCCTGTGCAGCAGTATAGCCTTGAAAGCGTAACAAACAAATGGTTAGACAGACAGACAGATATTTCATTACCTACTTTTATACCCTGGCGGTGAGTGATCGGAATCGGAATCAAAACGCCATTAAAAACACGAAATGTTCCAACATAAGTCTAATAGGATTTGGTTGCTTCTTAATTACATTTAAAACTTGTCATATTTTATTTTAATTTACATTTATTTCAATTTACACACTTATTCGATTTTAGTAACAAAATTAGCACAGAATACATTTTATAACTTGACTGCTAATTAGTATAAAAGTTACTTTGTGCTGACGGCAACTTTCCTGACATACAAAATAATTATTGTATTACTAAAAGTTCTTCATTTAATATTGGTGTATAAAAGTTGATGTTTAAACGAGTTACACTTGGATGGTTGTGATCGTCTCCGACTTTGAAGGTATTTGTTCTAGACGTAGCGACTCGTTATTTATATTAGCAACTAAATTAATTTCTTGTTATAGCATTTTTCTTACGTTATATTTTTGTTTTCAAATAAATTACATTGTGTAGTTGTTTGATTCTGCTTGTATACGTTCAATTTATATATTAATAAATATTTTATTACTTTTAGGAGTCATCGAACTGTGCACTCTGATTTTGTTTGCTCCCTAGCGGTTACAAACTGCGTGTCAGCTCTTTGAGTGTAATGGATTGGAGAGAATGGAAGTTTAACTTACTGTCACTAATGGTCTAAGAAAACAAGGTTTCGAATTCCGAGAGTGACACGGTGTGACGACGTGAACCAACCAGAACCAGCGATAGTGATGATGACGTCATGTCGGTTTTTTTGGCTCGTCAATGTGTTTCGGTATAATAACTGGCAAAGTACCTATATTGTTATATCATCCTATCACTAAAGGATGTTTGGTGTAAATTGATACAACAACGACAAGACATAAGATCCAAAAAATAACATCTTATACTTATGTCAATTGATATTTACAATTGTTAAATTGTCTTCATGTTCAAATTTGAATAAAAAAATGCTTCAAAAATAAAATAACCTTTAAAGTTATTATAAAATATTACAATAAATATGACTGATGAAATATTTCAAAGTGAATACAGTTCGTTATGGCTCCGAGCAAGCGTCACTAAATGAAGTGAGTCGCAAATTGAATTGGATGTAATATGCAAAATGTTCGTGAAAATTGTTTAATAGCCGCTAAAACGTGAAATATTTTCATTTCCGTGCACGATTATTTTTTATAGTCAGGTGGTTTCATTAACATTGGCGGAAATCATTAATATTTTCATGGAGTTTTATAAATATTTGAACACAATTTCAGTCGAAAATCAATGTTTAATAGGCAACATATAATTATTAAAACCACATTGGTAATGTATGTATATTGTATGGTGAATTTTACATTTGTCATAGTTATGAAAAAAAAAAATTCTCCTTCATGGATAGTATTCTAGAGAATAAAGCCACTGGATGCGCTTCTTGTGACAATCAAATCTTATTTCCTATTTCAATACAGTTTTAAAATGACAAGACAGTTCTTGATAATAAGAGGTTGTCGATGAGGACCGTACTATTTTTTTTTTTTTTTTTAATATTTCGGACATCTAACACACAACGCCCTCTAGTCCCAAGCTAAGCAGAGCTTGTGTTATGGGTACTAGACAACTGATACAAATACATATATATTTTTTTTTGTAAATACATACATATTATAGATTGAAAACACCCAAACTCCGAAACAAATATTTGTAGATCATACAAACACTTGTTCCGACCCGGGAATCGAACCCGAGACTTCATGATCAGCAGTCGCACACGCCAACCGTGAGACCAACGAGGCAGTCAATATAATCGGTCAATATAATTGTGTTACAGTCGTCAGTTACACAAAAAGTCACAATGTAGCAGCCATGGTGTTACCAGGTACATCCGTTTCCACCGTCAAAATCTTTTGTCCTATATCCACAATTGTCACACCTATGTACAATTTCTTAGCAGAATGCAGACAATTTTTATATAAAAGGGATTGTTTTCCTCAACAGAATGTTGACTCTATTAGTCGACTCTTATGATACCCATAATGTAGTTAAACTATATGACTATTTATCTAGACATAACAACACAGTCTTAAGGCGTGTCTCCTGCGGCTAAAATTAACAAAACTTGTTAACTAAACATGTTAGCGGAAAGTCGCAGGAGAGTGGAGACGGACTTTTAAACGAACATCAAACACGATTACACAAAAAGCAAAAATCTTTTATCTACTCGACAAAATGACTTATAGTACACTTACTTACTTACTTTTGTAGTATAAATATAAATAATATTAGTACTAATGTTAGTTCAGTTCAGTTTCATTATACGAGAAGTATTCGCTGGGATGGTTTCAGTCCGCTTTGGATAACATGTTTGCTTGTTAAAATTAACAAAACAGTTAGGCCACGCCCATATTCTGATAAATATTTGACGTTTGGTGTTTAAAAACATAAAACAGTGTCGCAGGAGACCCGGCTTTAGTTTTACGGTATATTAAATAGAAAATTGTTCTCACAAATAAATTCATTAATCCCCCTGTAACAACGGCTCTTGTATAACAATTAATATTAAAATGTTAGTTGGTTATACATATAATATAGCCTACAGATAGATCATAAGCTTTACTTTTATTTTAGGAAGGATTGGAAACGGCAAAAGTTTTCAACCTTTTTGGTTAATGCTGAAAGATAAATGAAAGTCACGGCTTTGTCGAGTAAGCTCCATTTTAATTATAATTATAGACTCAGTGTGTCGTTGTTTTATTGTCAACTTTATGAAAATTTATCATGAAATGTTTGTTTTACAGAAATAAAGTTGTACAAAAGTCCTGGTCTGAAAGTTTTGGAAAATACAAGTTCTAAAATAATAAATTAGAAATAAAAATAATAAATTAATTTGGTTTACTTTACTGTAATAAACGCTTTGAATTGAGTTGAATTCTTAATTATTAGCGTAACTAGTCAATTAACTTATACACACTCATAAAATAATCTAGACAAAATTCCAAAAAAATCTTAAAACTCATACACTTTTCATTATTATTATCCACCTTAGCAGCTTTATTTCATACTTTTAATTTTAAATTTGGCCCTGCCAAAGTGACTCCACTCTGGCCGATGGAAAGCATAAGCAGAATCCAAGAGTGGTTGTCACCATACTGAAAATGCAGACAATGCAACAATGCAGCATGGTGACCCACACCATGGCGGGCTAGTGATGCCTCTGCATCATTGGGCCTCCGGTTTCGCACTCAGCAACGAAACACGACAGCACGAACGCTGTCACTTTACGTTGATTATCTGTGCGAGGGTAGTACCGCCCAGGTCGAGCCGGCCCGTTCGTGTTGAAATCAGCGTGGCTCTACTACCTGGTGTTGCCCGTGGCTCCGCCCGCGTGTATGTCGGTTATCGCGGCGAATAGCAGCCTATGTGTTATTCTGATGTTTAAGCTATATTACTGTAAAGTTTCTTCTAAATCCGTTTAGTAGTTTTTGCGTGAAAGAGTAACAAACATCCATCCATCCATACTTACAAACTTTCGCGTTTATAATATTAGTAGGATTAATTCAGTAGTGACATACCCCATCATAGGTATATCTACCGAATCTTACTACCAAACCTTCTTCGTAATATACCTTAAAACAGATCCATATCGTGATTTCAGCTTAGAATCGTAAAGCCAGATAACACACCCCCGTTTGAGACACGTTATTGCGATACAGCAACGCCATTACCAGCCAAATGTTCTATTATATAGCGGGGAAACAAAAAATAAGCTCAAATTCCCATTCGAGTGAACCCTTGAAGCGTCTAATTCAACAGATTCCGATGCAGTGACAAATGTTAGGTTTTTCTCAGTCCCGGATCTCGGGTGGGACTAAATGTATGGCCGCAGAATAAGCGGGAAGTAAAGCTTGTTAAATTTAAATTTTGCTATATATTTATGTGTTTATAGGTTGCTTACTACTTTGAAAAGAATTTTGTTTTGACTCCTTGATGTTTTACCGAAACTATATACTTTGAGCCGTCATATTGGCCTCTAGTTGACTTTATCACTGTACTATCAGTTACAATGCTCACTATTTTTAATCCCTATGAATTACATGAGCTGCTTACTGCAGAGCGAATCACTGTAAATAGTATTTTAACAATTGAATTTACCTAAGAAGATTAAGTTTAAGAGTTTAAACTTTATAAGCTAAGGAGCGTGTTGAAATTGGTCTCAGCCGATTCACTTTATTGTAAAATTAATTATTTTTACAAAAATCCTATTCATTCAAAAATTACAAAAATGTATTTATTTCAATCTGTATCAATTTTAGACTTAATTATGCTTAATGCGGTCTTCTGCTATTATAATTAAAAATAACTGTTAATCCGCTGCCTTTATAGCTTTCAGTAAGACCTCACAAAAACCGGTCCTAAGCGGAAATTCAAATTGAATGACAATAAGATTGACGGGCCGCAGCTTGATAGCAGACCCATTTCATTTCGCAAAGGTTTTATATACAGCTTGAAGAGACATATTACTTTTTCGACGTCACACGATACGTATTCGAAACGTGTTGATGCATATCCTGGGTTTTGTTCGCTTTTACTCGATATATTGTCAGGATGAACGCGGGATAATCGTAGGCGTTGTCCTATTAATGTCCTAGCCGTGTACGTGATTTTATAAAGGGTTTTGGGACTCTTACTTTCGGGTGATAGGAATTTGGGACGGTTTTTTGTGTATCTGAAATTCAATTTATTGTCAGACATCAAGATAGTGTCGCGGTAACATCTAATAAATCAAGTGCATTTAGCACTTGAAAGCAAGGAATCATGATTGCACTGCGGAAAACTAATTAACGGGTTGGCCAGCACGTATTCCGAATCTGAATTCCGATCGATGAATGATCAAACATAAGACTAGCTCGTACGATGTGAGGTAGAGGAAGTCTCTCTCTATCACGCTTGTGTATGATGAGTCTTTTGGAAAAATGTTGAATCGATTTCAAACAATAGTAAGTGATTGCGTAAATAATGCATATTCAATATATTTATGCAATAAATATATTAAATATTTTCTGTGCGAGGGTAGTACCGCCCCGAAAAAAATCAATGTAAAATGACAGCCTTCACGCTCTCGTGTTTCGTTGGTGAGTGCGAGACTGGAGGCCCAATGATGCAGAAGCATCACTAGCCCGCCATGGTGTGGGTCACCATGCTGCATTGTTGCATTGTCTGCATTGGCAGTGAGTATGGCGACCACCACTCTTGGATTCTGTTTATGCTTTCCATCAGGCCGAGCAGAGTCATTTTGACAGGGTGAAACATAAAAACAAAAAAAAACAGCAGTCGCGGTTAGTTTGTTGTTATTTTGTCAGTTTCGTTATTTATCTTCGAAACTCATTACTAATATGAAATTAAATGGGACTATTTCGAAATAAATCTTGTTTGAACAATAAATAACTTTCATTTTATACAAGCTCACCCGACAAACTTCGTATCGCCATTTTTTTTGTAAATGTTTTCTAAATTTCTAAAAAACTTGTTTTTAGTAATTATGCTTGCCTCAGCTTCCCACGGTACAGTCATGGACAAATAAAAAATCCCGTTAACTTTTGATTTTTAACCGACTTCAAAAAAAGAAGGAAGTTCTCAATTCGACTGTATATTTTTTTTTTAAGTTTGTTACCTCATAACTTTGGACTGGGTGAACCGATTTTGATGATTCTTTTTTTATTTGAAAGCTGGTGCTTTCCGTGTGGTCCCATTTAAATTTGGTCCAGATTGAAGTCGGTTTTTTTTGTTAAAATTTTTCTTATACACAAACCTTGACCAATAATAACAAACATAATTAGGAAAAATAATTATCCAATTTGGTACAGTCGATTGGAAGTTATGCGCGTACACACATTTCGGCGATTCATTTTAATTGATATAGATTAAAAATACAACTCCCGCATTAGGAATATACATCCTGTTAAAAATAAAGAAAAGAGGTTTCTGACATTATTTTTTTCTAAACTGAATATTTTGCGCAAGAGACACTTCCAAAGTGGTAAAATGTGTCTCCCCCCCCTCTAACTTCTAAAATAAGAGAATGATAAATCTAAAAAAAATATATGACGTACATTACCATGCAAACTTCCAACAAAAATTGGTTTGAACGAAATCTAGTAAGTAGTTTTTTTTTAATACGTCATAAATCGTGAACTGCAATTTACCTTTCATTCAATCAACACAAATGTATAAATATAAAATAAAAATTATATTATGTTACTTGCTGCTGCGGAACCCTTCATGGGCGAGTCCGACTCGCACTTGGCCGTTTTTTGAAGTCGGTTAGAAATATAAACATTCTAACTGTCAACCTCCTCCTTTTTAAATCGGTTAAAATGGCTTTCATAGAAGACACATCTAACAATCAGTAGAAAGGACAGAAATTAGAATTAATTAATATCATAAACAAATTATGTATTTGAATCTATACCCTCAAGTTACTATTTTATTTAAATAGACGGTACACTAGGGTTGAGAAATTTTGATAGCCTAAATTACTCAAGAAACTAACACACGTGGGAAGTTGGTAGTTTAAATTATAATTTCAATACAGAGAAGTTTGAAGGTCAATTGTTTTAATGTAGTATGTTCAAACAACTAAGCGGAATAGTAAGGAATTGCTTCTACTACTGCCTCCAGTTTGTTTTGTTTAAATCTAAGAGAAATACTTACTTTGTGAAGTAGATGTGCTTTTGACAAGATGGGATCAACTTGCACTAACAGTAAAGTAATAAATACAACCAACTTCTGAACAACTGCTTGGCTCCCAATTCGTCAATCGTCCCCTTCGCTCCATAACGACTCTCTACACCATTCTAAACTCTGCTAATTGCCCTACATACCTGACATCCTCCTTTCAGCTACTGTGTTCTACTCATAACAAAACTCTTCGATCTAAAATGACTTCCTTCTATTATGTCCCTCCCACACTTCTGTTTGTATTGATTCTTCCTTCCTCATTCAATCTGTCCTTCTCTGGAATGCTCATCCCCAAGAAATCAGAATACCACCCAGTCGTGACCAGTTCAAGATAAAGGTACGAGCACTTCTTACCAAAAGTCTAGCAGAATCTGTACAATCATGATGTTTCATATTTCATAGTATTCTAGATACGTGTTTAGGTATGCATGTAGCATTTATAGAGATATACAATTTTTTTTTTTTTACAATCAGCAGCTCTTACATAAATGTAAAACATAATACTATATATAATTGTAACGTTAAATTTAGACCCTGCATACCAATAGAGTGTGATGAATGAAAAATCAAATCTTTTAAAGTTAGTGAAAAATTACGTAGGTTCAAGTGATACCAGTGGTATCTAAAGGAACCACTCCGTATCTTCATGCATTTACAACCTTAAATGTAATAATTTTCGAACAAACTTTAAGCCTCGTTGAGTCAATAAAAATCAGTTTATTCCTATACAGTTCACGATTGATCGGTTTAATTTACACTTCTGGAGTCTCGACCTAAATAATTTACTCTTGGGACGACCCGTTCTTTGGCGGATTAAGTAAAAAAAATCGCCATCCATTTGTATCCAATTTAAAATCAAATTAGAAGTAAATACACTTTCTGTTTTATCCAATCACGTGCGATCCCTAGCATCGCTTAAGTTCGCGTGGCGCGGTAAAGAAAAAATCCCCATTTCCCCAGCCGGGTGGGAGATTTACCCCAAATCGAATTCCGTTCCCTATCCGGAATGGCCTTAATTTAACGGACGAATTTGTCTAATTCCAATTCTTATGCTGTGACAAATGTAGTGATTTTTATTCCGGCTTCGTCTCTTTTTTCAAAGTTTCGGAAAGCGACAACGTTCCCTTTTACGCTTTGGGGTTTAAACCTTAATTCGGCACGAAGGATAAAAAAAGTTCGCAACTTTGAATATGAATTTATTTTAGATGTACATATAGATATATTGATAATGTAATTTACGATCACTAATGATTAATAATAATAACTTTATTGATATAACACCAACACCACGATAGTACAATTGGTTTTTTAGCTTATGTTATGATGTATACTCTTAAACTGGGTGTCTACAATATGGCTATGGTCACTAACGTCTAAACTAGGCCGAGCCTGTATCTTAGACGTTAGTTTCTACCCAGGTTTTAAGTATAATATCATAAAAAACACGTGTATTTAACTAAAACTAGGTACACAGCATCTAAATGTGGCCAGACTCACACAGTGTACATACATGCATTTTCCTGTTGCAAGAATAGTTCTAAGAACAATAGATCGAACTTACTGACTTAATTCGACACACTGGTATCACATCTACGCCCCACGAGAATTTACCACAATGTACACATTACAACAGTCACTGGTAATTGAAACAATAAAAAAAATACAGAACTGATTGGCTATGTTATAAAATAGTCGTGAGTATAACATCAAACACGTGGGGATGTTGATGATATCACTGATAGTTTTTTGATTTGACATACCTTAAATCACGATATTTTCATAAAATACAAAACTTTCATAAACTACGACATATGTTTACTTATTTATTATCAAGTTTATTTTGCTATAAAAAAAGTTAAAATAGTACTGAAACGGTGATCTGATCTTTTTATTTATTGAATTTGATTTTACTACTGCAATAATAACCCGTAAAACTTGTCTTGCAATTAGAAATTATGTTGGGAAGAGACAACGACAACATTTTAAATATTTGCTTATATTTATTATTATATATATTTTGTTTTATCATTCACCTCGACTGCTGTCTGACGCGGTCTTTAAAATATTCACCTATTTCAAAATACTTCTAAGCCCAAATTTCGCCCTAAAGGTAAGGTTTGTTTTGCATAAAACTAGAAATGAATCTTTACAAAATTACCTTCATCCTACAAAAACATTGTATTCGTAATAATCTTGTGTTGTTTTTCTATGGTGACGAGGGTTTCCAGCCCCTTAGGGATGCACTGTATTATTCACGTAAAATTACCATGTTTGCTTCCATTACGAAAGCAAAAAGGCTTTTTCATTTTTAGGTAGGAGTGATTATTGATATCTTTGGATATATTTCATAATGTGCTATTTGATTGCAAGCTGGGATTAGTAAAGTTACCGTTACGATGTCGAAATTAGATCACATAACAGATTCTGGATAACTATTTTAGTAGACATAGATTTTGAAACTTAATTCACTTAAGTGCTTGAGAGCACTCATCAGCCGATCGCAGTTCATTAATTGTCATAAGCCTCTCCTGTTGGACACAACTTGGATCGATTTAGGACTAATTTATTTATTTGTACGGTAGAAAATTTAAGCCTGCGTGTACTCATCATTTAATTATAAGTTTACAATACACATGAAGTAAGCAATAACATTTGACTTTGAATAAATATGTGACTTGATTCTTTCTTTGTATTAAAGAATGTTATAACTATGCATTTGTCTTTAATTTAATCTTGAACATATTCTGTTTCCTTTACTGTAACTTATTACTATATGAACCAAATGTCACGAAAATATTAACTTGGTCGCGATAAAATATCACTGAGCACGATAATATTTAAACGGAGGCATGGCATACTGAATTCATTTTATTAGAAAGATACAAGCCGAGGGTGACTCGTTAGATTAAAGTGAAAGGAGGTTAATGTGTGAAAGTCGGAATGTCGACGAATAACATTTTTTAGACTTTGATTTGAATTCTAACCAAGTTAGATCTGTGGAGGAACGGGTGTCATGTCCCACCAACACAAAGGGAGGATCCTCCGACCAGGCGAGGTGATCATGCCTGGCGGGCCAAACTGCTCTACGGTTGATGTTGGGAAGTTGTATATATTCACCGTGGGAGAGATACGCTTCGGCATGAATGCGCCGGCTCGACCGGAGTGATACCACGGCCTCAAAGAAAACCGGTGTGAAATAGTGCTTGCGCTGTATTTCATAGAGTGAGTGAGGATACCGGAGGCCCATAACCCTTCCCCTATCTCCCCCCTCCCCCATCCCCCAAAGGCCAGCAACGCACTTATGACGCCTCTGATGATGCAGGTGTCCATGGGTGACGGTAATCGCTTACCGTCAGGCGATACGTCTGCTCGTTTGCCCGCCTATTCCATAAAATATATATATATATGTATGTTAATTGGCGCAAAAATCTTATTGCGCGATTTAGGATTGGTACTGTTGTGTAGTCCGTGTCTTGACGTCACACCGTAGTTCGATGTATCTTTGGTCGATGACGCTGTAGTATGGTGCTGTTTTGCTGTATGTGGAGGTCGCCACAGATCAAAGAAATATATATTTTTAAACATAATCTACCGTGGGAGAGCTACGCTTCGGCATGAATGGGCCAGCTCGACCGGAGTGATACCACAGCCTCACAGAAAACCGGTGTGAAACAGTGCTTGCGCTGTGTTTCACCAAGTGAGTGAGGACACCGGAGGTCCATACCTCAACCCCTCCCCTATCTCCCCCCTCATCCTTCAAAGGCCGGCAACGCACTTTTGACACCTCTGGGCGGCTATAATCGCTTACCATCAGGCAATATGTCTTCCACGATAAAATTCGTAACTAGTTACGTAGGTATGGATAGGTATTGGTCTTCTTTTTGTCTGTTCTTATATCCATACTAGTATCATTAGTTTGAAAATAATTCTGTCTATCTGTCATGATTTTACGGCTAAAGTGGTGCGCTGATTTCAATGAAATTTAGTAAAGAAATACTTTGACTGTTGAGGAAGGACATAGATTACTATTTATTGTGATTACCGACTTACAGCAGCCGGAGTCACGGACAAAATCTGGTCTAGTTATCAATTGCTAGCGCTGTGTTTCACGGAGTGAGTGAGGATACCGGAGGCCCATACCCCAATCCTCTACCTCCCCCCATCCCCAAAAGGCCGGCAACGCACTTGTGACGCTTCTGGTGTTGCAGGTGTCCATGGGCGGCGATAATCGCTTACCATCAGGCGAGTCTGCTCGTTTGCCCGCATACTGCATAAAAAAATACTGTTAAATATTGTAGGAATTTAGTAGTAGGTATCTTGTTCATTTCCTATAATAATTATAATTTGATAGACTACAAATGTATTCGAAATTAGGTCGTTCAAACATTAACTAGTTAATAAGATATCAAAAGGGCAAAGGTTTCAGAGGCATTAGTCAATATTTAGGTTAACTTGTCTTTGAGGATTAAGTGTTGATTTTCATTTTGAGGGTCGCTTCTTGAAGGATAACGTTATAAGTAAACGAGAGCTTCACATTAAAGGTAAAAGGTACGGGATAGTTTATAAATTTGTTCAAGAATTAAAAGTATGATCAAAATTTATGTATAAGCAAGTGATAGATTCGGTTTTAAACTGTTAAGAGCGCGGCGACTGACGCTCGCAACTGCAAGTTGAAAATTGTTCGGAATATTGCTGTATCTAATATATAATAAAATAAAATATATATTTAATATCTCGTCACTGTAGAGATACAGTGACGAGATATTAAATATATATTTTATGCATATATATATTTTTACGCCAGGTATGGCTTACCGAGAGGTAAGCCATACCTGGCGTAGTATATTGACATCTGTTTGCTGCGATAGCACTACTGACTATTTGGTTTTTATAATAAATATGGATGTGTTGTAGACTACCAAAAATCATCAATGAAAACTCAATGTTTTTTCATTTTCTTTTCGATAATTAGTAATTTGATAATACACTATGCTTTTTTATAATAAATATTACACGTATTGCTGTTTATAATATAGAAAAAACAAACTTAAAACATGCCATTTACACTGTAAAAATGTGCAAAATTAAATTCAACTTTTTCGTTACTTTAAGTAAGTTTTTTTAAATAAAAAGGGAAAAGGAGCCTGGATAAAAACTGTTTAAATCTGGATATCAACATAATATGGTGGAAATATTATGTTCAAACTACAAAATATTTTGGTATTCAATTTGTATGGAGAACTCAGTGACCCTTGAGTAGTTTTAAAACACAATTTTGTTGTTTTCTAAATCACCAACTTGAATGTTTTGTTAGGGCTAGTTTACGAATTTGTGACTACATGATAACATAAGAAATACATAAACATAAAATCCTTAATTTTTTTAGATTTGTATTTTTTTTAATGAAAAAAAAATTATTTTATGGTATGTATGATAATCGATTGCGATATACTTTCTTAAGATATTATAAACATCCTATTAACATAAAAAATCTTTGAAAAAATCTAAATCCAATACGTCTTGAATAATAGAAAAATCTAGAAATGAAACAATAACCGTACATATGTACAAAGTCAAGAAATTAGAATTTTCATTGCTAGACATTTAATCTGAAAAATATATGCTGATTATGCATGCACGTCTTTAAAATTCAACTTTTATAATAGGAGTATAAAAGTTTCGACAACCTACAAAACTTATAAATAATATTAATATTCGAGCATATTTAGTAAGAAAATCATAAGAATTTCGGACATAAAAAGGTGCTTTTGACCGTAAAAAGTTTTAATTTTATCCATAAAATTGCAAAAGATAAAACAGCAAACGTTACCATACGATAAAAGAAAACTATGTGATGAATATCAAATAACGGTAGTCTCGGTGACGCCGCGGAAAGCAGACATACGTTTTATTGAAGAGGTAAGTCGCGTTTAACCGTGTCAACTGAATGTGTGTGTACCAGCCCTTATATTTAGGGTTGGCAATACTAGTTTTCGGTCCCCTGAGACCGTCACTTGTCACATCACGATAAGGTTGTGTAACAAATTGCGTCAGGTTGTCACTTGCACTTATATTACATACTTTTTATTTACATGTTGAGAAGATTATTGCGTTTTTCTTATTACCTTTTGTATACTTTACGGGGAAAATAAATTACTGCTTTTGTTATTTTATTTTATAGGTGAATATTGTAAATACATATATATTGTAAATATGCTCACTCAACAGCCAGTATGACTTGACTGATGATTAGTGCTCATCGTACGGACTACAAGGATTGTTGGACTTAAGACATAGACAACCAGAAGAGATTTACATAATAATCTATATATATAAAAGAGTAAGGTGACTGACTGACTGACAGACTGACTGACTGACTGACAAACCCAGAGATCAATGCACAGCCCGAACCCCTGAAGCTAGAATCCTGAAATTTTGCATGTAGGTTCTTTATATAACGTAAGTGAGCACTAAGAAAGGATTTTTGAAATTCCGCCTCTAAGGGGGTAAATCAGGGGATGAAAGTCTGCGTGAGCGAAGCTGCGTGTAAAAGCTAGTATGAAATATAATTGAAAAAGTATAAAAAAATCAAAATAATATGTCTTTTATGTTATATTCATGCCCTAACAACACTTTATATTCGATTTACTGCAACTAAAGCTTTCAGCAAATATACTTAGACGGCTCTGTGTTCAGATATACATAAGCATTGTTAGCAACTGTCACGAAGTATTTGGTTAGTGAATGTGATTATTCGACAATCAATTTATGTATTGACATTTTTATAATATTATTCTTGCTTCTTACTTTTTATTAAAGAACAATCGCACAACGCGTAGCCGTAGCCCGCGGGAATCCTACATTTTCAGGATAAAATATATATTGTTAATGTCGGTATGTAGCCAGGGTAGCCTATGTGTTATTCCAGACTTAAATCTATATCTGTGCTGAATTTCGTCTAGATCCCTTCAGCCGTTTTTGCTTGAAAGAGTAAGAAACACACCCATCCTTAACGCATTTACATGTAATATTTGAAGAATAAATAGATTCAAATAAACTTGATACATTTGTTTACATATCTACCTAATTACAGGTGAACTTTATAAACCTGTCATAAATGCAAACGGTATGATGTGGATGAAAACATCTGTAGTAGGTACATCCGGATAATACCTACCTATAATATTTTCTTAGCCCTTCATTTCACTTCTGAAAC
Source organism: Diaphora mendica (assembly GCA_949125395.1). Taxonomy (NCBI): domain Eukaryota; kingdom Metazoa; phylum Arthropoda; class Insecta; order Lepidoptera; family Erebidae; genus Diaphora; species Diaphora mendica. Next base: position 25,435,186 of record OX421316.1, read on the forward strand.
ACAATCGTTGTTTTTGCTGATTGAGTTGGGGTGCGCATATATCAACTTGTACGAGTAATGTCTAAACTCCGAGGGAGAAATTCATTAAAATGGTTGTATATAAGAGAGATCCATTAAAATTAAAAATGTCTTTATATCAAGCAAGGAATTTATTTGCCTCCAGGCAGATGCCAAGAAAAAAGATTTTTTTGTTACAAAATTTGCGCCTCGGTGGCGCAGTGGTATCATATGCGACTTCTGTGCTTGAGTTCTCGATTCCCGGGTCGGACCAAATGTTTGTATGATCTGTAAATATTTGTGTCGGAGTCTGGGTGTTTTCTATAATATGGATGTATTTACAAAAAAATGTATTAAAGTATTCTATCAGTCAGTCTAGCTATCATAATACAAGCCCTACTTAGTTTTAAGCTAGATGGCGTTTATGTGTGAAATTTTCGAAACATATAAAATGCTTCCAGTTTCTTCTAACGTGAGTCGACTGCAAGTATTTAAAGTATGAGATACCTCGTCATGGACATTGATTCCCAATAATAATTCCTTTATAAGCTAGATTACTTCTGTTAGCTTTAGCGCTTCAATATCAAAATAATAAAATCCTTTGAGTGTATAGAAAAATAAAGAAAAATAGGGACAATTTTTGTATTAATCGCGGTATGAGCTGTAATTCTAAAATTGGAAATTTGTTTCAAGGATAAGATTATTTTTTAAGAAAGCGGATATCCAGTGTTTGTTTCACGAGAAGGGAGCCAGTTGCCATGTCATGCAATTACCAACGTGTTCACGAAGCGCCAGTCATGCTCAGTTCCCTTCGTGTTCTTCTGAGGTCGCCCGGGAATATGTTAAAGTTAGGAGGATTTTAATATTCTAAAAGACTTAGATTTTGTCTTGCAGTGGTGTATTTACGAGTACAAGCTGTTACTTTACTTGCGATGTCTGAAGTATGTATTTACTATTTTTGTTCGGTACGAATCTTGAAAGCTAAATTAGAACTTTCTGGTGTCAGATCAAAATTTAGTGTACATACGTAATTGTATGTTTATTTAGTGAAAATATATTAACTTACTATGACAGAGTTGTTCTAATTGTACAACTGGAAAATAATGGTAGAAACTTTTTAACTGAAAACGGACAAACCCAATGACAATAGGCTCATTTGGTATGTCTTTGTAAGTGAGTACTTAATGAAGGCTTGTTTAATGATTATTTTATGACTTTTTTAAGCCTCAATATATATTTTTACTCTCAAATGTACTGATAAGAAATAGTCGTTACGTAAACTTTATTTAAGGGCCTCCCACACATAACTGCGATGCGATGCGGCTGCGATGCATTCGTGAGAGCTCGCAGATATTTGCGATGCGATGCAAAGTCGCAGTTATGTGTGGGAGCCCTTACACAGGTTTTGATTGATTCAACTTTAAATCAATCTTTTGAAATACCATTGTAAATATAATTATAAATCTCGTAGTGCTTGTTTTTATTATTTACATAAAAAATTCTTTCAATTCTGTTGTGTATAAAAGGAATTGTTTTTTTAGAATTCACAAAAGCAACACATTTAAAACACCCGCAGTGCTCTAATTATAAGCTTTAAAAAAAAAACTCACCTTCCAATTTTGATAACACAGATTAATATAAAAATCTGCATAACTTAACTATTGAACATCCATCGGGTGATTGTGACGTTATAGGTAAATATTTCACAATACATTTTACATCAAAGAGAACGTAATATCTGGCTGCCGCGGGTATTACAAGAAAAAAAATAATGCAGTGCGAATTGTTCTTTTCATATTTGCTTTTATTAAACGAACAATTTTAAATGGATGTTTATTACATAATAAATTAGTAAAATAATACATATTGTCTGTTTCGTGATCTAGCGGTTAGCGTAAACGACTGTCAATCAAGGGGTCTCGGCTTCGATTCCCGGGTCGGACTGCTGTTGGGTATTTCTTATATAAAATTCTTAATAGCAGCCCGGAGTGTGGAAATAGCGGTGTTTTCCGCCAGTGCCTCGGAAAGCATGTTATGTTGTCGGTTCCGGTTGTCATGAATACCTATGACAATCGTTATTGCGAAGTCAGTGCCCTCAAAAATACTGAAAACTAGTTCAACCTTCGAATTCAGTTCGCCCTCAGGGTTGCGGAGGTCTGATGTCAGTCGCTCCGTGGTAAAAGTGATATTCAGGTAAAACCGGTTGAATTAGTAGTCACTCCCAATTAATTTTGTGAATAATACAGGCTAAGAAGATGGAAGTTGGTATACAACTATACATTGTATAGTTTTGTGCAGTAAATAAATTTGTACCTAATACTATATAAGTTAGACCATATAGTTTTACCGAATACCGATATTTGTAACCGAATAGAATATGATATAAATAGACCGATTTTTTCCGATAATGTCTTATTCTTATTTCACGTATTATATGCTCATTTGCTTCTTCTGATGGAAAGTGCCTATTGCCAACAATGTACAGCTCCAAATAAAAGTCACAAGTACTATGTAAGTGTTTGTGGTTAAAGTACTTTCTTCTTTTTACAGTTACAGTAAGAACTTAACTCTCTGTTAAAATACATCATCATCTCTATCACTGTAAATATTAAGATAACTTCAAACACTCAGGACAGGATAGTAAAGAAATTCTATGTTGTTCATTTGGGGATAAAAATCTTATTTTAATACGATCCCTGCTGTAACCAGGTTCATTTTTAGGGTTCCGTACCCAAAGGGTAAAACGGTACTCTATTACTAAGACTCCGCTATCCGTCATTCTGCCACCAGGCTGTATTTCATGAACCGTGATAGTTAGACAGTGGAAATTTTCACAGCTGATGTATTTATATTGCCACTATAACAACAAATACTAAAAAATAGAATAAAATAAATATTTAAGGGGGCTCCCATACAACAAACGCCATTTTTGCCATCTTTATAAATAATGGTACGGAACCATTCGTGCGTGAGTCCGACTCGCACTTAACTGGTTTTTCTTACATCTGCTTTTCATGAGATTTTTCGATAACTGGGATACTTAAAACTGAAAGGTTTTTTCGAAGTAGTTCCTGAGAGTAGCTCGTTCAACCACAGAAACAAACAAACTCTTGAGCTTTGTAATATCAGTATAGATTTTAAGCACTCATTTAATACGGTAGGTAAATATTTATAAGCACAGTATTGTCAAGTGTAGCAAAGAGAAAAAACTGCGTAAAGAAAAATAGTATCAATTGTCGAGGTTAGTTCACACAAGTTTTGTGGGTTTATTTGGCTTTTGCAATGGCGTTTATTGCAACAAACGACACCAGTATATCGATGCAAATGGTCCGAACGGTGAGTTCATTAGCATCAACATTGGAAATTAATTCTCCATGGATTTGTCGATTGTTAGTTAAACTGTTTTACATTCGACTGGTTGATTGCTTATAGTATGCGGTAATTGACAGTGGAAAATGATGACGATTCGGAGTTTGAATTAGGATTACATTATAAATTCGTTTTAATTGTCAGTAAAGGTCGAGAAAGACATCATGCGGGGCAGGGGCAAAAGTGTAGAGGTAAAAACACTCTAGAGCAAGAAAAACTTCATCGCAGTGCTTATTGAATCATTTCATGTAAGTATAACGACTAAACCATAAGTAAAACCTTTTAGAAACATCTATACTACATACTGTTCTTCTTCTTGTTAGCCTTTATTATTCCGCAGATTTGGGGTCGGCTACTAGTTCAACCGGTTTTACCTGAATATCACTTTTTACACGGAGCGACTGGCATCGGACCTCCGCAACCCTGAGGGCGAACTGAATTCAATGATTGAACTAGTTGTAAGTATATGTGAGGGCACTGACTTCCCAATAACGATTGCCATAGATGTTCATGACAACCGGGACCGGCGGCTTAACGTGCTCTCCGATGCACGGGCGGGAAATACCGCCATCTTCCATACTCCGGGCTGCTATTAAGAAAAACCCAACAGCAGTCTGACCCGGGAATCGAACCCGAGACCTTTTGATCTGCAGTCGCTTACGCTAACCACTTAATCAACGAGGCAGTTCTATATATCTATACTACATACTATAAATAAATAAAATTGAAATATCTGTTTGTAATTTCAAAATAACAGTATTTTCACTAAATACATCTGAAAGTATATACGACACTTACCAAAAAAAACAATTTTTTAAATTTTGGCTTGGAATAATCTCTGAAACAGCTGAATCGATTTTGACGGTACTTTTACTGGCAGATAGTTGATGTAATAAGGAGTAACTTAGGCTACCAGCTTTTCCCCGTAGTGTTATCCGTGGTACAACAATAACTGTGGGAAACACAATGGGATTCAGCTTGTTATCTAATATATTAAGATGGTTGCTTCTGATTACCCTGAACGGGAAAACAATAAAACGTGGTTTTCGAAATATGATGAGCTTTTACACCTCTTCTTCAATGGAACTTTGACTCTTTTTACAAAGTGTGGTATGCATGTAAACTACTTTCATGATTCCATCATCATCTGAGCCAAAGAACGTCAACTGTTGGACTTAGATCACCTCGAATGCTGTCCACAATAAAACAGTAGTGTTGCACGCATCTAATGCTTTCTTTCACCAGGTAGTCAGGCCACCTTGTAAGGGAAGCGTACACTCCGGCTTTCTGTTGGTGATCGCAACTATAAAACTTTTTCATAATTGTATACTTAATTCTTAAAAATAAAAATAATTTATGGGTAAATATAATATCTGAGTGCGGCTTACGTACATTACGCACAATAATTCGAATACGAAAACTTCATGTTATCTGTTGTCGATTTCGTTGTTTTCATTGAATATTTCACGTAATCAGAATACTATTGTTACGCGTGAATGGGTCGTAATTTCCATAAATGTATTATCGAAATTAACGAACTTCTGTATGTTATTATAAAAACTTGTTACGAAAACATGATGAGACTACATGATGAACATACATAATTTAGTGACTTTGTTACATTTACTGGACGATAAAATGTACATAATTATATTGTTTTTAAAATAAAGTTCCAACGCGATTCATCAAAATATTTGATGATGATGATGATTTTCATTTTACGTTCTGAACTAATCCTGACGTAATTTCATTTCGTCTTATTTAGATCAAAATTCCTTTTTTTTCCTTTTGTGATTATCATCGGTGAAGATCGACTTACGACCGTTTCCGATAACATACACATTTCTTTAGTTAAAGTTAGTTAGTCAGTTAAAACTTTCATTGATATGCAGGCTTAATTTAACCGACTTCCAAAAAGGAGGAGGTTCTATGTTCCACTGTATGTATTTTTTTTTAATGTATGTTCACCGATTACTCCGTCAACAGTGGAGCGATTTTGAATTTTGTTTTTTGTATTCGAAAGGGTATGCTCCCGAGGTGGTCCCATTGCCACCATATCAGGATTTGATGATGGGATCCCAGGGTAATCGAGGGAAACCCTCATTTTTTAGGCACATACTATGTTTTTCGTATATTCTCTGAAGTTACACCGGTATTTGCGTCTGGTAGTCATCATTTTATGATGATGAGCTGATGATGTAAGGTGCAACTCCTTAACGGTTAGGAGTTGGAGGATAATTCTTTTAATTTCATACGTATCTAAAGACCGTCAGTCGTATACTTTCAAGTTATTTAGGTGAAATGATGATAGAAGGTTAAACTCTTCAAGAGTTACGGATTAGAGGATGATTTTAATATTAAACGTACGTATAGAACTTTATTTGTATTCTTGATGATGAAATTTGATGAAATAGTTCAACTTACTACTTACCTACGATTGTTTGCACTAAAAACTGAAAAATAAAAACTTTTTATAAAAAAATAAACAACTGACTTCTTAAAAAACATCCAACGAAAACTCTCTGCCAAAAAAACACCTAAAAGCGTAAAAGTAACTGGTTTTTCATAAATTGCGTATACCTAATTCTTTATTCATTTAAATAGTAGTATTATAATGTGTGCTAGGTACCTAAAATCTGTTTGAAGTCGGTGCTAAGCCAAAAGGAATACAAACGAACAATTACAAAAGTCTAAGCGATAGTCACTTGGCACCGACTTCAAACAGATTCTAGGTACCTAGCACACATTATAATACTACTATTATAATTGAAATGAATAAAGAATTAGGTATAGGCAATTTATGAAAAACCAGTTTATTTTACGCTTTTAAGTGTTTTTTTGGCTGAGAGTTTTCGTTGGATGTTTTTTTGGAAGTCGGTTGTTTTTTTTTATAATTTATTTCTTTTTTTTACATAATTAACATAATTACAAATTTTACTAATAAAAAAATCGACTTCAATCTAGACCAAATTTTAATGGTACCATTCGGGAAGCACCAGATTTCAAATAAAATAATCATTAAAATCGGTTCACCCAGTCGAAAGTTATGAGGTAACAAACATTAAAAAAAACATTCGAATTGAGAACCTCCTCCTTTTTTTGAAGTCGGTTAAAAAAAAGGATTAATACTCTTTTTTATGTAAATTCAGTCCGTTTTTAATAACTTGTGTCTAGTTACAACTGGAGATATGTTATTGAAAACGTAAAACAGGTAAATTTGAAGTCAATATTATCATTAACCTACTGACGTTAGAAGAGATCAATCTAAAGAATCTTCTGAAGCCTTATTATAATCTGAAAACATACTATTCACTTAAAATTATTAGTGTAACCGATCAGCTATCTAATTTTAATATGTTTCAAGTATAAGTAGTAGTAGTAGTATAAGTAAAAGTGGCATTATAATTCATCTTCATTTCTAGCACACTCGAACTACATACTACATCAGAAACTTACTCATCGAGAATTGCCGTTTCAGTTTCACAAATCCCATTAAATTCCAATATGATATTAGTCGAATTTCAAAGACAAACATTGGCATTCGCACAATGGAAATTAGACCTGTTATGTAACTTGATCCCACAACAGTTTGAAATATGGTAATGTTAGCACTCACATTATGTGTTTGTCTGTAGGTGGATTTGTATTAGTTGGTAGTAACATCAGCAGTAAATTTTAGTTCTTGACGTTGTAAAATGTTAGTTATTATTACAATCATAATGTTTTCTTTTAATTTCATAACATATATTTTACAAGAACATGTATTTGTTACAATTAATAGGTACTGGGGATAATGAGTTTTAATCCAAATTATTTAAATCATTAGATTATTAGTTCCTTATACCATTTTCATATTTTCTTTGAAATGCTGTACTCTACATAATAAAAATATAATTAATATACATATTTTACCCTTTACAAGAATTTCCTAACTTTTCCTAACTTGATGGGGTTTGTCTCAATTTTTGTAGTGTATGACAATGTGTAAGAAGTTATAAAAATATTTTTTCAGGTTTGAATCTATTTTAAACCTTACACCTATTCTTTTTTAAATTTATCGAAGTAAAAGTGGTTATTTTTAACCGACTTCAAAAAAGGAGGAGGTTCTCAATTCAACCGCATAAAAGTTATTTTTTTGTGTGTGTTCGCGGATAACTTCGTAGTTTATGAACAGATTGTGATGATTCTTTTTTTAATGGAAAGGAGATATCCCAACTGTGGTACCATGATAAGGAAACTAAGATCTGATGATGGCATCCAAGAGAATCTTGAAGTCGAAATCGAGTCGAATCGGTTTTTGTATTTGTTAACATTTTTTTTTCAATATTAGCTGGTACGTTATCGACGCTGATTCTTTCCCTATTGATAAAACTTTGAAAAATAAATATTTTCTACATTGAGGGCTCTAAAATAGTAATAACTAGTATTATGTTACAAACATTACTTGTCACGTATCATTTATATTGTATTGTGGCGACCTCCACATACAGCGCAACAACATAACATATTACAGCGCCATCTACCAAAGTTACACTGAACTACGGAGTAACCTACAATACGAAGAAACTACAAATCCTGAATCGCGCAATAGAAGTTCTCGCGCTAATCAACATATACACATAACATAACTACATCATCCCAACATCAACCGTTGGGCAGTAGCCCGCCAAGCATGATCACCTCGCCTGGACGGAGGATCCTCCTTTTGTGTTGGAGGGACATGACACCCGTTCCTCCACAATATTAATTAGTTTAATATAAATGACTCCTACCAATATTTTTTGGCTTATAGTTAATCTGATAAAATTGAACCCGCAGCGTACAATAATAATAATAAACAAACAAGTTTAGGTTGAAACGTAGAAAAGAATACTATATGCAATAATTTGTTTACTAAATTTCGACTCATGAAAAATGGCTATAAATCGCTCAAAAGTATTGAACATTGATTTAAATAAATTATAAAGATTTTGATAACGATTGCAAAATTATCAAAAATGCAGCAACATCTCTGGAGGGACTATGTGAAGGACGATAGTAAACGATATATGTATACATAGATATTTACACCGTGGGAGAGCCACGCTTAGGCATGAATGGGCCGGCTTGACCGGAGTGATACTACGGCCTCACAGAAAACCGGTGAGAAATAGTGCTTGCGCTGTGTTTCACCGAGTGAGTGAGTATACAGGAGGCCCATACCCCAATCCCCTACCCCTACCTCCCCCCCCATCCCCAAAAGGCCTGCAACGCACTTGTGACGCTTCTGGTGTTGCAGGTGTCCATGGGCGGCGGTAATCGCTTACCATCAGGCGATACGTCTGCTCGTTTGTCCGTCTACTCCATAAAAAAAAGAAGATATTTCAGATACAACAATTCAAGTATAGTATTGTTCGATTTTATTCTTGTTTATGCTATGCTTAGTTTCATAATTTGTCAAACGTTAATAAAGCAATGAATAGTAAATTGATATTGTCTAAAGTATCAGTGAGCGAAATGTTTACGTATAAAAGAGTGTCCATGAATTGAATATGGCTACTTTCACAAAGTTTTTGCCGGATTCTCTTTAAACATTTTATAAAACTATTAGCAAAGCAAAAGATAAAGAATACAAACTGACAACCGAGTTTATAAGCTTCAAAGTTGCTTTGATGTTTCTGAAATATGCAAAACAGTTCCTATAGACATTATCTTTGAACATATTATGCAAGCATTAAGCTTAGGATGCACTGATATAGCAGAGTTGAGTTAAAAGACCGTGTCTAGTCCACAGAATAGCATATTAAAAATTTTATGCGAGTATTTATGACAATCCATGTGAAGAATGATAAACTTTCATAAAACTGCAGTAGGTATTCAATATTCATAGAAGTGTGAAAGTATGAATTAGTCTTCTTTCTACAATAGAATCTGAAATAAAGCAGCAAATACAAAATGTATTTTAATATTTATGGTAGGTTTTCATTACTTTTTAACCGACTTCGAAAAAAAGAGGAGGTTCTCAATTCGACTGTTTTTTTTAATATTTGTTACCTCATAACTTTCGACTGGGTGAACCGATTTTGATGATTATTTTTTTCTTTGAAAGCTGGTGCTTCTCGTGTAGCCCCATTTCAATGTAGTCCAGTTCTTGAAGTCGGTTATATTATTGTTAAAATTTGTGATTATGTCTATAATGATTCAGTAGTAATATCAATAGGCAATATAGGTAGGCTTTTCCTAAGAAGATTTTAAGCTTTCAGTATTTGATTAATTAACCAAATATTAGAAGCGAAGGAATATTTACCTGCTGAAAGAGTAAAGTAGGGTAGTCTCTACTCTGTTCAAAATCTGTTATTAGCTCTTATTTATGCATGTAACCACTTTAGTGAAAATCTAAACAAGGTTTCAATGGTACAATATGGAGCTTCTCAAGAACTTTTTAGTTGAGGACACACCCATCCTATAAAAATACTAAAAACAAACAATTTGAAATGTTCCAGAAATCATTTTTTTTATGTATACTAGGCGTGCAAAAGAGCAGACGTATCGCCTGATGGTAAGCGATTACCGCCGCCTATGGACACTTGCAACACCAGAGGCGTCACAAGTACGTTGCCAGCCTTTCGGGGATGGCGGAATGGATGTGTATGATGGCGGGTATGGGGAGTGGTTGGGGTATGGGCCTCCGGTATCCTCACTCACTCGGTGAAACACAGCGCGAGCGCTATTTCACACCGGTTTTCTGTGAGGCCGTGGTATCACTCCGGCCGAGCCAGCTCATACATGCCGAAGCGTGAATCTCCTACGGTGAGAAAATTTTATAAAGTTACATACAGTAAATGTTTTTTTAACAATAATATCACCAACCACTACTCTGATATACCAATTAGTTAATGTTACGAAGTCTCGTTTTAACTTATACTTATCAAGTGCTTTGTAGTCTGTTAAGACTGACTCCCTAAGTGTTTTCAGACTAATGACGGTACTAAAGACATAAAAATTAACTTTTAAACTGCGAGCTAAGTGCTTGCTTGATGCACTCTGAATAATTAAGTACACGTATTGTTCGTATTTAGTGACGAAAGGATTAAAAGTATTAATCAAATATCTAAGTACTAACAGTTCAGTTGAGGTCATGACAGTTCATCTTGACAGCCTTCAACTGCCCGCTGTTAGACACAAGTTTCTTCTAAGTTAGGAAGTTTTGGCGTGCTGTACCACCCTGCTCAGACACATTGCTTTTTAACCGCCTTAAAAAAAAGGAGGAGGTTCTCAATTCGATAGTTTTTTTTAAAATGTTTGTTACCTCATAACTTTCGACTGGGTAAACCGATTTTGATGATTCTTTTTTTATTTGAAAGCTGGTGCTTCCCATGTGGTCCCATTTCAGTTTTCAATTGGTCCAGTTCTGACATGTCACCCATGAGAAAACCCTATAAGTCTTCAATTTACATTAAGTATGTGCGGTACAAATTAACGAATAACTCAGTATTCCCGTATGGTCCCATTTAAATTTGGTCCAGATTGAAGTCGGTTTTTTTTTTGTTAAAATTTAATTTAAAATAATATATAATTTAAAAAATAATTTAAATCACACAAAGTGTTGTTCCGCGCATTAGGAAGAAGCGAGTTGACAGTCTATAGGGTCACAGTTATAGGTTTTGTGTCAAGTTTTCCTTCTCTTTGCTGTGATGTTTTCCTGACTTATTTGCTTCCTTAGTCAGCTCTTTCAACAAAAGTACAGTCCATTCGTTTAGATAGTGTAGCTGCACCCGCACGCAATTATTGTAGTTATTCTTGTGAAATACGAATTTATTCATTCATACAACGTCGTAAACTGACAAATCATATTTGCTTCTGGGTGTACGCCGCAGGCGGGCCCTTTGATTTTGTGGCGGCTTTTCGCACATGCAACGGCGGCGCGTACAATTTGACCGCATCTAAGCGAATGGACTGTAACTGGATGTGGTGACACTCCGTTTTTTTTTCATTCATTATCATAAAACGAATAAGTCGAATAGTGACGATAACTAACAATTTTACTGTTACTTTAAAACGTCATAATTTAGGAGCTAAACAGAGTTACACATATAAACAACAAATTGAATCGACATAAATGAGACTAATTAGTAGTCTAGTTTTATTTAATACGTATTAATGAAAATGGCAATCTAGAACGTTCTAAGTAGTCACGACACTGTGATTAAATACCTGTGCTAATGAATACCGTTCCCAAATTAGCAAACATTTACTGATGTATAATCACAAAGTCTTTACACGTTTCAATGGCTTTAATTAAATATTTTAGTGAGTAATACATACGTTATTAAAATACGACTGTGTACTGACTTTAAATTTTATATGGTTTATTAAGGTTTTAGCTTCACAATACTGTATTTTGTTATTTGCATATCTTTTTTCATGTGTGGGCCTGCCAAAGTGACTCTACTCTGCCTGATGGAAAGTATAAGCAGTATCTAAAAGTGGTGGTCACACTGGTCACCATACTCATTGCGAATGCAGATAATGCAACAATGCAGCATGATGACCCACACTATGACGGCCTAGTGAGATGCTTCTGCATCATTGGGCCTCCAGTCTCGCACTCACCAACGAAACACGACAGCACGCATGCTGACATTTTTAACCCCCGACCAAAAAGAGGGGTGTTATAAGTTTCATGTGTCTGTCTGTCAGTGGCACCGTAGCTCCCGAACGGATGAAGCGATTTCAATTTCGTTTTTTTTTTGTATGAAAGGTGAGTTACGTGCAAGTGTTCTTAGACATGTTACATGAAAATCGGTTGAGCCGTTTAAAAGTTATGGGGGTGAAAGTGGGGAAGAGTAACCGAATGTCTGCAAAAATATCATCGAGTAGGGTCTCAAATGAAAGCGCATAACATGTTTTTTACTTTTTAAAGGGAACTCAGGTTATTATGTCGGGGTTTTTTTTTAATTTTGAGAATACCACTACCTTTTGTCCGCATGTATGTACCGTGTATGTCGGTTAATCTAATGTCCTTTTAAAAGAATCGAAGTACTTCCATGCGAAATTTTATTGAAATAGGTGAAGCGGTTTAGCGGTGACAGCGTAACACATAAACAGAGTTACAAATATAATATGGTTTATGATTGACAATAAAGGTGAAGCGCCCTAGTGGACATCTGTTCAGCAGTGAACGGCCTGCGAGGTGCATTTAGCTTTACTTATGGGCCCTAAGGCGATTCATAAGGTTCTTGACCCTCGAGAAGGAAGCAGCACTGCTGGACGGATTAAACAATTTGGCCATACATTTTTACTGAGATGTAGAGTTTGTGAAGTTAGGGTTGGTAGAGTTAAGGCATCTAGATTCAGAAGCTTAGCTCTACATGAGATCTGATATCTTTTTCACAGGGTACGCCATAATCAATCGTCTTGGCAACATTTTATATGAGAATGTTTTTGGTGGGATAGGTATTTTATTTTACTCACTCGGATTTTTATAAATATTTTTAATAGAGAACACTCGGCACAAAATTTCACGTTCAACAGTTATTGTGATAGTCGCTCAAATTGACCCCTAATGGAATGTTGTCAATTTAAATCACGAACTAAAATTTAATAATTTTTATACTCCGTTATGCAAACACGAGCATTATTGCCGTTTTTTAAGAGTAAAATGGCTTAAACGTCCGGGCTGTTAGGTTATTGCTTCCGTTTAAGCGCGTCGGTACTGTAAAACAAAAATATATAAAAATATCTGCGTGTATTGTTAATATGGCTCATATATTCCTTGTAACTATTGTCTGGGATATATATGAGCCGCGCGGGCAATTGTTTTTTTTAATTTCAGTAGAACGCTTTTGGAGGGTTAAGTTACTATTTTTTTTTCAAGTGTTAATGGCTACGCGGAATGTTCGTTTGACTTTAGAACGGTTCAATTTTCGGAACGAGTTTCTGTTAAATATGTATGGGAGTTTTAATCGTTTTTTTTTGCTGCGGGCTGTTTTTCATGGCTGCCGTTTGCATTTTCTTTGACCAGTAATATAGAATGGTGGTTGATTTATTTGTTGTCAAGCGGGTTATGAAAGTAAATAAACAGTGTTTGGGTTAAAAGAGTTATAGTACAAAATTATATTTTCTGTTGTCGATAATTTATTTTGCCATTTTGTATACTAGAATTCTATATTTATGAATGTATATAAATACGTATTTATTATGTGTATGAATATCGTTATTATACTTGTGGTTAAAGTATTTCTTATTGAGAAATAAAATTATATTTTTAGTTTTGTGCATCTACTTTGTTTTGTTATGCATCGCCTAAGGTCGACTGGTAGAAAATGCGTAAGCATGCGTAAGCGAAAAGATGAACTTAATACCGTAAGGCATTAAGTTCATCTTTGTCACTGGCAATATACATAAAGTATAAATAAAAAATAAAAAAACTAGAAACATTTGACATTAGCAAATGCATAAGGCTTTACCCGCGTGATAATTTGTTATTACGAGTTTTTAACTTTTGAAACTCCATCATCATTTCCAAAAATAGTTTTATTCAAGAATGCAGCGGACCATAAAAGAAATCAGCTAAAATGTTTCGCAATGCCAACATAAAATGAGAGCTACATAATGTTCATAAATTCAGTAAGTAATAGTAGCATCTCACTAGGCTGCCATAGTGCGGGTCACTATGCTACATTGTCTACATTCACAATGAATATGGTGACATTGTTGGATTCTACTTGCCTACTTCTTTACTTTTCTCTCAGGCAGAGAAGAGTTACTTTGGCAGGCTCATAAATAATATAAAAAAGTACTTTTATTAACTTTGTTTGATCAACCACGAGGAAAATAAAGTCATTTCTACAAAAATAAAATTATTCAATCGTTTGATAAAAAAACCAAATCACAAATCATGGCCACTATGCGCAATGGACACGGGACAGTAAAAAGAAATATCTTTAAAAACCTTTGTTTCGTAATTAGGGCAGCATCCTGATCTGGCGAATAATTAGAGTAATGGCGTTAATGGGCAGAATGGAAGAGAGATGGGCCAGTCACAATAAAAAGTTATCGATATCTAGAAATTATAGTTTTCCGTATTCTAATAACTATTTAGTTTTTTTAGTCATAATAAATATTACATTATAATGCAATTAACTTTTTGAGATTGACAAATAATAACAGTAATAAAACAAGCTCTTAATTGTAATATTCTTAGTCTAGGCAACGTGGTATACATATAACAGTTATCTAAATTTTTCCCGTTAATTCATCGATTTAGTGAGATCGTTTCAATTAGATGATAATAAACATTCAGGTTCTTTAGTGGATCTGGTGTTAAACGAATAAAATATTTTTTTTCACAACAATGACTATTGTGGCTGTCACTGTGACTAGATGTTGTCTTCTTTGCATAAAATGATGACATGTGGACGAAATTTCAAGAAGATTAGTTCAGTAATTAAAGTTTAATAGCACGAAAGATATATACCTCTATTCACACTTAATATTAATTAAGATCATAGAATTTATAACATGAAACCTATTAGTCACCAGTATAATCATAACATTGAACCCAATTATAAAACGTAGCTTAACCAAAGACTTAGATTTAAAAGATCATTAATCTCTATGTTTAGTTGGTTTTAGGCTAGAACATGCTTAGTCATTGTTTTCTAATAAACCATATAGGCTGCTTCTTATAAAATTATTTATTAGGCCACCAGCAGTAAGTACCTACACTATTACCAACTTGCAGAAATAAGTATTCGTCACAGTCACACATCAGAGGTAAGCTCGATTACAGGTTACACCTACAAGTTGACACTTACAAATGTATATTATGTTTTTTATACCTATACGATTGTAAGTTTCCACGAAATTTACAATCGAAACGTAAAGTAAACTTGCGTTTCTACTCATATCAGTTCGAATTGTACTTAACTTAATAGTCTTTCCGATTGTAAATTTTAGCTAAAGTGATTTTAATATTAATTTTAAAATCTTATTATTATATATTGAATAAAAAATATACCTTTAATGTATAAGTTGTAACAACAAAATATGTAAATATAAACGGTATTTTTTCCCGTTATCAATTACGTATAGATTTTTTACACAATAACAAACTTTTAAAATATCGATATCGATAAACCTATCTGAGTTGCCATAATCCCGCGAATATTTTCGTAAAAAAGTGCGAAGGTCTTTCGTGAATTTTCTGTTGAAAAGAGAGCAAACGCGATAATTCCTCGTAATGAATATTTTATTATTGTTGTTTTTTGCAACTTTTTATCGTAAATTTTACTTAATTATTTCATTGCTTGACATGTTTTTCTACTTCGTTCGAGATTAGCATTACGTTGTTAGTATTTTTATTCTTTAACAAGAATTTAATGTTATGTTTTCCTTTAAGTTTATGTTGCCCTGGTATTAAATTACATTGTTTTCAGTTTTTCTTTTTTATTACTACCTTTTTAGTATCATTAGTTTTTAGGATCGATTCTTAAGATTAATTGATGTTGTAACTTACTATTTTTTTTTGGGACTAATCCCGCCCACCACTGTAACTCCTGTACACCAGGATCAACAGCAGTGACCCACGAACACACCGAGTTACGACACTGGGGAAGTCCTAGGAAAAATTAAACTGTCTTGGAACCCGCAACTTAATCAGAAGAAAAACTGGATGAGTTGGTTGGTTTTAACTTACTATTCCTAAAATATTAATTGCTGGGTTTACCACAGTTAAAATTCTGTTTCCTATCTGAGACTTGTAATATTCAATATGAATCTTAGCTCTCTAACTTTTACCATCATCTAGCTCTCATCAGAAAATGGTTCAAGAATAAAAGCATCAAGCAGCTAGTCATTAAAGAAATCACCTAAAATTCTTTGTTTTGTTTATATATTTATATTCGTACTACTTAGCTTTTGCTTAGGTAAATATCACTTAAAAACTTTCTTTCCATTTCAAAGAAATCGTAAAATTCAACACATTGTACACTTAAGTTAATAAAGCACTTTTTTCAAACTTAGCACTCAAATTAATTACAGAGTAAATTAGTAATCAAACCGTGCGTAAACAATGTTCGCAGTTTTTTAAACTATTGCTAACGGTTAAACAATTTAATTAGTCACGTACACTGCACCACTACTTGTAGCCGTCACGTAACAACTTTGTATTAACTATTGCTCACTGTGACCCGGAGATTTTGAAATAAAATAAATTTCTTTGAAAATTTTAGAGAAGCTAGCGTTCCGGAATTTTGATGACCGTATAACTAATTGACATAATTGCTAAGTCGTATTGCTACAGACTACATAGTAATTTGTGTATCAAACAAGTTGCATTGATTTTGAATAACTGTAACTATCTACGTCAACCAGTGGAAAAGAGGAAGTCTTTTCCACTGGTTGACGCAGATAGTTACAGCTAGTACTGTATAATCTTTCAAGTCAACTATCTATAATATAATTTAATAATTATATTATATCTGTCTGTGATAACAGATCGATCCCAATATTATAATGTAGCACGATCATTCTCAAAAAACTGAGTCGGATACATACCTGTAGTATGGCACCTCTTAGTTTACAAGATGGTATTTAAGGGCAAGTTGCTGAGGTACGACAATTTTTATGGAATAGGGGGCAAACGAGCAGACGTTTTGCCTGATGGTAAGCAATTACTGCCGCCTATGGACGCCCGCAACACCAGGGACATCACAAGTGCGTTGACGACCTTGGGGAATGAGGAGGGGGCTGGGGGCCTCCCCCCAGCCCCCTCCTCATTGGTGTATAGGCCTCCGGTATACTCTCTCACTCGGTGAAACACAGCGACAGCGCAAGTGCTATTTCACACCGGTTTTCCGTGAGGCCGTGGTATCACTCCGGTCGAGCCGGCCCATTCATGCCGAAGCGTGGCACTCCCAAGCAGAAAGATCCTGGCTACTTAGCTGTGCCTGTGCAAATACTCACAGTTAGCAAGACGAGAACAACCAGAAATAATATGCCTGATAGATTCTCCAGGACGGTGACATGTCCGACAGAAATTCTTCAGTCTCTGTTTGATGTTTGATATTTAGCTCTAAGGCAATTGTAAAAGGTTATTTATAACAATAAAGATTATTATTATATTATTATTATAACCGTGCCATCTTTCAGGATATATTTCAGATAGTTATTCGTCATGATAACTTCGTTCATAATAGCACAAACAAAACCTTCGGTTTCTCCGAAGAGATCACCATACCGTAGCCAAGACGTAGACGCTTTGACGTCTATCTTAGGCCCATTTAGGGCCCAATAAAACCGACCATGAAGTTCGTTGCCCTTCCATATATATTGTTAGTAGGCATATATTTCTAAAGACAGTGTGTTTATTTAAACGAAGCTTATAATAATAGCGTCGAGACGCAAGTATTATTCTTTTATAATCGAAATGTACGGAATCGGAGCATAATGGCGGATAATCGATGTACCGCATTTAATAGATCCTATGAAGGATTTCTTAATAACCGAGTAGATACTACCAGATTTGTGTTTACATGTGTTGATATACTTAATGTTTCGAAAAATGCTATGTTTTTATGCCTAACATAAAATAATATGATAAATATCTATAGTTAGAAGTCTTGTACGTTTTGTACTACAAGTCAGTTTTAGGCGTTGGTTAACATATTACTTATGTTCTCGTGAGATTTGCTTTTTTTAAAAAGCATTAGGAATAAACGTCCCTAAAAGGGATGCATAGAATACTCAGACTTAAAACAGCAATTTGTGGATCATACAAAGTGTTGTCCTATGTGGGCTTTGATATATCATATCACTATAACCTATAATCACTAGGCCAACCGTACTGTCAAATTGTCTTCTACGTTTATTTTCTTTTACTGCTCCGGTTCTCGAATATAAAATACATACAAATTCAATATTCTCACATCAGAAAGAATATTAGCCCGTTTCCAATTTTATATTTACGTCCATTGTCCAACTCTATATTCAAATGCTAATACGTAAGCAAAATGCCCATACATACAAATTCATTCCATTTATAAAAAAACACAACATAGATACACACATATGAAAATTATCTGTTAATTATCTCAGCTGTGTATAGAAACAGACTATAACGAAGGTAGTGAACACATAGCGATCTATTCAGAAGCTAGGTCGGGTAAATATTTGACTGGTTGCCTATATCATGTACAAGTTAATGCAGTTATTGATTCAGCCTTTCATGTACTGTCACTGTTTGATATAGCCGAACCTGGATATCTATATGTACCTACACACATACACATGAATTTCAAAGAGCTGAAATATATTTTTCGACTTTTATTGTATGTTTTTGTGATAGGTGAGACGTGAAATAGGAATAGATTGCTAGGAAACGATTGATAAGAAGTGATTGGATGGATTTAGGGGATTTGGAATGAAAGTAGTGGAGATATTTGAGGTTTACGGTGTGATTGGTTTGTTATTTGAGCATGAAATGTGTGATACAGTTTGATCTGAGAAGAAAACGTGGATTTTTGTTACTGAGCAGATTTATACTTGACAGGTAATACCTAAAATCTGTCATTATTCATAATATGCTTCTTGAACCCAGTTTCGTTTCCAGTATATAAAATACTGGATATTGCCCGCGGCTCCGTCCGCGTATATATCAGTTATAGCGGCAAATAGTAGCCTATGTATTATTCTAATGTATAAGCTGTATTACTGTAAAGTTTCATCCAAATCCGTTCAGTAGTTTTTGCGTGAAAGAGTAACAAACATCCATCCATCCATCCATACTTACAAACTTTCGCGTTTATAATATTAGTGTAGATAATAACGTAATTTAGTGCACTTATTTACTTACAGTTGGGTAAGTTATGTTGCGCTTTTTAGGGTCACAGTACGATGTATCACACCTATAACTTTCTTAAAAAAAATCTTAAGTAACTGTTTATTCTAGATTTAGAAAATTTAAACATATTTTTTTTGTGCAAATTAAATTACCTATAACCTTATAATGTTGTTCCAGATTACATATATCACTATATACCTAAGCAATCATAAAAACAAAGAATCGAGTCTTTAGCTTCTTAATGGTAGTACAGTTTTTTTATGTATGGCCCTGCATAAATGACTCTACTCTACCTGATGGAAAGCATAAGCATAATCCAAGAGTGGTGGTCACCATACTCATTGCGAATGCAGACAATGCAACAATGCAGCATGGTGACCCACACCAGGGCGTCCTAGTGATGCTTCTGCATCAATGGGCCTCCGGTCTCGCACTCACCAAGGAAACAAGACAGCACGAACGCTATCATTTTACGTTGATTTTCTGTGTGAGAGTATTACCACCCCGGTCGAGTCAGCCCGTTCATGCTGAAATTAGCATGGCTCTACTACCTTGTGGATGGTGGATGGCCTACAAGCCCACAAACGGGGCTACGGTATCTGACGTCATCGGTCTTACACTGTTACAAACACTGTTCGGCGTCTATAATCATGTGTGCAGTATTTTTTTTACATTTTTCATATATTTACAAAGATGCACCGCCGCGGAAAAGTTTATCGTGGCAAATTGCAGTAGAAGTTGGCTTTTGCAAATATTTGAATTGTAGAGTGGGATTGGTTTGCTTTCTACGTATTCAGACGCTGTGTTTACATCGAGAAATAAAAATTCTTTGCTATTCACGATCTTCGGTTGTGAAGTTGTGAATCTCAAAAGGAGGGTTTTGTAGATTTTATTGACGTAGTTATGCCTTATAAACAGTAAGTAGGTAACATGAGTTTCTATAGAAATTTTGGCACAAAGAAAATATAGCGATAATGCTAATGCGTGAGACGAATTGTTGTTAAGAACTACGTGATCGAAAATTACCTAAAAATAAATAAAACGACAAAAAAAAATATTAACATTCTAAACACATTATTAGGCCGAAAGAAGTTAATAATTCTTATCTATATTTGAAATAAAGTTGTTTTCTGTTTAAAAATAAAATTTCTACTCTGTTGCTTTATTATCCAGCAAAATTTTTGGAATATCCTTCTATAGAACGTAAATGCTAGTGCCCATTTTGTGGTGCATTTTCATTTAGCAGATTCACGCTAGGTACATTCTCATTTTCTAGTACATTTCCATGTAGTGGATTCAGGTAGATCGTAATGTCATTTATTGAACCGTGACGAGTTGTAAAAGCTTTCGATCCACTGTGATTAACGTCGAAATACATTTAAAATGTTACCACGAAAGTGATGATTTATTTGTATGGTAGTTTTTTACGTATTGTTAATGTTATAAATTTTTATTTTATTATGTTTATTTTTTTCTTGAGTTTTTTTTATTGGATGTTTAGATTAGGATATACTAAAAAGAATTTGTTTTTAAATTAATTTATTTTGATGACTTTTATTTTATTTTACAGATCTGGTAATTTAATAATGTTATTCATTTATTCCTCTAGTTATTTTTTATCTCTCTAATTTTGCTTTTCCTCAATTAACATAATTAATTGAAGAAAAGTATATAACAATTAGCAATGTACATAAAAATGGGTGTTAAAAAAAATCTTAACCTAAGTCAGGCCTTTTCAATACTAAATCTAATAGTAAAACTCATAGGATCAGAAGTTGAAAATTTCGATCATCTTGAGAGTCTTGTTTAATCTAAACTAATGACAAGTTTGATCTAAATTTATTTGACAACCAAATAAGTTCTAAAGATATACCAGACCATCTATCATAAAAAAAAAAACCGACTTCCAAAAAACATCCAACGAAAACTCTCTGCCAAAAAACACCAAAAAGCGTAAAATAAACTGGTTCTTCATAAATTGCCTATACCTAATTCTTTATTCATTTAAATAGTAGTATTATAATGTGTGCTAGGTACCTAGAATCTGTTTGAAGTCGGTGCCAAGTGACTATCGCTTAGACTTTTGTAATTGTTCGTTTGTATTCTATTTGGCTTAGTACGTGACGTACATTTTTATCAATCGCTGCATGCTCGTTACTTCCCGGTGCTTATCACGCAGTCCTTTTTCAGAACATTCATAATTTGGTCGGTATTTTTACATATTTGCCATGGACGATCTATTTCATACTTCCACACACATTCGATTTATAAATTCCTTTCGAAGTATACTCTTTTCAATTCTTGTCACTACATTTTCTTTAAGTCCGCAACGTTCGTTAGTGACAGAGTTCCTTATCACTACATTATTATTATTTTTTTTTTTTTTATGGAATAGGCGGGCAAACGAGCAGACGTATCGCCTGATGGTAAGCGATTACCGCCACCCATGGAGACTTGCAACACCAGAAGCGTCACAAGTGCGTTGCCGGCCTTCTGGGGATAGGGGGGGGAGATAGGGGTAGGGGATTGGGGTATGGGCCTCCGGTATCCTCACTCACTCGGTGAAACACAGCGCAAGCACTATTTCACACTGGTTTTCTGTGAGGCCGTGGTATCACTCCGGTCGAGCCGGCCTTATATATATTTTCGTACCTTTTCTATTATACTAAAGATTCGCTACCTTATATAAGACTTACCATGGCAAATAGTTATATAACATGTAAATGACGTCACAAATTGTTTTTCCTTCGGTTCATGTAATCAATCCGTTATTTGAACAGTCAGCTATTTAAATTAAGTTACTGAAACCGGCAAAGCGATGTTTGCTCTCCGGATTTGTGAAGTAAAACCTTCTTCAGTAGATTTACTGATTAGACAACTAATGTAATGAAATTACATTAACCTTTTTTATAGAAAAAAACATATTTCGTAAACATATGAATGAAAAAGGATTGCTTCTCAAAAATTGTTAATTTGTAGTCGAGGGTCATAAATACAATCCCACCGCAACGTTCATATACATATAAATGAACACATACATTCTATATCTATGACTATAAATGTAGGTTTCTTTGTTACGCTGTCACGCAAAAACTACTTAACCGATCATCATGAAACTTTGTACACATATTCTTGGAGTTATTAGAAGTAACATAGAATACTTTATATTAAATGCGAGCGAAGCCGCGGATAAAAGCTAGTTATAAATATATTAGTGATTATTATGTGTCCACTGAAACATCACATACATAAAGATATACATAGAACTGGCGTGCAGTATGAATGTTACGGTGGGACTGCATTTATGACCCTAAGACTGTGCCTTTAAATACCGTCGAGCAATAAAAAAGAATAAATATCGAATAATTCGTTTAGAAATTACTTTTTAAGATGATTGTCGAACTTTCAATCTCGATCTTACCTTCCGCTCCGTCTCTTGTCCCCAGGACCGAGGCTATTTGAGGCCTCTCTTCATTGATGACCAGCTCCGCTTGTTCACTGTACACTGAGTGAACAGTTGAGATGCAGGTCAATCTCAGTTGGCCTCGCTCGAAGCTGTCTGGCCTGACCATGAAGGATAATTGGCTTATAGACGCCACCTGGTGTAAAAATAAGTGTTATGTAACAAATTCAGAAATTAAATCAAAAAGCGTCTATCCTACTAAAATTTATGAATTTGTTAAATATTCTCAAAAGTAACATATATGTACTAAGACCAAATAATGAGATATCATTAAAGCTGATATGGTGGACCAGTATAAACAAGCTTTTGAAGAAGGACAAGTAAAATTTTAGCAAAAACAAAAACCGACTTCAAGTTGCGACTTGATTTCTCTTGGATGCCATCATCAGATCTTAGTGTCCTTATCATGGTACTACCGTTGGGATATCTCACTTCTATTAAAAAAAAAAGTTTGGCACTCGGGGACTGCTGCGGTAAAGCTATTGCATAGCATTTTTTATCAACTTATGCAATTATATTTTTTTTAAGCAGTATGTTCGTGCGTGACAGTGACACAGATTCGTTTCAGAAACATTCGTTGATTCGTTGTTCGGAGCAGCTCGTCTCGATTTGTGCGAGCTTCGGGTGTCAGGTTTTTTTGTTACGTTACGGAATTTCTGCACAAAGGCCCCAAAGCCCGCGATAAAAGCTATGCAATAGCTTAAAAATAATCATCAAAATCGGTTCATAAACGACTAAGTTATCTGCAAACACACATTAAAAAAGATATAAACGTTCAAATTGAGAACCTTCTCCTTTTAAAAAAAATCCCTTTTAAAAGTCGGTAAAAAATTACTGGAGCCGACAAACCTTGACAGAATGTCTTGGTGTCATAAAACAAGGAGAGCTGACCCTACCTAAAGTGGTAAAAGGCTAGGAGGAAGAAGAAGATATCATAAAAGTGAATTATAAAACGGCTATTACTAAACTAAAATGCTAATTAAAATATTAATAGCCGAGTAATTTTAATACGAAAATTCTGTAGAGATTGCTACGGCGTAGCAATCTCAAAATCAAAGGCTACGCGGATAGTGGACGCTAAGATGTTCATAATACGGCCTATTCTATTTGAAAATACCTTATTAGACGTTTCTGCTGTAGGCATAGGATCCGTAGCATCTTCATCCATTGAATTGTCACGATGTCTTGGTGATGGCAGTACCACAGTATCTTGACTTGGTAATAGTTCTCCCTCCTGAAACAAGATCACCTCTAAAATATCTAACATTACGTATCTGTGCATTATCGACATTTAACATGCGTCTTACTATATATTATAACTAGTTGTTGCCCGCAGCTCCGCCCGCGTGTATGTCGGATATCGCGGAAAATAGTAGCCTATGTGTTATTGTGATGTAAAAGCTATATTACTGTAAAGTTTCATGCAAATCCATTCAGTAGTTATTGCGTGAAAGAGTAACAAACATTCATCCATCCATCCATACTTACAAACTTTCGCGTTTATAATATTAGTAGGATCATTAGATAGAGAGGGAACACAACAGCTTGTTCACCTATTCCTTGAATTTAGAATCAGTTGACAGAATAAGAGTCAGATCTGTCTTCTATTTTCCAAATTTATAATTTTTTTTTTTTTATTAAATTGAAATCTATTGAATAATAGCTGACCGACGCAATTCGTCTGCGTCTCTTTTCAATCATGCTCGTCTCCAATTGGTATAAGCGTGAAGGTAATTATTCTATCTTAGGTGGGCCAGCAAACACATGAAAATTAGTTTGAAAATGTTGAAGTTCATCGTGAGCTGCAACTACGTGACATGAGAATTATATTGAATACATTGAAATTTTTCTTTTATTTTAACTGTATATCAATATTTACAAGAATTATGTATTGTTCGTATTTAAGACTAGCTGACCCAGCGAACTTCGTACCGCCATATTTACATATCTGCCTCAGCTTCCCACAGACAGTGTACAGTCGCGGATAAAAAAAAACACTTTTCCAGTTATCTTTTTTTTCTTTCTAGCAAAAAAAGAATGAAAGAAATCGTACTATGAGTTATTGAATTACAACTAAGTACATATTTTGACTTTCATCCCCTCTATCCAAGAAACCGTGCTGAATTCCGGGATAAAAAGTATCCTATGTCCTACCTCGTAGTATGAACTCAAATCATGCCAAGTTTCATTTGAATCTATTCAGTAGTTTCAGCGTGATGCGCGGCCAAGATACAGACAGACAGACAGACAAAAATGAAAAAAAAAAAAACAGTTTTGGCTTCAGTATCGATAATAGAGAGCCCTCCCAATATTTTTTTCAAAATATCTTTAATATACAGAATTGGACCTGTTACATTTTTATTATAAGTACTAGCTAACCCGGCGAAATTCGTACCGCCATATTTACATATCTGCCTCAGCTTCCCACAGACAGTGTACAGTCGCGGATGAAAAAAAACACTTTTCTAGTTATCTTTTTTTTTCTTTCTAGCAAAAAGAATGAATGAAATCGGACTTTGTGTTATTGAATTACAACTAAGTACATATTTTGACTTTTAACCCCTCTCTCCAGGAAAAAGTGCTGAATTTCGGGATCAAAAGTATCCTATGTCCTCCTACCTACCTCGTAGTATGAACTCAAATCATGCCAAATTTCATTCGAATCCATTCAGTAGTTTCGGCGTGATGCGCGGCCAAGATACAGACAGACAGACAGACGTACAGACAGACAAAAATGAAAAAAATTACAGTTTTGGCTTCAGTATCGATTATAGAGAGTCCTCCAAAAAAAATTTTCAAAATATCTTTAATGTGCAGAATTGTACCTTTTACATTTTTATTATAAGTATATATGGGTAAGGAGGACAATGATAAGAAGGAAACAAAGTACTATATTACGTCATTAATCAATGTCGAATACAAATTACCGTATCATATTTATTCATCTAACATTCTAATATAATCTATTCTGCAAGCTTAAAATGTTTAGTTAAGTTAAGTATTTTTTTTAAATAATCCCAAATTTAAAGTGATAATAGTCATAATTTTTATAAATGCACATAAATGCGTTTCCCTATCTTCGTTTATATTCTAAAACGGTAGAAAGTGCACATCCTAACGAATATTATAAATGTTAGTTTAAGATGTACAATACTGTAGTACATTATTTAAGCACAAAAAATGAGTTTATTTAAATAACATTAGAAACCTCTAACATTACCAATGTTTCTCTACTATATTAAGCATGTGTCAGGAAAATATCTACCTAGTTATCAATTGAGCGTCTCAATAAAACATAACTATCAATTATAAAGTCAGAAACTAAATGTTATTTCTAACAATTAATATCTTAATATTTAATAACTACAACTATTTCTGTTGTTCTGTAAAAAGTGTTACTTGAGTAAGTTATTTGATTATAACATTCTAAACGGAATACTGTAACTTTTAATTTCAATTGTGAGCTTGTTACTAACTAACAATTATAATAAAATAGGGAGATTCAATAACTATTGTCTGTGACTAAAGTAATGTTTTAATTATTGATTTCAAATAATTGTGAGTAAAAAGTCTAACCTGATAACATCCGCTATTACATTTAAATTATAATAGCGTGAGGTTAATCACAGAAATTCTAATTATTTAATTAAGGATTTATCATGTAATTAGAATAAGGCGTAACGCATTTAATTGTTTTTGGAAAGTGAATACGAAACCAACGACATCCGTTATACAGCGACTACTGTCATCATGATTTGATGTGTTGGTTTCGTATTGGCGAGAATAAATGAAGAGATCACTTTAGTACGAGCATTGTACCAGAGAGGACTTGCTGTAAATAAGTTAAGTATATAAGCTTCTTAATTGTGGTAATTAACTATTAAACATTTGTTACTAATAAGTTAAGATGTGTGTGACTTTTAAAAGAGAATAAACTATTAAACATTTGTGACTATGTAATAAGTTAAGATGTGACTTTTAAAAGAGTGGCTATGAGTTTCTTTGCCAGTATTCTTCTCATAGGGCCCTACGCATTTTGGAAACTGGAAGTTATAGATCGACCTTGACAATGCTGTGCCGATCTATGATTTTAACTATAGATTCAATTTAACGTTTATTAAATAGATGAAATCTAGTTTGAACCTGAGTTGTTGTTTTAATAAATCCTAGTGTACCAACTATGATGTTTTGCCCATAAATCATGAATTATATTAATTAGTTAAGGAGTGACGTCAGCGAAGCTGATGTCACCCTTTCTAAAAATCATCTCTCTTTCCAAATCTAACACATGCGTTATACATTTTATACATGCATTATACATAAACCTTTCTCTTGAATCACTCTATCTATAAAAAAAGCGGCCAAGTGCGAGTCGGACTCACGCATGAAGGGTTCCGTAGCAGAAAGTAACATAATATAAAGTTCTTGTAGTTCGTTGTAACTTTGATCGATAAATTGCCTTTTACGATTTATGACGTACTAGCTGACCCACGCAACCTCGTTTGCGTCTCCTATTGCCCGTAGCGTGATAATTTTCCCCCGTTTTTAAAACATTCTTCATTGGTGCTCCGCTCCTATTGGTCTTAACGTGATAATATGTAGCCTTCCTCGATAAACGGGCTATCTACACTGAAATAATTTTTCAAATTGGACCAGTAGTTCCTGAGATTAGCGCGTTCAAACAAACAAATAAACTCTTCAGCTTTATATATTAGTATATATGTATTTATTATATTCTTCTAAGATTTAATGCTTATAATCAACAACACATTTATTTGGATAAAGATTAATATTAGGTATTATGTTGATAAAATCTCTTTGGCAAATAACTCATTATTAGGTACCAACTCTTAGCGTCTTATACTCGTGATAACTTCGAAACGAAATGTCCGAATGGGATGAAACAAAAAGTATTTTACTTTTCTATAAATAACCTTGATAACATAATGCTTTATTTGAATATGGATTAATATTATGATACACATTTAACGTAGTTTCTATCTTCAGACGATTTAATAATTTTTTTGAACACAAAAGCGGTTATTGTGACTAAACCATGATAGTTAGATATATGCTCTTCCGGACATTTCTTAAGGATCTCAAATTTTTTTGAAAATAAAATATAGCCTATAGCCTTCCTCGATAAATGGACTATCCAACACTGAAAGAATTTTTCAAATCGGGCGAATAGTTCCTGAGATTATCGCGTTCAAACAAACAAACAAACTCTGCAGCTTTATAATATTAGTATAGACTAGCTGACCCACGCAACGTCGTTTGCGTCTCCTATTTCCCGTAGCGTGATAATTTTCCCCCGTTTTTGAAACATTCTTCATTGTGCTCTGCTCCTATTGGTCTTAGCGTGATGATATATATAGCCTTTAGCCTTCCTCGATAAACGGGCTATCTAACACTGCAAGAATTTTTCAAATTGGACCAGTAGTTCCTGAGATTAGCGCGTTCAAACAAACAAACAAACTCTTCAGCTTTATATATTAGTATAGATTTAAAAAAAACTACTTACTAGTTCTCGTTCAAACCAATTTTCGGTGGAAGTTTGCATAGTAATGTACATTATATTTTTTTTTAGTTTTATTATTCCCTTATTTTAGTAGTTACAGGGGGGACACACACATTTTACCACTTTGGAAGTGTCTTTCGCGCAAACTATTCAGTTGAAAAAAAAAGATATTAGAAACCTCAATATCATTTTTGAAGACCTATCCATAGATACCGCACACGTATGGGTTTGATGAAAAAAAAAATTTTGAGTTTCAGTTCTAAGTATGGGGACCCCCAAAATTTATTGTTTTTTTTTTATTTTTGTGTGAAAATCTTAATGTGGTTTACAGAAATACCTACTAAGTACTAAGTTTCAACAGTATAGTTCTTATAGTTTCGGAAAAAAGTGGCTGTGACATATGGACGGACAGACAGACAGACATGACGAATCTATAAGAGTTCCGTTTTTTGCCTTTGGCACGGAACCCTAAAAAAACCTGCATCAAAATCCGTTGCGTTGTTTTAAAGATCTTAGCATTTATAGGGACAGACAGACAGCGTAAGCGACTTTGTTTTATACTATGTAGTGATATATAGATTAGTATGGACGTAAAGATTTTTTTAAATAGTTTTTTTTATGTAATAGACGGGCAAACGAGCAGACATATCGCCTGATGGTAAGCGATTACCGCCGCCCATGGACACCTTCAACACCAGAGGCGTCACAAGGGCGTTGCCGGCCTTTGGGGGATGGGGGGGAATGGAGGCGGGGGATAAGGGAGATAGGGGAAGGGGTTGGGGTTTGGGCCTCCGGTATCCTCATTCACTCAGTGAAACACAGCGCAAGCGCTATTTAACACCGGTTTTCTGTGAGGCCGTGGTATCAATCCGGTCAAGCCGGTCCATTCATGCCGTAGCGTGGCTCTCCCACGGTAAAAAGTATCGAAGTGTATTCGTGGAATGAATAAACTATTTGCTCGACTAACCAGCCTTTTAGCATATCTACAAAGCTATCAGTGCTGGTAGCAAACGTTACATTTCTCGGTAGTTTACTGCAACCGCTTTGACTATAAAATGAGTTATCTCGACTGTTTTCATGGAGATCTGAGGTATTTTTAAGTTCCCAAGTATATAAAAGATATTGAGATTTTTGTAAGTTTCTGTAAGTATTAAATAAACCTGTAATTCGAGCAATAGTGCCAGGCTAAAAAAAAACAAGTCAGGGTTGTCAATGGCAAAATAATCACAAATTTTAAAAAAAGAAAAACCGACTTGAAGAATTGCACTAAATTAAAATGGGACCAGACGGGAAGCACCAGTTTTCAAATAAAAAAAGAATCATCAAAATCGGTTCACCCAGTCGAAAGTTATGAGGTAACAAACATAAAAAAACCTCCTCCTTTTTTGAAGTCGGTTAAAAAAACTGCCGAGAAACGTCTTTATTTGTGAAAACGGTAAGAGGCTAAATTACTGAAAAGCATAACCAAAAATTATAGAAG
Source organism: Diaphora mendica (assembly GCA_949125395.1). Classification (NCBI taxonomy): domain Eukaryota; kingdom Metazoa; phylum Arthropoda; class Insecta; order Lepidoptera; family Erebidae; genus Diaphora; species Diaphora mendica. The sequence goes on from OX421316.1 coordinate 25,464,839, forward strand.
TATTCACCATTTTTACAACTATATAATTAAAAACAAGGACATACTTCAACAAAATTACGAACACGAAAAAAAGCTGCTCTCAGTGTTTTTAGTCTATGGATAGGCAAGGAAAACCGATTTCCCTCAGGCGTTAAACATGTTCAAAAAAATAATTAAAAACAGTGAAAAATTTTCTTTGTGCCTTTGCTAGAAACAACTCCAATTAAATACTCTAATTATGTCTTCTTTAAACACGAATACAAAATCGTAACTACCCCAGTAATAATTTTTAATTGCAAAGTAAATTATTTCAAAAACTTTGTGCCTGGAATATTAATAGTAAATTTTGTTAATTATGTCGTGGTATGGCAAGATCTATTAATTAATAGATGAATAAATGACATTGGTTTCGTCTTGTGTTGTCTAGGTCACAACAACAATGTCAATGAGGTAAGGTTCTAATGCCACTTTAGAACGAGCTAGTTAATTTTATTATACAGAATTTGCGACTGTATTTCTAGGAATCTGAAAAGCATTTATAAAAGACACAGATTTATGCGTTATAGACCTATATTAAATTGTTATATTACAATCAAATAAGGAAACCTCGCAAAAAAAGGGGGTTTTATAAGTTTGACGTCGATGTCTGTCTGTCTGTGTGTGTGTGTCTGTCTGTGGCATTGTAGCTCTCAAACGATAGGACCGATTGATTTGTTTGTTTTAATTTGAAAGCCAGTTTCTTTCGGTGGTTCTTAGCTATGTTTGGTTAATATCGGTCCAGCAGTACAGCAGTATAAGAGTATGAGCACTTTTCCAAAATGATTATCGATTAAGTGCTTGCGTAGGGGTTTTTGAAACCGACTTCAAAAAGGAGGAGGTTCTTAATTCGACTGTATTTTTTTTTTATGTTTGTTACCTCATAACTTTAGACTGGGTGAACCGATTTTGATGATTCTTTTTTTATTTGAAAGCTGGTGCTTCCCGAATGGTCCCATTTAATTTTGGTCCAGATTAAAGTTGGTTTTTTTTTTGTTAAAATTTGTAATTATTTTTGACAACCAACTTATTTTCCTTTTTTATAGCGTTTAGTGACGGATTACACAGAATAAGGATTAACGATATGTAGTAGTAAATAAATATAAATAAATATTTTCGGACATCCAACCCACAACGCCATCTAGTCCCAAGCTAAGCAGAGCTTGTGTTATGGGTACTAGACAACTGATACAAATACATACATACTTTTTTTTTTGTAAATACATACATATTATACATAGAAAACACCCAAACTCCGAAACAAATATTTGTAGATACATACAAACATTTGGTCCGACCCGGGAATCGAACCCAGTCGCACATGCCAACCGCGAGACCAACGAGGCAGTAATCTTACTATCTAACTAACCAAGTAGTAATCTTAATATCTTAAGAGCCAGTTAAGGGAGTAAATAAACTACGCGGAACAACGAGCACAGTAAAGTGAAGGAAAACTTCGAACCAACCCTACGGCGTGATAGAGAAGACCGAAACTTCCCTTCTAACAAGTAAAATTATTTAAAAGAAAATAAACCTGACTGCGTCAATATCTGCTATTTTTATTAAATTCAGTTTTTTTTTTGATGTACCCGAGTGTCACTCTCACGACTGTGGTGAATCTATTGACACCACTCACATAAAAATACGACAAGTCGTTTAGGCTCTATGAAAGAAATATACATACATACACTCGAAAAATATAACATTGCTTCTTTCGCAGTCGGGTAATTAGAGGCCAATGGCTAAAATTGGACTACTTAAGACTATATATTGATGATGATTATTATAGTTTTATTTCTGTACCTGTATAGTGTCAACAAAAGGCCCAAATGCCTTCCAGGGGCTGAAGATGATGTTATTGTGTTCATCACCCGGCGGAGGAGTGTTCCGAAAGTGATGTGGAGCGTCGATAGACACAACAGGACTTGGTAGAATCCTCTGCTGAATTATTGGCTTGCCTTGAATCTGTTGAAGAAAACATTGAATTAATATTTTAATAACAATTAATCACGCGCCAGTTATAAAACGTCTGGTGAGTGAAACTGAAAGCTTTTTTTACATTATAAAAACCCTAACCGTACATATTTTAATATGGTAACAACATTGGCCGTATTCGGTCCACAGGGAACATTGACCGACCAAATCCTTTATCCTCCTCTCGATTACTAGTATTGAAGCGGTTAACATCAGAAAATAAAAAAAAATCAACCGGCTATCAACGTCTTGAAATCCTGCCATCAGCGGATGCAATCCCCACCATCCCCCATCTTTTAAACAATTTTAATCGCAACTAACATAATACAAATCGCCCGAAAGCACCAGCTTTCAAATAAAAAAAGAATCATCAAAATTGGTTCACCCAGTCGAAAGTTCTGAGGAAACAAACATTAAAAAAAATACAGTCGTATTAATAACCTCCTTCTTTTTTTTAAAGTCGGTTAAAAATACAACAAAAATGATATCGTAAAAGTCGCTAAAGTCTAAAAACAGCTATTTTTAACCGACTTCCAAAAGGAGGAAGTTCTCAATTTGGTTGGTATTTTTTGTTATTATTTATTGAAAGGTCAATTTGTAAAATGATAACAAACAAGCAAACATTATCACCTTTGTATTTTTAGTTAGTTCGTAAAGTTATATAACACGAGAAACGTTTTATAAAAATTCTATATTTATTAAAAAACCTTGCTCTTTTAATTAGAGCCCAGTCAACATGACGACGAAGCTGTACTTTTAAGTAGTTCCAAATTGAAAGTTCTCTTTGAAAAGTTATACTCTGTCCATTCCTTTATTTTCTTTTTGACAGTTCAAGAAATTTCGAAATTAGTGCCGCCCTCACACATTACCGATTCGATTTGCAATTTTATTTATGAAGAACTTTCAATCGATTTAATAAAATATTTTTAGTTTAAATATTAATTATTCCTTCATTAGTTTTTTATATTATGTAAGAAATAAACAAAAATATAAATAATAAATCAGTACATTAGATGAATGAACAGAGTTATTGTTCTTCACTCTTGGTTCGATCCTAAATTCCAAGATTTTGACTTAATTCCTTGCAAATAATCAATTTTGGAGTCATAGTTTTTTTTTTTTTTTTTTAACGACAACTCCTGCACTAGGAATAAATCCTGTGTCGCGGGGGACGTTACAGACATACATGAAACAGACACAAAGAACACCCAGACTCAGAACAACAATTTGTGGATCACACAAAGTTTTGTCCTACGTGGGATTTGAACCCACGACACTTGGCGAAGTAGGAAACAGCGTGATGACGGTTAAACCACTAGGCCAAACATGCAGTCAAAATAGATACTATTTTCATTTCCTTTTTTTATTAAATTTACAGAAAAAAAATTTTATGAAGTCAAATTATTTTTATTATTTATTTATTTATACAATCAGCTGCTCACTGCACTTACAGTTTGCCCAACACGTACAGTGAGCCAGTACAATAATTTTTATATAATAATGTTAACAATAGCATAATTGATGCTTATCAATACTAATGTTAAAGCCTACTCCTAAGGAAAAGTACACAGAATTTAAAAAATGTACTTAATTTGGTATGGAATAAGTCGATATCCGGGTATTGAGCAATTAGAGCGTTGAGCAGACTAACTGCCTGGCTCGTGGGAGCGTATTGTGCCGTACACGTTCGTACCTGCGGCGCAGTTAAGAGACGGCAAGATCGTAGCCGTGTATACTGGTTTGGTACCCAGAACATGCAACGAGATAGCGTATTTGGATTTTCTATTTTATTGTTTAGTAACAAATAATAGTGTACCATTAGAGCACACTTACGACGCATTGTAAGTGTATCCAGACCTACCATGCCGAGAACGAAGAGCGATGGGTATAAATATGGGTAGAACCCATATAGCTTTTGGTATAAAAATCGCACGAATTTCCGTTGGACGCGTTCTAGCATCGTATTGTACCTCGCCTCGTGCGGGTCCCAGATTATGGAGTTATACTCCAAAGTACTTCGAACAAAAGAGAAGTACAACACGATGATGGTGTTCCTGCATCGAAAAGGCGAAGACATCCTCATCACGAAACCTAAGGATTTAAAACTTTTTTTACATAGATTGGTGATATGAGTATTTAAGGTCAGGCGCGACTCCAGAGTCAAGCCTAAATGGCGTATTTCTGAGACTCGATCCAGCGGGACACCCGATATTTTGTAACTGTGGGTGTACGGAGAGCGAGATCGACTAAATGTCATCGTTTTGCATTTAGATACATTAAATTCTAACCGGTTGTGAATACCCCAGGCCACAACACTATCTATGTCCCGCTGGAGCGCTTCACAGTCTTCCGGACTTCTGATTCCCAAGAACAGCTTCAAATCGTCTGCAAACATCAGGCAATGGGCTGATCTAACTATACTGGGCAAGTCGTTGATCATTACTAGGAACTGCGTCGGTCCTAAGATGCTGCCCTGACTTACACCTGAACTAGTGTCATATGCGTCCGATTGATAATTACCCAACTGTACAAATTGCCTACGATTAGAGAAATAGCTGGCAAATAATTTTAGTAGATTTGAAGTAAATCCAAAGGCTGCAAATTTTTTTAAAAGTACTGCATTATCGACACGATCGAACGCTTTTTAAAGTCAAAGAATGCCACGTCTACTTGTCTACTATGGTCCATTTCAGTGACACAATAGTCGACAAAGTTAATAAGATTAGTTGAGGTAGATTTGCCAGTTCTAAACTCATGCTGACACTCGCTTAGCTGTTGCTTTATTTGTCTGGTGATGTGGGTGTTTAAGATGTATTCGAAGATCTTTCCAAACGCTGACAAAACGGCAATAGGTCTATAGTTCGTGATTTGAGATCTGGAGCCGTCCTTAGGAATAGGTGTAACTCGCGAGATCTTCCATACTTCGGGATAAGTGGCAGTTTTAATCGCTATGTTTAAAATGTGTAACAAAGGTTCTTGTAGTACAGTAATACAGTCCTTTTTAATGTAGGCAGATATACCATCAGGCCTAATTGATGATCGAGACTTTAAGTTTTTGACTGCCTGGAGTAGATCAGATTCACTGACATAGTCAATATTGACACATGAAGAACATAAATTATTACCAAGTTCATTTGTTGTGAAATCAGAGGAAAAATTCAACGGGTCTGCTAAGAAGGTCGATTTAAAGTACGCTGCGAAAGCATTTGCGGCATCAAGCCCAGAGACACTATGAGCATTGAACTCGAATTCCGAATGGGACTGACGCAAAGTACGTTCTGATTTGATAAAATTCCAAAACGTCTTAGGATTACTCTTTATATCAGCCTCGGCGCGATCAATAAAATTAGTATATGCTACTTTTATTAATTTCTTTGTATGTTGCCTATAAAAGTTAAACATTTCTCTGTTGAATTCGAGATGGGACTGTCTAAACTTCACCAAATGATAATGTTTGTATTTAATATTCTTTATAATTTCCGGAGTATACCAGGATCGATACACATACCTGGTACACTCAGTGAATTGCTTTTTAATTGGAACATTAGCGTTCAGAACAGTTGTTAATTTAGTACACAGAATATCTAAAGCGTTATCGACATTGGTTGTAGACACTACTTCAGACCAAGACAGTGATGCGAGATGCGAGACATGTATATAAATCATAAAAGTTAGCTTTTTTAAAGTTCCATTGAGATTATATATTATGATCGATTCATCGTATTTCAAAAACTGTTTTATAGTCTGTGGTTGTTTGTTATGCTAAAGTACCGTCACTGTCAATAAAGTACGACATTACTGTAGTACATATTCCGAAAAAAAAAACGGTAATATATAGACGTGAGCTGTCAAAAAGAAAATAAACGAATGGACACAGTATAAGTTGCTAAGAATTAATTGGCGCGAAGTTTATAAATATGGCTACCTGATATTTAGTTGTTGAAAATATTAAAGTTAAAATCGAGAAATTTAGTTGTGTAATTGTATTTAGTTTATGTAATAGACTAAAAAATCTGTTTTACACTATCCTTAAATCATTATGTTCTCTGGAAAACACTTTCAGCTCATTTCAGCATTTTTCATTTGATAAACTCACTCTGTGGATTTTATTTTCAGCGATTTCATGGTTGAAATAACTTTTTGCATGTGCTTTTATATACACACATCAAAAGTGTCTAGGGATCAAGCATTTTTATGCGGATTTCTTGAGATTGAGATGTGGCTTTGGCCCTGGCCTGCTCAGTCGCCAGACTTGAACCCGATTGAGCATGCATGGGATATGCTACAGAGAAGAGCTCTGCCGAATATGGAGGGTATCCAGTCGCAAGAAGACCTTTTTTTGTTGTTGCAACGAACATGGGCGGCCATTCCACAGCGTGATTTGGATGAACTCATTTTGAGTATGCCAAACCGATTCTTGTGTTGTTAGTGTTCGCGGTAGAAACACGGATTATTAATTATTTAAGTTACCTAATAAAATTTTAAAGAAAACTGTTATTTCAGTCTTTTTTTCGAACTTTAATGTTAGTGGTTCAAATGTCAAAAATCCTTTTATTAGGAAAATGGCAAATTTCTTTATTAATGCAAAGGTGACTTGGTTTATATATTATATTTATATATATGGTTACTGTGACAAACGAAAACACTTTATTTGATGAATCCTTAAAGAAAATTTTAATTAATATCAATCAGGAGAAAAGTTATTGCAAAAATATATGTTGATCCCTAGACACATATGTTGATCCCTAGACACTTTTGATGTGTGTATATAAGTAGCGTGTAAATATATTTTTGTTTTTGATACCACGGTTATATCATACCACGGTATTGGGCACGGCAAAGGATTGGGCGAGATTGCGTAATTTCTAACTCACTCCTTCCCTTCATTCAAGGGGAGGCTCAAAGAGCGGCAACGTACTTGAGTTTCAGGTCTCCAAAGATGAACCAACATCCTTCCATACATAAAAGAAAGAAATGAGAAAGAAAAACAGTTGGCCTAGTGGTTTAAGCGGCCGCTACGCCGCTTTCTACTGTATCAAGTGTTGTAGATTTAATATCCACATGGGACAACACTTTGTGTGATCCACAAATTGTTGTCCTGAGTTTGGGTGTTCTTTGTGTTCGTTTCATGTATGTTTGTAAAGTCCCCCGCGACACAGGATGTATATTCCTGGATAGGGAGTCGTCTTAAAAAAAATCTTACCATCAACCTGGTGACCAGTCAAGTCTTTGACCTATCCCATTAAAGAGTTTTAGTATGATCAATCATTAGGATGTGACATGTAAAAATAAATTTTATTTACTTAAAATATAGCAAAATATTTATTAGAAGTAACTATTTATCCTTTAAAAGACCTCCATAGTCCTGTAAACAATACTTCTACGAACCCGGCTCTCACCAAATTGTTAATATTGTTTAGATGTTATCTTCAAATATAGTCGAGTAATATTAATAACAGTTGCTATTTCATTACTGACAAGTATCAAAACGACTCAACAGGGTCGGACAGATAACCCTCATCTATTATATTTGCCGTTTCACACGGCACGGCATTTGGACCGCCCGCTGTTTTAATGTGTATATCATATACGTAGTCTATAAAATAAACAAAGGGTTGTTATATGTTATATTATATTACAGATTGCATCTTTATCACTATCTTTCTATTATTTTTAAACACAACTTCCAGGACATCAGAAACATACAAACAGGGTTTCAACCCACAATGCTCAACGCAGTAAGAAGCGCTCAGATGACCACTTAACCACTATGCTACCCGTGCAGTTAAATTTTAATAAAATCAAGAACATTTTTTAATTAAAAAATCTCGCTATATTCGCTGTTGCGGACGGAAGAATGAGGAAAAACTGTGCAGTGATGGCAATTGATTGGACACCTCTGCTTCAGGCGCGCACAATAGACGATAAGGTTCAAATTTTTAATACATTTGTTATTAACCTTTACGACCAACACGCTCCTGTCAGGAAAGTAAGAATCAAACGTGCTCCGGCCCCCTGGATATCAGCGGATGTTCGCGAGGCTATGAGACGCAGAGATAAAACGTTCCGTAAATTTCGGAAAAACAGGAGCGACGCAAACTGGTATCTTTATAAGGTTGAAAGAAATCGGTGTAATCAGGTGGTGCGCAATGCTAAGCACTACCATATTATCAACAATCTCAAGTGTACTTCTGCCTCCCATATCTGGAGATTCCTCGGCAACCTGGGTATCGGTAAATCCGGGAAATGTATCTCTTACACGTGATTTGGATGACATTAATCGTTATTGCACCTCTCTACCACAATTTGATCACTAAACTAAGTGTCGCACTTTAAGGTACTTGGCTGACCTACCTCGTCCAAATTTTTTTTTTTTTTTTAATGTAATAGGCGGGCAAACGAGCAGACGTATCGCCTGATGGTAAGCGATTACCGCCGCCCATGGACACCTGCAACACCAGAGGCGTCACAAGTGCGTTGCCGGCCTTTGGGGGATGGGGAGGAGGATGGACGCGGGGGACGGGGGAGATTGGGGAAGGGATTGGGGTATGGGCCTCCGGTATCCTCACTCACTCGGTGAAACACAGCGCAAGCACTATTTTACACCGGTTTTCTGTGAGGCCGTGGTATCACTCCGGTCAAGCCGGCCCATTCATGCGGTAGCGTGGCTCTCCCACTTTGAATTCTTTTGTCTTTTCTCCAGTTGTATCAGATGATATCAAAAAGACAACTCTCTCCATTACATCCAACGCTATGGGCAGTGACAATATTAACCGTCGCATAATCATTCCTATCCTTGATCATCTTCTTCCTGCGCTTACGCATAAAGTGAATTTTTCACTGGACTCAAGTACGTTCCGTTCACTATGGCGTAACGCGTTTGTTATACCTCTCCCTAAAGTCGCTAATCCCACCCTTATGAATCATTTGCGTCCAATTTCCATACTTCCCTTACCTAAATTCGGTTTTTTTTTTAAATTTTGAGAATATATAGTTATTCATCGTTATTTTTCATTTATTTAATTCCCTTATTTTAGATTTGCTTGATTTAAAAGAGAAATATTACTTATTGTAAATCTTTGATTTTTCTGAACTGTTTCCAACAATTATTTTTAATTCAATTTACTTTAAGAATTTGTAACCCAATTATAGTTATACAAATATAATACTTTTTATAAAATTAAAGTTTTTAATGTTTAGACTTCAAAGCACCTTCATGGTAATCTTTATTATTTTGACGTAATACCTTTTTGCGTTTTGACGTTTTTGCATTTTGCACTTTCTAATGCCTTCTTAAGGTCAAAAATACTGAAAAAATATAAATCTACTCATATTGAATCTATAAATCTCTTTGGAAGTTTTGAAGGCAATTCTTGAGAAATAATTCAAAACCCCTTTATAAATGCGCTTAGATGGTGATCACTCACCGCAATAGAGTCCAAGCACTAGATAGCGATGATAGAGACGTCCGATGATTGAGTGCTACATCGCTCATTGCCGACCGAGCACCACCACTAGAGTTGTGACATTATAATATCGATGGTTGATTTTAAATATTAAAATAAATTATAATTTAATAGGTGAACACTGCTGCGTTGCGGCTTACTATGGTTGCATTGATGAAAAATAATAAATATTAAATAAATATTTCGCAATATAATGAACATAACTGATGCGAAAGGACGATAAAATATAAATATTTAACGTAGCCAGTAAACTTTTTATTTTTTTTAAATGCTTACATCATACATGCGTTTAAACGAAATAATTACATGGTAATTCAGTTTTATTATGTAACTTGCTGTGCCCGCTACTTCGTACACGTGACCTTTGGATTTTCAAGTTATTTTTAATTTTTCACCGTTTAAACCTAACCTTCCCTGGACTACGACAAACGTTTCAAAATACTAATCAGCTAAATCGGCCCAGCCGTTCCCGAGTTTTAGCGAGACAAACGAACAGCAATTGATTTTATATATAAGAAGATTATAAATCTGTGGCAAACATTTGATTAGTATATTCATGTCATTTTAGCATAGCATTGCGTTATTCTAACACTAACTGAAAAACCGCTAAATATAATTTGATCTTAAGTTAAAAAGGAATCAAGTTAACGTAAATTATATGTGTTTTTGAAAATTTCAGTATCTCTTAGTCACTATATATCAGTTAATAATCTCTAGTTAAAGCATGAACCCACAAACGAATTCCATGCTTTATGTTTCTGTCGTTAACAATAAAATATCGTAAACAAAATACAAAAACAACGATGAACAGATTTTCCTTAAAGTGTTGCCTTTAATAAGCCCAACATGGTTTGACATCGATAAATTACACCTCTGAGATAATCTGCTATAATTTATTGAAACGATTCTATCGATAAACAATAAATCCATCACTATATATTAAGCGAGCGATGTCGGAGTTTATTATGAAGGAAACTGTCATCGGATGCCTATTACGTTCAATTGCCTCATAAATTCAAGTTTCAAGGCCCCTACTGTTTGTGAAACATTAGTATAGTTTCTCAACAAGGTTAAGTACATACAGTTAATGGGTTAGGTCGACTGGGTGTGGCTATACATATAATATCGTATATCATGTTAACTACTTTCCACGATTTGAATATCCTTTTGAAAATTTTCAAGCAACATATTCTGAAAAATTTGTAGTACTTTGTGTTAAGTGGGACCTACTTACCGTGGGAGAGCCACGCTTCGGCATGAATGGGCCGGCTCGACCGGAGTGATACCACGGCCTCACAGAAAACCAGTGTGAAATAGTGCTTGCGCTGTGTTTCACCGAGTGAGTGAGAATACCGGAGGCCCATATCCCAACCCCTCCCCCTACCTCCCCACCCCCATCCCCCAAAGGCCGGTAGCGCACGTGTTGCGGGTGTCCATGGGCGGCGGTAATCGCTTACCATCAGGCTTTTAATCAGATCACTTCGATACCAATCTAAAGTTATATTATAAAGCTAAAGTTACTTTGTTGCCTTGGGTGAATTTGCAATCTCAGGAACTTCTAGTTCGCGTCGATTAATTGTTTTAACGTTGAACCTATTTATTGCGAAAGTTATACGTTACACAATATTACGCTATGATCAAAATAATGGCCGCCATAGACGTTCAAATAAATTGGCTGGTTCAAACAGTTTGATCTAATTGGCATGAATGTATGTCTATTGGAAAATTTGATCAAATTTAATGAGTAATCAAATGGTTTGAAGAAATATGAATCTTTATTTGATCCAAGAGTTTGATCAAACTGTTTGATTAAAAATTTGAGTGTGTGTGTTGCGAGCGCTCAGTTGTTGTTGCGGAAGTGTTCCTGTGCGGATGTGTTGCATTGCATAATATTGAACCCCGATGTATTAGAAGTATTTAGAAGCATTCTTACAAATATATCAAAATGAATTCATGTTATGGAACATAAAAACTAAAGGTTATCATAACAGAGATAAGCGTACATTAAACTTTTTACAGTACGTTTTTTTTTCCTTTTGTGGGTTTCCAAACCAATTGTGTGTGTGTGTGTGTGTGGGTCTTCAAACGTCATAGACGTTCAAGTAATATGATCAAATAGGCTGGGACAAACAATTTGATCAAATTGGCATGATCTTCCAAGCGACCACACACTTTCACGCAGACTTGAAGCGGCGTCAGTTCAATATCAAAGCAGGGGAAGAGTTGTTGTGCTCCTTTAAAAATGTCTACAGACAACACTTTAGCAATAATTGGTTTGAAGACCCACAAAAGGAAAAAAGCGTACTGCATGGATGGTGGTGTAAAAAGTGGAATATACGCTTATCTCTGTTATGATAATCTATATTTTTTATGTTCCATAAACTGAATTCATTTTGATATATTTGTAAGAATACTTTTAATACATCGGGGTTCAACATTATGCAATGCAACACATCCGCACAGGAACACTTCCGCAACAACAACTGAGCGCTCGCAACATACACGCTCTAATTTTTAATCAAACAGTTTGATCAAACTGTTGGATCAAATAAAAATACGAAAATTTATATTTCTTCAAGTCATTTGATTATTCATTAAATTTGATCAAATTTTCTAATAGATATTCATGCCAATTGGATCAAACTATTTGAACCAGCCAATTTGATCAAATTATTTGAACGTCTATGGCGGCCATTAGTCTAACATCAATTAAATATTTTCATAAAAAGGAAAAACATACTTCTTTTAGACGCAACTAATATTTTAACCTAAAGAGAAAAATAAACTGTATAATAGCTAAAAAATACACAAATCTATCTGTATATATAAAAATGTTAATATGCTTTGTGTACACATTAAACAAAGATATAATAATCTTCCTAAAAGATGAACGGTAATACTAAGTTTTATAATAAAATATGAGAAAACAATGGAAATTTCTCAATATTTTTTTGTTTTTTCTGATTGATATACGTACTAAAACTGTAAACATTGTCTGAGACCTTCATCTTTGTGTAACAAATACTTTTACTTGGTCCTAAGAACTGTAATCCACCTCTCACGATAAAAATAAAAGCTAAAACATTGCCTATTTTCTATAATCCTTTTTAGCTCGCCCAATTTATTTTAGATTAGTGAGATCGTAACGTACATAATAGAGGTGATTGGAAAAATACAGTAAACAATCTTAATATATATATTTCTTGTGTGCGTGTCTATGTGACTGTACTCCTCCTAAACGACTGGACCAATTTTGATGAAATTTTTTGTGTGTGTTCAAGGGGATCTGGGAATGGTTTAGATTCACAAAAAAGACTGGACCGATTTTGATGAAATTTTTTGTGTGTGTTCAAGGGGATCTGGGAATGGTTTAGATTCACAAAAACGTAAACGATGTTACGTGGGTCATAAATATGGCGGTACGAAGTTCGCCGGATCAGCTAGTATTTTTGTAAATATGTTCTGAACATTTAACATTATGTGTAAACATACTTTAGGATTAGGTACAACTAAAATAACATGCTAGGTATAGGTACCTCAAGGCGCTCATAGCCCAGTTGTACTCGGTGATTAGAAACAATCACCGAGGGTAAGCAACGACGGCGCGGTCAGTACCTGGATGGGTGACGGCTAGTGGCATGTTACAATGAGCGTCTCCGTGATTCGGAGGTCACGTTAAGCAGTCGGTCCCGGTTGTTATCAGACGATAACAGTCTTGAAGCTTAGTTGGAGGCCTTTGGGCGGCTTAAAAACATCCAACGACAAGATAATGTAGCCACAACGTTGTCTTGCCAGTCTCCAACCCGCACTTGGCCAGCGTGGGGACGTATGGCCTTATAGTAGGGGAGCCCACGATGCTAAATGGGGATTTACTCGAGCGTGATAGAAACCTATTGGGTTGCAAAGCTTAGATGATTAAAAGATTTTTTTTAATTACTGTATACCTTTTCATCGGTGGGGTGAGCAGCTATGGATGTTATAAAATGTAAAAAAAAACTGTTGCATGGACATACTCGAGCGCGTCAGATATTGATAGCATCCATGTCCTACGTATTTTTAATAATGTACGTATGTTAATCTGATCGTTTGCATGGTGGGGGTGGTCGTACGTAAGGTTTGAAGATGACAAAAAAAAAATTATCGAGCGCGTCAGATTTTCAAAGGGGATGTTAAGTGATGTAAAATAAAGCTCTCATTCAATAATCTGACGATTTGGATGTGACGCAAACTTACAGCCGTTATATGAATGTGCAAAAAAATCGTCATATTGAAATACTCAAGCGCGTTAGATTAAGATATATATGGTTCATCTTTATGTCCTAGACGTGCTGTCTCATAACCTTGCTTAATCTGACAATTTAAAAAATATTTGATCCCAAATCTAGACGTACTTTTTAGAAAATTACCACAATATCAGTATCAAAAGTTCTGATAGTAATAGTAGAATCTTCATTTTGTTGGCAAGCAAGAAATGCTATATTCGTCTTCGCTTCTTCGTGATCAGGGCATGAAAAAATAATTAATTATCAGTAACTGAATATTTATGACACAAATCGAGGAAATTTATATAAAATTACCTTACTACCTATAATCATAGCCATCTCCTGATCAGCCCAATGTTCGATCAACAACTTGTACTTCAAGTTTTACTTAGTTTGAATAATACAAAGTCAAATCAAGTTATTTCAATTACTTCCTTACACACAGGTAAATCTCGCGACAAGCCTTTGTATTCTATAAATTGTGTAATGAACACCTTCCCGGACCAGCATCAGGCCCTGGATGCTATCAAAATATAAAGTACTTGTCAAGATGAATCAAACGACTCGAAACTCGATGGTGTTGCGACTTTTCTTTACAGAATTCCTATAACCACCTTCAGGCTTCATCATCAGACCCTGGATACTATGAAAACGTAAAATACTCGTCGAGACGAATCAAACGAGTACAAACTCGATAGTGTTGCGAAGTTTCTTTATAGAGTTCCTATGGCCACCTTCCAGCTCCAGCATTAGATCAGTTCCATGTCATTATAATATTGTATTGTTACGCTGTATACATATGCTTGCAAAATTTCAGCAAAATCGGTTGAAGATATCTGCTTCAAAATTGAGTTGCAAGATTCCACTCACACATACATTCATTGCAAGTTAAATAAAAGCTTGTAAAAAAGAAGCCAATTATAAGGTCAAATTGGGATGGCGGTTGCTCCATAGTTTCGACTTATTTCTCTAACACATGAATTAGTACTGACTTATCAGTGTGAATATAGGCATCACATCATCAATATAAATTAAACTTTATCGACGAAATTTTGTTACTTCGGCTTGTGGTTATCGTCAGATTATATATTTTTCGTTATCCCTGAATGATTTCCCACAATTTAAAAAAAAAATAGCCACGCTCGAGAATGTCGGGATGACTTTTTTTTTACAACTTTATGGCTCTCCCCTTTCCTTACGTCTTTGTCGAATTGTTAGATTAGTGGAATATACACTTTTTAAGCATGTAATTAATTCACCCTGCCTTAATCTGACGCGCTCGAGAATGTCTGATGATCCATTTTTTTTACTAATCTGATCCTTTATTCCTGACAGGCGGCCATATATACGGGGCTCATATTTGGTGGAGGTTCTTAACCGGGTACAAGGTATCCCCCTGTATATTAATCTGCCGCGCTTTAGTAAATCTCGAAATTCCTTCTAGAGCTCCCCTACTAATAACCCTCTCCTGAGAGGAGACCCGAGCCCAGCAGTAGGACGTTATGGGTTGTTGAAGATGGGTACCTATAATGATTAAATTATTATATTCTCGTATTCGTATATAATAGTATCAAATATGACTATACTTTATAATTATTCAGCCAACCATTTACATACAAACATGTCTTGTCGTGAATGTTTTTCTTTTGTATATTTTGTAGACATAAGTTCGTACCCTTCCCCATCTCCCACTTTTTAATTACAATTATGATTTCTTTCATAATTAACTAACTTTGCCGGCTCAGCTAGTAGTAATATAGAAATAATAAGTATAATATTTTATGAACCCTTCTTAAACAAACTTCCTAACAACCTTTTTACCCGACTTCAAAAATGGAGGAGGTTATCAATTCAACAGTATTTTTTTAAATATTTATTACCTCCTGGTTGAACCGATTTTGATAATTATTTTTTTATTTGAAAGCTAGTGCTTCCCATGTGGTCCCATTTCAATTTGGTCCAGTTCTTAAAGTCGGTTTTTCTTTTTGTTGAAATTTGTGATTATTTTATTCTAACTTTTATCTCTTGGATTTTTTTCAATTGGAAATTCAATAACGGGCCGTTACGCAGCTCTTCTAATTCACGTATAGTCGTGAAAGGACAGTATCACGCCACTCGCGTCGCGTCACAATCACAATGCATGACAACGTGTCACAGACAGTTTACGATGAAAAAACGTGAGTCGTGCAACACGCGATACGAGGCGTGGGGGTGGAACAAAACTTTTGTGAACATGAAAACTATTAAGTTTTTAGATTAAATTAATTTTAAGTTTCAGATTTCGGCCATTCCTGGGATCATCTCATTTTTTTATAGACTACATTTTTATACAATACTTTTTTATAACCAAGTATGTGATTGAATAGCTTTAGATCTATCTAAACACAGTGATTTCGTATACAAACGTTCTTCAATGACATCAATAGCCTTTAACAGTCAACTGCAGGACAGGGGCCTCTACCTAGAAATGAGGCTTTGGCCTACCATCCAGGCCATGGTTGCTTATCAGACGGGACGGGCGTTCGTGAGTGCCAACTATTAATTTTAAAATAAACAAAAAATTTAACAAAAAAAAAACAACTTCAAGAACTGGACCAAATTGAAATAGATCCACACGGGAAGCACCAGCTTTCAAATAATAAAAAAAAACATCGTAATCGGTTGGCGTGATATTGAGTTAGTCGTCAATTTGTCGCGCTCATACTTAATGCAAATTGAAGACTTATATGGTTTTCTCATTGATGACATTGTCAGAACTGGACCAAATTGGACCACACGGATAGCACCAGCTTTCAAATAAAAAAAAGAATCATGAAAATCGGTTAACCCAATCGAAAGTTATGAAGTAACAAACATAAAAAAAAAAAAAACAGTCGAATTGATAACCTCTTCCTTTTTATGAAGTCAGTTAAAAACTGGTGTTAATACATATCGAGTTGTTGTTCGGTGTTTGAACTACTTCCAAACTCGAGTGATCAAAGCCGCAAACAAAAATTCTAACAATCTATACTTATATTATAAAGCTGAAGAGTTTGTTTGTTTATTTGAAATCGCTAAACTCAGGAACCGCTGGTCCGATTTGAAAAATTATTTCAGTGTTGGATAGTTGGATAGGACATTTATCGAGGAAGGCTAAAGGCTATATATCATCACGCTACGACCAACAGGAGTGGACCACCAATGAAAAATGTTTCACAAATGGGAGAAAATTATCACGCTACGGTCAATAGGAGACGCAAACGAGGTTGCGTGGTCAGCTAGTACATTACAAAGTGTGGGGTCGCGATGATGCAATACATTGAAATAATAAAATGCATGAGCAGCTAATGTAGCACATCGCACCTCGGGCTCGACAGGGCTCCGTTGGAGTCTAAGGAGTCTTCAGTCAGTCCGCACCTTCGATATATAACACACGTTTGGTTGGACTAGTCAGTCCGCACCTCCGACAGCTAACACACGTTAGTGTCAGGCAATCTCAGTCACTCAGCTCAAGTACTTAATGTATCAGCCCATATAAGGAACGCGAAATACACTCATCAAAAGTGTCTAGGGATCAACATATGTGTCTAGGGATCAACATATATTTTTGCAATAACTTTGCTCCTGATTGATATTAATTAAAATTTTCTTTAAGGATTCATCAAATAAAGTGTTTTCGTTTGTCACAGTAACGATAAACCAAGTCACCTTTGCATTAATAAAGAAATTTGCCATTTTCCTAATAAAGAGATTTTTGACATTTGAACCACTAACATTAAAGTTCGAAAAAAAGACTGAAATAACAGTTTTCTTTAAAATTTTATTAGGTAACTTAAACAATTAATAATCCGTGTTTCTACCGCGAATACTAACAACACAAGAACATCGGTTTGGCATACTCAAAATGAGTTCATCCAAACACGCTGTGGAATGGCCGCCCATGTTCGTTGCAACAACAAAAAAAGGTCTTCTTGCGACTGGATACCCTCCATATTCGGCAGAGCTCTTCTCTGTAGCATATGCCATGCATGCTCAATCGGGTTCAAGTCTGGCGACTGAGCAGGCCAGGGCAAAGCCACATCTCAATCTCAAGAAATCCGCATAAAAATGCTTGATCCCTAGACACTTTTGATGTGTGTATATTCGGTTTACATAAAGAACCTTTTATTTACAACTACAACATAACTGTGATAGATATATTATGCTAAAAAGTATTGTTTAGCATATAGTTACTGAAAATTTTTTATAGTACTTAGCACAAGAGCTTTGGAGTTAAAGTAGAATGAAAATTGCAGTGTCACATTGACCGCGTCACATTACGAAGTAGTTGTCATTGACAGTTCACGATGAAAGGGCCGGAGTTCTGCGTGACAAACCATCTGAATTAATTGGTGCACGGAACGTTAAGAGCTGCTTTAATTCTTCATAATGTATTCAAATGAAGTCGATCTTACTTTTGGTTTTCTTTAAATATCATAATTTCGATACTTGTTTTAATATACATCAAGTTGCTGTGAGGTGTATGAGCAAATTCAAAGCAATCAAAGCCGCAAGCACAAATTCTAAATACATTATAAAAAAAACATGTTGTTTAGTACAGCATGATTTTAAGCTGTTATTCTCTCATTAATAGTAATTAAACTTAGATTAAACGTGTATTGAGTTGTATAAGATATGAATTTGAGCTTATATTAGTGAAATGTTAATACTAAACGTACACAGAAACAAACGCAACATAATAAACCCTGTCAATTTTACTTTAACAGACAACAATTCTCTAGAATTTCTTCTTTGCTGTCAAGTAACATTACTGAAGTAGTTTTTAATAGTATTTGTTTGGAAATATATGAAATGTAGCTTTTAATATTTTTATTGTTTACCGGCTTCGGTTTCTGATGTCAAGAAGATAACTGTTTATCAAATCTTTGACAATATTCCGCAACTATGATTAAAGGATAATAAATAAATAAATAAATATAAATATTTTGTACATCTAACACACAACGCCATCTAGTCCCAAGCTAAGCAGAGCTTGTGTTATGGGTACTAGACAACTGATACAAATACATATATACTTTTTTTTTGTAAATACATACATATAATACATAGAAGACACCCAAACTCCGAAACAAATATTTGTAGATCATACAAACATTTGGTCCGAATCGGGAATCGAACCCGAGACCTCATGATCAGCAGTCGCACACGCCAACCGCGAGACCAACGAGGCAGTCAAGGAGTTTCAATATTGTTGAGTTATTATATGGCCCGAAAAAGCTAACAGTCACTGGATATTTGTTTATTTTAATCATACACTGACTTTCTAAAACAAATCATTCTCAATCAATTTGGATCACTGTCTTGACTTACATGTTGCTATCTCCTAATGTTTAACTGGCAATAATTTTTAAGCGCACCTTTCATAAATAAATTCACAGAAAACTTCTGAGTGAAGCAGACTATGCGGACAATTGTCAAATACAATAATCCAATTACAAGTTGTGCTTTATTTTAGATCATAATATATAATTAAGATGTGATACAAGTGGACCAGAAAATATCTCATCACTTAAATCTACGTTCCTCCACAGTAATGAGGCAGTGGATTTTTTTAAATGCAAATGTTGTGATATGTTTGATAGGTATGGTATAAAATAAAAGAATTTCTGGAGTTCTATTACGTGTAAAAATTACAGTTTTTTTTTTTTTTTTTTTTTTTTTTTTTTATGTTTGGCCCGCCAAAATGACTCTACTCTGCCTGATGGAAAGCATAAGCAGAATCCAAGAGTGGTGGTCACCATGCTCACTGCGAATGCAGACAATGCAGCATGGCGACCCACACCATGGCGGCCTAGTGATGCTGCTGCATCTTTTAGTCTAGTCAACAAGTTTGGAACTTGTTGACTAGACTAATTGACCAGCAACTACAATTATCAAACCACAAACTCTACAGAAAAAAGTAACATTCATGCCACTAAAGTAAAAAGATTACGTTAGGATTTTAGTAAGACCGTTGAATATTATAACGACATGCACCCAAGGTAAATGACATAGAATAGAAAAGAATAAAATGGAATTAGCAACACAAAGAGCCGGAGGGAACGAGACTGGAATAAATTCTTCATACATGACTTTTGTAGGTGACTTTACCACAGAGAAATTAGTAAGAGCAAAGTAACGAAATTTAGGTAGGCGTTAGTCTGTGTTCACTTGTCCAGTGTTCACGACTAGCTGAGGGTAAATAATTAATTTGTTGCTGGAAATGTTGGGGAATTCTCGTGTTATATTTATGGTAGTTTCATACATTTTCCAGGCAATAGTTGGTAATAAGAGTTTAGTGTTCGTGTATTTATTGCCATTAATTCGCGGAAATTCTACAATCTGACAGCTGAATAAAATTATTTTATGAACATGTTACTTGTGATTTTCAAAACATTAATGTTGTCGACGCTTTATTAAATCATATATCTGGAGCATTGCCCTTTATGGTTGTGAAACTTTGACAGTAACTAATCAGGATAAGAAAAGACTGGAAGCCTTTGAAATGTGGTGCTGGAGAAGAATGGAAGCAATCAGGTAGACGGAAAAAAATACCAACGAAGAAGTTCTAGAAAGAGTGAAAGAGAAAAGGCTGCTGATATCTACTATAGAAATTAGAAGAGGCAAGATGGTAGGCTACGTCACGATAACTTTTTAAATAATATGATATATGGAAAAATTAAAGGAAAGAGATGAAGAGGAAGTCCGAGACACAGTTATATAGACCAGATTGAGAAGAAAGTGGCGGTTGCGACGTATAAGGAGGTCAAGGAAACGGCTCTTGATAGGGAGAGCTGGATAAAGCTGCATCGACAAGAGCGTAGCTCTTAAGTTAATGATGATGAATGTTGTCAAAAAGTATTAAAGGTCATCAAATTTTCTAAAACACACAATGTGTATATAGAACCATCATAGAAATAAAACAGTCTTGAATTTTATTTTAAAATTTAAACGAATTGTGTTGAAAATCGTTGCCTCTGTTTTTATTTTACTCTATGAATCCATTCGCTTGATTTGAAAACTTCAAATACATTGTAATTTATTATCAGAACCTAGACGAATCTAAAAAATATGTCAAGTCACGTGAATAAATTTTAATGAGGGCTGTTGCTGAGGGTTGTGTACACATAGTTCAGGCCTTAGGGCTCATTCTCTTTTTTTACTGAAATGTAAATAAAGTCAATGAAAAAGAAAATCTAATAGAAATTGGTTTATTTAAAATATTTGTTTTTTTTTACTTTCTAAATTAAGAGGGCCTAACGTAATTCAAAGAGTACATTCCAAGAATATAGATCTAGATTAATAACTAGTATTTAAATGGAAGTAAAAAAACAGCGTTAATTCAAGTGTGGGCACGTTGTTAATGGTAGTTAAGTTATATTGATAATAATCCTGACTTAAGATTATAAATGCGAAAGTAGCTCTGTCTATCTGCCACGCTTTCACGCCAAAACTATTGAACCGATTTAAATTAAATTTGGTACAGAGACAGTTTAAGGCCTGAGAAAGGACGTAGGCTACTTTTCGATGGTTGAAGGGTTTTGAACACAGAACAAAGTTTTGAAGGTTAATAGGGGGGATGAAAGGTTGTATAAATGCTACCCAAAATCACTATTCCACGCGGACGAAATCGCGGGCATAGCTGGTAATCATTATTACTGTACCCGATTACTACGAAGCCAAAAGGAAGGGTAATAATTTGACAGTCTATGTATGTTGGTATGTTCCACTGTTGTGCCTTCGGATTTCATTCAAATGAATGAGAAATCAATAGGTTCGTAATAATGGCACGGGTGACATAGGCTATATACATTTTATCAATAGCTTTTACGTAGTTGGATTATAGTTTTGCAGAAAAATACTTAACTATTAAATTAGTACAGAAATCGTCACTAGATGGTGTTGATCATTTTTTTAAGTAGCATTTCGTTACACAGCATACTATAAAAGGTTTAAACTATTGCTAGTAAATGTCTTAGTCATTGAACGGGATGTTTTATTCACAGTATCTTTTTTTTCTTTAAACATGTATACTTACGGGGCGCACATGCGGTGAGTGTGGCATTATAAAGATATGATAAATACCTATACACCGATATACTTTCTCACAAACAGCTGCTTAAGCCGGACATACACGTTTAAGTATACTTGTGCAAACACAGACTGTTTTGTCAGACAGATTTCGGAGCAGCTCGTCAACGAATCTGTCTGTCTCTGTCACGAACTTCGTGCGTGACAGAGACAGACAGATTCGTTGATTCGTAGTTCGGAGCAGCTCGTCTCGATCCGTGCAAGCTTCGGTTGTCAGGTTTTATTTTCATTACGTAACGGAATTTCTTGATTCTGTCGCCGCGCTCAAAGGCCTCAAAGCCCGCGATAAAAGCTATGCAATAGCTTAAAATCTTGTTGTTAAATGGAAGTTCCACAAATACTCATCTTCAATGCATAATGTTACTGAAAGGTTTAGTAGTTATGTCTTACTGAAGTATCATAGGCCTTGTAAAGACTTGTTGTGAAAGGTGATTTAAGGAAAACTGATATTAAAAATGATAAAATTAACTTGAAATATGACTAAACATTTGAATGAAATGGATATTTCAATGTCCGATTAAGTTCAAAAAGAATATGTTTGTCTAAAGAATCGTAGAAATTCAAAACATATAACTCTTGAACCTTTAACTTTTTTATTTTTTTATTCATATATTAAAGAGTTACAAATATCCTTACAATTAATGCAATCACAATCTCATTAGAGATTTTCTGTGCATCAAGCTCATCGATTACAATAAATAAGTTACACAAATTACATTACACAAACGCATATCGTGGGTAGATGCTAAACAAAAACCCGCATCAAATACATTGGCGCGTGCAACGCTCGCTGTTCAAACTAGCCACTTTTTGTTTATCAGAAATTACTTGTGAGGGTACGATTAGAAAAAAGTAAAATATAACCAAGCAAGCTAAAAATTACTGCGATTCAGGTTGTTTCATGTATTATACAAGTTGGTATTTAACAAAATTTTTTTTTCATCTTTTTAGGGTGTACAGCTTTTAGTGGTTTTGTTTTTGTTATGGCAAGAAGCTTCGATCAAATATATTATAGATGCACAGTTCCATACAAAAGTAAACAAAATACTGTCCACGCTTCTATACGTACTTAGGTACATGTATACTACTTGAGATATAGCGAAAAAGGTCCTGAACTGGTATACAGCTTAACCTAATGTTACCTTTAAGCAATTGACGTACGGACGGAAATAAATCCATATTAAATTCACTACATATTACCTTTTAGTTTGATGACAGAATAGGACAATAAAATTTTATGACTCTTTCAAAAATCAGAAATAAAACAACATATGCCCAAAAACAAGTGTATTGAAAAATTTAACTTATCGTATTACATTAGAGCACATAATAGTACAAAGAATAACGAGAGTTACATTCCACTGACATTAAATAGTGTGTTCGCATCTTATCGCTTCTATTTGGAACATGGAAAAAATGGAGTTGCTTTTCGATTTAAAAAAAATACGGTAGTTGGATGGACCAACAAATAATTAATTCTTCACACAATTTTTATTTCTTCTTTAGATTCTGATAGCTAAAAAATTGAATAGAATTTTATTATAAATTATGATAAGTATTAATTTAATATTGAATATTTCACTCAGATATTATATATATATACCTACGTGCCTGTATTTATACATATTATATTGCACTGTTCCATAAGTTGGACCATACCTAAACTGTAATCATCAAATATATTTTATATTCCAACTTAAATGTTTTTCAAGATATTTACGAACGGATATACATATAATTTAAAATTTTGGTAATCACGTTTAGGATCTGGTATAGACCAACATATATAAACTGTTTGCAATTTTGACAAAAATACATACATGCAGATCGAATTAATAACCTCCTTTTTTAAAGTCGGTTAAATGTTCTTAGTAGATTGTAATACCTACCTGTAAAGTTGGTTACGCTGTTTTTTTTATTCTCCTGAATTCTTTTTCTGTTGTGTACATATCATCTTGGTTGGAACACACTACACTAGATGCATTTGGTTTATATAAATTTTGGAAAACAAAAACAAATCTTTTATGGAATCAGGCGTTACTTTGCCATTCCGCGAGACATGTCTCGCGAAATTAAAGCTAAATATATTTCATAGCATTTAAAAACAAATCTTCAATTAACCTAAAAAAATAATTGTAAAGGCGACTCCATCATTATCCTACTGACTTTGTTCGCTAGCACTAGGCTTGTCTTGTTTTCTCTTATGAGCATCGCCCATGAGTGTGAAAGGGATAGATGCGTACATTAGAAGCCGTTGTAAATCATAAATTTTATCAAAATATTCATAAAATTAGCCTTAAAGCATAACGAAAATACACCAATATGTTAGATTAAAGATAGACTTACTGAAAATATGATATTCCATCCTTCTTTTGCAATTTTAGAGTGTAATTTTTACAAGTTTTTACTACGCACTTTGGCATTGCTAATTGTGTAAACACGAGCGCGGCCACCAAGCGAATGCGAGCGAAACAAGGCATATTGTTGTTTTATGCCTTGTTTTGCCGGTGCCACTTTTTAAGCGGCAACAGTGCATCTATGATATATTTGATCGAAGGCAAGAAGTATTGCCTTAATTTGTTCTTTATATTCTAACTAGAACATTTAAAGCATTTAAAATCCTTTATTGGCAATTTATGAAATTCATTACTTTTTACCTGAACATAACGTGGCCAAATTCTATCAGATCATCTTCTGTAATATTTATACAGGATAAATTTAGAACTCAAGAAATTAAGGCAATTTGTGACATATTATGTATGTATACTCCTATGTACGGGTGTGTTACTAGTAGATACACATATAATTGTGGATGTACAGAGATATTTTCTATTGATTTTTTTATTTAATCTGTTTTATATTCTGAAGAGATTAAGTTCCACTCTAAATTCTCATCCATCCATCAAAGTATCAAAGCATATAACGATCTATGTATAAATATATTTAACTATGCGGTAAACAGATACGTGATTAACGCCATTGATATTCATGGAAAGCCAACTCTAATCAATTTTCTTTCATCCACCTTTCGCCTTCTTCAATACCTATTAATTTAGGGTTGCCAACACGTATTATTTCTGTAATTCGTTTCTTTTTACACGTACACGGCATTTTTAGTTATAATAAATAGATAGATAAAAAAAATGTTAAGTGAAATTAATGACCAGTGTTTCTACAAATATTGTAAATTGCAAAGGGCGGTCTTATCGTATATAGCAATTTTTTGACAACCTTTCATTGAACTGAAATGATTATAAATTGTTTTTTTATGGAATATGTGACAAACGAGCAGACGTATCGCCTGATGGTAAGCGATAACCACCGCCCATTGACACCCGCAACACCAGAGGCGTCACAAGTGCGTTGCCTTTGCCGGCCTTTGGGGAATGGGTAGGGGGATAGGATTTTCTGTGGGATAGCCACGCTTCGGCATGAATGGGCCGGCTCGACCGGAGTGATACCACGGCCTCACAGAAAACCGGTGTAAAACAGCGCTTGCGCTGTGGTTCATTGAGTGGGTGAGGATACCGGAGGCCCATATCTCAAACCCTCCCCCCATCCCCCAAAAGGCGGCAACGCACTAAGTCTCACAAGTCTTGTGACGCCTCTGGTGTTGCGGTTGTCCATGGGCGGCGGTAATCACTTACTATCAGGCGATACGTTATGTATATATATATATATATATCGTTTGCCCCCTATTCCATAAAAAAAGATATGGATATATTAATTTCTCGCTTCATCCTCATCTTATATTTAACAACATCTTCTTCTGGTACATTTGGCAAAGGCCCTTGTGCTAGATTACACTACTCTTTTGAAAAAAAATGGAGACCAAAAAAGGTAAAAAGATAATAAATTATAATAATTTTCTGGACATCTGACACACAACGCCATCTAGTCGCAATTTAACCATAGCTTGTACTGTGAACTGTACATCTGCGATACCCACGATATTAAAAGAATGAATAATGTTAAATCAAGATATTGAATTAAATTTCTTTGTGTAATAATATACATAGCAAATTCATCTAAGTGTCCTCAATCTACAGTATTAATAAATATTTCAGACATCTAACAAACCACGCCATCTAGCTTTAAACTAACTAGAGCTTGTACTATAGAAACTAGGTTGACTGCTATAATACTTACATACTTTTTTTATATATACATACTAGATTTTGCACGCGGCTTCGCTCACGCAGACTTTCATCCCCTGATTTACCCCCTTAAGGGTGGAATTTCCAAAATTCCTTTCTTAGTAGTCACTTACGTTATATAAAGAACCTATATGCAAAATTTCAGGATTCTAGCTTCAGCGGTTTGGGCTGTGCGTTGATCTCTTGGTGTGACAATCAGTCAGTCACCTTACTCTTATATACGTTACAAAACTCCGAAAAAAATATATCTCTCTCTCTTCAGTCGTTCCCTCACTGCTGAGGATCGTGACTCCATTTGATTCCGACAACCAGTTGTCTACATCGGTTCCGCTCTGTAGCTTGGTGGAGTGCGTCGCTGACAGATATTTTAAGTTCCTCCGATATTTGGTCCGACCATCGCTTGGGACTCCTACCTCTAGGTCTTTTCCCTTCGATTTTACCAGTCACCATTAGACTTTCTAAATTGCTGGTGTCCCTGCGTGCAATATGGCCAAAGTACTGCAGTATTCGTTGTAGGCAGGTTGTGGATAGACGTTGGGTGTTTTCTATCTTAAGTTGCTTGAGAATAGATATGTTGGTGCGGTGGGCCGTCCATGGTACTTGCAGCATATGACGCCAGAACCACATCTCAAAAGCCTCGATTCTGCGCCTATCTGCGGCTTTGAAAGTCCATGTCTCTGCGCTGTACAGAGCAATGGAGAAGACAAGGCTGCGGATTAGGTGTATTTACTTAGGTGTACCGAAAAAAAAATATGTAGATTAAAATAAATAAAACAGTATAAGATTAAGTCTGATTTAGTAATATCTCAAGCTACTACAATTTATATTACTTGTTAATTAGAATCTAATTCAAACATTGCTCTATTTTCGTTTCCATTGTTTGCTGAGCATCTACTTAGAAGAAAATTTTGATAGAAATTCTCAATATGACGATGGTAAAATTAATATTTTTCTAATTAAATGCGGCTTATAAACCAATAATAAAAACGTTTCTATTTCCTGCCCACTTAAGTTTATATAAAATAAATTATTTGATGTTCTTATTTATTTGTCTTCTTTACAAAAAGCTTCATGAAAATCACAACCTCACATCGCATAATTCTTTTCTTTGAATCTATTACTATTTAAATTTTCATATGAAGCCACTTCATGAATATATGGAATATTATAAGAATTTCTGATGAGGTACTTTTAAGATTCTTATGTTTAAAATTGTATATTTATGTAAATGATCATCTCGTGTAAAGACAGAAACTCGAGTTATTAAATACGCAGTATAACATACATGCTAGGAAAATAGAAAAAAAGACAAATAAAAGTCATAATTACAATAGTGTTTAATAATATCTGTAATGGTGTTATATCTATCTATCTAATACCTTTAAGCGAGTTATTCTTTTTACCCGACTACGGCAAAGCCAAAGAAGGGTTATGATTTTGACAGGCTATGTATGTATGTATGTATGCATGTTCATTTGTTCCCGCATAGCTCCTCAACTACGTATTAAAACTGAACAAATGAGATATCGATAGAACCGTCTTGATCGTCCGCTAGTTATAGGCTATATGACGTACCACTGAATCTAACGTGGCGCCTTCTCATAATGTAATAATCATTGTGTCATAAAGTATTGTGTTAAAAAATTAATTTATACTAATATTATAAACGCGAAAGTTTGTAAGTATGGATGGATGGCTGTATGTTTATTACTCTTTCACGCAAAAAACTACTGAACGGATTTGAATGAAACTTTACATTAATATAGCTTATACATCAGAATAACACAATACATAGTCTACTATTTGCCGCGATAACCAACATATACGCGGGCGAGACCGCGGGCAACAACTAGTTTAAGATAAATAGGCCGTGCTTGGTATCATTGGAAAGGGCGTTCTTTGTACATTTCAAAAATATATATATTATTAATATTTGCTCGTAACTTTGTCCGTATTTATTTGAAAATTGTGATATTTTTATGGTATTTAAAATATACTTTGCAAAGAAATTAATATTATAACGGCACCAAAACATTTTAAATAAAAAAACTAAAACCCAACTACGAGTTTTCAAACTATGCAACAAGTTTGAAAAGTCGTAGTCATACGTTACATAGAAACGTACCATACATAACACTAATAAAGCGTGACTACGGCCTTCAAACTAGATTCATACTTTTTCAGCGTCTTTTTTTGTCGTAGTTAGGTTTAAATTTTTAGTTTTTTTAATATATATGTACATTTTTTTTATTGTTTCCTATACACATACATTTACAGACACAGTGATTTAATATGCAAAATTTGACAATGAGGCATCTCAATTTGTTGCAAACGTGATCTTTGTGAGGTCGCCAACTAAGTCGACTGTCAATGACGAGCCCAATACACATGTATTGGTGAACTACTTCAAATGTTGAGCATTGGCAATTGCTGGTTATCCTATGCAGACAGTCGTGTTCGTGTGCAATTACCACAAGTATAGTACTTACTTTATTGTTTGATGAATGTAATTTAATCTAAATCTCGGAAACGGCTCCAACCATTTTCATAAAATTTTGTCTGCAGGAGGTTTCAGGGGTGATAAATCGATGTAGCTAGGATTCATTTTTAGAAAATTTATCAAAAAAAACAATCATCTAGGTACTATAATATATTGACAACGAACTATAAACTGTATCTTATTATCAAAATAAATATTATTAATTAGATCAAGTTAGCCATATGATTAAATAATTCTTAGATTTAATTCTCGATTAGAAGTCTCTAATGAATTACATAAGAGTACAAAAGTTTCTTTTGATTCCTCTAAATACGAGAGGAAAAGATATCGTCAGTCGATGGTTACGCACATGTGCGTTTTGAGTTAAAGATCGTTAAAGATTTCTATGTAAAAGAAAAAAGACCAAAGAACAAAATAACTAATAAGAAATACTGAAAACGAAAACATATTAGTTTTATATGTAACCTATGTTCTACCCCTGCATACAAGTACTACAACTGCAACGCCATCAATAGTAAAACGTCTAAAAAGTTTGGACATCTTATGAAGAAAGTAGATTCACTGAACTGAGATATGTGTGAATCTTGATGATGCCCAATATTATCTGATGGAGTGTGTCAAGTATCCAAGACAAAGGGAGGCCTTGGTGCATAAATATGATTGAAATTAGTTATAACATATTACTATGTAATGAAAGTCTCTAAATCAATTATGATTAAAAAAACAATGGTAAAAATATTTTCTACCTCGTTTTATTTTTTCCCTATAGTGACAACCCTACCATTGTACAAGACAATAATTCACGCGCTTCTCGTGACACATATCGAATAAGTAATTCTATAACGTCAGACGTAAACCTGAGGGAATGGTGGAATAATGCAACATGTTGGTGTGTTACCGTGAATACAAAAAGGTTACCTTGCTTTTTTAACTTGGGTTTTATGTTAAAATAAGCTGTGGTTTGAATTCTCTGTAATGTATTACCTAATGTAATATGGTTGCATCAGAATCTTGCGCAAATGTCACTCTACTGAGTATGTGGGTGTACTAGACTATGTTTGATGGATAACAAAATGAAGTCCAGTAAATAATTATGAATGACCAATGGCCTACAAAAGTCAACTCAAATAGATTCTATTAAAATAATATCAAATATTATTTTTTTCAAATATTATTTCAAATTTTATTATAAGCAATCCATCAATTCTATAAAAAAAGCGGCCAAGTTCGAGTCGGATTCGCCCATGAAGGGTTCCGCAGCAGCAAGTAACATAATATAATTTTTATTTAATTGTTATATGTGTGTTGATAGAATAAAAGATAAAATTCAGTTTACGATTTATGACGTATTAAAAAAAAACAACTTACTAGATTTCGTTCAAACCAATTTTCGGTGGAAGTTTGCATGGTAATGTACATCATATTTTTTTTTTTGTTTTATTCATTCATTCACACATTTTACCACTTTGGAAGTGTCTCTCGCGCAAAATATTCAGTTTAGAAAAAAATTATGTTAGAAACCTCAATATCATTTTTGAAGACCTATCTATCTATCTAGACCACACGTATGGGTTGGATGAAAAAAAATTTTTGAGTTTCAGTTCTAAGTATGGGGACCCCCAAAATTTATTGTCTTTTTTCTATTTTTGTGTAAAAATCTTAATGCGGTTCACAGAATACATCTACCTACCAAGTTTCAACATTATAGGTCTTATAGTTTCGGAATAAAGTGGTTGCGACATACGGACGGACAGACGGACAGGCGGACAGACAGACAGACATGACGAATCTATAAGGGTTCCGTTTTTTGCTTGGCACTGAACCCTAAAAACACTTATGTTTTCTTCTAGTACACAAATCATATTAATAATACATACATATGTGTGTGAATAATCATTGCTCTATATTTAATCACAAAAGAATGATCTGGAAGGACCAATATTTTAAATAAAAGATGCATAGGTAACAAAAACATTACCCTCTGACGCAGTCGGGTAAAAACATCTTCACTGCTTCTAAATTAAAACATGAACATACAGAAAAATAAAAGATTTTATCACAAATTCATTTGAAAATGTAAACATCACTTAAAACGGTGATAAAATGATACAGTTAAAAGTGTTTGTTGTGTATTGCTAAGACAAAGGGTAGCCTGTTTTAAACTGCGAACTTTTATTTGCGTAACAAAGTTTCTAAAAGCTGCTACTTAGAGATAAAGAAGTTTTATAGTCTGGGGAAGTGAACCTTTTGTACAATTCAAGCGCTCACTTCAAAGAATAGTTTGTTGAAATACTCGTAGTAGGTATGATGTTGATAACATTAGTTAGAAGCTTGTGGATTTTTTCAAACATTTCATTTCTCACATTGACTATTTTAATTTCTGTTGGGTATATTCTCTAGAAGATTTTCCATTATTCTATTTGTTCACATCAATAGACTTTAACAGTGCACTGTTAGACATATGTTTATCATTAGAAATTTTGCTTTCGCCTACTTTTAACACTCTGACCAGACAGGTTGGTTTCAGGTTTGTTTTAAGTTTTTCTTCTCTTTGCGCCTATGGTCCTGTATAGTTTTCTCCTTTAGTCGGCTCTTGCAACATCCATGAGATGAATGGAGGTTCTGAAATAGTCTTTATCCGTCAACACACGGAGTACAGTTTTATTATTTGTATTATTTAAATCAGAATCTCAAAATTTTAATCATCTCATCATCTTCCTAGCCTTTATTATTCCCAAGATTTGGGGTCGGCTACTAGTTCAACCAGATATCAGTTTTTATACGGAGCGACTGGCATCGGACTGAATTTGAAGATTGAACTAGTTATCTACTAGTTAACTTCCCAATAACGATTGCCAAAGATGTTCATGACAACCGGGACCGACGGCTTAACGTGCTCTCCGAGGCATGAGAATCTTAAAATTTTAAATTTACATTATTTAGTGCTATGAGGCATGGTCACCTTTAATAACAGACTGAATGTACTATTTGTGTACATTTACATTTATCTGTTAAAAATACCAAAGAGAAAATCTGAATAACTACTCATTATAAGATCCTACATTTATTTATAAATAAAACAAAAACAGCTGATGGTTTATGCTAGTAACTTGTCGAATATATTTTATACGCACCACTGTCGTAACGTAATCAAATTGCACTAACATGCCGTTAAACTAGAATTTAAATCCAAAGTTTTGGACATTGGCCATAAGTATTGACTTTGCTACATAAAATCGGCTATCTCGAACTGAAAAGTATTGTTCAACATGAAAATAATTTACTGTAATTAAACGTGTAGCTTTTTGTAAAACTGATAAATTTGGTAAGGTTTTCCAAACCCTTTTCGTAAATCTTATTTGTACCACTAACCAGTGCTCAAGGAACACGAGCTCGTGTCGATTTCATGGAAATCGTGGCTTGAGAAAATTCTATCGCAGCCTTATATTATCATTGAATAAAATGTGAATATTTATTATGTATAAAAACATCAAATAATGGAATCAAATTGCTCTATGATCGCTACAAGGCTGCTAAATGTACAACTTTTTTATTGTGTTACTTACCTAACTTTAAATTAAAACAATAACTAGTTTAATAAATAAAAGTTGACAATTTTTGCGCCAAAAAGTTGCCTACATACTTCTCCAAGGTCCAATCAATCCTATACCGAATTTCACCCAATTCGGATCAGTGGTTTAGCCATGACGTAACAGCGTAAGCGTTACCAGAGTTAATTTTGAATTTATCTATAAAATTTTATCTATAAAATTGACATTATTTACTAAATTTAATGCATTTAATGCAGACGAGCCAAGCGAAGCGCCTTGCGCTTACCACGCACTACCTACCTTTTCTCGAAGTGTTTCGTCGTTTTTTTGAACCCTCATAACTTTGGTTCCCGATATACCAGATCGTTCAAATTCTCAGGATATTTATTTATTTATTTATTTATACAATCAGCTGCTCACTGCACTTACAGTTACAGTTGCCCAACACGTACAGTGAGCTAGTACAAAATTTTTATATAATAATGTTAACAATAGCATAATTGATGCTTATCAATACTAATATTAAAGCCTACTCCTAAGGAAAAGTACACAGAATTTAAAAAATGTACTTAATTTGGTATGGAATAAGTCTATATCCGGGTATTGAGCAATTAGAGCGTTGAGCAGACTAACTGCCTGGCTCGTGGGAGCGTATTGATATGATGTTACCAATAAACTAATCAAACATACAAAGTTTCAATTGCATAGCTTTGAAACTTTAGATTTTATTGATACCTAAAAAACGTCGATTTCGTCACTGACACACTGATGATCATCAAAACTGTTAGGGTACTTCCTGAAGTGCTAGAAAGCTGAAATTTGGTATGTACACTAAGTTTAGTGTTCAAATAACAAAAAAATCCATAAGCCTACTACTTATACCCCCCAACCCCCAAATTTGGGGGGTGGAAGTTTGTTTGAGACTTTCACAAATGTTTATGCTAGAGGTTTTATTTTTGGTACACGGACTTTTTCGATAGAAGAAAGAAGATTTACAAGAAATACAGCCCAAAAAAAGAAAAAAAACTGCCTTAAGCAACTTACAAAAAGAAATGAAATCCCACCAAAAACATTTTCATGTAAAATGTTGCCAAGACGACTGCATATGGCTTAACCTGGGAAAAAGATATCAGATCTCATGAAGAACTAAGGTTCTGAATCTACACGCCCTAACTCTACCAACCCTAAGGGCGTGTAGATTCAGAACCTTGGTTCTTCATGAGATCTGATATCTTTTTCCCAGGTTAAGCCATATGCAGTCGTCTTGGCAACATTTTACATGAAAATGTTTTTGGTGGGATCCTCACTTTCTGAACGAATTTGAGTTGCATAATATAATCCTAATTACTCTAAATTTCTAAATAATAGGTATTTCACAGCCTAATCAGGGCAGGGACCAAAATACGTGTGCGACATTTTTCCAACCTCGTGACTACCTTGTACATAGTACCCGGTAATGGGTTTAGCCATACCTTTGATCCCGTGGAAATCTGACGTTTAATTACATATCCGAGATTACAGTGCCCTCCTGTTGCTGGATCATACAGAATGAGAGACAGAATGCGGTGTGCTATGGTTTTGAAGTTTAATTAGCGGTTGAGTGACTTTAGTAATTGAGTGTGTAAGATATAAGGAATGGTTTACATTTATCGAGATTACTAAAGTTTCTAACTTACTCAACGATTACTAAACTTCCTTTTGGCGTTTTACATTAGTTCATGATTCTTTTAGGCAGATGATTGATGATTGTCTTATAGTTTAGGAAAAAAGTGGCTGTGACATACGGACGGACAGACAGACAGACGGACGGACAGACAGACATGACGAATCTATAACGGTTCCGTTTTTTGCCTTTGGCACGGAACCCTAAAAACTTCCTAACTTCTTCAAATGTGAAACTAGAAACTCTTATCCAAGTTACTTCAAGTCGACCTAAATCGTGAGAATTTTGTCAACAGAGAAAACAGACCAAAACACCCACGGGATTTAATTTTATTAACCGACTTTAAAAAAAGGAGGAGGTTATCAGTTGGACTGTTTTTTTTTATGTTTGTTACCTTTTACATACATTTGTTTACATAGCTTTTGATTGGGTGAACCAATTTTGATGATTTTTTTTATTTGAAAGCTGGTGCTTCCCGTGTGGTCCCATTCGAATTTGGTTTACTTCTTGAAGTCGTTTTTTTTTTTGTTAAAATTTGTGCTTATTACAGTAGCTGAGCGTGATACGATACGACTACGACACGATTATTTTATTACTATACTAGCTTTTCCCCCGGCTCCACACGCGTGTATGTCAGTTATCGCCGTATAGATTAGTCTATGTACTTCCTCAAGAATCAAAGTATCTTCAGGCTAAATTTTACTGCAATCGGTGCAGCGGTTTAGCCCTAAAAGCATAGCAGATTGCCAGACACGGTTTCTTTCGAATTTATAATGTTAGTATGGATTTTTCCCTACTACCTACTTATCTCTTATGAAAGCATAAAGCCGAGTCTCCACCGAACAAAAGTTGACAACTTTTGTGTTGTCGACACGTGTTGGTGACAAAAGTTTCTGTAATTTTCTTGTGTTTACAACAAAAATTGTCAACAAATGTTGAGAACAGTGTTTCCGTTAAAAAAAAAATGACTTCAAGTACTGAACGAAATTGAAATGGATCCACACGGGAAGCACCAGCTTTCAAATAAAAAATAATCATCGATATCGGTTGGCGTGATATTGAGTTATTCGTCAATTTCGCGCACATACTAAATGCAAATTGAACACTTATATGGTTTTCACATGGGTGACATTGTGAGAACTGGACCAACTTGAAATGGGACCATACGGGAAAATCGGTTTACCCAGTCGAATGCTATGACGTAAGAAACATTTAAAAAAATACAGTCGAAATAATAGCCTCCTTCTTTTTTTGAAGTCGGTCAAAAAACAAAGGTCAGCCATTGTGCCTCCTCAGTTTCTCCGGTAGACACTTTCCATAGCGTAAAAAATAATAAAATAAATAAAAAATAAAACAATAATTAAAAAGTGCTATTAATTTTGGAATATAAATAACTATAACGAACACAAAAGGGCCAAGCTGGCTTGTAAGTTTTTTCTTTACAAAATTGTTCATTCGCCATATAAAACCTAATTATTACTTATAACAAATGGATATTTTTTATTCCCAAAGTGTTTATGAGTCTTGTTGTTTAAAACACGAATACACCACAAGCAATAATCCTGGTTAGCTGAACTCATTATTTCTTTAGAACTAGCCAATAGTAGTTTTATTTCTAGCTGCCTTTAATTGCAGACCATGCAATAAAACACTAACAAGAAAAACGCAGCCAATTAAAGAAAACACAAGGTGTAATTTGTTTTGTGTTTTTTCTTTGCTGAAGTGTAGAGGGCTATTAAAGCATTGTTTACAAAAAATTAATGCTACAATAAGGTACAAATGAGTGTCCGTATGGTGATGAAATAAGAATATAAACTGTTCAATTCCGTGCGTGTCGTAAGAGCAAACTCTATAACATAAAAAACTGCAAAGAAAATCAACGTAAATGACAGCATTCGTGCTGTCGAGTTTCGTTGGTGAGTGCGAGACCGGAGGCCCAATGATACAGAAGCCCGCCATGGTGTGGGTCACCATGCTGCATTGTCTGCATTCGCAGTGAGTATGGTGACCACCACTTTTGGATTCTGCTTATGCTTTCCATCAGGTAGAGTAGAGTCATTTTGGCAGGGTCAAACATAAAAAAAATTGAACCAAACCCCATGGAGATACAGTGATAAATGATATGTATTTTTGTAAATAAATCTGTTACAGATATTTTACACGCGGACTTTAAAGCTAAAAGGTGTCGGCATTTCCTAAGAAAAAAAAGAAATGGTAAAAAATGTCAATCATAAAGATGCCATTTTTAAAGTAAGTGAACTTCGATTAAATAAAATCGTTGTATAGTAGGCCTCCAGCAGTGGATTGTTATAGGCTATTGATCAAATGAATATTTTAGGATGAGACGGTATAGAGAAATCGTACATACCTTAAAATATAATAAACTTTATTGTACACCAATTAATACAGTTTACAGATAGGAGCATATCAATTTAATGAATAATCAGCGGCTTTATCCCTAACAAGCTAAAATTTAAAAAAAAACCTACTCAAGCGCTTAATCGAGTAATCATACGCCAATGATATTTTTGCAGACATTCGGTTATTCTTCCCCACTTTCACCCCCATAACTTTACATACATACATACATAACAAAATACTCAACCGATTTTCATGAAACATGTCTAAGAACACTCGCACGTAACTTACCTTTTATACAAAAAAAACTAAATTGAAATCGCTTCATCCGTTCGCGAGCTACGGTGCCACAGACCGACAGACAGACAGACACGTCAAACTTATAGCACCCCTCTTTTTGCGTCGGGGGTTAAAAAGTAATTTCCTACAGGCATACCTTATTTCGTTCTCATTAAAATATACCATCCACAATCCTTTACAACCATTACTAATTTATATTCAGAAGAATGCCACGATAATCGTTAAACTCTACTTTCTACAACTGTTTAAAATTAAACTTACTTTTCAATTTGTTCAGCTGTGTTTTGAATGTTAATTAAGCTTCTGAGAGAACGAAGTCTTGCAAAGTAAAACGCTGATTTCTTGTGGAAGTAATGGGTGAAGATCGAATACCAATCGAATACATAAAAAAATACTGCTTAATTGTGTCTATTTCTTTGTTAACGAAAAAAATTGTATGGTGTAGACTGTAATACATCCTTCATAGTATATTATAAACTTCGAAATCAAAATCTAAATCGGTTAGAAGAGCATCTTCTAGCCGATTTCGACCGGCCAGTCTCCACGGAGACCAGCCAATTGCGCAGGAGATATTATAGTGCACACCTGTGCGCAAACACAGGAGCACTCTCCATTCCCTCACTCTCACAATTCAATGAGTCGGTTATCCGATATGACTGAAGGTAGTAGAGCCACGCTGATTGCAGCACGAACGGGCCGGCTCGACCGGGGCGGTACTACCCTCGCACAGAAAATCAACGTAAAATGACAGCGTGCTGTCGTGTTTCGTTGGTGAGTGCGAGACCGGAGGCCCAATTAGTCTAGTCAACAAGTTCCATACTTGTTGACTAGACTAAAAGATGCAGCAGCATCACTAGGCCGCCATGGTGTGGGTCGCCATGCTGCATTGTCTGCATTTGCAGTGAGCATGGTGACCACCACTCTTGGATTTTGCTTATGCTTTCCATCAGGCAGAGTAGAGTCATTTTGGCGGGCCAAACATAAAAAAAAAAAAAAAAAAATGACTGTGGAGAGATCAGGCACAAGATCAACTTTACGTGCTCATTAGGTATTAAAAATAATCTAAGATCGAAACAGAATTGGGACAGAATTTTGGGACAAATCCGGTTTAGATATTATGTATATATCATCATCATCTTAGCTGAAGGACGTCTTTTCATGGCCTCAGACCTCCCCCCCAAGGTTCTTTAAAACAACCAGCACTATGATGCCCGCATACAACAGCTTCCTGCGACCTTTAATCAGGTCATCGAACCTCATTGTAGGAAGCCTGCCTCGCTCCGTTTTCCGGTAAATAAGTATAACTAAATGAATCTGTGTTTATCAGTTTTAAATTTTATCAAAAGATCCATCATTAAAAATCGCTTAAGCATTTATCCTTTTAATCTTTAAAAATTGAATAACATCAATTTAGACTTCATAATGTAACTATTACATGCTAGGTCAAAGTAACATTAAGTGCACAAAGTCAGGTCAGTTTGGAACAAAATAAATAAAAGCAAAAATGTTACATGTATCACTCTGTGAAACTCAATACAACACTAATCTATTTTACGACATGAGGCTACCTTAAGCGAACCACTTTAAAACGACTAAAGGCATTACGAAAACACCTTTGAAATATTACGAGAAACGGTAAGTATTTGTGCAAAGATCGGAGTATTTTATCTGAAACTCGGACACTTCGAGCTTGTTTTCCCCACGCCAGGTCAAAGTTCTTTGTGACCAGACTGTTACCGATATCGTTTAAATCCATATTAAAATATTGGACGTTTTGCAACAAATATTTTGTAATTGACTGGATTTCGAAACGTTAGGGTCGACTTTTATATTGATTTTTAGGGTTGCGTACCCAAAGGGTAAAAACAGAACCCTATTACTAAGTTTCCTTTGTCGGTCTGTCCGTCTGTCCGTGCATACATCTGTATGTCACCAGGCTGTATCTCATTATCCGCGATAAATAGACAGTTGACATTTTCACAGATGATGCATTTTGGTTGCAATAACAAATAAAAAAAAGAGATTAAACTAAATATTCAAGGGGATGTCCCAGCTAAGTAAACTTCCACGTATATACGTATAATTATATTTAAATTAAACGAAATCAGATTTTGTGTAGGTTGACATAAAATAAAAACAATTGAATGTCATTAGGTGCAGTTATTTCAAACCATTAGCATAAAACGTCGACACTTGACAATCATGTCATTTTTTTTAAAGACAACTCCCGCAGTAGGAATAAATCCTGTGTCGCGGGGGACTTTATAAACATACATGAAATGGACACAAAGAACACCCAGACTCAGAACAACAATTTGTGAATCACACAAAGTGTTGTCCTATGCGGGATTTAAATCCACGACACTTGGCGAAGTAGGAAACGGCGTGGCGACCGCCAAACCACTAGACCAAACGTGCAGTCAAATTAATCCTTTCATATTCCGGTTAGCTTTTAACTTTAAAAACTTAACTGCATTTAATCCAACCGCCGGCGTTACATCAATATTTGAGTAGTAAAATCTCATTCAGTGGCGAGATGGTGCACTCAATATTTTGCTCGATTCAATTGAATTCGTTCAAATACGAGTATTGTAAATGTCGATAAAAAGCCTCGATTCTGAGTAATCCGATTTGCTAACAGTTTTCAGTTGCAGTGAAATATTAGTTGTATCTATTAGAGAATATTGAAAAGTTTCAATAGATATTTTTATGCAAACGAGCAGATGTATCGCCTGATCGTAAGCAATAGGGAATATGCATAAAAATTTTATTTGTCTCAAACATTTTTTTCTAGATTCTTTATTGTCTTTACAATATACATATATGGTATTTTTTTTTACTTAGTAATTATTTAAACCCAGAAAATATTAAATAAAAAGTAAAAATTAAGGCAGAGAAATTCAAACCTGCAAAACGCGTCCTATTGGTCGAAACGAAATGTGACGTCGATTGTCACATTATCGAAATTATCGTCGTCGAAATTCCTACTGTGTTGGTAGTGTTTGTGAGAAAACATAACTTCTTCCATGATTCTTATAGCAATCAAAACTATAAATATGTAGGTTTAAAATAACTGAAACACTCAATAGTAAACAAACACGAAATCACAATGACGTCATATGTTATGTCAATAGCGCGCGAAAAATGGCGGCGTTTGAATAGCTCAAATTTAGTCGGTGTTTTAAATTTTACTTTGAAAATTAGTTTGACTATTTTGAAACCTATTTAAATTTTTTTCTATGTTATGGAGACTTATATGCTCAGATTAAGAAATAAAAAAAAGACATGCATATTCCCTATTACCGCTACCTGCAACACCAGAGGCGTCACAAGTGCGTTGCCGGCCTTTAAAGAAGGAGTACGCTCTTTTCTTGAAGGTTCGTTATTGAAAAACCACATTTTGTAATAATATCAAAACTATCGGTGTGGTGGACGGTTTAAGAATACAGAGCGTCAACATCACTGTAAAAAGAAAGAAAACTTGAAACAAACCTTATACCAACCCATCTTGTAAGCGTGGCATAGTGGGCCAGAACCTCAAACTGACTACTCTGCCTGATGGAAAGCATAAGCAGAATCCAAGAGTGGTGGTCACCATACTCACTGCGAATGCAGAAAATGCAGCATGGCGACCCACACCATGGCGGCCTAATGATGCTTCTACATCTTTTAGTCTAGCCAACAAGTATGCAACTTGTTGACTAGACTATTTGGGCCTCCAGTTTCGCACTCACCAACGAAATACGACAGCACGTCGCTGTCTGATTTTCTGTGCGAGGGTAGTACCGCCCCAGTCGAGCCGGTCCGTTCGTGCTGAAATCGGCGTGACTCTACTACCTACTAAATTCAAGGCTTTTATCCAAGAGTGTACTATAAAAGACAATGACATCAATTTTTTGACAAAAAAATTTCAAGGGAGTACTATTGCAGTAAGCTTCGTAAATATTCAGTGTTACATTATGACAAAAATAAATCCTAAAGGATCATATATATTTTATTAACTTTTATTATTTATTAACTTTATGCACTAAGAATGTACATAGACGGACTAAATGCCCAGGGCATTCTCTTCCAGTCAACCTTCGGGTGGTGTAGAAATCTTATAAGGTGGTGTAGATAAATATCTAGACTGCATTACTAAGAATCACTGAAACATGTAACCATAACCATAACCTGGAACTTTTTTTGTCTTCCACAGCTTGCTGAGATTCTATTCATAGGATTCAAGCATCAAATAATATATTCGGGATAGTTTAAGGGATTGACAAGACTAGTTTGATTGTTTTTAGGCGGTCCAGAAGTGTGAGAATAAACATTGTTACAACTGACGAAATATATACTTAGACTTACACCGCATGAACTTAGAGTTGTACGCGGATATATAATAAGCCTAATGTTCACTAGATGTCACTAAGTGTATCAAATCGTAAATTTGAAAGATATTTTCTGAGCTTCTACTCCGATACGAATCCGAGAGTAAACTGTCAAGTTTATTTGTTTTTGTATTAGTGAAAATGTCCCACTAGATGTCGTTTTCCACATAATTACATTAGTAATTTATGTGATATTTTATTAAATCGTCCAAGAGCACACAAATAAATAAAATTGAAATGTCTGTTTATAATTTCAAATAAACAGCTTCTTCATAAATGCTTCTCAGTAAATACGGTACATGAATATATATTTTTTTATTAATTTTTGTATGAACCTTTTTAAATTTTCACATAAAACTCTGTATGTAGGTCTAGCTACTTAATTGTGTTATAATAATCAAAATTTGTTGAAAAAATCCATATATTATATATGTTATATTAGGTTATATTATTCAGTGATGAAAGCTCAGTAGGCTGAAGCCTAGGGCGGCTTCGTTTAGGGGGCGGCAAATTAAATGATTTAAAAAAACTACA
Organism: Diaphora mendica; assembly: GCA_949125395.1. Classification (NCBI taxonomy): domain Eukaryota; kingdom Metazoa; phylum Arthropoda; class Insecta; order Lepidoptera; family Erebidae; genus Diaphora; species Diaphora mendica. Next base: position 25,506,101 of record OX421316.1, read on the forward strand.
TTTCTGTAATAGAAATGGAGAAATTAAGTCTTGGCAGTTTAACAAGAAGAAATAATGTATTAATGTTTATGAAAAATGTTGTTTGAGAAATTCTATATGCTTGTTAAAATACATCTTTGTAAATATCTGTTTATAAGACATCTCAATAGCAGTTAAATTTTACAATTTAAATTAGTAATTTTAACTAAACATTTTCTTAATTACCACTGAAGGTGGCATGAGTTGCTAGAATGCACTGCTGCGTCCGTTTCAGCGACTGGCGGCAAATTAGGTCCAAGTAGAAATTTTCATCCTTGGTCCTTTCCGCCACCTCTTTCTGTGCAATGTCATCTTCGCAGAAGATAAAACTCTGTTGCTATCCACTATGGAGCATAACATGGTTGGCAGCGACAGATATTCTCCCATAACTGCATTCTATATCCAACGCTGCGATGCTCAAGTAATGGCACAGTGAATCGGCACAATACACTGGACAGGCAGGATTCAACTCACTTCTAGTAACCGCGTGCAGGTATTTCCGAAGCAACTGTGACCGGAAAGAACCTGCGTTACGCGGAACAAATCTCACATGGATATTCCTGACAACGCGCATTCTGCCTCCGTAGACATTATGTAATAAACGCGTGTGGCTCAAACCAACAACACTCTCTACTGTCTACTCTCTACTCTCCTGTGGCGCACCCTACTCTAGACGGTCAGTGCTACCGTCTACACCGGGTACCGTAAAGTGTTATTAACCGGAGAATTCTGCGGTACATCTTGTCGCAACACTCAGTTTACCTAAATTCGGCAAAAGCTTTCGAGCAAACTATTGAAAGTGTGTGTGTGAAACTGTCGTCAACCTACTGTTAAGGAACAGGCCTAGATACATTATTTGGGATTAATACAGTACGAGAACTGAATTGAACACGATTGAGGCGTCTTAAAGTGGCCTCAGATATTCATCTTGGAACGACACGTATATTTTATTATGTCACAATAATGATATCTATGTCGATTACTGAAAGAAAAATAATGTACCAGCTCATAATCTTCACTTTTTAAATATTTAAGTAAAACTTAATCTTTATTAAGTTAATTTTTTTTTTTCGTGGGTAGGTGTTGAAAAGTTCACACGCATTTGTAAAAGCTCCTTGAATATTTTAATAATTTACTTAGTATTTGCAAGGCCTTCATTGTTTACATGTGTTCACTGAAGTTTCTAAGCCACCTGCCAGCTTTTTTTTGCACAAATATAAACATCTGCAAACCAACTCTTACAAGTTCATCAAGTTCCTCAAGTAATTTTATTGTTCTGAGTATACAAAATGTACCTATTTCTTATTTCACGCAAAATTCAATTCACTATGATTGAAATACTAATATACAATCGAATCGAATCGTCAATTGTCAAGAAGTTTCAATTCGGCTGGAATCTCTGGCGCTGCACGCGCTGTGCGGAGACGTGGCTCCGTTACGCATCTGCTATCGTATTTACAATGGGGAGTATTCCGAGCAATTGATTGAATTGATCCCTGCCTCCTTTTTTTGCCATCATCCTACGCTTTCATCATCATCATCATTTAGGTGTCAACTGTGCGCTTTTCGAGAAAATTTCTGCCCTACACAACAAAACTGTGGAATGAACTGTCGACTGCGGTATTCCGGGACCAATACGACCTTCAATCAATCTTCAAGAAAAGAGCATACTTCTCCTTAAAAGCCTTGTGACACCTCTGGTGTTGCGGGTATTCATGGGCAGCGGTAAATAATAAATAAATAAGTTGCCGTTCATGAGTGCATTGTTTCTCGTTGTTTACTGCGTGTTTTGGTGATAATGATGGTTTTGGAGAAAATTATTTGCTTTCTCCAACGGCTAACTGGATAAAATCACCATCTTCATCCTCACAGTTTTTTGTTATGGGGACTCTTTAAGAAATTAACTAAATTACTCCTAAATATGGTCCTTAGCAACTTTGCTGTTGGATTTTTGTTGCTTTTGCCGAAATTGCGCAAACAAATTTTCTATTACATCCTGATTCAATTTTTAACCGACTTCAAAAAAAGGAGGAGGTTTCTCAATTCGACAGCACATATGTTTTTTTTATGTGTGTTCGCGGATAACTTCGTCGTTTATGAACCGATTTTGATGATTCTTTTTTTAATGGAAAGGATATGTCCCAACGGTGATACCATGATAAGGACATTACGATCTGATAATGGCATCCAAGAGACATCAAGTCGAACATTGAAGTTGGTTTTTGTTTTAGTTAATTGTGTAATTTTTCAAATAATTTTTGCCCGTCTTTATCGCATTTAATGCATGTGTTACTTTTTTTAAACAATGCGTGTTTCTATGGCATCTCATATTTTTTTATTACTGTTCAATGGGCCTATCTGTCAATTTTGTAAGTGATCGATTCAAGTTTTAAGTTTTGTCTATTTCGTATGGTTTGGTAACATCTTGAAACGAAATTTGCTCATTGCCGTTAACATAGTTATTGTTTAAAAAATGATTTTGAATACTTTTAATTAAATGTGGTACATCAAAAAACGCAAATAATTTTACAAAACGTTGCAAAAGAAAAAGGAAAAGTTACTAGATATCCCTGATTTCTTGCATGTATTTTGGTTTTTCGTAGCCCGACCGCAAAAAACAGCTTTTAGCAGAAGCCCACTTATTATCAAATAGTTTATTTATAGTAGCTTTTAAAAGAGTTGTAACAATTCTGCTTTTACTGCTGATGGCGCTTATTGCGATTTCATCGAAAGTGATCACACAAGCTTTATCTTTAATTAATGCATTTCGAATTTCTGTTATTCTTTTTTTAAATAGATCAGGGCAAAACAATCGGATTTTGCTAGCCACTTTCGGAGTTTCGGATTGTGGTTGGAGCGGCAAGTACTACACCTTGCCGCCTTAGAAAAAAATACACTTTAGATTTGTAAAATAATGACAAGCTGAATTTATTTTCGTCTTCTGTCCAATTCATATCCTTTATTTTCGTAGCTGCATCAATGTCAATTCTCTAGAAACCTCTTCTGAACTCTTTAGATTTTAAAATGCTGTCATCAGATTTTGGATTTTGCCGTAATTTAAATAATAGGATAAAAAAATTGTTAGAAAACTGTTTAAAGTGTATGTCTATGAAATAATATTTATTTGTTAATCTCCTGACTGATTTAATGTGATTTTAATATTACTTGTTGTACAAATTAAAATATGTATAATAAAAACTTGAGAGGTGTCAAAGAACACCCGGATGGAACGAAGTTTATATATATATTATATTTGATATGCTCCTACTAATAAAAATGCGCATAAAATACTCAAATTATTTTATTAATAATCAAGCTTTACAAAATATACTATAAAACAATATATTTTATGTAAATAAATGCAAAAACCCAACATCACGTGGTGTTCCAAGGCGGTCACCTATCCAAGTACTAACCACGCCCGATGTTGCTTAACGTCGATGATCGGACGAGAACCGGTGTATTCAACATGGTATGGACGTTGGCAATCAGTTTGTTATATTTAACGGTGAGTATCCAGCACTATGACGTCAATTCAATGTTAAAAGTGTGGTTATAATTTTTGGCACGAAAAGTGTCGTTACATGTTTTTCCGTCTAGCCCCCTTTCGCAACGCGTGATAAGGAACTTCGTTCCAAAATAAAGATTATACTTTGCAGTTCAATCATTTATTTTATATTAAAATGACATATAATGACCTAAAATTTATTGATTATGCCATATCAGACAGGAAATAAAATCGCTCAACATTATTATCTACACCATAGATTTACATGATTGAATAGAATATATTTAAATTAGGGGGCTTCCATTAATTACGTAAGGTGTTTTAGGGGGGAGGGGATTGAGCTAAATCTTTTCAAATCTCACTTAGGGGGGTCTTGGCAAATATCACGTAATTATTGTGTAAAATTGCGTGAAAAATTATTTCCGAATAAAATATGGCCAAATCTGACACAATAGTGTTTGTCGTATTCGTCCGAACTCCGCAGAGCAGCGAAGTAGCATTCGATTTTGCTTTGCTAGTCTTCAATCGAAGTAATAGAACCAGTTCAATAATCCAACACGTTTACAGCCAAAACATAAATTTGAAGAAAATCTTACGATATCTCACCAAGGCGGGAGGGGAGGTCGAAAAATTCTCAAAAATGCCTCACGTAATTAATGGACGCCCCTTTACGATATATCGTTGAAATAATTTGTTTGTTTACTTACTCTTCGTAAGACAACTAACCATTTGACAAATCAAAGTCCGACGTAATTGTAGCCACTTGGTGGCGCTATCATCGCGCATCCAGCTTCTATATGTCATATTAATAACTTATAAATGTGACATCTAGCGTAGTAAATAGGTCATTATATTCAAGTTTATTTAAATCGATTGCAACGACATCTCCTAAAAATAGGTGATAACTTATAGTTACGCAATTGAAAAACATTTTTTTAAACAAGCATTAGAAAGTAAGATTTATATTCGAAAAATAATAAAATAATTACTATAATTCAAGCATATCAATAAAATGGTGATAGAGTTTGTTAAACTATTTCTAGTACCTTATTTTTGCGCGCCATCTAGATTTAAGTGAATTTTTCTAGCTTTTATCGGTGTACAGTTTGGGCCAGGGGAGGGTCGGTCTATTTAGTATATTGTGTCATTGTTGTTACTCATACGTTGTTGTATCAATGCGAGTAGGCAAATCCGTTATCTCTATCATTAAAATTAAAAAATGCACACTATTTTTTATTTGCTTACAATTTGCATGCAATTCATAGCTGCTTTTTTTTATGAAAATTTGCTTGTTTCATAATGATTCCAGCAAAATCAGTATTAAATACAGCTACTATACAAAACTTTACGAATATCTTCATTTTAATCACAAGTAACTAAATTTCGCGAGACCACCCAGAAATGCTGACGCAGGTGTGTTAATTGGATCCTAGAAAGGCGACGCATACCACTGGATACGCATTCCATAAATTTTATTTGCCAATTTAGATTTAGTCAAATGAGTTTTCTAAATTAATGGATTATTCTCGTTTCAACACGGAAACTTTCCGATCCACGACAGCAAAATCATCAAAACTATTATTTCTGATGGATTACAGACCATCTTATAAAAAAGAAAGAACAAAATATAAGAACATTTTCTGTACAAAAAGTACATTTTAAGCGAGAGATAAAACAAGTAAGATAGTGGCGCATAGTCATTTATCAAGTCGTGACGTCACGTCGACCAGTGACGTCAGACACCACGCAAATTGATTTCATTACTGTTACAATGGTTTCGGGTTTATGTTGGGGTCTGTTTTGTTTTGACGGGGAAGAGTTGTAACACTATATGAAATTATTACCATTTCTTTTTAAAAATCTGTAGGAATATGTATTTAGTAGTATTATATTGCAATGAAATGTAATGTTTTCTGTTATATACATAAAAGCATACATACCACTTTAAAGTTTGTATAACATTTACATATTAACTAGGTAAGCCCCACGGTGTTACCGGCGGTTGTTGTTGTAGCTTTACAACAACAACCACAAGTAACGCCGCGGGACGAAGTTAGTCTAAAAATGTAGCATAAGTTATTCTCTACATCATTATCAGCAGATTGCTGATGATGATGTAAAGAATAACTTAGTGACGCCAGTGAAAATCCTGTCAAAATCAATCCAGCCGTTCCAAAGATTAGCCGGAACAATCAGATAGTCAGACAAATAGATGGCAAAATATATTTAATTGATTTTTGATAAGTACCGTATATACATATTTTCATATACATTTACAGTAGGAGAGCTGGTACCATTTTTTGGGTAGGTGTTTGAGGCAAGCTGAAAACTTGTCACACACCTCTCCTAATATACCCGAACACGAAACTGTAGACCTGGCTGGTGAGTAGCGGGGCAAAGTTTTGACAACTAGCGATAGTGATGATGACGTAGGCTTGTGTCTCCCACGTGAGCACTGTTTCTCAGAGTGCTATAAATGGCGAAGTATATCGTTATACCATGGATATTGTATAACGATCAATACGTAATAGTAATAGTCACGTGATCTCACCAGAGGGTGGGGGGGGGGGGTTGATTAACAAATCCAGCGTTTCCGATCAATCAATTCTCCTATAATCGATCTTAAATATGACAATATAAATTATTACGTTTCTTATTTTCATCTTATGTAAAACGTTATATGGGGTATAAAATTCCACCATTGGTGTTTTCAGGCGTTGAACTTATCCACCCTTATATAATGTTATTTAATAAAGAGTTAACTATATCATCATTTACAATTTTCGTACATACATGAAAGTTTGTATGACTATAGTTTTCATCAAGAAAGGTTATTTGTTATAACAAAATAAAAACCGACTTCAAGGTTCAACTCGATTTCTCTTGGATGCCGTCATCAGATCTTAGTGTCCTTATCATGGTACCACCGTTGGGATATCTCCTTTCCATTAAAAAAAAGAATCATCAAAATCGGTTCATAAACGACGAAGTTATCCCCGAACACACATAAAAAAAATAAAAAAAATATATACGGTCGAATTGAGAAACCTCCTCCTTTTTTTGAAGTCGGTTAAAAATTAAGGATTATATAGTCTCTATACAATATACTTTGCGACGTGTTTCACTATCAAATACCCCACAATCTGTTCAATGTTAAAGTAAAATGGAAATAGTTTTCCAACATTGATTTTAACGCTTACTTGTGCCTCAACATTCTCTGAGAATAGGTTCACTGTTTTATAGAACAAAATAACTTTATTAATTAATGCTTCAGGCGATACGTTATTATATGTATATCTCATTCTCTAATATTTTCAGAAACAAAGCTTTTACCTACGCTTTAGCACACATGAGGATAGTGACCACCACTCCTGCATTCTGCTCATATTTTCCATCAGGCAGAGTTAAGTCATTTTGATAGCTTCTACCATAAAAAAGCGGCCAAGTGCGAGTCGGACTCGCCCATGAAGGGCAGCAGCAAGTAACATTTTTTTTTTATATTTGTGTCGATTGAATGAAAGGTAAATTGCAGTTTACGATTTATGACGTATTATAAAAACTACCAACTAGATTTCGTTCAAACCAATTTTCGGAGGAAGTTTGCATGGTAATGTACAACATATATTTTTTTTAGATTTATCATGTTCTTATTTTAGAAGTTACGGGGGGGGGACATTTTACCACTTTGGAAGTGTCTCTCGCGCAAACTATTCAGTTTAGAAAAAAATGATATTAGAAACCTCATATCATTTTCGAAGACCTATCCATAGATACCCACACCCACACGTATGAGTTGGATGAAAAAATTTTTTTTGAGTTTCAGTTCTAAGTATGGGGACCCCCAAAATTTATTGTTTTTTTTTTTATTTTTGTGTGAAAATCTTAATGCGGTTCACAGAATACATCTACTTACCAAGTTTTAACATTATAGGTCTTATAGTTTCGGAAAAAAGTGGCTGTAACATACGGACGGACAGACAGACGGACAGACAGACAGACATGACGAATCTATAAGGGTTCCGTTTTTTACCTTTGGCACGGAACCCTAAAAATGGTCCAAAGACAACTCCCCAAATAGACCAACAGAAAACTAGTGCTAAGCGATTTTTTCTTGTATGTGATAAGGAGATTAGCGAAGAAAAATTCCCAATTCAGATAAAAAGCAAAGGAAAACCCATACCGTCTTATTCTCGGAGTCTCTTTCCGTTCATCCTAAAACCTTTTACTAAAGGGCCTCTATTTAATCATATAAACATTTTTAGAGTATATAATATAGTCGTTATTACAAACTCAAGACTAGTCAAACGGCAAAGTTAAACTTGCTCAGGGAATTTGTTTTCGGTTGTGCTTCCCAGAATGACGGTCGGCAAAAGTCTTGGCAGACTCAGACGTCAGCTTTACTGGAATCTGGACTATGTCGTGATGTAGGATTTGGAATGTTTTCCACTGAGCTTGGACTTTACACAAGTTTCAAACCACACTGAAGACTGTCGAATATCTAAGAGAAGTTCACTAGTTTAAGAGATGATTTTAAGTTGTTGATGCCACCAAGATCTTGCGTTGCTGAATTCGTGGTTAAGAAAAATCAACATGTCAGTAGTTGTAATAATACCCGATTATATACAATAAAATGTATTGAAATCTAAGATATTTATAAACATGTTCTTACACTGGAACTTTTTCTGCAATAGTTAATATGAAATTCTTAGACATGAACTTTGCTAAGGACGAACAGTCAAATAATCCAATTCGATTTGATAAATTATGTTGAACTTTTTGATTAAATATCTGAATCCGATTAAATTTAAGATCTTTAGATTAAAAGTTTAATTCGAAGTCATTCAAAGAAACGTTAGAAAATGTATGCTGATATAGTAAATTAAAGAAAATTTGAAGTTGCAATTATTAGTTCTGTGTCGTATGTAAGTAATAAATTTACAAAAAATATATTGTATCTTATTAGGTAAATATGAACTTTCATTAAATTTATAGTTCTTAGTCAATGTAAACTTATATAAAAATTATGTACAGAGAATTTACACTGGACACTTAGTCAAAAACAATAGGTATGTTCTTTTTAAAATTTAAAGGTTAAGGTTCGGTATCGAATACAAATAAATGAATAAGGAAAACTAATTACGAATATAATTTACACAAATTTTTAAGCAATATGACGACCTGTATTGTTATCAATTCTAGTATGGCGAAAAAGCAGTACGTAGCAACTGTGTAACATATGCGATTTTTTATACATTGTAAGACACACATGACTCATTACCGACAAACATAAATACATACAGTTAGGTAGAACTTTTCATAATAGAATTATTAAATTATGTAAACCAAATACTGATGTAGATATTAAGGAGTTAATATTTACGATTTTTTTTATTAAGTTTTAAAAGATTTATTTTTAAATACAGCTTTAATTTAGTTAGAATGAATACTAATAACTGCCTCGTTGGTGTAGCAGTTAGCGTATGCGATTGCCAATCAAGATGTCTAGGGTTCAATTCCGAGATAGGGTCAAAACTGAATTGTTGGGTTTTTCTTACAAGAAATTCTTAATAACAACGCGGAGTATTAAATTTTGGCTGTGTTGTGTAGAGCCTTCACGGCGGCAAAGCCAGTACGTGGAGTCTCCAACCGGAACGACCATCTAGCAATCGGTACGAGGACCGAGCTGACTACTATGGAGGCGCCGGAGGGCGGAACACGATGAGCCCAAAATCCAGGGTTGCGGAGGTCCGATGTCAGTCGCTTCGTGAAAAATCTGATATTCAGGTAAAACCTGTTGAACTAGTAGCCGACCCCAAACAATCTTGGGAATAATGAAGGCTAGGAAGAAGCAAAGAATAGTACTGATGAAACTTTGTAACTAAATAGACTACTTACGTCACGTCCATTCAACAGCCACGTTAGATTAGCTGGTGGATCGGCAGGTGGTGATGAGCACTGCGCTCTTAAAGAGTCTCCTGACGCGTACCAGCCTTTTTCCGCCTTTATCGTCGGTTTCTCTGGTGGAAGTTCTGTAGACAAAGAAAAAAAAAGATGATAAATTTATTTGAAACGAAGGAACATGAGATGAAATTAGCGAATTTTTCTTCTAGCAAAATAATTTCATATTATATACTTTAGACGCTATAGCAGTGTGAATAGGTACATGGGAGACTTAAAATAACAGGTAGGTACCTACTAACATACTACGAATATCTACATATACATAGTTAGATATGGAATACTTAGTAAAAAAAATTAAACACTTTGTATAGCTTGTACAAAGGCGGACTTAATGCCATGAAGTATTCTCTCCCAATCAACCTTCAGGTGTATAGAGAGATATATATGATGCGTAGGTGCGAGGATGGTATATTCATTTTGACCAAGTTTTTTTTTTATTATTATGTAATAGGCGGGCAAATGAGCAGACGCATCGCCTGATGGTAAGCTATTACCGCCGCCCATGGACACTTTATTTACTTAATTTAGTTAATAATAATTTTACAAATAATAACCAATATACACAAATTTACGACTATATATATCAATACTGGTATAGTGATAGTGTTAAAACATACAATCTATACTACTATTATAAAACTGAAGTGTTTCTTTGTTTGTTTCGTTGAACACGCTAATCTCTGGTCCAATTCGAAACATTCTTTTATTATTGAAAAGTCCATTTATCGAGGAATACTTTTCCTGCGTAAATGGTTAAAATTTCGTAAAATTAAAGTATGACAGAATTACCCTTTAAAAGTTCAAAAAAAATCGACAGCATATTGGCTCACTGTAACCAATTTATGGTAAACAAATTTGTTCACGCAGTATAACATCATGCAACGGGAAATAGGAGACGCAGTCGAGGTTGCGTGGGTCAGCTAGTACTATGTAAAAATATAGACACTAGCGTTGCGACTGATAAATCAAATTATAACTTTAACACTTTTTATATTTATTAAACTATAATTTCGATTTAGTCACTGTCGTACATGTTGATAATACACAATCATACAGATAATTTACAATTGGATAATACACACATCAAAAGTGTCTAGGGATCAACATATATTTTTGCAATAACTTTTCTCCTGATTGATATTAATTAAAATTTTCTTTAAGGATTCATCAAATAAAGTGTTTTCGTTTGTCACAGTAACGATAAACCAAGTCACCTTTGCATTAATAAAGAAATTTGCCATTTTCCTAATAAAGGGATTTTTCACATTTGAACCACTAACATTAAAGTTCGAAAAAAAGACTGAAATAACAGTTTTCTTTAAAATTTTATTAGGTAACTTAAACAATTAATAATCTGTGTTTCTACCGCGAACACTAACAACACAAGAATCGGTTTGGCATACTCAAAATGAGTTCATCCAAATCACGCTGTGGAATGGCCGCCCATGTTCGTTGCAACAACAAAAAAAGGTCTTCTTGCGACTGGATACCCTCCATATTCGGCAGAGCTCTTCTCTGTAGCATATCCCATGCATGCTCAATCGGGTTCAAGTCTGGCGACTGAGCAGGCCAGGGCAGGACATTGATGTTAGCTGCGGCGAGAGTCTGTCTTACAACTCTTGCGGTGTGCGGTCGTGCATTATCATGCATTAACTGAAATAAGGGACCGATTTGCACTTGTAGAGGAACGATGACGTCTGATACAATCGTCTCAGCATAAATTTGAGCGTTGAGGTTGCCTCTGATCCAAATCAACTCAGTTCTTCCGCCGATCCAAATACCCGCCCATACCATGATGGTTCCACCACTATAAGGATGGACTTCCTGGCAGGATTTTAATCGCTGTTGGCGTCCAGGGGTTCTCCAGTGTCGTATACGTCTTGTATCCGGTCTCATACCAAAATTGACTCATCAGAAAAGCACACGAAACGCCATTGTTCTTCTGCCCAATTTCTGTGTTCAAGAGCCCATTGATATCGAATCCTACGATTGTGCATTGCTATAGGTGGTACCCGTAGCGGTCTTCGGGAATGAAGGTTCACTTCATGCAAGCGGTTTCTGACTGTTTGGTCGCTAATTAAGTTCCCTGAAGAGTGATGAGGCTTCATCACGTGAGGCTTCACGTGAGCCGTGAGGCTTCACGGCTAACATCATGGCGGTTATTGTTGGAGCTCTTCGAGTTAAGATTTGAATGTATCGGTCTTGTCTCCGTGTGGTGCAGCGATACCGTCCTCCATGGCGCTCAGCCACGGTACCAGTGCTTCGGTAACGTGTCCAAAGTCGACTGATAACACTATGACTTGTATTCAGAGCTAAAGCCACAGTACGTTGCCGGGAACCAGCTTCTATCATTCCCACGGCTCTGAGCATTTCTTCCCTGCTTAAATGACGTCGCCGCTCCATAATAACGTTGGTTTTAATCAGTAGTAGGGAAACAGTAGCACTAATAATGTCTTCAATGCGTTGTATGTTTTTATAGGGAAAATATTGACAGCTGATTTTCATCTTTTACTCGAATTTGATTGACAGTTCCTGATTCAAATTATGAAATGCACCAAAAAGGATCCATATAAATTTATAAAATCATAAATTTATTACAAAGCCACATCTCAATCTCAAGAAATCCACATAAAAATGCTTGATCCCTAGACACTTTTGATGTGTGTATTTTCAATTCTATTAATCAAGATAATCTTGTTCCAATTTGAATTTTCAAAGCCGCATAAAATTATTAAGGAGTTAATGAGGTTTCAAAGTATACTCTTTTAATTATGCCTTCGTGAGCTTTTAGAACTTAAATTTGTTGCAGCTTTGCTCTGAGCTCAGATTAAAAATAGACCTATAATCTTCTTAACTCTATTATTCAGAAGTGTATAAGAGCTGGCGTCGAGATGAATCAGTATTGGCTGAGTTTTTTTTTAAATTAACTCGGTCCTTTAGACTTAAAAGGACGACGTTAATCTATTATTGGGTCATTCTTTCATTAGTGGGATACTCTCATATAGGTAATAGTACCTGGGTGACCTGCGTTTTTTGTAATTTTTTTAAAATCCTAGCTAGAGCGATTTGTCGCCCCTGAAATCCCCTGCATACTAAATTTCATGAAAATCATGGGAGCCGTTTCGGAGATTCAGATTATATATCATATTTTTTATATACAAGGATTGCTTGCTTAAACGTATTAGATACAATGTCAAAGAAAAGGTCGGAATTTTGTCCATGTTCAGCAGTGAACTTTTAAAGGCAATGATAAGATTTATTACTATTCGACTGTAAGTCGGGACTTAATCGCGATAATATCTACATGGTACAATACCTTTTTTGGTTACCCGACGTTTCCATCGAATTGCACCGATCGTGGTCACGGGTAGACTGGTGAGAGCTTAGCGACGCCTCCGTGAAGTGCGAATAGTAGACTACGTGTTATTCTGATTTATAAGCTATATTGCTGTAAAGTTTCAGCCAAATCCGTTCAGTAGTTTTTGCCTAAAAGAGTAACAAACATCCATCCATCCATCCATCCATCCATCCATACTTACAAACTTTCACGTTTATAATATTAGTAGGATTTGCAAACACAAAATTATTAATCTTCTATTTGCAAACACAAAAAATAATAGAACATAATTAATTAAGAACATATTTTAATTTGTAACATCAATTGATTACATGTTTTTGTAATCTAAAATCGTTTTATGCCGGAGGCTACCAATTATAAAGACTTTCCCTCAACCGCAATTATAAAGTCGGATAAAATATGGTGAAATCCTCAGGGGAATTATTTTATTTAGGACCTTAAGGTTCCAAATGTGACGGGAATATGTCCATGTTTTTTCGGGTAAACTTTATGAAATTGCCTTATTTCGGGAAGAGATTAGAACTCTGTGTGGTGACCGAGTTTTTATAATTGTTTGTTCTTGTAAAATGTGTCTTGAACGATTACTATTATATAAATATTTAGGTTATATTTTTAACCGACTTCAAAAAAGGAGGAGGTTTCTCAATTCGACCGTATATATATATATATTTTATGTGTGTTCGCGGATAACTTCGTCGTTTATGAACCGATTTTGATGATTCTTCTCTTGTTGGAAAGGAGATGTTTCGACGGGGGTACCATGACAAGGAAAGTAGGATCTGATGATGGCGTCCCAGAGAAATCGAGGGGAACCCTCATTTTTTTCAGGCACGTACTATGTTTTTCGTATATTTTCTGAAGCTACTCCGGTATTCGCGTCTGGTAGTCATCATTTAATGATGATGAGCTGATGATGAAAGGTACAACTCCTTAACGTTTTGGAGTTGGAGGATAAATCTTTAAATGTCGTATGTACGTATGTTACCTTTAGTCGTATTCTTTCAAGTTATTTAGGTAAGCTGATGATGGAAGGTACAACTCCTCAACGGTTAGGAGTTGGAGGATATTTTTTTCAATTTCATACGTATCTATAGACCTTTAGTTGTATACTTTTAAGTTATTAAGGTGAGCTGATGACACAGGCGCTATGATGACTAACCCCTTAATGTATTTTGCTTTAAGTAACTCGCCTGCTTTTATTTCATCACGAAATTTAAGCTTGGACACGATTCCTACTGCCCCGTAGACCACGTTCTCGGTAACAGAAATCTTGCATCTCAACATAATTTTGGAAACTGAGCTGAGCATACTCAGTTTTAATACGTGTTCAAACCACTAAAGTTATTCGCATCAGCAGAAATTATATGAAATAGTTCAACTTACTACGATTGTTTGCACTAAAAATGGAAAAATAAAAACTTTAAAAAAAAAAAAAAACCGACTTCCAAAAACCATCCAACGAAAACTCTCTGCCAAAAACACTAAAAAGCGTAAAATAAACTGGCTATTCATAAATTGCTATGTGCCAATTCTTGTCTATACCCAATTCTTTATTCATTTAAATAGTAGTATTATTATGTGTGCTAGGTACCTAAAATCTGTTTGAAGTCGGCGCCAAGCCAAAATGTAATAGAAGGTACCGCACTCGCCGCTGCCGGATAGCTGCTCCTCGTGCAGCACAAAACAACCCAAGCGGGCAGACACGCGCGGGCTGACGCGACGTCGTTGATGGTCGTCTCGAAATATAGCGAGTGTCTATTACATTTGGCTTGGCGCCAACTTCAAACAGATTTTAGGTACCTAGCACACATAATAATACTACTATTTAAATGAATAAAGAATTAGGTATAGACAAGAATTGGCACAAAGCAATTTATGACTGGGCCAGTTTATTTTACGCTTTTTAGTATTTTTGGCAGAGAGTTTTCGTTGGATGGTTTTTGGAAGTTGGTTTTTTTTTATCTGTTTTCTTTTTCCCTCACTGGGAATATTTCAGTATTACCTTACAAAGCATATATAAAAGGATACGAAGGATACCCAGTCTCAAAACAACAGTTTTTGGACCACACAAATTTTGTTGTTATCCCATGGGAGATATGAACCCAATCAACGCAGTAAAAAGCCACGACCGTTTAAACCACTTGGTCTAAGATCCGACCCTACATCGACCTTCACCGATACTGATAATAGAATAAAACTTAGTTTATAATAAATTTTGTATATTAGAAAACATATTAAAAATGGGTTGTCTCAAAAAATCCTGGACAGAATATTTTTAATTAAAGAAAAAAAATTACAAATTATATATAGTTTATAATAAAACTAATAAATATTCATAATAAAATATTAAACGATATAACATAAATTAAACAGATCAATAAATAAAAATATATTAAAATATATATATATAAATAAATACATATATATAAATAAATACATATATATAGATTTATTTACTTGTTTAATTGATATATACATATATATTTTTATTTATTTATTTGTTTAATTTATGTTATATTGTTTTTAATTTATTATTAATATTTATTAGTTTTATTGTAAACAATTATTTTTTTTCCAAAAATTATTCTGTCCCGGATTTTTTGGACAACCCATTTTTAATATATTTTCTAATATACGAAATTTATTATAAAATAAGTTTTATTCTATTATCAGCTCGGTGAAGGTCGATCTAGGGTCGGATCTTCTACTAACTATGCCATCAGTGGAGTCAATGAGTGACTTACTATTTACAGAGTTACACGAGTGGATACGACATAAAATTATCTGTGATTTACCAGTTTACCATATATTCAACTGGTGATTGGAGAATTTAAAAATATTCCATGAGTTCGATAAAATATGGGAAAACGTTAGACGTAAATTATAAACTAACGAACAAACCAAAAAAGCATGTTTAAAGAGAGTTAAAAATACTAAAGCATGAATTCAAATCACACTAACGGCCACCACCACAATAACGGTGATACCACGGCCCCACAGAAAACCAGTGTGAAATAGCGCTTGCACTGTGTTTCACTGAGTGAGTGAGGATACCGGAGGCCCATACACCAAAGGCTGGCAACACACTTGTGACGCCTCTGGTGTTGCGAGTGCCCATGGGCGGCAGCAATCGCTTACCATCAGGCGATACGTTTGCTCGTTTGCCCACCTAGTCCATAAAAAAACGGTTTATAATAAGTGAAATTATTTAAAAAAAAACCCGACTGCGTCAAGAGTCAAGATACAACATCGTTTATTTGTTCAATATTTGTAATTTTTATTAAATTCCGTTTTTTTTATAAAACATATAAGTTATACGGGTGTCCCAAAATTCAACGATAAGCGGGCGCCTAAAGGTAGACCTGCTAATGAGTACATAAGGAAAATTAATAATAAAATATACCTATTTTCTTTTTTAGAAGAAAAATTTAGAATTTCTTTGAAAATTTATACCTTTCATGATATTGCTACTATTCACCACAACTCTTAAAAACACCAAATTGCCCGCAGTTTTTACACAAAAAAACGTTCAAAATAATTTTTTTCCCTACAATTTTGAAATATTTTTACTCTTAGTGTACTTTGACTCATGGTCTTGTAAAAAAAAAGTATGGACACCACTGCGTAATAAATAAATAAAAAAAAATGAAGGGTGTAAATTTTCAAAGAAATTCTAAATTTTTCTTGTAACTAAAAAAAAACTAGGTATATATTTTTTATTTTTTTTCCTTATGTACTCATGTTCAGGTCTACCTTTTGGCGCCCGCTTATCGTTGAATTTTGGGACACATGGTATATACACACATCAAAAGTGTCTAGGGATCAAGCATTTTTATGCGGATTTCTTGAGATTGAGATGTGGCTTTGGCCCTGGCCTGCTCAGTCGCCAGACTTGAACCCGATTGAGTATGCATGGGATATGCTACAGAGAAGAGCTCTGCCGAATATGGAGGGTATCCAGTAGCAAGAAGACCTTTTTTGTTGTTGCAACGAACATGGACGGCCATTCCACAGCGTGATTTGGATGAACTCATTTTGAGTATGCCAAACCGATTCTTGTGTTGTTAGTGTTCGCGGTAGAAACACGGATTATTAATTGTTTAAGTTACCTAATAAAATTTTAAAGAAAACTGTTATTTCAGTCTTTTTTTCGAACTTTAATGTTAGTGGTTCAAATGTCAAAAATCCCTTTATTAGGAAAATGGCAAATTTCTTTATTAATGCAAAGGTGACTTGGTTTATCATTACTGTGACAAACGAAAACACTTTATTTGATGAATCCTTAAAGAAAATTTTAATTAATATCAATCAGGAGAAAAGTTATTGCAAAAATATATGTTGATCCCTAGACACATATGTTGATCCCTAGACACTTTTGATGTGTGTATATTCATAATTGTCGTTAAAAATTCTTTATTTTGATACCAAATTCGATGTATTTCGATTATTTTTTTTGAGATAAATTTTGTCGCCAAAAATTCTTAATTTTGTTGTTTTTTAAAATTTTGATGTGTTACTCTCACGAGTAAGACGAATCTATTGACACCACTCACATAAAAAAATACTAAAAGGTACTAAAATACGTATAGGCTCTAGTGCGTGCCAAAGAAATATACTTACATACATACATACACTCGAAAAACATAGTCCTCCTTCTTTCGCAGTCGGGTAAAATCAAATTATCTTAGAATAATAATCCATATTACATACTAATGCAGAAACAAAAATTTGAAGAAAAACTTAGAACTAGATTTCCATGAGAAATTAAATAACTACATACAGATATGTTTGTGTAGTTTAGTCGAAATCAGTAATAATGAGTAGTTAACAGCAACGGGTTAATAACTTGCCAACAAACTTAAAACAAAAATCCTTGTAGGATGACAAAAAATACAAAAAAATATTTATTAGTAAAAAAAACTTAGGTAGTAGAGCCACGCTGATTTCAGCACGAATGGGCCGGCTCGACCGGGGCGGTACTACCCTCGCACACAAAATCAACGTAAAATGACAGCGTTCGTGCTGTCGTGTTTCGTTGGTGAGTGCGAGACCGGAGGCCTAAATAGTCTAGTCAACAAGTTCCATACTTGTTGCCTAGACTAAAAGATGCAGCAGCATCACTGGGCCGCCATGGTGTGGGTCGCCATGCTGCATTGTCTGCATTCGCAGTGAGTATGGTGACCGCCACTCTTGGATTCTGCTTATGCTTTCCATCAGGCAGAGTAGAAGTCATTTTGGCGGGCCAAACATAAAAAACCCGACTGCGTCAATAACTGCCATCTTTATTAAATTCATTTTTTTTAATAAAACGTATAAGTTATGTATATATTCGTAATCACCTTTAAAAAATATTTATTACTAGCTGACCCACGCAACGTCGTTTGCGTCTCCTATTGCCGTGACGTAATAGTTTCCCCCCGTTTTTGAAACATTCATCATTGGTACTCCGCTCCTATTGGTCATAGCGTGATGATATAGATAAACTCGATAAACTTTCTCGATAAACGGGCTATCTAACACTGGAAGAACTTTTTCAAATTGGACCAGTAGTTCCTGAGATTAGCGCGTTCAAACAAACAAAAACTCTTCAGCTTTATATATTAGTATAGATATATTTATTATACTCTTCTAAGATCTAATACTCATAATCAACAACACATTTATTTGGATAAAGACTAATATTAGGTATTATGTTGATAAAAACTAAAGAGTTTTTATCAACATAATACCTAATATTTATACCTAATATTTATATTTATACCTAATATGAGTTATTTGCCAAAGGGCAAATAACTCAATAAATGCTATGAAATATACACACATCAAAAGTGTCTAGGGATCAACATATGTGTCTAGGGATCAACATATGTGTCTAGGGATCAACATATATTTTTGCAATAACTTTTCTCCTGATTGATATTAATTAAAATTTTCTTTAAGGATTCATCAAATAAAGTGTTTTCGTTTGTCACAGTAACGATAAACCAAGTCACCTTTGCATTAATAAAGAAATTTGCCATTTTCCTAATAAAGGGATTTTTGACATTTGAACCACTAACATTAAAGTTCGAAAAAAAGACTGAAATAACAGTTTTCTTTAAAATTTTATTAGGTAACTTAAACAATTAATAATCCGTGTTTCTACCGCGAACACTAACAACACAAGAATCGGTTTGGCATACTCAAAATGAGTTCATCCAAATCACGCTGTGGAATGGCCGCCCATGTTCGTTGCAACAACAAAAAAAGGTCTTCTTGCGACTGGATACCCTCCATATTCGGCAGAGCTCTTCTCTGTAGCATATCCCATGTATGCTCAATCGGGTTCAAGTCTGGCGACTGAGCAGGCCAGGGCCAAAGCCACATCTCAATCTCAAGAAATCCGCATAAAAATGCTTGATCCCTAGACACTTTTGATGTGTGTATTTAGCTTTAATTCCGCGAGACAAATATCCAGGTCTGAAAGCAGGGCACAAATTCCACCGTCATGCATACTCACATGCACATATGGGTATCATGCATATGTACACATACAAAATGTGTGCATGTGAGTATGCATGACGGTGGGATTTGTGCCCTGCTTTCAGACCTGGATATTTGTCTCGCGGAATTAAATCTAAATATATTTCATAGCATTTGATGTCATGGATTTCCGCAAAGTAACGCCTGATTCCATAAATAACTCAATAATAGATACCAACTCTTAGCGTCTTATACTCGTGATAACTTCTAAACGAAATGACCGAATGGGATGAAACAAAAAGTATTTTACTTCTACATAAATACCCTTGATAACATAATGCTTTATTTAGATAAGGATTAATATTACGATACACATTTAACGTAGTTTCTTTCTTCAGACGATTTAATAATTTTTTTGAACACAAAGCGGTTATTGTGACTAAACCATGATAGTTAGATATATGCTCTCGCGGACTTTTTTGTAAATCTTAATGGGACCTACAAACCCGTAATACACTATTTTGTTCTATTGTCAATACTTTCTGCAGCGCACGCAAAAATAGGTTTTCGATTTCACACCTTGGGTTACAAAATAGCAATTTTCTTACGGATCTCTATTTTTTATGAAAATAAAATATAGCCTATAGCCTTCCTCGATAGATGGACTATCCAACACTGAAAGAATTTTTCAAATCGGACCAGTAGATCGTGAGATTAGCGCGTTCAAACAAACAAACAAACAAACTCTGCAGCTTTATAATATTATTAGTATAGATGATTCCACACTCGGTGTATTTTGAAAACATCAATTTTTCTTTAGATTACTTTTTGGCGCCAAAAATTCTTAGTTTTTATTTTGATATAACTATATGATATATATACTGTATATACTATGATATATTTGATAAAGAATAAGTGTCACTCTCACGACTAAGACGAATCTATTAACACCACTCACATAAAAATGCGACAAGCCGTTTAGGCTCTAGGGCGTGCCAAAGAAATATACTTACATACATACACTCGAACAACATTACCCTCCTTCTTCGCAGTCGGGTAATAAGAGACGACATTTACAAAATATCAACATAAATACTTAAGTTTCTACGCTTAAACTAGTAACAGATCATCAAGTCAACTATAACAGTACATTAAATTCAAGAGCAAGTTTTAATTATGTTTCATTACCAACTTTATAAGCTACAGAACAAAATGGTATTCTAAAATAAGTTTTGTTTTGTAAGCAACACAGCTTCAGTCCTAAACTGCTGTTGTTTCTGCGTACCGTCATTTCATATCGTATTTAGGTCTAAACTTGTCGAGTAAATCTACAAACAAACGTGCTTCATACTAAGGTCAAAGTATTAGTCGTACCAACGTGTTTCAGCCGCTTGTACGATATTTAGGTAGCGTATATCAGATCAATTTTACTAATACACTATAATTGTTAAGTAATCTGAATTTTACGCGGTCTTATATATCTTAGGTTCTATACTATTTTATATTGATAAGGGATTTTGTTATAAATCATATTTCTCAGCCTCGTTGGTCTAGCGGTTAGCGTAAGCGTCTGCTAATCAAGAGGTCTCGGGTATGATTCCCAGGTCGGGACTCCTATTGGGTTTTTCTTACAAAAAAATCTTAATAGCAGCTCAGAGTATGGAAGATGGCGGTGTTTCCCGCACTTGCCTCGGAGAGCACGTTAAGCCGTCGGTCCCGGTTGTCATGAACACCTATCACAATCGTTATTGGAAAGTTATTGCCCACAAATATACTGATAACTAGTTAAACCTCCGAATTCAATTCACCGTCAAGGTTGGAGAGGTCCAATGTCAGTCGCTCCGTGGAAAAACTGATATTCAGATAAAACCGGTTGAACTAGTAAACCCCAACAACTCTTGGGAAGAATAAGGCTAGGAAGATGATGAGATGATGATTAGATTAATAATGACAAATATGATGTGATTTACGTGTATATTTCCTTGTAGTGTTCATTGAAGGCTCTAGAAGAAACACATTCCTGGTGAAATTTTACCAA
Source organism: Diaphora mendica (assembly GCA_949125395.1). Taxonomy (NCBI): domain Eukaryota; kingdom Metazoa; phylum Arthropoda; class Insecta; order Lepidoptera; family Erebidae; genus Diaphora; species Diaphora mendica. The sequence continues at coordinate 25,527,446 of OX421316.1, forward strand.
AATTATTTTTTTCATTCATTAATTCAGTTTCGTGCGTATATTCTTTTCTCTGTACCTCCGACAATCATCACATACTGTACTACATAGTATAAAACAAAGTCGCTTTCTCTGTCCCTATGTCCTTATGTGTTCTTAAATCTTTAAAACTACGCAACGGATTTTGATGTGGTTTTTTTAATAGATGAGTAATTCAAAGGGAGGGTTTTTATGTATAATAAATGCATAATATATTATGGAAACACTGTTAATTTTCGAAGTTTCAAATGTGATGTAGCAAATAAACACATTTTTTTGCGCTTACATTGCAAACGCTGGTTCCACCCTACGAGATAGATCAAAATAATGTACTACAGTATTGTACACCTTAAAAAGGTCTACAAAAAAGTCTGCGACGGTATTATGTCTATCTCTAAGGGATAACTCACAATAAACATTTTTTATTCCGTTCTTTGTACGAGAAATAATGGCTTATTTACGAAGCGATATTAAGCAATACAGAATGAATCCTTATACAATTAAGTAAATTAAATACATTGTGCATTTAATATAGATGAAAATGGCCCTTTACTGTATCTAATTTAAATGAATATATTCGAAGATATTACAGATTTAAAATGCACGAATCGTGTCGTCGACGCGGCGGGGGCATCTAAACTCCACCCGTGCGAAGCCGGGGCGGGTCGCTAGTGTATGTATTAAAATATAACGACCAGCTAAGGCTCTAATGGTTAAATCGAAGACAAATTCACAGTATAACAAGCTCTCTCTAACATATTTAATCAACAAATGAAATTCCAGTACCTTCAGTTCTAGAAACAGGTTTGAATAACAATGTCCAAAGATAACCTCCTAATATTTTAATCTGTGGTAGGACAAAATGACATCGAGGCATGAATAATGAAAAGTTTTGATAATGCTTTCAACCTAATTTATTCTATAAGAGTACTAAAGCGAGCAGAACAAAGAGACAGATTTTGGGCTCTTAAATCTGGGAGATAAAAGACATAGCATGTATTCGTGATCCCTTTATAAGTAGATATGTTTGCTTATCAAATGTAGCTACTTATTGGAATATGTTGCGTGGATTATGTACTTACATGTATTTGTGAAGATTTCTTCGAAAATTGAATTATGTGGAACAGGCAACTAAAATGGTTCATTTGAGATTTTGTTTTGTACTTATTGTTAAGTCCTTCTATTTATATATTATTATTATAATCTGTTATGGAATGCCATAAATAAAAATAAGAATGACCATTAGAAACGATACGTATCAAGCGTACGATGAACTAATTGGACATACCACAATTACCTTATTATCCGTTTCGTTTTCTTTATCTGATGTGCTCAATAAAAGTACAAATAGTTCACTATTTTCTTTATATATAGGTACAACTGCACGGCTACGCCGCTGCCCAATATGCCGAGTGTTGTGGGTTCAAACCCTACACGGGACGACATTTTGTGTGATCCACAAATTGTTGTGCTGAATCTAGATGTTTTTAACCGACTTCAAAAATGGAGGAGGTTATCAATTCGACTGTTTTATTTTATGTTTGTAACCTCAAAACTTTCGACTGGATGAACCGATTTTGATGATTCTTTTTTTCTTTGAAAGCTGGTGCTTCTCGTGTTTTTTTTTATTTCAATTTAGTTCAGTTCTTAAATAATATAACCGATATTATTGTTAAAATTTGTGATTATTTATGATCGTTTTATGTATGTTTATAAAATCCCCTGCAACATCGGGGGGCACGGCCGCCAAGTCGAGCGCGAAACAAACACTGCCGTACCATCCTTTACTGGAACCATTTCGCCGCATTTTCAGGCCCCTATTTGAGAACCTCTGGATAAGACCAGAATGCAGAAATTTTCGTCATCCAGTTAGTTATAAAATCACACTTAAAATAAAAATTTCAAGCCTGTTAGGTCATTTAGTTCCGAAGATAAGCGAAAGCAATGTTTCGCATTTATGACACTCACTCACTCATGATCATCAGAATAGAACTAGTATTTCCCAGCAACTCAGAGAGCTGAAATTTGGTTCAGAGTTAGGGTTTAATGTCCACATAAAGGGGAAACTATAAAAACTAGGATAATCGAAGATCTGGAGTACCTGGTGACAAAAAAAAAAAAGAAAGTGTGTCAAATAAGAAAATCTAATAAAATAAATCAATATGCCCAACGTTTCTACAAAAAAAACGTGAAATCCCACCAAACACAGTCTGTAAAAAACTTAACTTGGCTAAAGTCTCGATGGAGCTCTTAACTTGGCTAAAGTCTCGATGGAGCTGCTTGTTTATCTCTAAAAAGTAATGAAATCTAGACAAAGTCGTGCCAAGTCTAAGGTTCCTTACTGCGATTTCTTTATTATTTTAGTTAATGTTGTGTGACTTGGCCGTTGAACAGTTTTACAGAATGTTTTTGGTGGGATAGGATATATATTTCTAATGCGTTGTCTTCTTAAAAGAAAAAAAAACTGAAAAATAATTTTCAAAAGTGAAACAAATGTATTTGAAAGGTCCTCAGTTAAGTTTAAGATACTAAAACCTTGAATTTTAAAGTCAAGAATCCTTTATCAGACTAGTCATGATTTTATTCAGAAAAAGCTTTTAAGTAATCGTTGAGCGCTCGTTCCACCTCTTGAAGAATTCAATTAGATCCCGCAAAGTTTCCAATCACGCTTCTGTTGTTGGTCGACCTTAAGTGTCACAGCCAGATTTTAATGTTTGTCGATGAAAAATAAATAACTTTAGTCCAAAGTACTTTTAAATCGGTGATAATAGAAGCCAATAAATTCTATTGATTTATTATTTCTGTTGACAGCTTGAATTTTTGATAAACTTTTATTCTGTTAATTTGAAAACGAAGTTTTTTGTTGTTTTTTATGAAATAACCTCTATATTGTTCAAATAAATAAAAAGTGTCTGTTTGTATGTAATATATTTCATCAAATAAGCATTTTGTTGGTGAGTGCGAGATCAGAGGTCCAATGATGCATTGAGTCAATTTGGCAGGCCCACACAAAAAAAAATGAAAACGCAATTTTCTTAAATTTTTTGTCTCTCTACTTGTTTGTTCCGGCTAATCTCCGGAACGGTTTGACCGATTTCGACAGGATTTTTACGGGCAGATAGCTGATGATTAAAAACCTTTTTATAAAAAAAAAAAACGACTTCCAAAAACCATCCAACGAAAACTCCCTGCCAAAAATACTAAAAAGCGTAAAATAAACTGGCTATAATAAAAAATAAATAAATAAAGAGGTAGTAGAGCCACGCTGATTTCAGCACGAATGGGCCGGCTCGACCGGGGCGGTACTACCCTCGCACAGAAAATCTACGTAAAATGACCACGTTCGTGCTGTCGTGTTTCGTTGGTGAGTGCGAGACTGGAGGCCCAAATAGTCTAGTCAACAAGTTCCATACTTGTTGACTAGACTAAAAGATGCAGCAGCATCACTAGGCCGCCATGGTGTGGGTCGCCATACTGCATTGTCTGCATTCGCAGTGAGTATGGCGACCAATACTCTTGGATTCTGCTTATGCTTTCCATCAGGCAGAGTAGAGTCATTTTGGCGGGCCATACATAAAAAAAAAAAAAAAAAAAAAAACATATAATTTCGTCTGATGCGAATAACTTTAGTTGTTTGAACACGTATTAAAACTTGAGTATGCTCAAATTATGTTGAGATGCAAGATTTCTGTTACCGAGAACGTGGTCTACGGGGCAACAGGAATCGCGTTCAAGCTTAAATGTCGTGATATAATAAAAGCAGACGAGTAACTTAAAGCAAAATACATTTAGGGGTTAGTCATCATAGCGCCTGTGTCATCAGCTCACCTAAATATCTTAAAAGTATACAACTAAAGGTCTATAGATACGTATGAAAGTCAAAGAATTATCCTCCAACTCATAATCGTTGAGGAGTCGTACCTTCCATCATCAGCTCACCTAAATAACTTGAAAGAATATGACTAAAGGTAACATACATACATATGACATTTAAAGATTTATCGTCTAACTCCTAACCGTTAAGGAGTTGTACCTTTCATCATCAGCTCATCATCATTAAATAATGACTACCAGACGCAAATACCGGAGTAGCTTCAGAAAATATACGAAAAACATAGTACGTGCCTTAAAAAAATGAGGGTTCCCCTCGATTTCTCTAGGATGCCATCATCAGATCCTAGTTTTCTTGTCATGGTACCACCGTCGGGACATCTCCTTTCCAACAAAAGAAGAATCATTAAAATCGGTTCATAAACAACGGAGTTATCCACGAACACACATAAAAAAAACGGTCGAATTGAGAAACCTCCTCCTTTTTTTTAAGTCGGGTAAAAAGAAGTAATATAGGCTACTTTTATTTAAAATTAGATGTCATCATAGTAAACAGTCGTTGTGAAATCGCTCGTATCGAGACCAATGCTAAATTATTTATTTCAGAATAAATGAAAACTAAGTATTATATTAGTATAACATTTAAAAACTTATTTGTCATCGGAATTATTTTTATCACGGTCTGCAACGTCAACCACCTCAACCCAACTGAAATTCAATCGAACCCTTTGATTTAGCAACTTTGGCGAATGTAGTTTCTCAAAATGTGTACCAACAAAATTAATTTACAAAACTATAGAGAAACTGATTTATTAGAGAGACATTCAACCTAAAGAGCTTAAAGGATTTATCAGTTTAAATACTACGTGCATTGGCTAATACTATGTATTTTCGTAGAAATTACGCAACTCGTCTGAATAAAGATTAAGTTGAAATCTGTAAATCATATTATTTAAGTTGGTACTGAAATTCTGGGAATAATAACTGATAAGGGTTTTGATTAACTCTTATTTGTTATTATTCGATATCCAATACTAAATTTAATATACAGTAGTACAAAGTAGTGTCAGTGTAGTCAGTAACGTGAAAATCAATGGGTCTATTGTATTTGCTTATTTATTTCTGAATGTCTATGTGTTTTTGCCTTTAACGAGTTCTGTAGCGGAGACCGCGTATCAGAAGACGCAGCGTTGTTGTCCCGACATTCTGATGAAGCCCGCAGGAAGCCGTTGTATGCCGGCAGCACAGGTTTGATTGTTGTGGAGAATCTTGGGGCAGGTCTATGTGCGGCAGTATATCTTTTGGCTGAGATGATAACGATGAACTCAGAACTCCGTTATTTGTGAATCAGTTTGAAAAATCCCACCCCTTAGCTTAAAAATTAAGGAATAAAGAAATTAGGTTATTACAATTCATCAATAATGTGGTATAGGTGCTTCCCCACCAAATTTGTTGCCAATTTCAGTCTTTCCAACTGTTTGAAACTCTTCAGAAAATCGCCAACTTTTGTTTCCGTTGTGTCTACACCGAGTCGCCAACAATTTGAAAAACATTCCAAATAATCGTCTCCACAGAGTCAATAAATATTTGCAACAAGCGTATTCTTTTGCTGTTTACCGCCAAAAACAGAAACACCGTTCCCAACACTTGTTGTCAATTTTTGTCAAAAATTCTATAGTACATCGATTTTTATTTGGTACTAGCTTTTATCCGCGGCTCTGTCCGCGTTTGTTGGTTATTGCATTAAAATATGTTGCAAATCGGTTCAACGTTTTAGCCATGAAAGCTTAATTGACAACCAGACTGATAGAGTTACTTCCGAATTCATAATATTAGTATGTGAGTATTGATTAGTAGGGACTATTAACATTTGGAGTAATTTCGATAAAAACTGTTAATTTCACATCACAAACAGACACTTTTATTTTATTTTATTTACATAAATATACTGCTTAAAGCTAATCAGATTAATAATTTAAGTAGATTTAAATTCTAGTGAATTAGGTATATACCTTGTGTATTGAAATTCATATTCAATAAGATTTCTAAGAATAAGCGTATTTTTAATGAGATTATTAAATTGAAACATGAATATTAAATATCTCGCCTCAAGTTTTTATCATTGTGAGTGGTAAAATTTATGTGTATACTGATTTATAAGTAAACTAGTTGTTGCCCGCGGCTTCGCCCGCGTGTATGTCGGTTATCGCGGCAAATAGTAGCCTATGCGTCATTCTGATGTATAAGCTATATTACTGTAAAGTTTTATCCAAATCCATTCAGTAGTTTTTGCGTGAAAGAGTAACAAACATCCATCCATCCATCTATACTTACAAACTTTCGCGTTTATTATATTAGTAGGATTTAATTTAAAACAAAGATAAGCTGGGTAAACAGAGAATTATCATTAAATATCCTTTCTTATTTACTTTGTAAGTTAATGAGCCATTTTTCATTTCCACAAAGGCACAGGGTCAGGCAATACAATAGGAAATAAGACATTCGGACTTTTTTTTTTCTAAAACGTACATTCGTACCATGTGATATCATGATCATATTCTTTCCTTTCTTCGAATTTTATTTAGGTTTGCAACTAGGTGTTACAATATTAGGATCGAGTCTGATTAGACACGGCGTCGATCCTTTCTGAAATGACATGGTCAGGTGTCCTCCTCAGAGCAGGGCGCCTGAGAGTGGTTTAAGTGGAATCACCACATACCTGGCTCCTCAGTTCCCGAGGAGCCGGAGATCCGAAGGGATTTACCACCCCGTCAACAAAAACAATAATTAATAATAAGTTATAATATTAGGTGAATAAATTCACGACCAGCAATTCAGCAGTAAAGATCGCTAACTCTTGAACCAACAGACCAGTAATGATATTAATAGTAGTATCTAGAAATATATTTAACTAGTTTAAACTAATACACATAGCACTCTTAATACGCCAACGTATTACTAAAATAATTATACAAAATAAATGTTTTCAGAAAAGCCTTAAGTATTTCATTCGCAAACCGCTCCATCACATTTATTTTTTTCACTTAAAACAAGATTACAGCTAATCCTGAAACGCCTTAAAACGATGCAATCAACCACAAAAAATATACAAAGCCTTAAATACACTTTCCGTTTTTCAATCTACCCTCTCGAAATAATATTTACCATGACTCCCTCGTGATGTCCTCGTTAGCCTAGCTTTCCACTTGTGTTGAGTGTATTGACTTTGCCAGTTCGTTGGAGCCAAGAGGCAATGTTATATTTTTTCGAAAGCTGACGAGTGACGCGGAACAGAACATTTTTTGTTGCTTCTAGTGTTGAGAATTGGAGTGATTTAGTAATGGTTATTAAAAACGCTTTGTCAGCCTTTGTTCATATATTTGGTTGATTCATTTATATTTTTTGAAGACAATAAGAACTAGTTTACATAAAATATTAAGTACCATGGGACTGTAAATAACAATGTCGGTAATAGTAAAAGTACTTTCATAGGAACGAAGTTTTATCTTCATTCGTAGCACTTTAGTTACAAATTTAATACATTAGAACAAACTAATTTGATTTTAGAACAAGATTTTAATTTATTTTAATAATATTAAAATGTACAAAAACTATAAACTTTCTGAAGTTAATAAAAAACATCGTAATACAATTTTTTCTCGAACCTTCTGCAAATGTCTCAATCTTTAAAAGAATTACCAATTTAGCAACAAGTTATAAATACCCAGAGGGGCCTACTGCGCAACCCTTTTAATTACAAAAATTTTGGCTGCCATGGGAACAATTACTGCTAATAAAAATTTCTTTTTAAATCTTAAAGAAATAACGTTAAGGTTTTAAATCAATTACTAAATTTTATAGCAATAATGCGCGCGGCCCAATATGGGCTCTTCTCACACTAAGGGTTAAATAATCTTTTAAAGGACTAGAAGGTTAATGATACAATAAAACATATAGACAGCTTTTTTTTAGATATAGGTAAATTAACAGAACCATTTCTTACGCTTTTAACTAAGACCTTTTTCATCTTGTGTTGAATTAGGCATTATTTCTTTCATCATCGCGAGCAGCCTTTAATAGTCAACTCCTGGACATTGAATCCTAGAAAACTAGTAAACAGTTAGAAATTAGTCATAACTAATTTTATTTATAAATATTTCGGTTCTTCTATACTGAGAAGTCCATAAGGAAAACCCTGAAATGCTGACGTAAAATGAAACAAAAACACGGCTACACTAAAAAGGGACACATTTATTGTACCGCTGCTTATTTGGCAGTAATGCGCAGTTCATTCGTTTTACTCAAACCGCTAGTGACACATGTCTTTCCTGTTTTGTGGACACTAAGTCGAGTTGATAAGTGATGATGTCGCTTTTTAGTGATGGTAGAAAATAGTTTTGTTGAGATGTTATTTGTGGATGGCACTAAAATATCATTTCCAATTCTGCTTATACATAGCTAGTTGACCCACGTAATCTCGTTAGCTATATAAACAAGTAAAATTTTAACAAAATAAAAACCGACTTCAAGGTTCGACTCGATTTCTCTTGGATGCCGTCATCAGATCTTAGTGTCCTTATCATGGTCCCATTGATAGATATCTCCTTTCCATCAAAAAAGAATCATCAAAATCGGTTCATAAACGACGAAGTTATCCGCGAACATACAATATATATCTTAATATATATATTTCTTGTGTGCGTGTGTATGTGACTGAACTCCTCCTAAACGACTGGACCAATTTTGATGAAATTTTTTGTGTGTGTTCAAGGGGATCTGGGAATGGTTTAGATTCACAAAAACGACTGGACCGATTTTGATGAAATTTTTTGTGTGTGTTCAAGGGGATCTGGGAATGGTTTAGATTCACAAAAACGTAAACGATGTTACGTGGGTCATAAATATGGCGGTACGAAGTTCGCCGGATCAGCTAGTCTTAATATATATATTTCTTGTGTGCGTGTGTATGTGACTGAACTCCTCCTAAACGACTGGACCAATTTTGATGAAATTTTTTGTGTGTGCAAGGGGATCTGGGAATGGTTTAGATTCACAAAAACGACTGGACCGATTTTGATGAAATTTTTTGTGTGTGTTCAAGGGGATCTGGGAATGGTTTAGATTCACAAAAACGTAAACGATGTTACGTGGGTCATAAATATGGCGGTACGAAGTTCGCCGGATCAGCTAGTATATATATATATATACGGTCGAATTGAGAAACCTCGTCCTTTCTTTGAAGTCGGTTAAAAAGGTTATAGTGTGCCAACCTTAGAAGTTAGACATAAAATATATTCTATCTATGCGGTCTTTTTAAAAAACTTTAAAGGGAAACATTGCTTTCATACACACTTTTGCAAAACTTTATCCATTCACGTAGCGCGCACGTAATAAAAACTCTCAAAAGGAATAATTTTCCCTCGTTTTTGCAACATTTTTCATTATGACTCCGCTCTTATTGGTCATAGCGTGATGATATATAGAATTTCTCGATAACTGGGATATATAACACTAAAAAAAGTATTCAAATCGGACCAGTAGTTTCTAGACTATTAGCTTTTCAGCTTTATAACATTGGTATAGAAATTATTATTAGTATACTTAAGCCTCGCCTGGTTTTTTAATAACCCAAAAACATCCTGGATATTTTACAATTTCTGGTGTGTATTTAAAAAAAATAATGTTTAGTGAATTTGTATATTAATTGTTCATTTTTCTCGCCAGGGCAGCGATCACTTTGTGATACTTGGAATATCTTACGGCCCATAGAATAAGGTATTCAATCGCTATAACAATGTCCCCTGGAAGGAGCAATGAACCACGGCAGTGTCACCGTGTTCGTAATATATACTAAAATAATTCAAGCACTTACAGGAGTGTGTGTCTTCACGTTCTTCTCGGCGTTCCCAAGAGCTCTTGGGTAGGTGGGTAGATTCTTCTGCTCTTGCGTCTCCACACAAACACACGCTCCTAAAATGCTGTACAAATTCCAAGGTATTCGAACCAATCTCAATAATCCCGTTTCAGCTTACGCGGAACAGCCTACCAAAAACTCGCGACTCCATGACAATAACTATAATCGTCGGCCGGCTTCAACACACGTCTTTCAAGTTCTTTTTACACATATTAACTTTCATAAGCCTAGCCTGGCCGATCAACCGTTCTCAACTATTATAAGTATTTTAGCCTAACAAACCCTCAGTGTCATCAATATCACGCGGAGGCTAAAAGAATACACACAATTAACAATCAAATTCCATTACGGCCCGCCATTACTCGACAGGATTTCATCTTGATTCCTTCGAACATTAACCTCAAACGTCAAACGTCAACACGAACCAGCGACAATCAAAATGTTGCCAGTACAATGACGTTCGAAATCCAACATTAATAAATGTGGAAAAACAAAAGTCACAATTATGTAGTATTATAGCATTAGCCAAAGTTCTGAACTTATTCGTTGGAACGCTCAGTCAAAGAGTTCGGTTATTTTTTTTGCAAACATTCTTATCATTTTAATTCTTAAACACAACACTAAGTTTTTGTTTTTTTTTTTCATTAATGTGAACCAGAGCCACCAAGAATGTGAATCAAGAAGTGTGAACCATAGTGATTTTACTGAGTGAGTACAATCCAAAAGTAGTGGTCGCCTTAATAAACGCATTGCGAATAATTTTTAATCGTTTTTTCGACACAAGCGGTACAATAAGTTCGGACCCTATTGGAATTCAGGGCACGTTGAAGTGTGAAATATGGAAGATATTTGTGGGCACGAACTGACGTGGGGTTACCTGGGGTTAAAACGAAATGGAAACGAAGGAATATCGGCCATGGGTTGAATGCAGTATAGTTTTAAGTTTAACTTAGTCTTAGTGCATATTTCAGTTTAGAAACAACTAATTATTATGATAATGTAAGTTTGTGTGTTCCGCTAAGGGTCCGTTCACACAGACCGGCTCGGAGAGGAGAACAGATTTTTATCACATTGGAAACAGAGTTTTAAGTAATTGTAGTAAGGTTTATTTTTGCATGTGCACTTCTTTTGTCATTAAGAATGCTTGAACACACTTAGTGAAATAATAAGAGGAGCCGACCGGCTCTGATTGCGTACTCTTTCTTGCTCGCGCAGCCGATCGGCTCTGATTCTCTTCCACACCCGGTCTATGTGAAATAGTTGGCGGCGCCGCTCCGGAGAGTTCAGAGCGTATAGATCCGGTCTGTGTGAAATGAAAAATTCGGGCCGATGCTCTCCGAGCCGGTCTGCCTAACGGACCCTAATACGCCTATACGACTGAAACGACTTATCCTTTTTAGTGAGTGACAAGGGGTACTTTAAAGAGTTTTAACATCACGTTTCATCTCATTGATCAAAACGGACCTGAATTATGTATTTTATAATAAGGAGTTATTTTAAATCATTTTATACGTAGACTTACTAACTATCGACTTAATCTACTTTTAATTCAGTTTCCAACAATCTTTGTTAAAATTTTATTTATTTAAAATATCAAAGGTTATATCCATAATTTCCATACCTATTATATGTTTACTTTCTATATATTTTTTATCTCTTATATATAAAAATCAATTGCTGTTCGTTTGTCTCGCTAAAACTCGAGAACGCCTGGGCCGATTTAGCTGATTTTGGTTTTGAAATGTTTGTCGTAGTCCTGGGAAGATTTAGACGGTGAAAAATTAAAAATAACCTGAAAATCCAAATGTCACGTATACGAAGTAGTGGGCATACGTAGTTATTAGATATTTAGTTATTACATATATATTACATCTATGCTAGAATATTATATATTTGAAAGAAGCTCTATCTGAAACTCTTTCAGGGCTAAATAACTGCATCGTTTTTAATGAAATTTGTCATGGAGATATTTAGGTTCTAGTGGAACGACATAAGGCACTCATTACCGCCATAACCGACATACATGCGGGCAAAATATTGTTTGAAATATAATTACTTTGAAACAACTGCACGTTTGGCCTAGTGGTTAAATGGTCACCATGCCGTTTCCTACTTCGCCAAGTGTCGTGGGTTCAAATCCCACGTAGGACAACACTTTGTGTGATCCACAAATTGTTGTTCTGAGTCTGGGTGTTCTTTGTGTCCATTTCATGTATGTTTGTAAAGTCCCCCGCGACACAGGATTTATTCCTAGTGCGGAAGTTGTCTTAAAAAAAATAAAAAAAAATAAGAAAGGTGAATATCATCGTGTAAACCATTATTCAAGTATTGTCAATATACTACTACTTACCTGGGTAGCGAGGCGTAAAATTACACGGAAGCCCGGAATTGATTGAATGATATTGATAAATTGATTGTTCAATATTAATTGATGGAAGCCAGCTGATAAGTTCGTTAATTAATTGAATTTGGATACGTGTCGAGATAAAGCTGAATGTGTTGGGCGTCTTCGCTATATTATATAAAAAAGCAAGTGGAATTTAAATTAGTATGAGGAAATATTGGTGCTATTCACAGTATTTCGAATTTGATATTTTAATGAGTTGACCTAAAAAATAAATAATACATATTATTAAAAAGAAAAAAAAAATTTCGGACATCTAACACACAACGCCGTCTAGTCCCGAGCTAAGCACGGCTTGTGTTTTGGGTACTAGACAACTGATATAAATACATTTACACTTTTTTTTGTAAACACATATTGATCAATCCTCTTGCCAAGGCAGCGATCACCTTTTGATGATGTTTATATTACCCACGGGCCCATAGATGGATATACAATCACTACTAATACCACTGGCAAGAAGAATGACCCACGGCTGTGTCACCGTGTTCTTAATCTAAACTAATGAATAAAGCACTTACTGGAGTTGTGTGGCGTCCTGTTTTCAGCTTCCCCAAGAGCTCTTGGGTAGGTGGGTAGGTTCTTCTCTGCGTCGTCACACAAACATCAACTCCTAAAGTGCTGTACAACTTCCAAGGTATTCGAACTAATCTCAATAATCAACTTTTCAGCTTACGCGGAACACGCCTACAAAAACTCGCGAATTCACGACCTAACACAATACGGTTTATCACTAAAGAGACCGCGGGTCGATGGACAATACAATTAGCTTACTATCAATTGATTTTCACAATAACAAACAAAACTTCGGCCGGTTCAACACGCGTTCGATCACAACCTTTTTACATATTAACCTCAAACGTCAAACGTCAACACAAACCAGAGACAATCAAAATGTTGCCAGTACAATGACGTTCGAAATCCGACACATATCATACGAGTACATAGAAAATACCCAAACTCCGAAACAAATGTTTGCAGATCATACAGAAATTTGGTCCGACCGGGGAATCGAATCCCTCAAGTCCCTCAAATCTGAAGACCTCAAGCATAGCAGTCGCATACGCAACCACTACCCCACCGAGGCACTCAAATAAATTTCCTATTACTTTTAAACAACAAATTCGATTTTAGTTATTTTATATTGGAAAATAATATGCTACGACACTCGCACTCTTTAGTCTATGAATGATTAGTCGTTCAATAAAAAACGTGAGAAGATTTTCAAACTTGTCTTATAATATTTAATGCCCGAGATGGGAACCGGTAATATATTCTTATTAAACATAAACATTTTTCACTTTTAGCATAAACTTACCACAATCTAAAAAAAAATTGTAAAAGTAAATCGTTTATAGAAACCCAACACTTTTATTCACAAACTGTCAGCTTGACATTCACAAAGAGACATTTGGAGGCATAAAGGAAGAAAAGTCGGTTTAATTTAAATAAATAAGAATAAATGAATTGGTGTGGAGTAAGTATTCAGCTTGCTCGTTAAATCGCCAGCTATGAAAAACTGAGTGGCTCATTATATGCTAATAAAGTGGAATTTCAGATGGTAAGCGTCTTATTTTCATCAAAACTTGACTTTTGTGAGAGATTTCGGGGCCGAATTAAAATTTAACGGTGGTGCGAAATAATGAAGTGTTCTTTTTGTAATTTGTGGATTTGAGGACAATTATTTCTGCTTGAATGCTATGAATCTGTGAGAGTACTAAGAGCTTGATCATTAATCGTTTTAAATTAATCGCTTCTTAAATGATGACAATGCCTTTTAATTACAATTTTTTGAATGTTTTATTTAAGTAGTAGGATTTTGATCCCAGTGGTTAGCTTTGACTTTGAAACTGTTTTTTTTTCAATGTTTGACCATGCCAAAATGGCTCTATTCTGCTTGATGGAAAACATAAGCAGAATCCAAGAGTGGTGGTCACCATACTCATTGCGAATGCAGACAATGCAAAATGGTGACCCACACCATGGCGGGCTAGTGATGCTTCTGCATCATTGGGCCTCCGATCTCGCACTCAACAACGAAACACGGCAGCATTTTACGTTGATTTTCTGAGCGAGGGTAGTACCGCCCCGTTCGAGCCGGCCCGTTCGTGCTGAAATCAGCGTGGCTCTACTACCTTGTAAGTAGAATAGGGGTTATATAACTCATCTTTGGTAGTAATTACAATAATTGAGCAGTAATATCAATGCAAACATTCACTCAAGAATCTCCATAATACATAAAGGATACTCTGGAAATAAATATATACATTTTTAGGTTAATATTGAAAGGTAAAATTAGATAAGATAGGTTATATGGACATTTCAGATCCGCATTCGTATATAAATGTAACTAGTTTTGGTAGTTTTAAACATCAACATAAGTACCGTTCGGCCTGATAGATAAGTTAAAGCTATACCTTAGTCGTTCAATAGATCTCTTTGTAATAAATATTATAAAACTAGCATTTATATCGGTTATTGCGCTAAATAGTAGCGTATGTGTTATTCTGATATATGAGCCTTATTACTGTTAAGTTTTATCAAAATACATTCAGTATTTTTTTAAGTAAAATAGTTACAAACATCCATACATTGTTGCGAACGTTTGCATTTACAATAATTAGTAGGAAGTAGGATAGGATAGGGATACGTTTAAAAATAAAGGGGAGTCTAATCCAAAGATCCACAGCACCGACAGTAACTTGTTTTGTTTGGAAGATAATGCTAAATTCACGAGCTAACAGCATATAGCTAACCCCAGGCGTTAGAAAAAAAATATAAAACCAAGCTGATTGATCCTTTTAAAAACTATTACTGACATAATAAATGAAAAACGGTTGCGGATGAAAATATGACTATTAGAGACAACATCGTTATTATTTAATCAAAATAATAAATTAAAGCAAATACTTGCTTCTTTATGGTTTATTTAAAATATTTTCATGCTATATACTCTTTGCGCTGTAGCATGGTGCGTGGTGGTTTAATTTTATTTACTTTGATTTACTACAGTAATTAATGATTTAATATATCGCGAATGTGGTACAGCTGAAATACTAAGTCCTAATTTGTAAATCGCGGCAACTTTCAAGAGTGAAACGAAATGTTACTGAACCATGCCACGCACCATGCTACAGCGCAAAGAGTATAGTTCAGGAGAAAGGGAAATCAACGTAAATATACTTTTTATAAAGAAAAAAATTAATTTCCAAAGGATAAGAAGAAAGTCCTTTAAGAAATGTCCATTAACGAAGAAAAATAATTTGTAAATGAAAAGACGAGATACAAATACAATTTAAAATATCCTAATTTGAGTCCGTGACTTAACTATAATGGTTGACGCATTACCACAATGAAATTATAGTACAAGATCCCAGTCACCACAGACTTACATCAGTATTGCAGTCCTTTACATATATACTGAAGATGTATGAATAACAATGATAATATCCCGCCTTAGTGTGGGTTATCATACCGCATTGTTGCATTCGCAACGAATACGGGTCGAAAAAAAAAGTAGCCCAAGTTACTCCTTATATCATCAGCTATCTGCCAGTGAAAATCCATCCGTTCTAGAGATTAGCCGGAACAAACAGACAGACAGACAAGAATGGTAAAATACGTTATTTTGGTATATGTACCGTGTATACATTACATTTGCATTTAGTAAAAGGCGGTTATTTTAATATAACAAATAGACACTCCAATTTAATTTATTTATACAGATGTTTAGATTAAAAAAAAACTGTATCTTATTTTTTTTTAATATCTAATATAATTAAAAGTGTTATAAAGCCTCCTCACACCGATTGCCACTTAAGTTAGTAACTTATATTTTGTACACCGCGTTATAAGGTATAAGGCCGACTTTGTAATTCAAATCCCGCCCGGTACAGGCGTTAACGCGATGCGATATTTAAATTGTGGAATATTAGATTAGGGTAACTTTTGACTTGAGATAAAAAGTTCTGAAAATTCTCGGCTCTTTTTTGTTTTGATGTTTAGCTTTTAGTCAACTTTGGGTCAATGGGTTAAAAAGTACTGTCATGTCTAAACTTGTTAATTATTAGTTTACTCGTTTGTAACATACATACTCACGACTTACACAGTAGATTTGTGCCTTTTAGAGTTATTATGTGTTACCTTAGAAAAATACGTTTTTGAACAATAACAGTAGCATTTTTCTACTGTTGAACTTGGTTCTCAAGGTAAGGTACTTCTATTGACTACATCTTAATATATATATTTCTTGTGTGCGTGTGTATGTGACTGAACTCCTCCTAAACGACTGGACCAATTTTGATGAATTTTTTTGTGTGTGTTCAAGGGGATCTGGGAATGGTTTAGATTCACAAAAAAGACTGGACCGATTTTGATGAATTTTTTTGTGTGTGTTCAAGGGGATCTGGGAATGGTTTAGATTCACAAAAACGTAAACGATGTTACGTGGGTCATAAATATGGCGGTACGAAGTTCGCCGGATCAGCTAGTATCCTTGTATTTTTTTACAGTAACAGACCCGAATCTTTTATAAATGTATGATATAGTTATTGTATTTTTAAATATATATATATGTTTGTAGTACTAAACGACGTTGTTGGTTTATTAATTTCCTCCAAATTTAATAACGAAAGCGCCCAGTCGACAGGAATGCACTTGGCTCCTAAACATTATATTATTGACAAATATTCGTTCATTTAACTTTTGACAATCCGTTTGAAGAAACTAGCGTGAAATTACTAGATATGTGCGTAAAACTAGCTCCGTGACTTGCCTTCTCAATCTTCAACCACTTTATATGGTTTTACAGCTCTACTCAAAAACAGTTCTGTTTCAATTAAAATAACTTATTCTTCAATTGAAATAAAATACTCTTGAAGTTTAATTAAAAATCTATCTTTGTTTTTTTTATGTAATAGGCGGGCAAACGAACAGACGTATCGCCTGATGGTAAGCGATTACCGCCGCCCATGGACACCTGCAACACAAGTGCGTTGCCGGCCTTTGGGGGATGGGAGGAGGATGGAGGCGGGGGATGGGGGAGATAGGGGGAGGGGAGGGTATGGGCCTCCGGTATCCTCACTCACTCGGTGAATCACAGCGCAAGCACTATTTTACACCGGTTTTCTGTGAGTCCGTGGTATCACTCCGGTCGAGCCGGCCCATTCATGCCGAAGCGTGGCTCTCCCACGGTATCTGTATCGTTATTTTTTGCGACTAAACAAACCATATTTTCACAAACTCATTAACAATATCAATAAAAACCAACGCACGTGATACGAACACTTCCATAGAACAATTACCACAAGACACGATTACACAATTATAATTACATGTAATCTGTGTAATGTGTGATATCAAAATTGTACAAGAAAATCACTTTGGAACCCTCATTAAACAGTGAAAGGGTTATTATATAATATGAGATTGTAATAAGATATCCACATAAGATTACTTTTTGAATTATATTATAGAAAGTGGTATAATTAAGTGGTATTAAAACTGGGCAACCTTGGAAATAACTTTTGATTCAAGTTAAATCTACAAAAACTTATGCCTAATTAACCTACTCTAAGAAACTTTTTTAAACGAGGTGGTTAACCTATTGTTAAACTTTTTTTAACGCGCAAAATCCACGTTTTGTAATACATGGAAACACTTGATTAATGTGTTACCATCCTTATATTCTCTGTTGTGGTTACGATCTCACAGAAAATTGGTGTTAAATTGTGTTGTGTCAACGAGTGAATAAAGTTTTTGAGGAATTCTAACAAGGACATTCAAAGGCCAAGAACACCCTTGTGTCACATCATCAACAGGCGCCAATAGTCCACCGCTTAGTCCACTCCCACATAATGCTCTCTTTAGAAAAGAGGATCGTCATATACTATCACATAATTGACTATCCGTTCGTTTGTTCTACGATTAAAATATTTCCACTTTTTATTCCTTTTCACACAAAATTTAATTTGAAGTAAGATCAAGAAAAGAGTTCTTTCTCTCCTGGTAATCAGTTAATTGGGTGAAATATTGAAATAATTGATTCTTCGATTTTTATTCAGTATTTAAATGACTTGAAAACACCAATAGTATAACTCCAATATTAAATTCTTTAAGTATTCAAGTAAGAAAGTAGGTAATTTTCTAGATTAGCTATACACTCTAGTAAAAACTATAGCGATAATATAATGCGTTTTGGGAACCTAATATAAAGGATAGGCTCATTAAAATTCAAATTTCAGAGGGACCATTTCTTACTCGGTGGGTAAAATACTGCAGATTGTAGCTTGATTTTAAGCCAGCCTGTGATGTACCAGGCACCGGTTACTTCATAACATTAGCCTAAACAGGCAATTTTATCATAGTTCTAATAAGTTGACTAGTCTAAATAATGTAACAATGTTGCTATTCTGTCATTAAAAAAAGCTGTATACAAAACAAAAAATTACTAGAACGATTTTTTTTCTGCCAAACGACGAAAATTTGATTAATTGCTCTAAAAATATTTGTTATCTAAATACATAAATATAAAAATAGCATTTAGGAAACCGCATCATTAAAACAAATAAATAATAGCTAGAGAAAAAAAAATGGACATCTAACACACAACGCCCTCTAGTCCTAAGCTAAGCAGAGCTTGTGTTATGGGTACTAGACAACTGATATAAATACATACATACTTTTTTTGTAAATACATACATAATATACATAGACAACACCAAAATGCCGAAACAAATATTTACAAATATTTTTTAAATCTATATATATAAAAGCGAAATACCACTCACTTATTAATCACGAAATCTCAGAAACTATAACACCTACAAACTTGAAATTTAGCAAGTAGGTTCCTTATAGGGTGTAGACATCGCTAAGAACAGATTTTACGAAACTCCACCCCTAAGGGGGTAAAACGGGGGTTGGAAGTTTGTATGAAAGTCCTATGTTTTTGAAGTAATAGACTTGAAATTTAAAATATATGCTCTATAGATGGTGTGGAGGTGTACTATAATGTATCTGTAGTAATCAACCACCTTTTGGGGTTAAAACGGGGGATGGTAGGTCAGCTAGTAGGTTAATAAAATGTAATTTTAGAAAATAATTTAGTGATGCAACTACAGAACCAGGACATAGGAATTTTAATTTGGAATTAATAAACTCTTACAAAACTATTTCTAATAATCTCGATTGACGTGACCTTTATCGTTTTTTTATTATAGCCTGATTAATTTTTAATCATAGTTCTTATTGATATTAAAACTAACATAAGAAAACATAGGCACAGTATAATTTTAAACACGTAACTCGTATTCTTTATCCCATTTATGTACAACATTCTAATAGGTACTAGTGTACATTATATACATAAATGGTATGTTAAATCCATGTGGTGATATTGCTTTAAGTTGGCGCCCGGCCGACATTTTACAGCGACCCCGGCTTGAATGAAAAATAGGTGAAATATCAAACTTATTATGTGGCGACGAAATAAGCGTGGGTAAACGCTAGACGTTATTGCATTATGAGAAATGTTTCATTAAAATGTTGTTTGCCGTAGCTTTTTAAAACGTTGTTGTAACTGAAAAATAAAACGAAATTCCTGCGGTTGTTACTACTGTCGGTAACTCTTAGAGAAATTGCCTAAATGTCTGTCTGTTAAAATCACTAAAAATAATGAAAACATAATTGCCTATTTAGTAAATCGAGAAACATAGTCAAAATTGATTTAAAAATAAATATACCTACACATTGCTGAAATGGCAAAATTTTGCCATTTAAACAATCGCATTTGTTATAAACGTCTTAACTTATAAAAAAAATGGCTAAAATGCTCTCATAAGCTATTTTTATCACAAAAAATTTATTGAGTCTACATTAACGAAAGTAAATTCACACAAACTACTCTTCATCTGTGTCATCACCATCACTTCAGACGCTGGACAGTCTGTAAAAGCATGAAATGAGCTGAATTATTGTGTGCGGGTGTGTACACTGTTTCATGAACTACACTTGCCAGTAGTGTAAACCCGGCAAAATTAAAACCTGAAATGGAATGAACATTAAGTACTCGTTTTGTTAATTAAATTTATAATCAAATGAAACTAATTGTAATAATAAATACAAAATATTTTCCAAGCATTGAGTGAGCTATACATTTACATTAACCACTAATAAATATATTACGCCGCATCTCGCCGTCGCGTCGACTAGGCGCTTTTACACATTGACCTCGCACACCCTATCATAAATCGCTGAAATCATAGCCATACACTTAGGACCTAACAAGAAAAACACATTTGTGGCTGGTAGAAACTTTCGCATCAGGGTTGAGAATTCAATGACGCTCCACTGTGACGAAAGGTTTATGTTCGAATTTTGATGGCCCGATCTCCCAACGTTATTGAATTCGGCCCTAGATTAATTGAATTTGCAAGTTACCCTACAATGCGAGGGTCTGGCAGGTTATTAAGAAATCTGTTGTCGAAAATGAAATGAAAAATATTGAATTTGTGTGAGAGGAAAGGTGGATTTGTTTAGTCAGTAATATCGTAGATTTGTGAATGATTATAATTCCAGTGATACTTTTGTTATTTTAATTCTATAGATCCCTGAAAATTTCTGAAATCTGAAAAGTGACTCCACTACGCCAGATGGAAAGCATAAGCAGAATCCAAGAGTAGTGGTCACCATACTCACTGCAGCGCAGCATGGTGGTGCTTCTGCCAAAATGACTCTACTCTGCCTGATGGAAAACATTAGCAGGATCCACGAGTGGTGGCCACCATACTCATTGCGAATACAGCAATGCAGTATGGCGACCCACACTATGGCGGCCTAGTGATGCTTGTGCATCTTTTAGTCTAGTCAACAAGTATGGAACTTGTTGACTAGACTAATTGGGCCTCCGGTCTCGCACTCACCAACGAAACACGACAGCACAAACGCTGTCATTTTACGTTGATTTTCTGTGCGAGGGTAGTACCGCCCCGGTCGAGCCGGCCCATTCGTGCTGAAATCAGCGTGGCTCTACTACCTACTTTAGGTTCGGCTTCGGCATCATTAGGCCTCCAGTCAGGTCCGATGTGTAAAGCTCTTTAGTTTTTTTAAGGACTTGAGGAAGTATTTGAAATACTTCTAGGACAAATATTGATGGACTAAAGCCGAGTCTCCACCAAACAAAAGTTGACAACTTTTGTATTAGCGACACGTGTTGGTAACAAAAGTTTCTGCAATTTCCTTGTGTTGGCAACAAAAATTGACAACAAATGTTGGGAACCGTGTTTTTTTTTGGCGGTAAACATCAAAAGAAAACGCTTGTTGCAGATATTTATTGGCTCTGTGGAGACGCTTAGTTGGAATGTTTTTCAAATTGTTGGCGACTCGGTATAGACAAAATGGAAACAAAAGTTGGCGATTTTCTGAAGAGTTGCAAACAGTTGGAAACACTGAAATTGCCAACAATTTCGGTGGAGACGCACCTTTATACACATAAACACACACATGACAATCATATAGACAGATGTGCATAGTGAATATATTGACTAATAGGAAACTGGTCTAGGCGTTATAGTATTTCCTTCATAGCAAAGACCAACGAGCTTAAAGTAAAATAGAATATATTAATAAGATAGATTGATAGATAAGAAAAAAAAACTTAGAAACTGAAGAACAACATTATTTTGCGTAACCATTAACCTTTACGAAATTTAAAAGTTTAAATGCTAGTACAGATTAAAACTACTTAACATTTTAAACTGTCAGAATCGTAAATTTACTTAAAGAATTCATGACCGTTTCGTTTCTTAACGAAATCAATAATTTAATCTTGACTAAACATGACGATCTCATTGAATTCGATTTAACTTGAGTGTTATTCAGATTTCGTCGGAGCGTCTCGATGACAGCTGTGATTACGTCACTTAACTGTCACGGCTCAAACTGACTGGTCCGCCTTTATCTGGTCTGTTGTCTATTGGCAGAATATCTATGTATAATAAAGATATAAATATAAAGATGTAACTAATAAATATACTAAAATTTCTTTAAATATTTTCTATGTTTTGTGTATACTATAACCTCAACAGCTTTTAATGGTATTCTTCTGGATATAAGCCTGAAAATCAAAAATCTTTTATTTCATTTAGACTTATCAGGCACTTTCGAAACGTTATACCTATTAATCAATCAACCAATCGCCGTCCACTGCTGAACGTAGGTCTCCCCCAAGGAGCGCCAACCATCCCGGACCTGGGCAGTCCTCATCCATCCGCTGCCAGCCACTTTCCTTAGATCGTCAGTCCACCGAGCCGCAGGGCGCCCTACACTACGTTTGCCTAGTCGCGGTCTCCACTCAAGCACATTTCGGCTCCACCGACCATCGGTACGTCTAGAGACATGACCGGCCCATTTCCACTTCAGCGTACTGATTCTCCGTGCGATGTCGGTCACTCTAGTTTTCTGTCGAATAGCTTCATTCCGAATTCTATCAGACAGAGAGACACCCAACATCGCACGCTCCATCGCCCGCTGAGCCACTTTAAATTTGTGGACCAGTCCAATGGTGAGTGTCCATGTCTCGGCTCCGTATGTCATCACGGGTAGGACGCATTGACGTCATATCTTTGAGTCGCCGATACCGCAGTCATTGAAAACTAAGGTTTTTTAACCTATTAATGCCGGTTTCTGATGTTTCTAATGTTTGCCGGTAAACATTAGAAAAGCGCCAACAGTGCATGGTTTTAAGAAAATGGTTCAGGAATTTTATACGACATAACCGTGTTAATCACGAATATGTATATTTAATGTAATATTAGTTTAACTGATTAGTTAAAGTTATTGGCATGTATGTGTATGTATGTTTATGTGTATGTATGTGTATATATATATATGTATATATGTGTGCATGTATGGAGATATACATGTGTTTCTAGTTATATTTGAAAATTATAATTCTTCAAAACTACCGCACCGTCAACTACTGTTAACTCACTTCACCGTCAACTCTCCAATACATTTTTATCCATCCTAAGGTTGCCTGGAAGAGATTGCTTTTGGCAATAAGACCGCCCTTTGTACATTATACTTATATATTCGTCATTTTCTGTACTCTATTTTAAATCTGTGTTACGGTGTACAAATAAAGAGATTTCTATCTATCTATCTAATGACTCTAGTTGCACGGTTACAAAATATCATTCCTATGATGGAAAACCAGCAAGAAACTCCATTGATTACTCTTTTATTAGTTACTTTTTAGCTTCTCCATAGAAAGAAGGTTTAATAGCCTACTATATCAGTCTTGCCAGTCTCCAATCCGCAATCGGCCAGCGTAATGACGTAAAGCCTAAACCCTCTCCTGAGAGGATAACCGAGCCCAGTAGTGGGACTTTATGGGTTGTTGATGATGATAAAAATATAAATGGTGTATTTATGTCTAACTCTCAAACGAATAATGTCGAAATATGACTCCCCAAAGATTATGAAACTACATAATTTTATCACAGTACTATAATAACATTAATTCTATCGCCAAAATGCATTAAATGATGAACAATTCACTCGTCGAATACAACACCTAATTTCTAAATCTCTCCTTACATTTTCACCGAAATTCTGCCAATCAATCTAAGCTCGCGGACAGAGTAGCACATCAGCGCGATCACTTATCGAGAATATTCGATTTTGTATGACTCGAGTGATTTATCGGGGCGATTGCAACGAGCGCTTCGGTTCGACGCACGGTGTAATCGATATAGCTGGTTCGCTTTTATTACGGGTACGCTGCCGAACCGTGACGAGTACGATGATTGCGTTGCAAGTTTTCGATATCAGGTCATCAGTGACATTTTGTGACATTTGTTGAGTTCCGAGCTTAAATCACTATTAATTGATAGATTTAATTTTTAACGTGTAAATTTCGTTATAGTATAATATTGTTTCTGGTATGTTTTTGGAACGAAGTTCCTTATGGGGCGTTGCGGAGGGGTACCCTAGTCGTCAAAAAACGTCCACAACGTAAGATTTACGCCTCGGTGTCAAAATGGTAGCGTATGAAAAAGAATGTGAGGTCTCGCGTTCGAATCCCGTGTAGGATCAATTTTTTTTTTGGTCTGCAAATATTTGTTTTTTGTGAGTTTGGATGTTTTCTATGTATAATATGTATGTATTTATAAAAAAATGTCCGAAATATTTATTTATTTATTTCATGAACGAAAAATTTATTTAATCTGAAAGTTGCATGTAACAAGTACGGAATAACTCTATAATGAAAAGATTTGTAACCCACAACTAAGAAAAAAAAAAAAAAAAAAAAACTTGCCAATCGAGATCAGTCTGACTAAACTCTAAAAATAATAATATTTTTGACACCTTTTTAACTGCATTTATATAACATAAAAACTAGTTTTTTCCTTATTTATACTGATTTCTGACGTTTTAAATGCTTCTTAAATGTACACACAATATGCAGTATGTTGTATAACCTATATAGTGCTTTAAATTTATGTAACTGTTAGATACAACATCCAATACTTTTTTTTTTATTATTTATTAAAAATTAAACAAACTGAGTTACATATTTGTCCCCCAAAACCTGGTTGATGGTGACTGACTTGACTGCCTCGGTGGTGCAGTTATAGTATATGCAACCGCTGTGCTTCTGTATCATGTTCTATTCCCGGGTCTGACTCTATCTTTGTATAATCTGTAAATATTATTAGGCATTTTCTCTGCATAATATGTATGAAGTTGCAAAAAAATTAATAAGTATTCTATTGGTTATTCTAGCTCTCATCACTATGAACCTGAGTTGTGATTAGTTTGAAACTAGGTTGTGTTGTGTGTAAGACGTCCGAAATGTTATTATAATTAATAACGAATAAGAGATGAATCTATTATAAATAAATAATTAATAAATAAATATTTCGGACATCTAACACACAACACCATCTAGTCCCAAGCTAAGCAGAGCTTGTGTTATGGGTACTAGACAACTGATACAAATACATATATACTTTTTTTTGTAAAAACATACATATTATACATAGAAAACACCCAAACTTCGAAACAAATATTCGTATATCATACAAACATTTCGTCCGACCCGGGAATCGAACCCGAAACTTCATGATAAGCAGTTGCACACGCCAACCGCGTGACCAACGAGGCAGTTATCGTCTAGGTATCCCACATCTATTTCACATTAAAGTCATTTTTGCAGCACTTATATTTTAAAAAAAATAATGAATTGTATTGACGCCCCATATCCATAGCCCAGTGTTGTTATTGGTTATATTTCGTATATAGATAAATTAGCAATATTATTAACCATGCAATTAAAAAGCATTCAGTATGTAGTTAAAAAGCTGTTGAAATTTTATTAATGAAACCTTGATTGAAAAATTATTACAGTGCGCCAGAAAATGCCATTATGCTTCGATATCATTCTTATCACGTTTGCTTAAACTCATTTGTTACAAGTCAATGTTTTTTTAATAACCATTCGTTCGAAATTAATAGGTATAAAAAGTCCTAATACTACTACTAATTTCTACTAATATGTGAATTGTATATTACTAGCTTCTACCCTCGGTTGAACTTAGGAAAAAAAAATATTATACCTCAAGAATTGATATTTTTGTGGGTGAATAGCAATGTTATATTCAGTGTGTGTGTGTCATGTCTAAAGTTTTTTGAAGTGATTAAACTATTATAAGATACAAATAATCTCAACTTTATTTATTGTTTTTTTTCTGGGGATTTTAACCTTCGTAAAATATTTCTCACTTGGTCTTTTCGTGACATAAATATTGTTTTAAAAAAACTCTTCTAAAATATTTTCGGTGATTATTTCAACAAAGATTTCCAATCAACTTACCGCTGTCTACTAACTAAGTTTACTAGATTAACATTTTTCTAGCTGGAGATTCTTTCGTCTGCGATCGTCTATACATTTGTTCTCTTTGTATACTGGTTAAAATATTATGTCGCATTAATCTTATTGAGATAGCGGTCCCAGCTAAACTTTATGGCGTCTAATTTGGACAGACAACTATAGGCTAGTCGACTTCTTTTAGTCGCTTGCTTGCTTTCATAGCCTAGTAGTTTACATCAGTCACATTCGGTACAAGTGCGACGGAGACCTTTAGAACCTAAAGGCGTGTCTCCACCAAAATTGTTGGCAATTTCAGTGTTGTTGCAACACTTCGAAAAATCGCCAACTTTTGTTTCCATTGTGTCTACACCGAGTCGCCAACAATTTGAAAAACATTCGAACTAAGCGTCACCATAGAGCCAATAAATATTTGCAACAAGCGTATTCTTTTGACGTTTACCGCCAAAAACGGAAACACTGTTCTCAACATTTGTTGACAATTTTTGTTGCCAACACAAGGAAATAACAGAAAATGTTGTCCCCAACACGTGTTGACAACATAAAAATTGACAACTTTTGTTCGGTGGAGACCCGGCTTAATACGGAACGGAAACATTTCTGCATACAGGTATTCTTAACATTCGGGAGTGATGAAGAGTCAAATATTTGAGGGGAATGTTTCCCAACTTATTCCGTGTAGTGATGGATTGTGAATGGATATGAATGAAGGTATTGTAAGAGACGTCTAGGGGAAAAAACTATATAAGCACTTTCACTTTCAACACAAAGAGAAGGAAAAGTTTACGCAAACCTTAATTCAATGATGCAGAAGCATCACTAGCCCGCTATGGTGCGGGTCACCACGCTGCATTGTTGCATTGTCTGCATTCGCAGTGAGTATGGTGACCGCCACTCTTGGATTCTGCTTATGCTTTCCATCAGGCAGAGTAGAGTCATTTCAAAAGGGCCAAACATAAAAAAAAACTAACCCATTAATTAGCCAGCGATGCCAAAGTCTCCTGGACTGGACCTGGACTATTAAAGACAACTGATGATGATAATGATAATAAAGTAACTCAATCTATCGTTTCCTTTAATAGATACTTCTTTCATTTTCACGTTTTGCATTCGTGGACGAATCAAAAAAACTTTTCGTGTACTTTAATGATAATCGGATTCATTTATGTAAATTTGTCCTTACCGACGTTTTTACATGTCAAATCACAGCTAGAAGTCGCCGGTATTTCCTAAGGCTCACTCTGGGAAGAAACGCCGATACAAACGAGAGAGTCCGGTAACAAATGTAAATAAAGCTATGCTTTAATAACTATACTTTAGAATAAATAATGAAATTTAACAACATTAGTTTCCCATTCATGCCAGTTATACTATACTAAAATTCCCACACATAGATATTAGGAGGCACATCGTAAAGCATTTAGTAAAAAATATCGCTGTAGGTCTCATAAACCGCTATTTATGAAGGGTCAACTTCCGTAATTTACCCGTGACGGTTATTACAGATAACCGGTAAGTGTTTACGGTATTTTTTCTCAAAATAGTGTCTTTTATAAGGGACACAAGAGTGATCAAATGAACTTGGTTCATTCGTATGGAAAAAAATGGATAAAAAGATTGTAGCGAAATATTTTGTGCTAGTATTCTCACGAGACTATCTTTCTGTATATTTTATGTACGTTATGATAATTTTGTTTCTCTTAAAGATATGCTTTCCTATTTTGTGACATAATAGTACGTTTTGTGATTTATATCTGAACTTATAAATGATACGAAGTCAGTAATTTTAACCCCCGACGCAAAAAGAGGGGTGTTTTAAGTTTGACGTGTCTGTCTGTCTGTGGCACCGTAGCTCGCGAACGGATGAAGCGATTTCAATTTAGTTTTTTTTTGTATGAAAGGTGAGTTACGTGTAAGTGTTCTTAGACATGTTTCATGAAAATCGGTTGAGTCGTTTAAAAGTAATGGGGGTGAAAGTGGGGTGAAAGAATAACCGAATGTCTGCAAAAATATCATCGTGTGGGGTCTCAAATGAAAGCGCATAACGTATTTTTTACTTTTTAAAGGGAACTCAGGGTTTTATGTCGAGGTTTTTTTTAATTTTGAGAATTTATAGTTATTTAGATTCAAGTTCGTTTATTTTATAAGACAGGGCATGTATAACTTTCATTTTGATATTAAAGGGGGACATACGAGGAGACAGACACACAGCAAAGCAGATAAATTTAATGATGACAGCCGCCAATGAATACCTGTAATCACAAAGTCACAGAACTCGTTGCAGTTTTTAAATAGTTTCTATATAAGTCCGTGCCAATATGTATACTAATATTATAAATTCGAAAGTAATTCTGTCTGTCTGTCAATCGGTCTATCTATTTGTCTTATTGTTGCTTTCGCTCTTTACCGCAATTACCAACATACACGTAGGCAAAAAAAAAAATTAAAAAGTATGATACATGACTGCTTTGCTTGTGCTCTTATCGGGTCGGAATGTTTGAATGATCTGCAAATATTTGGTTCAGAGTTTGGGTGTTGTTTGTAGGTATATAATTATGATATTTATGTATTTACAGAAAAAGTATATAATTACACTAGTAGTCATTGTAGTCAATCAAGTTGCTGTTTCACAACTCTGCTTAGTTTGAAACTAGATGACGTTGTGTGTCAGAAGTCTGAAAATATGGAAAATGTCTAGGTAAGCTAGACTTTACTGGAAATCAATTCAGTTTCTCTTAATAAACGTCAAAGTGATAGATGTGTGCAAAATACTTCAAGGTTTCTGACGTATCGCCTGATGGTAAGCGATTACCACCGCCCATGGACACCTGCAACACCAGAAGCGTCACAAGTGCGTTGTTGGCCTTTGGAGGATGGGGGGGAGATAGGGGAGCGGGATGGGGTATGGGCCTCCAGTATCCTCACTCACTCGGTGAAACACAGCGCAAGCACTATTTCACAGCAGTTTTCTGTGAGCCCGTGGTATCACTCCGGTCGAGCCGGCTCATTCATGCTGAAAGTGGCTCTCCCTCTCTTCTCTTTGCAGTTATTTTATTCTGACTTGTTTTCTCCCTTAATCGTCTCCAACAATCAATTCTTACTCAGTAAGCAACTACTTACTTTATTATTAAAAAAGATGCATACGTCATTCATTTCAAATTAATAAAAATAAAAATACCTCGACTATGATTGTCTACACCACGGGGCAAAACATTGGTTAGTTCTTGTGAAATGGAGCACGGAACTGAGCTCACGGGAAATAACGCTGAAGTAGTTGTCGCAAAGGTTAATAATTGATATTGTTTTGCTAACCCTTGGCGGGATATGGACCTAAAATAGTAATTTAATTTCGATTTGTGGAAGGTCATTTTCTGAGGTTCGTTTTTTTTACTTTTTTACAGAGTCATCTTGGATTTTTGGAACGAAGTTCCTTATGGGGCGTTGCGGAGGGGTACCCTAGCCGGCAAAAAACGTCCACAACGTAAGATTTACGCCTCGGTGTCAAAATGGTAGCGTATGAAAAAGAATGTGAGGTCTCGCGTTCGAATCCCGTGTAGGATCAATTTTTTTTTGGTCTGCAAATATTTGTTTTTTGTGAGTTTGGATGTTTTCTATGTATAATATGTATGTATTTACAAAAAAATGTCCAAAATATTTATTTATTTATTTCATGAACGAAAAATTTATTTAATCTGAAAGTTGCATGTAACAAGTACGGAATAACTCTATAATGAAAAGATTTGTAACCCACAACTAAGACCACTATCATTACATTAAACAGTTTATGATGTTGATGATGATGATGTTCTCAACTTTGGTAAAATTTCTATTATTTTTTCTGAAATATCAGCGAAACAATTCAAAATTGTATCGTGTATTTAAAATTCTGTTATACAGTGCATTTAAAATTGTATTCTATCTATCTTTCACTTCAATTCTCTGCGATGGTAATCGCCTACTTTTTTATTTTTATCGATAAAAAAAAATCATGATAAAAAATGTATACCCGAATAATTATTTTCTATATACCTTGAATAGAACTTGAAATAAATATTTTTATGATAAGGAACTTCGTTCCTATCTGGTGTCTCACGACACCACATGCCTTTTTTTAACTTGCCAATCGAGATCAGTCTGACTAAACTCTAAAAATAATAATATTTTTGACACCTTTTTAACTGCATTTATAAAACATAAAAACTAGTTTTTTCCTTATTTATACTGATTTCTGACGTTTTAAATGATTCTTAAATGTACACACAATATGCAGTCTGTTGTATAACCTATATAGTGCTTTAAATTTATGTAACTGTTAGATACAACATCCAATACTTTTTTTTATTATTTATTAAAAATAAAACAAACTGAGTTACATATTTGTCCCCCAAAACCTGGTTGATGGTGACTGACTTGACTGCCTCGGTGGTGCAGTTATAGTATATGCAACCGCTGTGCTTCTGTATCATGTTCTATTCCCGGGTCTGACTCTATCTTTGTATAATCTGTAAATATTATTAGGCATTTTCTCTGCATAATATGTATGAAGTTGCAAAAAAATTAATAAGTATTCTATTGGTTATTCTAGCTCTCATCACTATGAACCTGAGTTGTGATTAGTTTGAAACTAGGTTGTGTTGTGTGTAAGACGTCCGAAATCTTAATATATATATTTCTTGTGTGCGTGTGTATGTGACTGAACTCCTCCTAAACGACTGGACCAATTTTGATGAAATTTTTTGTGTGTGTTCAAGGGGATCTGGGAATGGTTTAGATTCACAAAAAAGACTGGACCGATTTTGATGAAATTTTTTGTGTGTGTTCAAGGGGATCTGGGAATGGTTTAGATTCACAAAAACGTAAACGATGTTACGTGGGTCATAAATATGGCGGTACGAAGTTCGCCGGATCAGCTAGTGTTATTATAATTAATAACGAGTAAGAGATGAACCTATTATAAATAAATAATAAATAAATAAATATTTCGGACATCTAACACACAACGCCATCTAGTCCCAAGCTAAGCAGAGCTTGTGTTATGGGTACTAGACAACTGATACAAATACATATATACTTTTTTTTGTAAAAACATACATATTATACATAGAAAACACCCAAACTTCGAAACAAATATTCGTATATCATACAAACATTTCGTCCGACCCGGGAATCGAACCCGAAACTTCATGATAAGCAGTTGCACACGCCAACCGCGTGATCAACGAGGCAGTTATCGTCTAGGTATCCCACATCTATTTCACATTAAAGTCATTTTTGCAGCACTTATATATTAAAAAAAATAATGAATTGTATTGACGCCCCATATCCATAGCCCAGTGTTGTTATTTGTTATATTTCGTATATAGATAAATTAGCAATATTATTAACCATGCAATTAAAAAGCATTCAGTATGTAGTTAAAAAGCTGTTGAAATTTTATTAATGAAACCTTGATTGAAAATTTATTACAGTGCGCCAGAAAATGCCATTATGCTTCGATATCATTCTTATCACGTTTGCTTAAACTCATTTGTTACAAGTCAATGTTTTTTTAATAACCATTCGTTCGAAATTAATAGGTATAAAAAGTCCTAATACTACTACTAATTTCTACTAATATGTGAATTGTATATTACTAGCTTCTACCCTCGGTTGAACTTAGGAAAAAAAAATATTATACCTCAAGAATTGATATTTTTGTGGGTGAATAGCAATGTTATCTTCAGTGTGTGTGTGTCATGTCTAAAGTTTTTTGAAATGATTAAACTATTATAAGATACAAATAATCTCAACTTTATTTATTGTTTTTTTTTCTGGGGATTTTAACCTTCGTAAAATATTTCTCACTTGGTCTTTTCGTGACATAAATATTGTTTTAAAAAAACTCTTCTAAAATATTTTCGGTGATTATTTCAACAAAGATTTCCAATCAACTTACCGCTGTCTACTAACTAAGTTTACTAGATTAACATTTTTCTAGCTGGAGATTCTTTCGTCTGCGATCGTCTATACATTTGTTCTCTTTGTATACTGGTTAAAATATTATGTCGCATCATTCTTATTGAGATAGGGGTCCCAGCCAAAGTTTATGGCGTCTAATTTGGACAGACAACTATAGGCTAGTCGATTTCTTTTAGTCGCTTGCTTGCTATCATAGCCTAGTAGTTTACATCAGTCACATTCGGTACAAGTGCGACGGAGACCTTTAGAACCTAAAGGCGCGTCTCCACCAAAATTGTTGGCAATTTCAGTGTTTCCAACTGTTTGCAACACTTCGAAAAATCGCCAACTTTTGTTTCCATTGTGTCTACACCGAGTCGCCAACAATTTGAAAAACATTCGAACTAAGCGTCACCATAGAGCCAATAAATATTTGCAACAAGCGTATTCTTTTGACGTTTACCGCCAAAAACGGAAACACTGTTCTCAACATTTGTTGACAATTTTTGTTGCCAACACAAGGAAATAACAGAAAATGTTGTCCCCAACACGTGTTGACAACATAAAAATTGACAACTTTTGTTCGGTGGAGACCCGGCTTAATACGGAACGGAAACATTTCTGCATACAGGTATTCTTAACATTCGGGAGTGATGAAGAGTCAAATATTTGAGGGGAATGTTTCCCAACTTATTCCGTGTAGTGATGGATTGTGAATGGATATGAATGAAGGTATTGTAAGAGACGTCTAGGGGAAAAAACTATATAAGCACTTTCACTTTCAACACAAAGAGAAGGAAAAGTTTACGCAAACCTTAATTCAATGATGCAGAAGCATCACTAGCCCGCTATGGTGCGGGTCACCACGCTGCATTGTTGCATTGTCTGCATTCGCAGTGAGTATGGTGACCGCCACTCTTGGATTCTGCTTATGCTTTCCATCAGGCAGAGTAGAGTCATTTCAAAAGGGCCAAACATAAAAAAAAACTAACCCATTAATTAGCCAGCGATGCCAAAGTCTCCTGGACTGGACCTGGACTATTAAAGACAACTGATGATGATAATGATAATAAAGTAACTCAACCTATCGTTTCCTTTAATAGATACTTCTTTCATTTTCACGTTTGCATTCGTGGACGAATCAAAAAAACTTTTCGTGTACTTTAATGATAATCGGATTCATTTATGTAAATTTGTCCTTACCGACGTTTTTACATGTCAAATCACAGCTAGAAGTCGCCGGTATTTCCTAAGGCTCACTCTGGGAAGAAACGCCGATACAAACGAGAGAGTCCGGTAACAAATGTAAATAAAGCTATGCTTTAATAACTATACTTTAGAATAAATAATGAAATTTAACAACATTAGTTTCCCATTCATGCCAGTTATACTATACTAAAATTCCCACACATAGATATTAGGAGGCACATCGTAAAGCATTTAGTAAAAAATATCGCTGTAGGTCTCATAAACCGCTATTTATGAAGGGTCAACTTCCGTAATTTACCCGTGACGGTTATTACAGATAACCGGTAAGTGTTTACGGTATTTTTTCTCAAAATAGTGTCTTTTATAAGGGACACAAGAGTGATCAAATGAACTTGGTTCATTCGTATGGAAAAAAATGGATAAAAAGATTGTAGCGAAATATTTTGTGCTAGTATTCTCACGAGACTATCTTTCTGTATATTTTATGTACGTTATGATAATTTTGTTTCTCTTAAAGATATGCTTTCCTATTTTGTGACATAATAGTACGTTTTGTGATTTATATCTGAACTTATAAATGATACGAAGTCAGTAATTTTAACCCCCGACCCAAAAAGAGGGGTGTTTTAAGTTTGACGTGTCTGTCTGTCTGTGGCACCGTAGCTCGCGAACGGATGAAGCGATTTCAATTTAGTTTTTTTTTGTATGAAAGGTGAGTTACGTGTAAGTGTTCTTAGACATGTTTCATGAAAATCGGTTGAGTCGTTTAAAAGTAATGGGGGTGAAAGTGGGGTGAAAGAATAACCGAATGTCTGCAAAAATATCATCGTGTGGGGTCTCAAATGAAAGCGCATAACGTATTTTTTACTTTTTAAAGGGAACTCAGGGTTTTATGTCGAGGTTTTTTTTAATTTTGAGAATTTATAGTTATTTAGATTCAAGTTCGTTTATTTTATAAGACAGGGCATGTATAACTTTCATTTTGATATTAAAGGGGGACATACGAGGAGACAGACACACAGCAAAGCAGATAAATTTAATGATGACAGCCGCCAATGAATACCTGTAATCACAAAGTCACAGAACTCGTTGCAGTTTTTAAATAGTTTCTATATAAGTCCGTGCTAATATGTATACTAATATTATAAATTCGAAAGTAATTCTGTCTGTCTGTCAATCGGTCTATCTATTTGTCTTATTGTTGCTTTCGCTCTTTACCGCAATTACCAACATACACGTAGGCAAAAAAAATAATTAAAAAGTATGATACATGACTGCTTTGCTTGTGCTCTTATCGGGTCGGAATGTTTGAATGATCTGCAAATATTTGGTTCAGAGTTTGGGTGTTGTTTGTAGGTATATAATTATGATATTTATGTATTTACAGAAAAAGTATATAATTACACTAGTAGTCATTGTAGTCAATCAAGTTGCTGTTTCACAACTCTGCTTAGTTTGAAACTAGATGACGTTGTGTGTCAGAAGTCTGAAAATATGGCAAATGTCTAGGTAAGCTAGACTTTACTGGAAATCAATTCAGTTTCTCTTAATAAACGTCAAAGTGATAGATGTGTGCAAAATACTTCAAGGTTTCTGACGTATCGCCTGATGGTAAGCGATTACCACCGCCCATGGACACCTGTAACACCAGAAGCGTCACAAGTGCGTTGTTGGCCTTTGGAGGATGGGGGGGAGATAGGGGAGCAGGATGGGGTATGGGCCTCCAGTATCCTCACTCACTCGGTGAAACACAGCGCAAGCACTATTTCACAGCAGTTTTCTGTGAGCCCGTGGTATCACTCCGGTCGAGCCGGCTCATTCATGCTGAAAGTGGCTCTCCCTCTCTTCTCTTTGCAGTTATTTTATTCTGACTTGTTTTCTCCCTTAATCGTCTCCAACAAACAATTCTTACTCAGTAAGCAACTACTTACTTTATTATTAAAAAAGATAGCATACGTCATTCATTTCAAATTAATAAAAATAAAAATACCTCGACTATGATTGTCTACACCACGGGGCAAAACATTGGTTAGTTCTTGTGAAATGGAGCACGGAACTGAGCTCCCGGGAAATAACGCTGAAGTAGTTGTCGCAAAGGTTAATAATTGATATTGTTTTGCTAACCCTTGGCGGGATATGGACCTAAAATAGTAATTTAATTTCGATTTGTGGAAGGTCATTTTCTGAGGTTCGTTTTTTTTACTTTTTTACAGAGTCATCTTGGATTCTCTACTAACAAGAAATAAACTTTTAAAAACAGTTTCCATAGACTTTTCTCGTTGTAATATATGTAACCATAACCAAGATTAGTAAATGAGTATTAATGATTCAAATTCGAAGTATATTCTCTAATCACAATTCGCATACGATAGAATTTCTCTCACTATTTATACAGTTTCACTTGACCACATTACCATAGCGCGACTTACAAACACTAACAACGCCATCTATGAATAAAAAATGAAACTTCTTTTATCTGAACAGAAAACATAGATTCTTCATTTTATTAAACACTAGCTGTGCTCGCTACTTTGTACACGTGACATTTGAATTCAAACGTGGACGTGGCAAAACCAAAATCAGCTAAATTGGCCTAGCCGTTATCGAGTTTTAGCTAGACAAACGAACAGCAATTACTAAGTTCTGAGTACGTACAAAACTACCGAAAACATTTAAAAACATTGAATTTCTTGATTGCCCGCCGTATAGTGAACGCTGCAGAGATATTTTCCATCACACGGTTCATAGCACTGCATAAAATATAACTGCTCAGTTGACTCTCATGACACTCATGGGACGTGATGCGTTACAAATTTTCACATAGTACGCGACAAAGTTTCCAGACAGCAATCAAACGCTAGCTGCCACTTATAAGTCTGTACCGCCGTTCTGGAATAAAATTTAATCTTTTAACTTGACATTTTTCGCGTATCTGTTAACTTTTGATTCGGTATTCACGCGACTCTTTACGATTATGTAAGATTGAGTTTGGATTAATAGTCTCTATTACTTCTATTGGAAATTATCTATTATTAGAATTAAAGCTTCTGTAGTTCTATTTTTATCTAAAAACATTATTAATTTTTCTGACATATATTAAGTGTTATTAAGTGTAAGAGATGTTGCACACAATGCTTGATCTCGACGTCGCAGTGTTGGACGCGACGGAGGCCTTTATAATAAAACTATCATTATAAAGGCCTCCGTCGCGTCCAACACTATTCAAACATTCCCGACTAGTACTTAGTTAAATAAACTTCGTATTTCTTATTTCTAAGTATATTACAATTGCTTCACATTGGTTTTCTATGAAGCTGTGATACTATAGAAATCTTTAGCCAAAACATAACCCTCCCACAGTACAGTTGTAAGATTAAAATCCAGAACATTTCATAGGACAAATTATAATTCTTAGCAGAGGAACATGCGTAACTTTTACTTGACAAAAAATTTGAGCGGTGACAATGTACGAAATTCAAGCGTAACGTGAAAATTTCACAACGAAAAACAAGTGTCTGACTGTTAGAGAGTGTCTGGTAGTCTGGTACAACTGTTGTTGCAATTTCTCCTGCAGTTTTACCAATTTTTCTTCGGATGTAGTGTTTTCTAAATCAAAACTGCGAAGGGAAAACACAAAAACACGCTACGTAACTTTGCAGAATTCGTTTTCCTAAAGTGACATGCTTTGTATATCGACGGAAAGTCACATAGGTAACCGTGGCTACGCAAATTGATAAAAATGTATCAGTCATCAAAGAGTTGTTTATTTAAATAGCCTAGAATAAACCGGTGATTTGAAGAATGTGGCTGGAAGCGGATGGATTCGGACTGTTCAAGGGATCCTTGTCGCTCTCTGGGGGATAGGTATGTTTAGCGATAGGTTGATTAATAACTGATATATTTTACATCAATAAATACATGTTTTTAGTGAGATATTTCTATTATTTTTGTAATATTAAAATGATTGTTAACAAAAAAAAAACAGAGTTAGTAAGAGAATATTTTTTTTGAAGGAAAATGTAATTAAATAATAATAAAAAAGATAAAGCAAAATAACAAATAATTTTGTTTTTGTTGATAAAGTATAAATGATTGTTAGTTGTTTGGTAATTTAAAAGTGTTTAAGGATCTGCTTGTCATAAGAATTTACCCCAACCTTACAATTCTGTCAGAAACGCGAAGCTTAACTTTCAGTTAAAGAGACGTCACTCGATGTCTTTAGTTGATAGTAGACCACCAATCATTACCATTATTACAAGTTCTCACTTTAATACGTATTAAAATAGGACCCATCCACTTATCTCTGTTCAAACTTCTAATTTGTCGTCTGTCGTTTCTGTATACATCAATCAAGCCATTTCTTACTATAAGCCTTTCGAATCAAAGTAGAATTTCGCTTATCAACCAGTCAATCAGTATCACAAAGAAGAATCACCGACTTTGCGTCAAGCGGGCGATGTGTTGACGCACTGACAGACAGACAGATTACCCTCACACTGACAAATGTTTGGTAGCTTCGATCAGACATTGTTTCCGAAAATCCATTTTATGTGAATGCTGTAAAGTTGTCGAATTCAATGACAGGTCAATTATATAACTTTTAAGAAAAAAAAAAGTTGAAATCTATCTTAGCTAAACTGTAAGAATTCCCGTATTTCTGTCATATTTTCCTTTCATCATAGTAAATATCAAATACTTATGTATTTTCTAGAATCCTGTAATATTTAATAGTTCCATCCATCCATCCAACCATAAAACAGCTTACAAGTCGTGATATTATATTAAGTTTCTCTGATAATATAAAATTGAATTTCTGACAATTCTGTGTAGTTTTATCTGGTAGATTTATTATTCTTGATTTGATCTCAGAATGGAAACAAAACCAATTGTATAAGCGAAAAACTTGACGGAATAACATCAAATCATTCTTTAAATTCAGTAAAAACATAGGTAGTAGAATAAGTCAATTTATATTTTTAGTTTAATAAACTAAGAGAAGAGTGGCTATAATACACAAAAAAAACACTTCTAAGCAATTCTATCATTAGAAATTCACCGAGTGAGCAAGGTGACCCCCTGAGGGCTTCATCATCATTATAAGCCTACCACGGACGATCGCGTCGCCACTTGGTTCGATCCGCGACCTTCTCTCATCCAGCTCCTGCCAGCCATTCTGCGTAAATCATAAGCTCAAGCCGAAGTTAGACGACGATGATGTGATTGGTGAAAATTCAAATGCGCCAATCACAACGCAAGAGACGTAATAAACGTTGATGTAAAATAAACCCAAACTAGGCTCTCCAATTCGGAAGGAGAACTCAACGCAACGCAATGTAAATATTCAATATTATCTATTTCCTTCTACTAAAATAGATATACTAATAACATAGCAGTTGGAGCCAAAACTTACCCACCATATGTGCCTTTTTAAGTGATTCTGAACACGTTTTTGCAATTTAAATCCAAAATATCACTTAGGTACTTTACATGCGAGGGTTGGATTCCTTTCTGTCCTCGTATTTGCAATGCTAATATGTCTTCTAAATGTCGTACCGT
Source organism: Diaphora mendica (assembly GCA_949125395.1). Classification (NCBI taxonomy): domain Eukaryota; kingdom Metazoa; phylum Arthropoda; class Insecta; order Lepidoptera; family Erebidae; genus Diaphora; species Diaphora mendica. Next base: position 25,566,203 of record OX421316.1, read on the forward strand.
CGTATCTCGGTATGTGGTAGAGAATTGGATGGTTTTTGCTGTCTTGATGCTTAAAATGAATGGTGATTGTTTTATTTGGACATTTCGTAAAGTGCAGTTCCGTTCCGTAAGTCCGACTTTGTTAGTACTGATTGATTTAGACGGAGACTTGTGAGATAATTAAAGTCAATTACAATTGCATCTATTTCAATTATCCTTAGGGTCTTATAAGAAGACTCAACGTCACCCAAAGAGTGATGAAGAGGGCAATGCTCGGAGTTTCTTCGTGTCATCGAATTAGGAATAAGGAGATCCACAGAAGAACCAAGATCATTGACATTGCCCGGAGAGTTGTCAAACTTAAGTGGCAGTAGATGGCACAATGCTCACAGGCAAGACGGCCGATGAAGCCATAAAGCTCCAGAATGGTGACAATGTACTTAAAAATGGAGCATGGGACGCTCCTACAAGATAGCCTGACAATCTCGAGTGATACAGGACCAGTTGTTATGGTGCCTAGTAGTGTTTGGAGTTTATGGGATGAGTATGAGTCATGAGTCTCAGTCATTTACCTAATATAAATATCTGCCTTCAGTGAAATCACAAGTGTGTTCTATATAAAGGAAAAAATCAAAAACAGCACACACGTCACGCAAACAAAATAATGTACTACAGGGCCAATGAATCAGTGAAAATTTGGGAGGAAATACTTATTCCGCTTGCATTAGCCCCGAAATTGTTGGTACCATAAAAAAGCTACCGCCATAACGCGTGGGGCTGAATTATTATAAATCTTCATGATATTACCATAGAGCAACTTAGGGAACTTTGCCCTCTCCCGAAATTCGCTTGGTAAGTGGGCTGTAAGTCATCCGAGCCTATATGGTACCCGTAAAGATGTTACCATTTGTTTACGATTTATTTTCATCTCTTAATACCAGAAGATGTGAGTTCTGGTAAACTTAATTCTTGTTTCAGGCTGATACGAAAAAGCGTTTTATATTACAAAAGATTATTTAAATATGTGCTCATTACGTCGATTAACATACGTGCAGATCACCAATCTACACAAAGCTCTTTATTTACTTTTTTATTTCACTTTATTTATTTACTTGCCTTTATCCGCACCAAAACCCGTGCATGTCAGTTCTCACGATAATCAGTAGCCTAGGATAGAATAAACTTTATTGTTCACCAATTAAGATAGTTTACATTCAGAAGCTTATCAACTTAAAAACCATGTACAAATGGCGCCGTAGCCTATGTCCTTCTTCCTCAAGAATCAAAGTATCTCCATACTAAATGTCGTTGAAACCGGTGCAGCGGTTAAGTCGGTAAAGCGTAACAGACAGACAGTTACTTTTGAATTTATAATATAAGTATGGGTTTTATTTACCTCAACACACCTCCACAGTTCTACTTTTATGCTACCGAGTTTTAAAAAATGCTAAAGACGAATGGGTAGAAACGTACTATTAGATTTGCAAAAGTTTTATCATTGGGATTTGAATATTTGCAAGTTAAAAAGCAAACAATTACTAAGGTGACCAAAACTTCTAAATTCTATAATTTCAAGGTAGTAGACCCAGGTTGATTTCAGCACGAACGGACCGACTGGACCAGGGCGATACTACCCTCGCACAGAAGACCCACGTAAAATGACAGCGTTCGGGCTGTCGTGTTTCGTTGGTAAGTGCAAGACCGGAGGCCCAACGATGCAGAAGCATCACAAGGCCGTCATGGTGTGGGTCACCATGCAGCATTGTTGCATTATCTGCATTCGCAATGAGTATGGTGACCACAACTCTTGGATTCCGCTTTTGCTTTCCAACAGGCAGAAATAATAATTTTGGCAGGGCCGTACATAAAAAAAAAAATTCCGTTTCAGATCTCAAGTGATTTCAAAACAGGTTAACAACTCGTAATTCTCGAAACTATAATCAGTGGGGCGCTGATATTGGTTCTGTGCACAGGAGCTACACTAGTGTGAAACGTGTGAAAATAATTAAGACCAATCAACAAAAGACGATCGATTTCAAAAAGAAATAGAAGACGAAACTAAACTGAATTTCTCTTACTGTAACATTATTTGTAACAAAAAGAATGATTCGATGAGTTCATATAGTAGGGTAAAGACCGTTCATCGCCAACTATTTCTAGGGGGTAAGAAGTAAGTTATATGTGAATGTTCCCGCTGAAAGGTAACGACAACGTAAAAGTATGTTGTTCCCGTATTTACATCAAAATAACCCACATTATTCTGTAGGGGAGACATTTTTGTTTACTTCGTATTCACAAAGAGGTTATTACGGTTATTATAGTATGGGACTCGAACAATGCTACATAGATCGACTTGTGTTTGTGTCGTGTCTGAAACAGGTTAGTAATGTTTGCACTAAATTCTGTGAACTACGAGTACAAAGCTTTGTGAGCATTTCATGTTTCGTAGTACATCGAACAATATTTGGAAATATATAGAGTTTTATTTCCTATCATTACTATTATTCTAAAGAAGGATATACGTTACTTGCATATCAAAAATCTTTTTCTAAAATATTTGTCTGTCTGTCTATCTATTTATTCCGGCTACTCTCGAGAACGGCTAGACTGACTTTAATGGGACTTTCACTGATGGCTGACCTTATGATAAATAACTTAGACTTTATTTATGTATAAATAATTGAAAAAAAATATGTAAAAAAAAAAATTCCTTAGCATTTCCTGTCTTTGAGACGTACCTACAAAACTTTTGTACCTTTTATCAAATACCCATAATATATGTAAAGTAGTACTGAATGTTTATTTGTTCTGTATTTTACAGTTTTAGGATGATTATACACGTTACTAAATTATTATCATCGAATTTACTGCTATTTTTTCAGACAATATGATAATTAATAACTGTCGCTAAGATTAAAAATATTAATTAAGAAAATGATATATTAACGTCTAGTATTTAAAATGAATGGATACGCTTTAGGAGAATCATCAATCATACTGGAATTGGAAATTACTGTCTCACATACATACTTATATTCAGCGGTATAGATATTTGAACACATTGCATGATGTTACGTTAATTGCTTTGTGGTACAAACGATTTAATAGAACCGGACTGCACGGTGGGCTTAGCGGTTTAAGCGGTCGCCACGCCGCTTTCTACTGCGCCAAGTACTGCGGGTTTTATATGTATGTAAAATCCCCCAAAATGTTAAGTCACACAAGACGTATATTCCTAATCCCACATTAAGAATATTAGTTGCCTTTTTAGGGTACCGTGCCAAAGGCAAAAAACGGAACCCTTATAGAGTCACCCTCAGTGGGAGAGTCACGCTTCGGCATGAATGGGCCGGCTCGACCGGAGTGATACCACGGCCTCACAGGAAACCGGTGTGAAATAGTGCTTGCGCTGTGTTTCACCGAGTGAGTGAGGATACCGGAGGCCAATCCCCCTACCCCTACCTCCCCCCTATCCCCAAAAGGCCGGCAACGCACTTGTGACGCTTCTGGTGTTGCAGGTGTCTATTGGCGGCGGTGATCGCTTACCATCAGGCGATACGTCTGCTCGTTTGCCGACCTTTTCCATAAAAAAAAAAGAAAAGATTCGTCATGTCTGTCTGTCTGTCTGTCCGTCCGTATGTCACAGCCACTTTTGTCCGAAACTATAAGAACTATAATGTTCAAACTTGGTAAGTAGATGTATTCTGTGAACCGCATTAAGATTTTCACACAAAAATAAAAAGAAAACAATAAATTTTGGGGGTCCCCATACATAGAACTGAAAGTCAAAAATTTTTTTTTCATCAAACCCATTCAATCAACACAAATATAAAAATAAAATAAAAATTATATTATGTTACTTGCTGCTGCGGAACCGGAACTCATGGGCGAGTCCGACTCGCACTTAACTGCTTTTTTAAAAGAAAAAGAATAGAATAGAATGAACTTCATTCAATACTGGTTAATAAAATATACATACAAGAATACATCAAATTAATAACCATAAAGAAACGGCTAACTTATTCTTCTTCTTTGATGAAATGGCAACCAGCCCAGTCTCTCGGACCAGCTATTTCTGCCAATGTCAAGTGTTAATAGTCTTCAAATCATAAGCCTTTAAGTCTTCGTCGTGATGAAATTAATGTTAAAAAATATATAAAACTAGCTGTTGCCCGCGGCTTCGCCCGCGTGTATGTCGGTTATCGCTGCAAATAGTAGCTTATGTGTTATTCTGATGTATAAGCTATATTACTGTAAAGTTTTATCCAAATCCGTTCAGTAGTTTTTGCGTGAAAAAGTAACAAACATCCATCCATCCATACTAACAAACTTTCGCGTTATTAATATAGGTAGGATTTTTATCGATATAAAATCATAATACAAAATGTATTGGTACCTGAATAGTTTTATTTTCGTTACCTCGCATAGAAATTTTATATATTTTTATAAATCAGTTTAAATAAAATAAAGGGGTTAAGACAATTTTGTGAAAACTAAAAATTTAGTATAGCGCCATCTGTAATGATTTATTTATTTCGTGAACGAAAAATGTAGTATAGCGCCATCTGTATTTTTGATATGGAACTCATTCCTATCTGATGTCCCACGACACCACCCGATTTTTTTTACAAATAATACACACACGTTTTACAATTAAAAACGTATTTAAGTATTTATATATGTACATAAAATATAAAGTGTTTATATGAGCTTATTCCGACATTTGACATGGCCAAGGCCTTTGACCGGGTCTGGCACCGCTCGCTTCTCTCCAAGCTCTCGGCATTCGGTCCGCCTCCTAGACTCTGTCACTGGATTGACGCTTTTCTTCATCAGCGCCGCATTATGGGCCTTTGCGACGGCACGGCCTCTGTTGTTCTGGATGTAAACGCTGACGTACCTCAGGGTTCAGTCCTGTCGCCCACACTATTTCTTCTGCATATCAATGACATGTTAGCTCTTGGCAACATACATTGCTATGCAGACGATAGCACAGTTCATAGGCAATATTTTTTACACCATTCAGCCAAGCTGGCAGACGTTAAGGAAAATCGACAGAAGCTTGTCGCTGAGCTCGACCGGGTTTTGAACCGCATTTAACAATGGGGTGATAAGAATCTGGTCGAGTTCAACGCTACGAAAACACAGTTGTGCGCGTTCTCTACCAAAAAGTCTCCATTTCTTTCCCTCCCCACTTTTCAGAGCACTCAACTGCCACTACGGGGTAAGCTCGGTGTCCTTGGCATGGATATTTCCCGGGACCTCGAGTACTGTTCTCATCTTTGTGATGGATCCGCGCAGTATTTGCTTGATGCTTTCGATCGGTTGCAGTGGCGAACAGTCTGCTTTACCAACAGTCCCGAAGCCACCAAGTTCATTGAAACTCTGCAGCTGCGTAGAGATATCGCCTCTATAGCAGTCCACTACCATCTGTATCATTGGAAGTATTCTGAGGAGCTCTTCCAACTGGTCCCCCTTCTCCCTTCCTCTGCAGAATAACATGTTCACTCTCAAACCAAACGGTTTGGTTCATCCTTCCTGTGCCGAGCAGCTAAAAACTGGAACTCACTACCAGCGCACGTGTTTCTCTCCCACTATGATCCCGGGGCCTTTAAGTGGGGCGTGAAAAAGCATCTCACTAAGCCGTCATAGTGTGGGACGCAATACTGCATTGTTTGCTTTCCCAGTGAGTATGGTTGCCCCCACTGTTGGATTCTGCTTGAGTTTTTCATCAGGCTGACCATAGTCACTTTGGCAGCTTCAAATAAAAAAAGTACAATTTTAATAACTACGTTTTTTCTTTTGCCATATTTTGCCAAAATATGGAGATTTTGTGGATTTGATATACGTGAGTATGCTGCTCATGAGCTGAAAATACTGTATCTTTAAGCATCTGTCCTTGGGTTTTGATAATATTGTTATTGGAAATGCTGTCTTCAGCGGAAGCTGCATTGTTTTAAATTAAAATGTCAAATACGTTGGAATTATTGGAATACGGGGAATTAAAACATTATCTTCTTTTGCTATTCCATGCGTCATGATTGTAGCTTTTACAATGTTGTACCCTAGTTGTATAATATTTAGCCATGTACTATTACATTGCTTTGGCGCTCAAGATACCTCATTTAATAGTACTGGAACATTAACTTGCAGCCTCAACTTATGGGTAGGCACTCCTGATATTTCTAAAGACTTTAAGTATTCGACAACATCTCCCTCTACGCCTGACATGATCCGTTCGTTTAATTGATAACTATCTCATTAGTCAGCTGATCAGGATCGATATTATTTACATTTTTATTCATATCTAACCAACAGCTAGCTTATAATGACGATACTTCTGTAGAGAATTTTGAAGTTAAGAAACGCTGTTAATTAATTATATTAATTTGGCTTATTTATTTCTATTAATATAATGAACATACAAATCAGATTGACGAATAAATAATTAATATCTTAATATTTTATTTTTATATATATATTATCATTGCTATCATTGTTAAGTCTTCATTGAAAAAGTGAAATATTTTTTATCATTGTGACAGCCTTGTTTATTCGTTGTCAAGATGCCTAACGTAGGTAACGCGCAGGCGTGTGGCGAGTGAACTCCCAGAACAACCTTTCATCCCCCTTTTAAACCCCTTACAACCCCCTTTTCGCAGCTTTTTTTTAGTAGCCTATGTCCTTTCTCAGGCTCTAGACTATCTGTGTACCAAATTTCACTCAAATCGGTGCAGCGGTTTGGCCGTGAAAGCAAGACAGACAGAGTTACTTTCGCATTTATAATAATCAAATTTTTCAAATGGGACCAGTAGTTCCTGAGATTAGCGCGTTCAAACAAACAAACTCTTCAGCTTTATATATTAGTATAGCCGACCCACGCAACGTCGTTTGCGTCTCCTATTGCCCGTAGCGTGATAATTTTCCCCCGTTTTTGAAACATTCTTCATTGGTGCTCCGCTACTATTGGTCTTAGCGTGATGATATATAACCTATAGCCTTCCTCGGTAATTGGGCTATCTAACACTGAAAGAATATTTCAAATTGGACCAGTAGTTCCTGAGATTAGCGCGATTAGCTGACCCACGCAACGTCGTTTGCGTCTCCTATTGTCCGTAGCGTAATAATTTCCCCCCGTTTTTGAAACATTCTTCATTGGTACTCCGCTCCTATTGGCCATAGCGTATATATCATCACGCCAATAGCCTTCCTCGATAAACGGGCTATCTAACACTGAAACAACTTTTTCAAATTGGACCAGTAGTTCCTGAGATTAGCGCGTTCAAACAAACAAAAACTCTTCAGCTTTATATATTAGTATAGATGTATTTATTATACTCTTCTAAGATCTAATACTCATAATCAACAACACATTTATTTGAATAAAGACTAATATTAGGTATTATGTTGATAAAAACTCTTTGACAAATAACTCAATAATAGGTACCAACTCTTAGCGTCTTATACTCGTGATAACTTCTAAACGAAATGTCCGAATGGGGTGAAACAATAAGTATTTTATTTCTACATAAATACCCTTGATAACATAATGCTTTATTTGGATAAGGATTAATATTACGATACACATTTAACGTAGTTTCTTTCTTCAGACGATTTAATATTTTTTTTGAGCACAAAAGCGGTTATTGTGACTAAACCATGATAGTTAGATATATGCTCTTGCGGACTTTTTTGTAGATCTTAATAGGACCTACAAACCCGTAATACATGACTTTGTTCTATTGTCAATACTTTTTGCAGCGCACGCAAAAATAGGTTTTTGAGTTCACACCTTGGGTTACAAAATAGCAATTTTCTTACGGATCTCAATTTTTTTTGAAAATAAAATATAGCCTTATAGCCTTCCTCGATAAATGGACTATTCAACACTGAAAGAATTTTTCAAATCGGACCAGTAGATCCTGAGATTAGCGCGTTCAAACAAACAAACAAACAAACAAACTCTGGAGCTTTATAATATTAGTATAGATATGGATGAGATGAAATGAGGAACGTCTATCGAAAAAACAAAAAACGATCTCCCCGGCGAACTTATTGATAAATATGACTTTGAATGGACAAACGATTGTAGACAGACGAATTTCTGGGTAGTTTTGGTAGTCATTAAAATGACTTATTACAAGGAGTTGGATTATAATTCTCAATATTATTTAAATTTTATGGTATATTGCGGGGTTTTGTTCCAGGACCTAGGACTAAAAGGAACGCCGTAAAAATTAAAAAAATAAAATTATATATCACACTATTACTGTTTAATGTTAGTAATCAGTCTTATTCCTTTGTCATCATAATTTCGATACTGGCTCGAACATCTCAAGTTTGGGATGTAATCTCGTTTTGATCTAGTTTCATCTAAGTATCATTGTCCCACAGTGCCAATGTAGACTAGCATAACAATTAAATTGCAGAAAATGCATGAGCAATCTAATTCAGTGTCCGATGCATGGGAATAACTTATTTCAGCAGTAGAGAGTATACAGAGATACACTTTCCTATAATCCTCAATTGTATTTATAGCACATTTATTAACAGAAAAAAAAGATCCAAACGATTTCTCCAGAGACAAAAAGTTTCTCGGAAAATGAACATATAAAATGTCATGTACGCACTGAATCGAAAAATCCTGTCATTTTTGCAACAGAAATTCAAAGGAAAAATCCAAGCCCAAATAAACCATCTACATATAGGATTATGTAACATAAAAGAGAGACATCTTAACCAACCTCGCTCATCAGTGATCCCGAATAATGCAGCTAATAAAATCCGTTCCGAAAATTCCACATACGAATGTCTCCAGACTTTAGTGTGTACAATACATTAACATGAATATACCTTGACATGTGACTTTATATATTACATCTATTTTGTTACTAAGTGCTAGTAAAACTCTTAAGTAATAAATAAATGATGCGTGCATTAAACATATATACCGTGGGAGAGCCATGGCATGCTTCGGCATGAATGGGCCGGCTCGACCTCAGTGATACCACGGCCTCACAGAAAACAAAATAGAGGTAGTAGAGCCACGCTGATTTCAGCACGAACGGGCCGGCTCGACCGGGGCGGTACTACCCTCGCACAGAAAATCAACGTAAAATGACAGCGTTCGTGCTGTCGTGTTTCGTTGGTGAGTGCGAGACCGGGGGCCCAATTAGTCTAGTCAACAAGTTCCATACTTGTTGACTGGACTAAAAGATGCAGTAGCATCACTAGGCCGCCATAGTGTGGGTCTCCATACTGCATTGTCTGCATTCGCAGTGAGTATGGTGACCACCACTCTTGGATTCTGCTTATGTTTTCCATCAGGCAGAGCAGAGTCATTTTGGCGGGCCAAACAAAAAAAAAAAAAAAAAAAACCGGTGTGAATTAGTGTTTGCGCTGTGTTTCACCGAGTGAATTTCACTTGTGACGCTTTTGGTGTTGCAGGTGTCCATGGGCGACGGTAATCGCTTACCATCAGGCGATACGTCTGCTCGTTTGCCCGCGTATTCCATAAAAAAATATAAAAAATATCCAGGGGTATCAAGTTTTGCAAAGGTCATGGCGGAGCGGGACCGGGAGAAGTTTAGAACACTTCCGGTTCGACAGGCCCGGGAACGGGTCAGGTATCGCAGAGATCGCAAAAAGATCTCCGTCTTCTAGCATCGAGTTGTCTTTGTAAAAAAAAACATATATATTTTGTTCAAATTTTTCATCAATCAGGAATATATTACCAATACTCCGCCCGCGTGTATGTCGGTTATCGCGGCAAATAGTAGCCTATGTGTTATTCTGACGTATAAGCTATATCACTGTAAAATTTCATCTAAATCCGTTCAATAGCTTTTGCGTGAAGAAGTAACAAACATACGCACAAACTTTCACCTTTATATATTAGTGTGAAGTGTGATGTGATAAACAGATACTTTACTAGGATAACTAGGCCCATACTAAAATTTAAATTTGCCTATTCTTAAATTTGCCAAGTGTTAACCTACTCCGTTACCACTTAGACACGAGCCCCTCGCTGCTAACCCACAATAACTTAATTAATAAAGTTAATAAGGTATTATTAACTTTATTATGTGTGTGTGTCATTGTGAAATGTATAATATATTGTATGGTAATACAATATATTATACATTTCACAATATATATTATCATGTAACTTTCGAAATTTGAGTGATCGTAGAAGAAATTTTGGAACAACATGGCTTAACTCCGTCTTATGCAATGTAATTGCATTAAGTAAAAATAACAAAAATATATAAATACTTATATACTCAAGCTTGGTTACAATAGATACTATTACACGTTAATTTGTTTTGTATATATTTTACATACGTTGCAGTTGGTGACAGCTCGCTATTACTCGTAAATAGACCTCGGGCCTCGAAAATACAGGGTTCAAAAATATATTCTGTTTTTCGACAGTCACATCAAACAGAGTTTATGAGTGTTGTAAAAACCTAACATGAATGGAGTTGGATGTTTTGGTTCGGTGTTGAGAGAACGCTTTTGTTGTGGGGAATTTATACCTATACAACTCATGGATAAAAATAGTATACAGTATTTTCTGTTATGGCATGGAGTTATTTAATTGAGTGCATCATATAGACAGAGAATTTTAAAAAAACGTAGCAAGAAGGTAAACCAGGCTAAATCTAGCTGAGCTTAGCGATGTTCGGCGAGTAGAAGTGAAGGACGAAGCTACTCTAAAAAAAGTAGCCTAAATTACTCCTTACATCATCAGCTATCTGCCCGTCAAAGTTCCGTCAAAATCGGTCCAGACCTTCCAGAGAATAACAGAAACAAATAAACATAAAGACAGACAAAAAATATATACTATTATATGCATTTACTGAAAATCTGTTAATTTAAAATCACAAAAAGGCACTTCAATCATATTTTTTAATATATAGAGATATTTCAGATCTTCACATTATATTACATATGGTCTTAAAAAAAATGTAGAACATACATACATAACAGTTGTTTGACATTTAAAACAGAGTCCTTGAGAACATAGTCACATTTTCCATTAATTTATTTTATAAATAAATGACAAAATTTCGTGTCATCCGAAACAAAATTTCGCATTCCACAATACCCATATTTTACATTGCCATCAATTTAGGAAACCCAAATCGATAAATCTCAAACTTGTAAAGAAAAGATTTCCGATAAAAGATTACAGTGACACCTGTCACTTCCGGATTCTGAAACTCTGAAATGCGGGCCTCCACGTAATCCTTGGGCCAGCAGACATTTTGGAACGATTCAAACCGCACGGGTCGGGTATAATTAGAGATTTGTTTGAGTGATGGAACATTCTTTGTAAAGTGGATATACGGTGTACGAGGGTTAACAACCGAAGGAGATAATATCGTGTTTTACTTTTGGACTGGTAGAGAAGCTAATTTTAGGATCGTAATAGCGTGGGATAAAAGTTAAATTTAAGTATTGAGTAGTCTGTTGCAAGTTTTTGGGTCGTTGTTGTATGGTTTTTGTGTAATTTTGAGGGCTAAAATGCGTTTTCTTTAGGTAAGATATATTGAAAATTCCAAGTCTGGTACTGGTGGAACCAGTCGACATTAACTTTCTCCATGCTGCTCCATTCTGACATTAACAGCAAATGAAATGATACAATTATTTGATTATAGTAGACAGGTTCCACCAGTACCAAACTTGGAATTTTTAATATATCTTATTTTAAAACAATGTAAATAAAGCATAATGTTTCCTTTGTGAAATAAAACAACATACAGAAATATTTGAACCACGTGAACAATAGATTTTTACGCTTAAAGCCATTTTAAAGCATGATCTATGTCACCCTCATACTTTAAATTTATTGAAACTTAGTTCCTCTATTAGATTCATAATCAAATGACATCTAATTCATTTACACTATTACTGGCCTACGTTATTATTTACTTCAAATCTTAGGAAGGCAGGAAGATACAAATAGTCCACTACTACTAATAAAACTTCTTAAAAACCACTAACTAACAATGCCTAATACACATTATTTACTTAATAAAATATAGTAATGATAATGAAATGATAACGATAATGATATGATGAATGATAATGATAGTAATGATACAACCACGGGTGTAGCTACTCACACCTGCGAAACAACGAATCTCATAAATCGTATGAGTATCGTAACGCTGCAATATGTATGTGGAACATCTGCACATACCTTATATCCATTAAATTAATTTCAACAAAGATGTGGAATATTGATGATCAAGCAATCACTTACCAAGAGGCGAACTGTTATACCACTCGCCGTAATAATATTGTGCTAGTTAGAAACTTGAGATTGTATAAGCAATATACCAATTTACCAACTTGATTGTATGGGGCGAGACAACAATCTATGTACCAATTTAGTTGCCATTGTCAGACAGGGATGGCAGGAGTCGCATGTTTGATTTTGAAATTAATGATGACGCATTTTTTAATAAAAGGATACCTGTCGCAATCAATCTAAGACTTTTTGGCCTTGTAATAGATACGTTTTGGATAGCTGATGTGACAGATTATATAATTATATAGATAATTTGAAGTATATTCCATACAAATCGTGTCAAACCAACTATCAGATAGACTATTCATCCTTTTTCTTATAAAATCAAATTCGTACAATGTGTAAATGAATATTTGTTATTTATGTTATTCAATTTCTATCCTTTTCTAGTTTAATAATATCACCAACTTCATTATTTATAAATTCTAAGGAATTGTAAAAAAATAATATTTCCTATGATTTAAAAAGTACAGATCTTGATTGATTTATAGAGGACCTGAAAAAAAGGAAAATCTTCTTAGCCGAACTTTTTCATACGAGTACATAAATACACACAAAACGCAAATACCATTATAATACATTAAAAACTCAACACAGGCTGTTATAATGAAATTGGAGACTAGTGAAAAATGACGAAGTTTCAACAAAACTTACGTTTATAGATATAAAGCAGAGCACTCAGTATGCATCGCAAAGAGTGGACATTTATCGAAGTCCGCGCTAATGCACAGAAGCTATTCGCCTTAATAGATTGTACTTTGTTACTTTAAATTGTAATGTTCACGTGGTATACTTTTACTATATAGACGAAACCTTTTAAAGGTTCTATATGATGAGTTACTTCTTTAACGGTAGATGCAAGCATGGTAGACGTGCAGTATTGTTTTAGACAAAAATGTATCCGTGAATTTATAAGGGCTCCTAAAAAGTGCTAATTTTAATTATTGTGTGATTTAAGACTAAATTGTGTTTTAAAATTTCTAATAATGTGTTTAAAAAAAAAGTGCTAAAGAGGTCTGGTGATTTGAAATAATACACAAGATAATCTATGACTATCTGACTGACATACCCAGAGATCAACGCACAGCCCAAACCGTTGAAGCTAGAATTTTGCATGTAGGTTCTTTTATATACATAAGTGAGCACTAAGAAAGGAATTTTTGAAATTCCACCCCTAAGGGGGTGAAATAGGGGTTGACAGTTTGTATGGAAGTCCGTCATTTTTTAAGTTAGAAACCTAAAACTTTTCTTTATGAGCTACTGATTAAAAATTAGTTAACACGTATTTAAGCGTTTCTAAATATTCTACCCCTAAGGGGTGAAATAGGGGTTGTGATTTTGTACATAGATTAGTCTGGAAGTCCGACATTTTTGAAGTTAGAAACATGAAACTTTATTTTTGGGCTACTGATTAAAAAGGAATAGATACGTATTTAAGCGTTTCTGAATATTATACCCCTAAGGGGGTGAAATAGGGGTTGAAAGTTTGTATGGAAGTCCGTAATTTTTTAAATAAGAAATATGGAACTCTATTTTTGGGCTACTGAATAAAAATGATTAGATACGTATTTAAGAGTTTCTGTATATTCCACCCCTAAGGGGGTGAAATAGGGGTTGAAAATTTGTATGGAAGTTCGTCATTTTTTAAAGTTAGAATCATAAAACTTTATTTTTGGGCTATTGATAAAAAAAGTAGATACGTATTTAAGCGTTTCTGGATATTTTCCCCTAAGGGGGTGAAATAGGGGTTGAAAGTTTGTTTGGAAGTCCGTCATTTTTTAAGTTAGAAACATAAAAATTTACTTTTGAGCTACTGATAAAAAATGAGTAAATACGTGTTTAAGCGTTTCTAAATATTCTACCCAAGGGGTAAAATAGGGGTCGTGATTTTGTACATAGGTTAGTCTGGAAGTCCGACATTTTTGAAGTTAGAAACATGAAACTTTATTTACGGGCTACTGATTAAAAAGGAATAGATACTTATTTAAGCGTTTCTGAATATTATACCCCTAAGGGGGTGAAATAGGGGTTGTGATTTTGTACATAGGTTAGTCTGGAAGTCCGACATTTTTGAAGTTAGAAACATGAAACTTTATTTATGGGCTACTGATTAAAAAGGAATAGATACTTTTTTTTTTTTTTTTTTTTTTTTTTTTTTTTTTTTTTTTTATCTTTGGCCCGCCAAAATGACTCTACTCTGCCTGATGGAAAGCATAAGCAGAATCCAAGAGTGGTGGTCACCATGCTCACTGCGAATGCAGACAATGCAGCATGGTGACCCACACCATGGCGGCCTAGTGATGCTGCTGCATCTTTTAGTCTAGTCAACAAGTTTGGAACTTGTTGACTAGACTAATTGGGCCTCCGGTCTCGCACTCACCAACGAAACACGACAGCACGCTGTCATTTTACGTTGATTTTCTGTGCGAGGGTAGTACCGCCCCGGTCGAGCCGGCCCGTTCGTGCTGAAATCAGCGTGGCTCTACTACCTACTGAAATTATTTAAGCATTTCTGAATATTATACCCCTAAGGGGGTGAAATAGGGGCTGACAATTATAATGAAAGTTCCTCATTTTTAAAGTTAGAATCATAAGACTTTAGCTTTGGGCTACTGATAAAAAAATAGTAGATACGTATTTAAGCGTTTCTGGATATTCTACCCTTAAGGGGGTGAAATAGGGGTTGAAAGTTTGTACGGAAGTCCGTATTTTTTTAAATAAGAAATATGGAACTTTATTTTTGGGCTACTAATTAAAAATGATTAGATACGTATTTAGAAGTTTCTGGATATTATGCCCGTAAAGGGTGAAATAGGGGTTGAAAGTTTGTAAGGATTTCCGTCATTTTTTAAGTGAAAAACATAAAAATTTAGTTTTGAGCTACTGATAAAAAATGAGTAAATACGTATTTAAGCGTTTCTGGATATTCTACCCTTAAGGAGGTGAAATAGGGGTTGAAAATTTGCATGGAAGTCCGTAATTTTTTAAATAAGAAATATGAAACTTTATTTTTGGGCTACTAAATAAAAATGATAAGATACGTATTTAGGAGTTTCTGGATATTATGCCCCTAAAGGGGTGAAAAAGGGGTTGAAAGTTTGTAAGGAAGTATGTAATTTTTTAAGTGAGAAACATGAAAATTTTGTTTTGCGCTACTGATTAAAAATGATTAGATACGTATTTAAGCATTCCTGGATATTCTACCCCTAAGGGGTGATATAGAGGTTCAAAGTTTGTAAGGAAATCCGTCATCTTTTAAGTGAGAAACATGAAAATTTCTGTTTTGGCTGATTAAAAATGAGTAGATACGAATTTCAGCGTTTCTGGATATTCCACCCCTGAGGGGGTGAAATAGGGGTTGAAATTTCGTATATAGGTTAGTCTGGAAGTCCGTCATTCTTAAAGTTAGAAACATGCAACTTTATTTTTAGGCTACTGATTAAAAATGAGTAGATACGTATGTTCGAACATGTTCTACCGGAACCGGTTGTGGTACACGGTGCTGTTCTCGAAGTTGTTCAAAAATATATGTGGTACCTCGGACAGACTTTGCAGTTAAGTAGAAACTACTTCGAGGACGAGGAGCACAGGAGAATTCAGCCGGGTTGGGCAGCATTTGGGAAACTTCGTCGGGTCTTTTTATCATCAATCCGACAGTGCCTAATTACGAAAGTCTTCAATCAGTACGTCGTACCTGTCATGACATACGGTGCCGAAACGTGGACACGGCTGGTTCACAAGTTTAAAGTCGCTCAGCGTGCTATGGAGAGTGCTATGCTCAACGTTTCTCTATCTAAGGGATCGCATCAGGAATGAGGTGATCCGGCAGAGAACCAAGGTCATTGACATAGCCCGCAGGATAAGCAAGCTGAAGTGACAGTGGGCTGGCCATATTAGCCGTAGAACTGATAACCGTTGGGGTAAACGGGTTCTTGAGTGGAAACCGCGTCTCGGCAAACGTAGTGTAGAACGTCCACAGGCCAGGTGGAATAATGATCTGCCCAAGACGGCTGGCAGGAGCTGGATGAGAGAAGCTGAGGATCGAACCAAGTGGCGTGCAATTTGAGATGCCTATGTCCAGCAGTTGACTGCGATGATGATTATGAGATACGTATTTAAGCGTTTCGGGATATTCTATCCCTAGGTTAGACTGGAAGTCCGTCCGTTTTTATTTAGTAGCCTGAAACTTTGTCTTCAGGCTTTTGATTACAAATAAATGAATACTTATATCAGCGCATATGGGAATTCTATTCCTAAAGGGGTTAAAAGAGGGGCGAAAGTGTGTATGAAAGTCGACTTTAATGGACTATTCATTATAAATAAATAAATACGTTTAAAAGCTTGAATAAATTATTCATAGATACTTACACAGTTTTAATTAAATACATATAATCAACTTATACGCGAGCAAAGCCGCGGGCTACAGCTATACTAATATATAAAGGCGAAAGTTTGTGTGTATATTTGTAACTTCTTCACGCAAAAACTACTGAACGGATTTGAATGAAACTTTACAGTAATATAGCTTATACATCAAAATAACACAGGCTACTATTTGCCGCGATAACCGACATACACGCGGGCGAAGCTGCGGGCAACAGCTAGTCATAAATAAAATTGTCTTAGGAGGGAATTGATCAGAATGTTTTATGGACATATGTCAGTAAAAGGGTTATAGAATATTCATGCCAAACATACGCGAATAAACTAAATTACATTTTAGAGATACTCAGCTTATTCTAAGCTGCCACAGCGGTCCGGTATATCGGTATATAAAACGAATTCAAATAAATTTATTCGACCCCATTGTCTATATTGAACCACAAGGACATCTAAACATTTCAACGCTAACTACATTATCATTAATTCACTAAATCCTTGGCTAAGCAGATTCCAAATTCAAAAGATTTGCACGCGATCAAAGTGACGTCACAAATTCACAAATCATGGGTAAGCAGCAAAAAGAACGAAATTAAACCTTCTTGGAACAAATTATGTTAAATCAAGATCCGGGAAGGCGCTTTGTCTTTGGACAGCGATTTTATTTGATTACGTCAACCATTTCGACGTTTTAAGAGCTCTAAACATCTATGCTTAATGAATACTGTTAAATTGTTTTGTTTTATGATTGAAGTTTATGGAAATTGTTACATTGATGATGATGAATCGTTTTGTAGCTTTTTGTAGAAACCTTTAGTGGAAAATGTATGTTTAATAAAAGAAAGAGCTTAGTCAAAAGTGATGGTAAGGTTAAAAGCAGTTGTTTATGCATCTGCATGGTTGATACAGTGCCCCATCCCAGCTAACTTTACAACCTATCGTCTCTGAGAGAAAATGTCTTTAGGAAGAAATGTCTCTCGTTTCTAAGATGTGCTGTGGTTTTGTCCCTACTGCACTTCGTTATGTTTGCCTTATTTGTACGCGAATTACTTTTTACCCGACTACGGCAAAGCCAAAGGAGGGTTATGATTTTGACAGGTTATGTATGTATGTTCATCTGTTCCCTCATAGCTCCTTAACTACTAATTAGAACTGTACAAATCAGGTATCGTTAGAAGCGTCTTGATTGTCCGCTGGTTATAGGCTTTATGACGTGTCACTGAATGTAATGTGGCGCCCTCTAGCTCACATAAAGTACTGTATTTAAAAAAATTAGCTAAATATGCCGTGTTTGGTATCATTCGAAAGGGCGTTACTTGTAAATTTCAAATATATATATATATATTATTTGCTTTTTCTTGTGACTTTGTCCGTATTTATTCGATAATTGTGATATTTCTATGGTACCTATTTAAAATATATTGTGAAAAGAAATTAATATTATAGAGGCACCAACACATTTAAAATAAAAAAAAGTAAAAACTAAAACCAACTACGACAAAAAACGACGTTGAAAAAGTATGAAACAAGTTTCAAAAGCCGTAGTCACGCGTTGCTAATGTGTTATGGTACATTCCTACGTAACTACTAGCTGATGGTATTATTTATCACCTTTAAGTTTTATTTTCACGTCATGAAGTAGCGACAGGGATCGACAGCGATATCATCTATATGAAAATACATCAAAATTGATTGAGCGACTTGCGTGTAGATAATATTTAGTAAATACAGATTGCTTATTTTAACCACTATTTTGGAACCCACGTTAGAACCGACATTAAAATAAAACAGAGTCATTATTTACCTCACTGCTGGCTTCGCCGCAGTCAGGGTTTACAGTTGACCTGATTCAGAAAGGTAGAACCCGTCTCAAAAACTCTGACAAGAAACTTAAAGGCGTCTTTTTGTGTTTGACATTATATAACTACTCCTTGAATTCGTTTAAATGCGATATTTTATAATAGTTATAATATATCTGTTTTAGTAAATTAGAATTGAAGGTACATTTATCAGAGTGTGCGTAGTGATGTATTTATCCAATCAAGTGTAAGAGCCTCGATCTGCCCGCTTATACCACACACAGCTGACCCGCGCAATTTTGTCTACAGTTCAAGTCTTTTATATCGTCCTGTTTTTATGGAATTTTAGGCAAACGACCAGACGTATCGCCTGATGGTTAGCGATTACCGCCGCCCATGGTCACCCGCAAAACCAGAGGCGTCACAAGTGCGTTGCGGATGCCGGAGTACCACCTTATTTATCTTCATATAATATAAAATGAAGTCGTTTCCGCTGTCTATTCGCTAAGGTCTTTTAGACTACTCAACGAAATTGAATGTACTTTTCAGCAATAGATAGAGTGATTCAAGAGAAAGGGTTATAACTTATATGTGTAATAAATGCATATTATACTAAAGGAAACGACTGCACGGGAGATTTTGACTGCAAGGTTGGCCTAGTGGTTTAAGTGGTCTCGGATGTGTTAATAACAGCAGTTCCCGGATCCCTCCCTTCTCAGGCGCAAAGTGGCACACCGTGTGGTTTTAGTCGGTTCGATTCCGAAACACCGACTCGCCGCAAACCCCGGTGCGGTGACGGCTCGAGGGGGTTTCCACACGTAAAAAAAAATGGTTTAATTGGTCGCCACGGTTAACACTTTGTATGATCTAGAAATTGTTGTTCAGAGTCGGTGTACTTTGTGTCCGTTTCATAAATGTTTGTAAAGTTCCCTGCGACATATGATGGATATTCTTAATGCTTATAAAAAAAAATTGAAAGAATTTCCGAGATTTTCATGGGCTGTCCAAATTAATTTGATACGAATAAACGCAATTGCTAACTTAGAAAATATATCGTAAATAAAGTGAAAAGATTTGCTTGGACAGTGGACACATACCTTTATTTAACAGCTATACTAGATAAGGATTAGAGGTTGGCGGTTATCACTGTAAAAAGCAATCTCGCACGTAGTGGTTAAGCACATATTAGATTGCACGAACAACTTTAGGTACCTAGGGTTAGCACACGATCAATATTGAACCTTAATGTATTGAAAGCGTTATACTAAACCTTAAACTTTCTTGTTCCATTATATCAATATTTCAAATACGTATAATAAAATCGTAACTGGTCTCTGTATAGATAAGATGTGTATATATAAAAAAACTATTATAGAGGGCTTTATGAACGCAATAGAACCCAAAACAATGATTTTTAGAATTTTTGTCTGTTTTTCTGTACGTTTGTGCACGTTTATCTCAGAAATGGCATCACCGATTTGAATGCGGTTTTAGACAAATAAAAAAGTTATACCAATTTAAACAATCAAGCTAGTAAAATGTTGTACGATTTTTTTGAATTGGGTTTTGATAAGATAAAAATGCATTGATCCAATGTACATATTTTGTAATAGATTGTATTATTTTCTTCTGTTTTTTTTTAATTATTAAAAATACAAAAAACTGAGTTACATTTGTACCCCAAAACCTGGTTGATGGTTTGACTGGAGATTTAATAGAGTGTATCGATTTCCAGAGTTACTGAAGACTATACTAAGGCAGCCACTAAATTAATATTTAAGGCAATGTTTCACAAATAGAGTC
Organism: Diaphora mendica; assembly: GCA_949125395.1. Classification (NCBI taxonomy): domain Eukaryota; kingdom Metazoa; phylum Arthropoda; class Insecta; order Lepidoptera; family Erebidae; genus Diaphora; species Diaphora mendica. The sequence goes on from OX421316.1 coordinate 25,586,483, forward strand.
AATAATAATACCCGTCAAATGTAATAGTTCGGATAGTATTGCCACTATAATACCTTAAATCAAAGTGTTTCGGTTGACGCTTCTGCAAAACTAATTCTAAAATAGTTCATACAATTTTGTTACTTAATTAAATTAGTTAGCTTAGGTGATTCTCGAAAAAATATGGGAGCTTAGCAGTGGACTAATAAAGGCTGTTGATGTTAAAAAAAAAACTTTTTTCGAAAAAAAATAATTCTGTAGCCTCAGGTTACCTATTAAAATAATATTATGATTATCTTATACTATTAAACGAGCTATTCTTGTGTATTTATATAATTATATACTCGTATAACTAGCTGACCCGGCGAACTTCGTACCGCCATATTTATATATTTGTCTCAGCTTCCCGACGCGGACAAAAAATGACTTTTCCCGTTATCCTTTATTTTTTCTTGTACACAAACCTTATCCTAACAATAACGAACACATAAAAAAATAATTATTTAATTTGGTGCAGCCGATCGGAAGTTATGCGCGTACATACATTTCGGCGATTAATGTTTATATATCTTCTTATATATAAAATTCTCGTGTCGCAATGTTAGTTACCATACTCCTCTGAAACGGCTGGACCGATTTTTATGAAATTTGTTGTGCATATCGGGTAGGTCTGAGAATCGACCAACATCTATTTTTATACCCCATTTTTTTATGGCAAAACAACGTTTGCCAGATCAGCTAGATATATATAGATGTAAATCTGTGAAATGGCTCTTACGATTCACATGAAATTTATTACGCAGAGGATTCGGCGGCGAAAAGTCGATCTACTTAGAATTCATTTTTAGAAAATTTACTAAGAAAAATACCGAGCAAAGCTCCGTCATCTAGGTAATCTAATTAAATAGTTAAAGGGCTGATTACAAAAATCTATAAAATTGGAAGTTATTTTCAAAATGTATTACTTAAACCCCTATCCTATACTGAAAAACACTGTTACCCGTACAGAAAGTCACAACAACTTAATAAAAGGGACAAAAATGAAATCAAACTAAGCGAAGATGGTAACAGCGAACTACTAAATCTTATTATGGTGCTCTTTAGCCGTATTTGCTCCTTTTAATAAATTTCTCGCGACTGCTTAACTTCGTAACTCCATTTGCAGAAAACTTGAAAGAATTGTTGCTAGCACGGGAATTGATCTCGGCGGTATTAAATTCATTTACAGGTTTTGGTAGCTATTTTTATTGTACATTGACTCACTGTAAGTGGATCTTATTGGCTTTTTGTTGGGTTAAAAGAGGCCTGGCAGTATATTGGAATCAGACACACAAGGATTCTGCCCTACTCTGCTCGATTAAGAAAACACGCGGTTAATCGGGTTTATCACCATTTTCTAAAGACATAACAATACCTTTCTTTTTATAAACAGGCTTATAACTGAGGAAGAGGTGAGTTATGAGTGTAAATAAGTATAGGAAGATATTTTCCGTACTATTTAAATTTTATAATCCATATTAATTTTAATATATAAAATTCTCGTGTTACAGTGTTAGTTACCATAGTGCTCTGAAACGGCTGGACCGATTTTTATGAAATTTGGTGTGCATATCGGGTAGGTGTGAGAATCGACCAACATCTATTTTTTTACCGACTTCCAAAAGGAGGAGGTTCTCAATTTCATCGGTATTTTTTTTTTTTTTTTTTTATGTATGTACATTGATTACTCCGTCAATTGTGGACCGATTTTGAAAATTATTTTTGTTTTCAAAAGGGTATGCTCCCCATGTGGTCCCATGGCCACCATATCCATCCCATGGATCTGATGATGGGATCCCAAGGAAATTGAAGGAAACCCTCAAATTTACGTGAGCGCCTGCAATAAAGTTAAGGCAATTGTCTGCATGCTTTCATATTCTGGAAACATCATGTCCGAAATATTTATTTATTATTCTATACAGTATGTTGTATGTTACCTTTAGTCGTATTCTTTCAAGTTATTAGGTGAAATGATGATGAGAGACTTGAGAAAGACTAAAAAGCGAAAAATAAAAAAAAAAACTTCGTTTAAAAAAACCGACTTCAAAAACTGAAAAGTATTAAATAACTTAATTTGTATGTGCTACCTATTCATAGGTTTGAAGTCGGTGCCGAGCCAAAATGTAATAGTAGGACTCGCCGCGCGTGACCTTGAGCGGGATAGCTGCTCTTCGCGTAGGACAAAACAACCGAAGCGTCGGTGACGTCGTTGACGTTCGTCTCGAAATATAGCGAGTGTGGTACCAACTATTACATTTGGCTTGGCGCCGAATTCAAACCTATGAATAGGTAGCACATACAAATTAAGTTATTTTATACTTTTCAGTTTTTGAAGTCGGTTTTTTTAAACGAAGTTTTTTTTTTATACCCATTTTTTATGGCAAAACAACGTTTGCCGGATCAGCTAGTTAATTTTATAAATTCGAAAGTAACTTTATCTGTCAGATATGCTTTCACGGCTAAACCTATACTACACCGATTTCAATAAAATTTGGGGTGGAGATACTTTGATTCCTGAGGAAGGACATAGGCTACTTATACCGTGATAACTGACATAGCCCGACATAAACGCGGGCGTAGCCGCGGGCAAAAGCTAGTTAAATATGGTATTTGTTAAGCTAAATACATTCATATCTTGATGTTCTTGTTAAGATTCTTTTGAAAATGAAATGAGACATTGTGGCAATCACGGGAAGGCTGTATTATACGACCACTTTTAATTTAACCACTTAAAATAATACAGACAAATAAAGCTCTAAAAAGTTTCTCTTTACTATGTATTACAAAAATTGTAATTAAAACCACCCACTTCAAACACAAATAAAACAAAACGTCTATTTGCGAGTTTTTATAAAAATACATAAAACAAATATTACAAATCCTTCACTCATCTTTTAAAATACTCAGAAATGTATTATTTGAGATCACAAACAACGTTGCTATTATGTAACTTATGAATATTAATGCCGAGGAAATTTTTCCATTATCTTACGCTATGAGGGACTGTCGTGAATACATTACTGGAAGTTCTAAGTGATTTAGTACTTATTATTGCGTCATGATAGATATTTCTTTTGTTCTCATTACTGTTTTATTGTTGTGGTTGAGATTAAGTTCGCTATTTACAATAATTTATTATTGTTTCCCCTTTTCTTGTCTTGAAAGCGCGTCTATCATATTGTAATACTCGAGGTAAGAAAGTTCTTGTTTTGACTAGAGTTTTTTTAACGTGTGGAAAACCTCTCGGGCCTTCACCACCTTGGGGTTTGGGGCTGGGGGATGTATCGGAATCAGACCGACGAAAACCACACAGTATGCCACTCTACGTTTTAAATATGAGGGATGATGGGATATTATTAGGTCATCCGAACCAATCAGATTCCACGGCATCATAAAAAATCATGGTGTTCAGTGAGTGCAGTTATAGGTGTGCATCCCGATAATCTGATGTCAAGGAGTGAGGGGTGCTACTCAAAAGGCAGCAACACTCTTGTGACTCTTGAACTCCAGAGTGACTATAATTAAAATCAAGTAGCTCAGCTCTTCGTATGCTTCCAATAAAGTAGAAAACAAATGGATCCGATTTCTCTTTTCGATTAAGGATTTTCGGTGGTTAACGAAAGTTTTACTGTATTTGGCTAGATGTAGTCAGCATAAAGACGCTAAGAAGACATGGAATGAAAGACAAACAGATTAATACCATTTTTACTTGGTAGATTATTGCGCTTATGGGCAGTTACCAAAACTCTACTCATTAAGCGATACTCATGTATATATTATGTAGTTAGAGATATATTTTGTTCCACTTTCTCTCTTAGTAAAATTATAATTCAGGAACAGGTATAATATAACTATAAATTACTTTTATGGATAATATTATTTTGTGGATTAATTATCGTTGAATCGTGGTAAGGTTAGGGTTTTCCTGATTCCGCAACGCTAAACGCCGACATATTCTACAAAACATAGAGTCTCCTTCCTCTTCCAGTATCTGGAAATTTCTTGGGTCATTAGGTATTGGTAAAAAACAACACCAAGTGTTCAATAATACAATTGGTTTGAATGACATCAACGATTATTTCGCATCTACGCCTTCTCTAGATCTTCTAACTAAGTGTGAAACGCTGGAATACATATCTGGTCTCAACAGTCCCACTACCAACTCCTTCGAATTTTCTCCGGTGCCTCCCGAGGATATCAAGAAGATTATTCTATCTGTCCACTCCAATGCCGTAGGATATGATGGCATAAGCCGTCGTATGATTGTCACCATACTTGACTGCATTCTCCTGGCAATCACACACATAATAAATTTCTCTCTTGATTCCGGAACTTTCCCCGCTCTGTGGCGAAAGGCTTATATCATTCCTCTTCCAAAAAAAAATAATCCTACACATCCTGAACACTTTCGACCTATCTCTATTCTTCCCTTCCTATCTAAGGTACTCGAGGCCTGTGTTCACAAGCAACTCTCACACTTTGTTCACAGAAACCAGCTATTAAGCCCTCTGCCATCCGGCTTTAGGGCCGGTCACAGCACAGTTTCCGCTCTCCTTAAAGTGACTGGCGATATTAGGAAAGGTATGGAAGACACTAAAGTTACAGTACTAGTATTAGTTGACTTCTCAAATGCCTTCAACACCGTCAGTCACGAAATCCTTCTATCTATCCTTACATATCTTATGGTACCTTCTGAGGCACTGGAATGGTTCTCCACTTATCTTCAGGGGCGACAGCAGTGTGTTCGTGTTGATGACTCGACATCGAGTTGGTGCGACCTCCGCGCTGGCGTCCCTCAAGGCGGTATTCTCTCTCCTCTCTTATTTTCAATATTTATCAACCTCATAACTCAACAACTTCGGAGTGCGTATCACCTGTATGCTGACGATCTGCAAGTGTATTCGCAGGCAAGAGTGGAGGACATAACGCAAGCTATCGAAGAAGTCAACAGGGACTTAGAGACCATAAGGTTATGGTTGACGAGATTTGGCTTGTCGGTTAACCCAACTAAATGCCAGGCGATAATAGTAGGAAGCAAACGCATGATAAGCAGAATCGATACTGCTTCAATCTTACCAATAGTGTTCAGTGGCTCAGTCATTCCGTTCAGCCCCGTAGTTAAAGACCTGGGCTCACTCATCGACTCGACCCTTGATTGGCGAGCTCAAGTTACTTATGTCAGCCAGAGGGTAACGGGAAACATGCGAACGTTATATCGTCTCAAAAACTTCTTGCCAACTACCACTAAAACAACTTTAATGCAATCCTTAATAATTCCAATAATTGACTATGGTGATGTATGTTATTTCGACCTGAATGCAGATCTCCTCAATAAACTTGACCGCCTTCTTAATAACTGCATTCGATACATTTTTAATCTGAGGAAGTACGACCATGTGTCAGCCTATCGTTCCCAACTAAAATGGTTGCCCATCCGCCTGCGCCGCAATCAGCGAGCACTTACCTCCCTATTTTCATTTCTCAACTCACCATTTTCTCCTACATACCTTGCTCAATACTACCGTTATCTGTCCTCGAATCACGACAGAAATCTTGGTTCAGAAAATAATCTGCTCCTCTTATATCCCTCCCACAATTCAGATTTCATGAACTCTTCGTTCTCTGTCCAAGCGGTACTACTCTGGAATGCTCTCCCACTCGAAATCAGGATGTCAACAAACCGTTTTACTTTCAAAAAGAAGGTACTACTTCTTAGCGAAACGGCAGGAACTACTAATCGATAATTGGTTCACCTTAGACTAGGACTGTCATAGTGTACGAATATAATGTGTATGCGTGTATGTATGTATATTTATATAAATATTTATGAATTTATGTTTATTTTTTGGGGTTTCGTTTGTTTTTATTGATCATGTAACCTCTGTGCACCACCTACCTTACTAGATTTCTACACCACCCTAAGGTTGACTGGAAGAGAATGCCTTGGGCATTAAGTCCGCCAATGTACAAATGTGCATAAAGTTTTTAATAAATAAAAAATAAAAAATATATATATTAATGTGTGATGAGTAAAGTGATCTAGGTAACTATAAAAGCGGCGATAATAAGCTGTGGTCCAGTATATTAAATTTCTTACCAATAACCAACGACACAGTCGGTAACAGAGTCGGTTATTAATATAAAGCAACTATTACCTATTATTATTACTAATTCGACTTAATAAGAAAGCTTATCTTAAATCTAAACGGCTATCGTACACCCTAGCTATCAGAACTTGATAAACCAGTGAAACAATTACTAATAATAGTAAATATCTTACCCATTTTAATTTCAAATGGACAAAGAAAATTACCGACCTTTACCTTCCATTCCAAAGTAAACCTTATACCTGCCACTTAAAATTGACTTTAATATAACGAACCACCTAATAAGGTATAAGTGGGTATACCCCTGGCTTACAACTAAATATCAAGTGCCTTATCTTTAGAGAATTTACTTTGTTGTCGCGTATATTCCGCCAGGGGAAGCCACTTAACCTTTTCAAGCTGTACCGCTTTACCTCACAGTCTTGAAACCCTGTAGTACTTATCCTTTCTTATTTAGGCCGAGATAATTACGAGCTAGGGCTATATTTAATTCGGCTGTCGATGGCGGCCGTGCGAAAAATTTTCCTTAACTTCTGAATATTAAAAACGTCTTTCGACGAAAACATTTTTACCAAATTAGGACAAAATTGAAATATTTTTCTTTTATTTTTATTCGTTTTCAGATTTCTCCTGTGATTTTTTGTATCGAAGTCGATACCTGTTTCTTTCGCTTTGTTGTCTCAAAAGAGAATGGACTTCATATATTATTAACTATTCCGGTGTGGAGAATTCTGTTGTGTGTGTTTGGAGTTATATGTTTTCTAGATCTTACTTAACTATTTCTTTTGAACACCGCTCTCTTTCGACTTATTCCCTTTAACGATATCATGAGAGAGTATTCAGACACAATTAAGGGCTAGGTTTTCAAATAGAAATTAATGAATTAAAATCTCGTAGTAACACGTAATTTAACAAAGAAACATACTATTGGTACTCAATCATAACCACCAGGTATATAATTTATCCAAACAACGCGTTCAGGGATGTTACAGAATGCCTTAATGAAAAACTAGAAACTGATACATATTTTTATTTGTTTTAAAATATATTGTAGTATATATTATTAATAAAATGTTTACATGTCTGTATAAGGCCTTTAAATTGCATATAACTTTAGTCACGCATTGACTGAAACTTTAAAATAAGACAAACAAATCGTTATTAACATATCCATAACTTTGAAATTAGATTAACTTTATTATCAACTAGCTGACCCGGCGAACTTCGTACCGCCATATTTGCATATCTGTCTCAGTTTCCCACAGGCAGTGTACAGTCGCGGACAAAAAAATACTTTTCCCGTTATCTTTTATTTTTTCTTTCTAGCAAAAAAAGAATGAATCAAATCGGACTATGTGTTATTGAATTACAACTAAGTACATATTTTGACTTTCATCCCCTCTCTCCAGGAAACCGTGCTGAATTTCGGGATAAAAAGTATCCTATGTCCTACCTCGTAGTATGAACTCAAATCATGCCAAGTTTCATTTTAATCCGTTCAGTAGTTTCAGCGTGATGCGCGGCCAAGATACAGACAGACAGACAGACGGACAGACAGACAGACAAAAATGAAAAAAATTACAGTTTTGGCTTCAGTATGGATAACAGAGTGCCCCGCAAAAAAAAAAACAAAATATCTTCAATGTACAGAATTTGACCTGTTACATTTTTATTATAAGTATAGATATAGACTATCCTCCGTTCATCAGCGATAGGTTTCCTTTCGCATAGTGATGTATTCATTACGTACACAACGTTATCCCACATAGTAGAGTTTAAACTCCGTACAGCTAACTATACACATATGTAGGTTTATTGCCAGCCGCATTTAGGTCAACCCATGCTTAGCTTCGTCAATCAAAGGATTTATAGACACGAACAAGCCCTTCTCTAATTCCTCAACCCGTTCGTCAATCCAACGCAGCGTATGAAATATGATTAGATTTTAAGGATTATTTTATATTATACAAACACTTAAGACTTTGTAGTAAAAGAGTAGGTAGAAGCGTAATAAATGTCCACCCAAAAATAAAATTACGTCCAGATGCAGTAGAAATAATCGTGCTCCTCATACAATTTGTTTCCAGGAATCGTACATCGTATGAACCATAATCCCTAAGACAAGGCAAGTACATGTTCCAAAATATGGTATTGTACTGTATTTTTAAATTTCATGAATTTATTTCTTGTATTCTTGAATCCCGAGAACTTAAACATAAAACATACCTTTGACCAACTGCCCACATTCCCTTTGAGATCGGCCAATGTTTTATGATTTATTAAAATTCTCTAAACAAATTTGACCTTTCTACATTTGACTCGGCCAATTGCCGAGGACTTTTCCAATAAACAAGGCTATTTACAAGTTGGACATTATTTGTTTTGTGAAAGGTGTTTATGATTAAATAGCAAACGAATATTGGAAGTTGCTAAGAGTAACTCTTATTAAAGATAAATAGTAAAAGTTGTACAACCCCTAACCTTAAATAAAGGGTCTGCTGTTACAACTAGAGATATGAAATGCTTTACAAATAATGTGAATATTTATTTGGTTCACAAATATTTTACTGTCGAGCCTACTTGAGGATTTTCTGAAAAAAATTGATATTGTACAATAAAGAGTTAACTGATTTTTTAAATATTATTATATGGCTCTACCAAACTGTGACTCAACTCTGCCGGGTGAAAAGCATGAGCAAAATTCAAGAGTGGAGCTCACCATACTCATTGCGAATGCAGTTTTTTTTTTCATAAGACGACTCCCGCCTTATGAAAATACATCCTGTGCCGCGGGGGACTTTACAAACATATATGAAATGGATATATAGAACACCCAGACTCAGAACAACAATTTATGGATCACACAAAGTTTTATCCCATGTGGGATTGAACCCACAACACTTGATGCAGTAGAAAGCAGCGTGGCAACCGCTTAACCTACTAGGCCAACCGTGCAGTCAAATGCAACAATGCATCATGGTGACCCACATTATGGCAGCCTATTGAGAAGCTTCTGCGTCATTGGGCCTCCGGTCTTGCACTTACCAACGAAACATGAATGCACGACTGCACAAATGTTGTCATTTTAGGTTGCTATTCTGCGAGAGGGAGCTAGCATATAAAAGAAACAGAGATTCATGAGTAGAACTTAGAGGATACAAGAGTAACGGACGACCAAAGATGATACAAAATGGAGGTACTGTGTAAAAGAAGATTAGGTTTAAGAGAGAGTACTGAAATGATGAACTATAGATGTGAATGAAAAAAGACCGGCTCGACCGGAGTGATACCACTGCCTTACAAAAAACCGGTGTGAAATAGTGCTGGCGCTGTGTTTCACCGAGTGAGTGAGGATACTGGAGGCCCATACCCCAATTCCCTACCTCCCCCCATCCCCAAAAGGCCGGCAACGCACTTGTGACGCTTCTGGTGTGCAGGTGTCCATGGACGGCGGTAATCGCTTACCATCAGGCGATACGTCTGCTCGTTTGCCCGCCTATTCCATAAAAAAAAGAAAACCCATTGCATCAACCCTAAGCAAATTTGGACAAAGGCAGAAAAATAATAGTGACCTTTCCTCTCTTTATGATACCGTATTTATATTAAAATAGTTTTAGAACATATTCAATAACCCCAATAACCGTTCATAAAATAGTATAGATACTCGACAAGGCCATGGGTTTTTATGACTTTAGAAGTGCATCGCAACCACAAAAGAAAACTTGACGTTAATATCTATTCGGGTCAAAGTTATAAGGGAGTTCACAATGTTTACGATGTAGTAGCTGTGCGTGTTTTGAAAGTTAATGTTTAGGCGTGCGTATGTTGATCCCATGATTTTATAGAATCTTGTGCATAAGCCGATTATGGGGCAAATTTATTGATATATACTTTCAAGAAGCTGAGATTATGAGAAACAAGAAATATTCTTGTGATGGAATAGCAAACAAAATCACAAAAGCTCAATCTCCTGAAATCAAAGAGAATGGACTCTGAAAGTAGTAGTAGTAGAGTCTGAAAATGACTGCTAAAAATAAAAATACAATGCAATGAAAGGCATAATATACTTGTCAGTTCCTATTTTGTGAAAACTATGATACAACTATCTGTAGATATACAGATAGTTGTATCTGTATCTATACTTATAATAAAAATGTAACAGGTCCAATTCTGTACATTAAAGATATTTAGATTTTTTTTTGGAGGGCTCTCTATAATCGATACTGAAGCCAAAACTGTTTTCATTTTTGTCTGTATGTCTGTCTGTCTGTCTGTATCATGGCCGCGCATCACGCTGAAACTATTGAATGGATTTAAATGAAACTTGGCTCGATTTGAGTTTATACTACGAGGCAGGACATGGGATAATTTTTATCCCGAAAATCGGCACGGTTTCTTGGAGACAGGGGATGAAAGTCAAAATTTGTACTTAGTTGTATTTAAATAACACATTGTCCGATTTCTTTCATTCTTTTTTTGCTAGAAAAAAAAAAGATAAAAAAAAAACGGGAAAAGTATTTTTTTTTGTCCGCGACTGTACACTGCCTGTGGGAAGCTGAGACAGATATGTAAATATGGCGGTACGAAGTTCAGCTAGTAATAAAATAGAAATCGAGTTTATTGGGTTGTTATGCTGTAACAAATGCAACCAAAAATGTATTTAATTGTAGTTTCGAACGAATATTTCTTACCTAAATTAACTAACTATAGAGCAAATGTTTTAATATTATTAAAAACATCAAGAATACTTGCAAATTAGCAAGACAGCGTTGTCTGAATATTGTGTACGAATACTCGTGTATGTACCACCTGTAGAAATTTACTTGCTAATTGGATTGTAAGAAAATTATATCTAAGTTACAATGTTATTTACTGTACACTGGATTTTGGAGAGAGTTTCCACAATTAACAATTATTTATTATAAACTTGTAAAAGGTTGTACGGCTCAAAGTGATATTCTCCAGACAACCTTCAGATGAAACATCAGATGAAAATTAGCAGAAACTGAATGAACATTTAAAATATTTATTGTTTTTTATTTTAAAAAAATAGTTTAAATGAAAAGTGTTAAGCTTAATTGAAAAGAAGAATTTATACACATAATAATTACTTTAATAAATGTATATGAAAAACCGGAAATGAGTGAGAGACTGTTGAACCTATTTTACGAGTTTTTCAAATGTTATTAAATCTGAATTCGTTTTATCACCACAGGTAAAATATTCTACAAAAGAATTCCTGTTCAATCTTACTCTATTTAAAAGTTTTTTTTTATGTTTATGACTATAATTTGGTACATCTATGACAGTAATAATTATTCGAGTCAAGATTTTAGAGTATCATTCTATTTTGGTTTCTTACACCTCAGGAAAAATAATACTAAATTAAATCACATTTCATCATATCTTCAAATCCTTTACCAGAGATCGATTGATTTATAAAACCAATATAAAATGACAGTTAAAAATTACTTTTGAAGCTGCACCTAGTTGTGGCTTGAAGATGTACATAACAACATTTCTACAAACCACTTCCATACTATAGTGTGATGGAAAGCACTTAAGCTTAGAAACGTGTAGAGACCAATAACACATGCACACATATTGACTTTTAGGTCCAATTCTCACTATAAAGTCTCAACTATTACCTAGTGTTAAAAATATAATAGGTCTTTACCTATGAAATTGCCGGTTTGTATGCAATAAGTGAAAGTACTTATTTTTTCAAACTTTTTTATTTCTGTTATTCGAAGTAATCACCCATGCAATCGACGCATCTTTGCCAACGCATTGGCAGTTTATTGATGCCCTTCTTGTAAAAATCAGCTGGACGGGAGGCAACAAACTCTTCAAAGGCATTTTGTACTGCCTCTCGGGAATTGAATTTTTTACCCACTAAAAAGTTGTCTAAATTTTGGAAAAAGTAATAGTCGGTAGGTGCGAGGTCTGGTGAGTATGGCGGATGAGGGAGAGCTTCCAACTCCAGCTCTTGCAGCTTGGAGACTGTCTGTTGCGCAGTATGGGGTCGCGCGTTGTCGTGAAGGAGCAGTGGGGACGACCGATTGACCAAAGCTGGTTGCAGATGTGCAAGCTTCTCCATCATTCTCTCCAGTTCTGCACAGTACACATCTGCATTAATGCTTATGCCGTTTTGTAAAAAGCTGTGGTGAATCACACCCGCACTAGACCACCAAACAGTGACCATCACCTTTTTAGGGGTCATTTTTGGTTTAGGGCATTGCTTTGGTGCTGAACCAGGGTCTAACTAACTTGCTGAGCGCTTTCGATTGTCGAACAGAATCCATTTTTCGTCGCACGTAACAATTCGTTTCGAATTCCTTCATTTCTTTGCCTGTAGAGCAGCGCAAGGCAGGTCTCGACGCGTACGTTGCGCTGGCGATCGTTAAGGTCGTGGGGCACCCATCTATCAAGCTTTTTTACCTTGCCAATTTGTCGCAAACGGATCAATATTGTTTTGATGCTTACATTAAAAGCTGCTGCTAGCTCAGCTGTAGATTGAGTTTCGTCAGCTTCCACAATCGCTTTTAATTCATTATTGTTAACCAAAGTCTCCGGACGACCACGAGCTTCATTTTTCAAGTCAAAATTTCCAGAACGGAACCGGGAAAACCAATAAAGGGTTGTGCGTTCGTTTGTACAGTTCTCTCCGTAAACGTTTTTGATGTTACGTGCCGTTTGTATCGCGTTGGTGCCACGACGGAACTCATATTCCATAATTACACGAATTTTTAAAGTATCCATTATGACGAAAAATGTTCAAATGTAATGAAAATACAACGCTAATCAAAAAACAAAAGACTGAGTTTGTAAATAGAAAGTTATGGTTTTAAAACAAAATTAATTTGAATTTAGAATACAGAACCATTACAAACTTTTTTTTATTTGAAATGACCAGTACTGAAGAACGGCAATTTCATAGGTAAAGACCTAATATTTAAATGTAACTTATCAATAATTGAAGAATAAATTACAAAGGGGTATAAAATATATTTTGTTATAAGTCAAAAAAGTTTTGCTTAGATTCGGTGAGCAGTCTTGGAAGTTCAACAATTGACGATTCGAGTATAACAATAAGTAGTAGATTGCGAGCAATATCGTTTGCCTGCCACTGTCTTTATTTTTATCTACCTTGCAATATATTTAAAATTCTCCTCATTGTATTCTAAATGAACTGTCCTCTTGATACGTAGCTGATATTAAAATTAAGTGGGCATATTATAGGCGTTTAATACGCTTCTACCTTTCCACTTCCCGGATATAGCTTAATAAGTTTATTTTGACTATTTATAAATATTGAAATAATAATAGAAATATCGCACATTGATATAATTATATCAATTTAGTTACTTGTTACTTTAATGGGTGCCGAAAGCCCACATACCATTAACCAATATAAAATATAGAATTAAATTAGGTCTTTACCTATGAAATTGCTGTTTTTATGTGAACTTACAGTACACTCCCTTGCACCTCCCTCCCCGCGATAATGGTTGCTTTTATTGCTTGTTTTAAAATAATTTGTTTTGTCTTTGAACTAATAAAAATCATGTTTGTCAATCAATATTTATTTTGTTCACAAAATTTTCTTTGGGAAAGTTTGCATTTTGGTTAAAGATACTTGGCCTGTACAATTTCAAGGTACTATCAAGTGGTATCTCAACGAAACTTACACGTCCACGCTTAAACTTAGAACCTGAACTCAAATAGGTCGATCTTTTATGTATAAGGCCATTTCCACACTCTTTAACATTGTTGCCTTGGATTAAGGGTTTTCACCACAGAATATTACTGAGTGAAAAGCAAAAGTATTTCTTAGACTCGTATTTATTTCCTTATTTTTTCAATACGAACATTTACTAGTATGAGTGGTTACAATAATACTAAACAGGTGGAGTCTACAAAATGTTTTTTTTTTATCTCTGTGTATATTAAGTTAAGTTAAGTTTACAAAAATGAACAAGTGCAGAATTAAATGACAGGACAACATGGTCGAAAGGTATGTTCCTAATATCTACCGGTGAGCGTATTAATTCAAGTGAACATAATTACTGTACCCTGTCACGCACATATTGTGGTTGCATTGATAAAAAACAAAATTAACGCAAGAATAGATATTAACCATCTTTGAAGCGGATTATATATCGAGTCAAAACTTCAATTCAACCAGGGCAAAACTTTTTGGGTTTTTGAAGCAACACTAACAAATCAACCTTACATTTTTACATATTTATAGATGGAAATCACTACATAGCAAAAAACAAAGTCGCTTTCTCTGTCCCTATATCCCTATTTATGCTTAAATCTTTAAAACTACGCAACGGATTTTGATGCGGGTTTCTTTAATAGATAGAGTGATTTAAGAGGAAGGTTGTTATGTATTAAATGCATAATACAGTATGGAAACTGTTAATTTTCGCGGTTTCTAATGTGATGTAGCAAATAAACACATTTTTTTGCACTTACATTGCAAACGCTGGTTGCACCCTACGAGATAGATCAAAATAATGTACTACAGTATTGTGCACCTTAAAAAGATCTACAAAAAAGTCCGTGACGGTATATGTTTATCTCTTAGGGATAACCCACAACAACCATTTTTTATTCCTTTCTTTTAACGAGAAGTAATGGCTTTACGAAGCGATTTTAAGCAATACAGAATGAATCCTTATACAATTAAGTAAATTAAATACATTGTGCATTTAAAATAGACAAATGGCTCTTTACAGTATCTAATTTAAATGAAAATATTCGAAGATATTACAGATTTAAAATGCACGAATCGAGTCGTCGGCGGGGGCATCTGAAATCCACCCGTGCGAAGCCGGGGCGGGTCGCTAGTTTCTAATATGTAAAAGTAAGTATTCTTGTACAAGTATATAGTAGTGAATCAAACTCAACCTTTTCCAGACTATAAAAACTGATACGAGAATGTAGGTAAAAATTGTTGGCACGGAATACCGTCTGCTCTAGCCTTAATCCCGTTATTGATTGACTAGGCTTAAATTTCATGAAACTTAAAGGTAGATAATCATTTTTCTCCCTAACTAAGGCTTCAAAGGCTGATTGGAACCGAATGTCAGATTCCATTGCTACTCAATATTTCTGTAACGGCTTGGTTCTGAGGCATTGTTGAAATCAAATTACATAATTGTTGTATATTAACAGTGAGGTACATAGTGTACTGATGAGAATGTTTTTTTTTAATGGAATAAGGATCAAACGAGCAGGCGTGTCGTCTGATGGTAAGCGATTACCGCCGCCCATGGACACCCCAACACCAGAGGCATCACAAGTGCGTTGCCGGCCTTTGGGGGATGCGGGGAGGGTTATGATCCTCCGGTATCCTCACTCACTCTGTGAAACACAGCGCAAGCGCTATTTCACACCTGTTTTCTGTGAGGCCGTGGTATCACTCCAGTCGAGCCAGCTCATGTCGAAGCGTGGCTCTCCCACGGTAACGGACGTATAAAATTTATGTTTGTTTAAATTATCTAATGATCAAGGACAAGTGGCAAAAAATCTGGATGATTATAATAACTAACAATCAATAAGTTGTAAGGAGTCCCATGAGGTGTATTTGACTACTTCTTTCTTTTTTTTTCCTCCTTTTCAAAGACAACTGGTTAGGAAGAAACATTCTGCATCGTGGAGGACTTTTCAAACACACTTGACGCAGCAGAAAGCTTCGTGGCGTAGCGTGGCCAAAGCCTCCTTTTTAGAATAGACATGTTCGCGGTGAACTATAATATTATACAGAATGATTTGAAGTTTACTGTTATTTATAGTTTTGGAATCTCTCTGTGAAAAACTATGACCATCAATAAAAAAGACAGTAAAAATAGTTAAACACCTGGGTAAGAAAAAAGAAAACCATATACAAGCGACATGGTACATTAAACCTGATTTTTATCACATAGCTACATAGTGAAATAGGTTTCTAACTGTTTACTGTCACGGAACCCATCACAATCGATAGAAATGTTAAAATATATGCATAGAGGGAAGTTTTCAGGGTTGTGAAAATACGATACAAAAACGATCGGGGTCATATAAAGAGTATTTTACATTCTTTAACATTTTATAACGCAACATTTTACTTAAAATAATTATCGTATCACAGTTATCACAAAATCTTTTTTTTCTTTTTTTAAATGCAATACAACTAAACAACAACAAGGGACATGCACACCCAGACTCAAGACAACAATATGTAGATCACACAAAGTGTTGTCCCATGTGATATTTGAACTCACGACAAGGCCAACCGTACAGTCAGTCAGTTTTATTTAGTTTAACAGAAATATTTGAATTCCAATTTCATTGATTACTCTGCTATCTTTCGAGTGAGGCCCCTCAACCCCCGAAATTGGGGGTGGAATTTTTATGCTAGAGGTTTTATTTTTGGTATATGGACTTTTACGAAAGAAGAAAGAAGATGTACAAGAAATACATCCCAAAAAAAGAAAAAAATAACTGCCTTAAGCAACTTACAAAAAGAAATGAAATCCCACCAAAAACATTTTCATGTAAAATGATGATGCCAAGACGACTGCAT
Source organism: Diaphora mendica (assembly GCA_949125395.1). Taxonomy (NCBI): domain Eukaryota; kingdom Metazoa; phylum Arthropoda; class Insecta; order Lepidoptera; family Erebidae; genus Diaphora; species Diaphora mendica. Next base: position 25,603,184 of record OX421316.1, read on the forward strand.
ATGGCTTACCCTGTGAAAAAGATATCAGATCTCATGTGGAGCCAAGCTGATTCTACACGCCCTAACTCTACCAACCCTAACTTCACAAACTCTACATCTCAGTAAAAATGTATGGCTTGGCTGTTTCGTTACTTGAGAAACTAAATATTCCCATGACATATTACTTCAGAAACCAGATATTTGCAAACACAAAAGGCGTTCGTTTCACCTTCGCGACTGTAGTACCTTTGAACCTTTGAAATAACAGTAAGGATCACCAACCAATAGACCTACATTCAAACATATGTTTTCCTTCTCTCACAGGTTATGTGTGAAAAAAGTGAAGAATCTATCTCGCTGTAACTAAAGTGAGCACTGCATAAGGTTGAGTAATACTACACTAACGTGATAGCATCTTTTGTACACTTGTGTTTGTTCTGTGTGAAACATCTAATGGTTTGTCGCCGCCATTGCAGAAGCCATTAGCTTAGCCATAAGAAAAAAACATACGAATAATACTAAAATATTTAACTAAACCCTAAATAAATTCAACTAAAAATAATGCTTAAAAGCGACACACGAATTATACTATAAAACTATAAAAGGTAGTAGAGCCACTCTGATTTCAGCACGAACGGGCCGGCTCGACCGGGGCGGGCGGTACTACCCTTGCACAGAAAATCAACGTCAAATGACGGCGTTCGTGCTGTCGTGTTTCGTTGGTGAGTGCGAGACCGGAGGCCCAATGATGCAGAAGCATAACTAGGCCGCCATGGTATGGGTCACCATACTGCATTGTTGCATTGTCTGCATTCGCAATGAGTATGGTGATCACCACTCTTGAATTCTGTTTATGCTTTTCATCAGGCAGCGTAGAGTCATTTTGGCTGGGCCAGACAAATTCAACTGCATATTTTAGTGTTTATGACATAGGGACATAGGCCTCATTATGTCCCTTTAATCGATTTTGAACTGCAATAGGCTGACGACGAATATGTAGGGGCATATATTCAGATGAATCAGCAGATGGCAAGCGACTATCACCACACATGAACAGTCAAAGGGTCACAAGAACGTTTTGATTCATTTGACAGTATACATTATAATCTATTTTTGAAAGTTGTAAAATATTTACAATTGAATTACTACTAGTTTATATCTTTATATTTCGCTATATTATCTGTTCGCTTAGATTTTTAAAGTACTTAATGTATTTTAATGCAGTTTTCAGCTATAGACAGAGTGATCAAAGAGGAAGGTTTAGATGTGTAATACTTAATAATTTTTTTCGAAAATCTAACACACAACGCCGTCTAGTCCCAAGCTAAGCAGAGTTTGTGTTACGGCTACTAGACAACTAATATAAATACATATTTTTACTTTTTGTTTTGTAAATACATACATATTATACATAGAAAACACCCAAACTCCGAAACAAATATTTGCAGATCATACAAACATTTGGTCCGACCCGGGAATCGAACCCGAGACCTCAAGCACAGCAGTCGCATACACTACAACTGCGCCACCGAGGCAGTTATCTACTTGCATATTATAGTCCAGGAAATTCGAGAATTTCAAAGGATTTCGAGCGAAGCCGGGCTGCGTTTCTAGTAATATATAAATCACACTATAAAAACCATTAGACAGTTCAAACTTTGAACCAAAAAAATACACGAAGAAGCATCAATTTTGTTGAGCTACAGTGGCCGTGGTTGCTAAATACATGCAAATTCTAACGTTGCTGTTTTTGAGACAAAGAAGTTTCCAAGCTTTTTGTTGGTCGTTTAATTTCCGTCGAAATATAATGGAGTTGGGAAAACGGATTAATAATGAAAAAGTTAAGTGAAATTAGGTTTTAGGGGTTTAACTCTTTGGATTTTGTTGGTACAGAGTTTATGGGTTATTGTAATCAGTTGAGGAATTATGGTAAAGCCTCCCTTTGAGGATATACATTAAGTACCTATTTGTGTGTAATCGTTATTGTTTTCAAATTATTATTACGATTTCATCACTAACTAATTAGGTTCAAGATTGATATTTTATCATAAAAGTTTAGGAGGCCTATTTGGAATTTTTATATTTAGGAGATAGAAGTTCTTTTTTTATTAATATCATTTATGGAACTATGTTTAATTATGATGAGTTAGCCTCCAGATATTCTATGTTAATATTAAATTATTAAATTTTTTAGAGAAAAGCGTGTTGTGAAACATTTTTATTACCTTGGGACTATGTTCTGTGAAGGACATCTATAAAATAGATTAGTACTTATATATAAGTATATCACACAAATATTTAAAGGTGAAAATTTGTGTGTATGTTTATTACTTCTTCACGCAAAAACTACTGAACAGATTTGGATGAAACTTTACAGTAAAATAGCTTATACATCAGAATAACACATAGGCTACTATTTGCCGCGATAACCGACATAAACGCGGGCGGAGCCCCGGGCAACAGCTAGTTTAAAATAAATATTAAAAATATATGAATTGACAGCTTATTATATACACTGATGAAACTTGCATTATATAGAGATAAATGGGTGTTTTGAAAAAATTCTGACCTAACGATAATATGGCTTTTTTTTCTTTTCAACATAGTCTCCTTGAACTCGGCACGCTTCTTCCAGCGATACGCAATGCAAATGGAAATATGCACAACTGCACTCACTAACTTTTAAAAACGAGTGCTGCTATCTTTACGTTAATACCTAGAACTAAAAGTCTTTCCCATATGCTGTCTATTGAACACCGTCTAATTTATAAACATCTCTGCTTTAAAAAGTAACCACTGTATGTAACTACTGGGGCAGTTCTTCAAGATCTTCTTTACTTTAGTGCAATGATCAAAATATGGGCCTTGGCAACATCGTATTCTAAGTAGTTTCGCTTACTGTATTCCTAACTGAAGAAACCTTAGGCAATGTTAATTTTAAAAGTATTGAACATGGGGGAAGGTGAAAATTATGCTGCTTGCTTAACGCTACCAATATAAATATATAGCTAACACAGGAAATGTCAAAAAATTGACGTGTGGCACTCGGGGACTGCCGCGGTAAAGCTATTGCATAGCTTTTTTTATCAACTTATGCAATTATAATTATTTATTTATTTTTTATTCATGCAGTATGTATAATACTATGAATGAAAAATATTAAACTATTAAATTAGTACCAATATCGTCACTAGATGGCGTTGATCACTTTTTTTAAGTAGCGATATGATTTCGTTAGTCCGCTATAAAAGCTATGCAATAGCTTAAAATCTGTTAACTTATCTAACTAAATGCAGTAATCTATATATATAAAAGCGAAATACCACTCACTTATTAATCACGAAATCTCAGAAACTATAACACCTACAAACTTGAAATTTGGCAGGTAGGTTCCTTATGTGGTGTAGACATCCGCTAAGAACGGATTTTACTAAACTCCACCCCTAAGGGGGTAAATCAGGGGATGAAAGTCTGCGTGGGCGAAGCTGCGTGCAAAAGCTAGTATTATATAAAATCGAAATACCACTCACTTATTGATCACGAAATCTCAGAAACTATAAACACCTATAAACTTGAAATTTGGCAGGTAGGTTCCTTATAGGGTGTAGACATCCGCTAAGAACGGATTTCAGGAAATTCCACCCCTAAGTGGGTTTAAACGGGGGTTGGAAGTTTGTATGAAAGTCCTATGTTTTGAAGTAAGAGACTTGAAATTTAAAATGTATGCTCTATAGATGAGGTGGAGGTGTACTAATAATGAATCTTTAGAAATAAACCCCTTTTTAAAAAGCGGGGGATGGTAGTTTTCAAGAAAGTTCCAATGTTAGTGAAGTTATAGTAATTATGGCAGAAGGTTTCCAAATGATATTACCAGGGGGGTTTCACTTCTCAGTTAAGGTATGTTCCGCCGCGCGGTAAGTTCCGAGAAGGACTACTAGGCAATGGTTGCCACCGGCGCTCGGCTCGCACGCTGCGCACGCTAGCCGCGTCGGGTCGTGCGTAAACAAGTTGAATATTACGTGTACTTACTGCGAAAAATGACTGCGAAACGAACTAATTATTATGTTTGTAGGTAGTCGCTTGCGAGGTCACAGAGTTGAATTTTTTTTATGCCTAAACTTGACTTTTGTTCGACAGTGGAACTTCTGTACGTAAGTACTATTATTTATTCTGTGGTATTACTTAGTATAAAAATTATTGAAAACAATTACTTACTACTTAAGGATGTTAGGATGTTTTAATTACTATTATACTCCTCGCCCGAGCGAACGAAGTCGCAGGCGGCTGCTAGTAAGTATATATTCGTAAAAAAATGTTTTTTTCAATGTATCATAACAATTCCCTAAAATAATATCCGTTTTGAATTCAATTCATAAACAGAAACCATTTGATATCTCTCCTAAATATATACCAGTACCAATATCCGTCCCAGACTTTACTTGTCAACACAATGAAACCGTAATAGGATCAAAACTCTCGCTAACGTTATCTGCTTACATCTACTTTTATCAGTATAAAAATAGCTTGGCTGTAAAGAAAACTAGAAATATATTTTAACAATGTCACTTTATTATTTCTCAGTAAATAAGTTTGTAACGGAAATATCATACCTATTATTATTCAACAACTAGCTGAACACCGCGGTGTTACCCGCAGTTATTATTGTAAATTTCTTTGATCAATACTATTACTTCGTACTATTTATTCGTACTATTATTGATCGAAGGTAAATTTACAACAAATACCGCGTGTGGCGTACCACTGGGCGAAGCTGGTCAAAAAAAGTAGCCAAAGTTACTCCTTATGTCATCATCCCGTCAAAATCAGTCCAGTCCTTCCATATATTACCCGTAACAAACAGACAGACGTACAGATTTTTTTTTTTTAAATTGATGTATGTACCGTTTATACTTTCATGTGCATTTAGTGAAAAGTTGTACATTTAAAATAACAAACAGATACTTAAATTTTATTTATTTGTACAGATAACTTCAAAATATATTAACATGACACTGTTACAAAGACTTAGCTCATATTATTACCACGGACTTTGAGTGAGTTCTAGGTCATTCTAAATAGAACTAGACATCTGATGTATAAATTTCGTTTTATCTTTCTATTCGCTGCAAATTATGTTTATTACTAAAATACTAAAACCACACCTGTGATAAAGGCATGTTATTACCACGGACTGTGAGCTTTGAATATTTTCTAGATCATTCTAAATAGAACTAGAAATCTGATGTAGAAAGTTCGTTTTAATATACCTCTCCACTCACAGCAAATTATGTTCATTACTGAGATACTAGAACCACACCTGTGAGACAGAGAAATTTTCATGAAAACAATATCTATTTTTCTAAATTTCAGCGATCAAATTTAAAACTATCTTCAATTCGCGTGTTTATATAAACTTTTAAAAATAAAGGTTCCAAGTTTTATAAATCGTATCGCGTGTGTATAAATCATATCTTGCTGTCGTTCAGTCGCATTTCGCGATTTAGATATATGTGCGAGCCCGTATATTTATAGGTCACCAATGGCAAAGAAAAATTGCTTCAAAAGAAAAATATACGGACATTTTGACGTATTATTTAAAGACAAATTGTCATAAAAAATATGATTTATTTTTGTGTTTTTTCTTGATGTGTGACATTGCCTGTCTTTTTTCTGTAGTAAGTGAAAGTATATTCGTGAAAAAGGACAGAAGTTGGTAAGAAGCCAAGGAAACGCACGCTATTATTTTTTTACTAATGAGTTGTATCTGTGTAGGTGAGATTTAAGGTGTCACATCATGATTACACATCAATTTTCTCCAATAAGCTTCGGCCGAAGTCGAAGTGACGATGCCTTGGAACAAGCAACAATGGTTGAACTAAAGGTTGTAATTTTACTCCTCTGGCGCCTCGATAGTGGTCAACTCGGCCCTCATATCGGCTCAGGGCCAGATGAAATATCTGGGCCTAATTCTCGACGGCGGGTGGTTCTTCGATGAGCACTTGCGACAGCTTGCTCCTAAGCTCCTTATTTTCCTCAGTTTGGATGAAGCCAGTGTCGTGACAAGACAGTTGTACACGTGGGTGGTCCGGTCAATGGCACTGTATTGTGCACCGGTGTGGATGGCGGCTCTGATCACCTAGAATCGGGTACGCCTCTGGCGCCCTCAGATGATTTTGGCGTACTTGTGAATAGTTATTTTATTATGTCAGATAATCACGATAATAGTGGTATTATCGTGATTATCATATCAATTCAAAACAATCAATCAATATAAAAACTTCAATAGTTCATATGGATCAACTATTGAAGTTATTATTACGCATCTCCAAACTAAGAAGACTTTGTCATTGGCCGCTTATATTCGGCCATTATATATTTAGACACTCCTGAAATGAGTGGTCGTCTTAAAATAAAAAAAACAGGTAGCAGTGATTTTCCATTATTATTAAACCAGTCTACAGAGACGCTATGTTTGAAGCGGAATTTAGAGTGATATAAAAATATTCCTCGTTTAATTATGTAAATTAAGCCTAAAGGGTTTAATACTTTTAACCGAGAATGTTGAATAGCGGTTGGTAAATAAGAGAGTTACTAAGTAGTTCAAGAGTTAGTCGAGTTCTGAAGTATAATTGTGTTGTTCTTTCATTCGTTTAGCTGCACCATTCACAATTCAACTCGGTTTTGGAATTGTTCTACTGGTGCACTTAAGTGTTGGCTAAATAAGGTATTTGTGCCAGTTTGTGGGCGAGTTGTGTTTAATCTTATTTATTTAATAAGGCACTACTTCGATTATTGTAATGAAATTGGTTTTTATTTTATTCGTGGTAGCATAGAACTTCTTAACCTATTTACTGTTTCAATGTAACGTAAATGCATTTAGTTAAGTTGTGTCATAAACGCAATCACATTATAATTTTTAAAGATATATTAAGAAGAGATTAGGAAACACTTTGATAATTACAAATAAATTAAATTAAAAATCTTTTTAAAAACAAGCTTTTATTGGAAAGCTCTCATAAAGCACTCGTCGAGCCGAATCAAATGAGTCCAAACTTGATGGTGTTGTGACGTTTCTTTACAGAGTTCCTATGGGGTGGGCACCTTCCAGCTCCTGCATCAGATCAGCTCCATGTCATCATAATATTGCATTGTCACGTTGTATACACATACTTGCAAAATTTCTGCAAAATCGGATGAATATATCAGCTTCAAAATTGAGTTGCAAGATTTCACCCGAACATACAAGCATACATACATTGCAAGTTATTAAAAGCTTGTAAAATATAATAGCTTTAGCTAGGCCTTGGCACTAAAGAGCCAGCTCAATCATCGGATTTATACCATAGCCTTAAAGAAAACCGGTATAACGTTTTAATTTCGTTGCTTCTCATCGAGTCAGTAAAAGAATCTACATATACCAAAATATAAACTAGCAAAGCCTATATTATAATAACAGTTGCGCCAACCCCAACGTATATTAGGAAAAAACATAAGATGGCAATAACGATGAGTTTTAAAACTCTTATCCTGGTCGTAGTTGTACGTTGATAGTCTGTATAGTCAGGTCAGTCAGTATACGTATCTTCAACTTATCAATCATGAAACGTTTATGGTACTGAAGCGCCCTTCGTTCTAAAATTCCCTTAAAATTTGATATAGCCAATAAACTTTTCCGATCTACAATATCATACTTAAACGAAAGTGTCATTAATATAAAATTTGATAATGTCTTCAGTACATCAAATCACGGCTCACGGAGCATTCCTCTTATCCTGATTGGGTCGCTCGGTTATTCGTACCTATTTGTAATAAGTTTTCACTCCCCTCTTTAAATAGCAAATTAGATTCACTGAGACGTTAGTGCTAGGATCACGATGTTATTCGGAGTCATAGAATAGAAAAGAAATCTTTGAGTGGTTCTTAAACATTTTTTTTTTAATGAGTTAATATTTTTTTTGTATGTGTTATTATTAGCCAAGTAAAATCGGTTGATGTGTTTCTGTTGAAGCTGTTAAATATTTGATTGTAAATAAATATTGTATAATTAGAACCTATCTAAGTTGTGGGGACTCTAATATTCAATCCATTATCATCATTGTCCATCCAAAAGGACTATAGGCTTATAGATGCAACAAGATTGAATATATCTTTTAACTGAAATCAAAAATGATTTTAATTTAATTCGGTTAGGTATATTTCTTTCTTTGTTCATCATCTCAAAGCTTCGTTAGTTACACAATTATTTAGATTGATTTTCTTTGATAGGAAATAGACTAATAATAAATTAAAATAGTTTTATCATTTGTTTATACTGACAGCTTGTACCTCTTAATTTTTGAGAAAGTGTATGAGAGGATTGGAGACTAAATAAAATAGTTTAAAAGTGAATTATTAATAACTATACAACATCATAAAACTCAACAAGACGAACAGTGGTATATTTATTCAATCAAACCATATCATTAAATCCTTAGTGTGCAATTACAGTGGCCCAGGGCGGGGCGGCGGGTCGAGCGGGAAAGGCACATTCTATTGGATGAACACAGTTGCAGCGGGGCGATTGAGCGGTCCCGACGTACCTACCTACATAACAATAGTTCCACAATGAGGGCTTGAGCAGAACGAAGTGACTTTACTTTACTTATTTTAATAATTATAACAATGAAAATTACTAATACAAAACTTATAACAATGAGAATTACTTACCATAAGAATCTCCGCTTATTATTTTTATTTCTTCCCATAGCTTTTTAATTACTAGTAGATTTGAATGATTTGAATCACTAGAATTCCACAAAGGTGGCCGAGCCAATACGGCACTTATTAAATGTTCACTCGGCAACGGCATGTCCGAACAAAAAGAACGGGAAACGCAAACTGACTTGCGTCAACCCGCCCGCTCGCGACAAACGCTTATCCCGCTGCGATTCCCGCTCACTCGCCCCGCCCGCACTTGGTGCGCCTTAGTCAAAAACGATGTGTTTATGTAACCCGCGAGCGGATTCCGCTGCCCGCCTCGCTGCCACTGTAATTGCCCACTTAGACCGCACGGTTGGCCTAAGCGATCACCACGATGCTTTCTACTGCGCCAAGTGCGATGGGTTCAAATCCTAAATAGGACAACACTTAGTGTGATTCACAAATTGTTGTTATAAGTCTGGGTGTTCCTTGTGTTCGTTACATATGTGTTTGTAAAGTCCCCACGACACCGAATGTAAATTCGTAAAGAGGAAATTGTCTTTTTAAAAAATAACTCTATTTTTTTAAATAATTTCAAATTTATCTTAATGTCTGTTTGACTTACTATGTAGGAAGGTTTATGAGGTCTGTTCGTGACACTATCCATCCTCCCTACATCCACGACATCCCGATGGCATCCTCTATTGAGTTTTATTGAAATTTCTTACGTCGTCGCTTCGTAATGGGCAATCGGTTGTCGAAATGCGCGTCTCACCAAAGCTGGGGTGTTAAATTGTGCGTTTCAGGTTTAAAAAACGATTTCGAATTGCAATCTTTTAGCTATTCCAATGTCTGGCTTATTTTAGTATTGGATTACAGGTTATTGTACTGGGTCGTATGAGATGTAGAACAAGAAAGTACTGAGATTTTCGGAAAGGCAAGGAAAATGTAGATTGTTATGTAGCATAAAGTATTTGACCATACGCATTAAAGTCATATAATGTTAACAATAAATAAACTGTCAAAGTAATATTTGATGAAAGGAATATTTTTCTGTTTTATTTGTTTCAATTTGTCCAATTCCAAGTGTCCACGTCAACTTGTTTAGAAATTGACACCTTCAGATACAATATTAATTTCTAGCGCAATTCTTTTATTTGGAGATTTCTCCTTTCTTTGTTTGATTACGGGCAACTTACTTGAATTGAATGAATTTTGTTAAGTAGCTTTTAAAATTATTAAAATAATTCGAATTAATTTAATAAACTTCTTTATTCATTCTTACCGTGGGAGAGCTACGACATACTTTTTATTTGAAAGCTGGTGCTTCCCGTGTGGTCCCACACACGGGAAGCACCAGCTTTCAAATAAAAAAAGAATCATCAAAATCGGTTCACCCAGTCGAAAGTTATGAGGTAACAAACGTAAAAAAACAGTCGAATTGAGACCCTCCTCTTTTTTTGAAGTCGGTTAAAAAACATGCAATTCTTAGTTTTTAAAAAATCATACTAAACAAAAGTTACTGAAGCTATAAAAATTGGAATTGACGTAAGAAGAAATTCAGCTACGGTTGGCAGTCGGTTACAGCTCAATCGACAGGTATTCGGCCACATTGCAAACCGTACCTTGCCTGTTATTTAGGTCGGGAAACCTGCGATGCCTAACTGGATTGCTGTTTCAATGAGGTTATTCTGAGTTCCGAGTAAGTAGCGATATTATTTTTATGTTAGTATAGGTATTATTTAAATATACATTCTAGAATTAAAATCACGCATCCTCAAAGGTAAATAAAGGCCATAAAGCGAAACCAGTCAGGTGTAAACATAAATAAAATAGTGCAATCAGTAAAAGTCAACTATTCTAGATTCTAGAATGTATTGCAACAAGTTCCATCAAATGCCACTATTCACTAAAACATTATAATATTCTGGAAAATGTAATACTGAACCATTGAAACTAAAGCTAAACAACTTTTTTATAAATACTTATGTTGGTATATAATTATTTATTTATAAAAAATAACAATCATAGTCTTTCACATCCTACACAGGTCAATCATCAATTAAATAATCTAAATACTCCCTAATACAATGGAACTGCTTTCTAAAATGGGAGTTAAAACATTTATTCAGCAAATCTATATTTTTGATTTCTCAAATAAAAAGTATGAATAAGTCAATTACGAAGATTATTCATGTTATGGATATATTGTAAGAATTTTCCACATAAAATAAATAATTCGCGTCGGTATAAATGGCTCGTTTATACCGTTAAATGATCGTAGCTCTGAATACATGTCATATCGCATTCCGTCCACCTATTTGTGCTCCGGGCTCTCGGCCAGAGGATTACGTGGCCAATTTGATGCGCGGATTCAGATCAACCCTACTGTGGTTTATTAACTCCAGGTAATGCGCTATTAACGGTTCACAAAATGAACCTTTAGTGAGCCGCGGTCTAATATCAATTAGCTTATTCATTAATTTCAACTAGAAGTTATGAAATAAACTAAATCAGATTTTAGTCGAAGTATTGCGTATGGTAAGACGACACAATTTTGATACTTTAAGCCCCGCGATAGTCTGGATCATCATGCTGCATTGTTGCATTATCTGTATTCGTAATACTAATGAGTATGGTAACCACTACTCTAGACTTCTGCTCATGCTTTTTATCAAGCAGAGCAGTCACTTTGGCAGATATAAAAAAAAACAGTGAAATAGCAAGGATTAAATTCTGCATTAATACTTTGGTCCTCTCGAACCCTGCTGGTAAACTTGCTAGAACTTATAAAAGATAACATCTATCAGTATCTTTTGATCGCTTGATTTTACAGGTTAGCAGCAGAAATACTCGTTCTTTCTTTAGTTGTTTGCGCTTTTTCTGTATACAAATAAATAGGTTAAACAGCTGCCACATTTACAGCTTTTGTCTAAAGCAATTTAGATGCTATTCACAATACCAGTCACTACGATATCATACTATCATCAGTATCACAATGGCATTCATGATTGACATGATTGACATGATCTTAAAAGTCAATTATGGTCAGTAATAATAAAGACAAAGATAATGAAAGCATTTAAAAGGTAAGTAAGATTTTATTTTAGGTTTTATTAGACTTTATATCGAACTAGCTGAGCCCCGCAGTGTAAAGGTACAACAACAACTGCGGCTAACACGGCGGAGCAAAGCTGGTTTAAAAAAGTAATCAAAATTACTCCTAATGGCATCAGTTATCTGTCAGTGAAAGCTCTATTAAAATTGGTCCAGCCCTTCCAGATATTAGCCAGAACAATCGGACAGACAAACATGTTTAAAATATTTTTTTTGATTTAAGTACCGTATACATTATCATATGCCTTTAGTGAAAAGCTTCCTCAAAATATCAAAGAATTTAAATGCCTTATTTCATTGAAATTGGTGTAGCGATTTAGCCTTGAAAGCGTAAAAGACAGACAGACAGAAAGAAAGAATATGTAACAATATAAAAAAATGAAAGAATAAAACAAGTAAAATTTTAACAAAAACAAAAACCGACTTCAAGTTTCGACTCGATTTAATGATAAGATGAGGTATCGTTAGAAGCGCCTTGATCGTCTGCTGGTTATAGGCTATATGACGTTTCACTGAATCTAATGTGGCGCCCTCTAGCCGACATAAAGTACTGTATTAAAAAATAAATTTGAGATAAATATGTCGTGTTTGGTATCATTGGAAAGGGCGTTACTTGTACATTTTAAATATATATTATATATTAATAACGGCACCAAAACATTTTAAATAAAAAAAGTAAAAACTAAAACCCAACTACGACAAAAAACGACGCTGAAAAAGTATAAAACAAGTTTGAAAAGCCGTAGTCACACGTTACATAGAAATGCACCATAACACTATAACAACGTGTGGCTACGGCTTTTCAAACTTGTTTTATACTTTTTCAGCGTCGTTTTTTGTCGTAGTTGGGTTTAAGTTTTTACTTTTTTTTATTGGCAAAAGATACAACTTATCCAGCTCTCTCATATCTTATCTTAACTTACAAAACAAATAGTGGAATTCTTGTACAATATTCCTCAAACGAATACCTTCTCCGATACACGAGAGTGGCGTCTGCATTAAACTGCGGCCCACGTACTCGTGTGAGCTCTGGTAAATTGTTAGCATGCCCAGCTCTGAAGCGCTGCTAACATAACTAATATGCTGTTGGTGCACTATTTTAAATTATTTCGGCAAGTTGTATCACTGAGCTGCAATATTGTTAAACATAGCCATCTTTGTTTTACCTTTAAATAAATAGTTAGTTTTATTGTTTTTCATAGCCAAAAATTACAATTTATCGTAATACTAGCTTTTGCCCGCAGCTTCGCCCGCTTGCATGTGTGGTTTTTGAGGCAAGGAGTAAGCTATATTCTTTCTTAAGAATCAAAATATGTCTTTGTCAAATTTCATTGAAATCAGTGCAGCAGTTTAGACGAGAAAGCGTAGCAGACAGACAGACAGACATAGTTATTTTCGAATTTATAATATTTTTATTGCTTACCTGGAACTTGCAATCAAAGATTTGTTCTTTTTGTGGACAACCAAAAGCATTTAAGATGAGATTATTACATAACAAAGGCAATATATTAAGGGGGAATTATTCCATTGGTTTTGGTAAACTATGGATTTATGTATAGGTACGTGTATAATACTAATAATATATTTAAAAAAATATCAAGTCAATTTATATATTTAATTTCATTCATATTTTGTGTCTTTTTAGTTTAAGGCATTACTGTACTCTCTCATCGAACACAAATAAATAATTAAACTACAATTTTCTTTATCAGAAATCATACGTTCAGTCGAGTGTTTATGAGCTCAGTATTGGCTAAACACGTTTCCGAAATTGTCTATGAAAAGCTACTATAAATACGTATCGGGGAAGTTGAAAATTTATTTTAACCAAGAACACCTACAAAAATACCCAAGAAATTTACCTCTTTTCAAAGAACAATTTTAAAAACACTAAAAACTTTTCATGATCTAAGTTCAGACCGATATCGACACCGATGTATGTTGTTGAAAACGTACCGTTCCCATAATAAGGTTTCTGAACTCGTACAAACCACACGCTGTTGGTATTTGTAAAAGAATCTTATTTAGAAACTCTATTTTTAAACCCCCGACGCAAAAATAGGGTTGTTATAAGTTTGACGTGTCTGTCTGTCTGTTTGTCTGTCTGTGGCACCGTAGCTCGCGAACGGATGAAGCGATTTCAATTTAGTTTTTTTTTTGTATGAAAGGTGAGTTACCTGCGAGTGTTCTTAGACATGTTTCATGAAAATCGGTTGAGTCGTTTAAAAGTTTATGGTGGTGAAAGTGGGGAAGAATAACAGAATGTCTGCCAAAATATGATTACTCGATTAAGTGCTTGAGTAGGGGGTTCTTTAAATTTTGAATTTTAGTTATATAACGAGAAACTTCGGCTCTTCAGAGTTTTCACGAACAAAAAGTAGAGTTTGAAATGTTTAGGTGTACATTTTATATAGATATTACGTAAATTGTTGTTATTTACTTCATTTTTCAGTTTCGTGAATTTGATGACGTACCATTATTTTATATCACAGTTGAGACAATATTCTATAAATTTACCTATGTTACAGTGTTCACCGTTCATATTGACTGTTATTTATAGCTTTTGGCACAAGGAAAAGATGGAAAATGGTATAAAAAAAAACAAAATGAAAAATAAATTAATTTAGTTCTTCACCAGAATAAAGCACAGTGTTTATGTAATTTATACTCTCGTATAGTAACCGTAAACCAAAAGTAACCTTTGATGATGCCATAAAGCGAAATCGGTCAGGTGTAAACAAGAATAAAATAGTGGAACAAGTACAAGTGATTTTAATTGCAGAATGTAGCACAGTGTTTATTTTGGCTAATTAGCTGGCTGGAACCTAAAGCCACTGAAAACAATGACCTACTGAAACCTATGCTACTCTAAAATAACTCAATTTCTAGGAAAATGGAAGAATAGGGAGGGACAATTGAGGAGTCTAAGTAATACCTCAAACAGGTCACGAAACTGTAACATAAACTGGCTATTGCTGGGAAGTCCAAACTCTCTTCCATAAAAATAAATTACTCCAATCACACTTATAAGACTGCCACTTAAAGAATTTACAACAGTGAAGAGGGTATTAATAAAAAGGGGCCATTAATATTCGTATTCATCACTCAAGGTGAAAGAACTCCCGGAATTCAATAAAATGTCATGTTTTTTTTTTTTATTATTTCTAATTGTAACGAGAAAACTCGAGACATAAATTTGTTGAAAAACATTTCAACTTTTTATGAGCCCCTGATAAAGTAACGTTGGTAATAGTGTTGACTTACGTTCGAATATGATGAATATACCTTTAAGTTTTCTAAGTAATGCTTTTGTTAAAGGTTTAATTAGACAAGACTACAGTTTTAGTAAATAAGTTGGTGGTTGTAGCTGATTTCACCTAAACTTAGTTCTTGCAACAACTTAGTTCTTACATAGGTAGTTAGAGCCATGCTGATTTCAGCACAAACGAGTCGGCTCGATCGGGGCGGTACTACCCTCGCACAGAAGATCAACCTAAAATGACAACATTCGTGTTGTCACGTTTCGTTGGTGTGTGCGAGAGGCCCAATCATGCAGAAACATCACTAGGCTTCCAAGGTGTGGGTCACCATGCTGCATGATTGCATTGTCTTCATTCGCAATGAGTATGATGATCATCACTCTTGAATTCTATTTATGCTTTCCGCCAGGCAGAGTAGCGTCACTTTGGCCGATAGATAATGTTGGATAGTCGTTCAAAATGCGAGTTTCAGAAGTAATCACCATGAACTCAAAAATTGCAGTAGTTGTTTTGGCAGCATATAGGGCTATTTCCGTAGTTTTTACCTCTTTTTAACTAATACACAAACATACTGCGCGGGAAATTGGAAAAGTCGCGGATTCTTTATTGAAAATTCAAATACGAGTTTGTATAGACCTATTTTATGAAGTAACGTAAAGGTCACTAAACGCTCCCGAAGCGACCTATCAAACGAAGTTAAAAGCAAATTCTCGAGACTCAAACGCGACTTAACTTCGAATTTTATTCCGACTCCGAGGCGCTAATGGCGTCCGCCCTGAACAAAAACTCGCTTGATTAAAATCGTTTGTCGTAATAAAAGGAGCACTAAAAAGTTACAACCGTACGAAACGCGAGACCGGTAGGCCCGTAAAATCGATCACCCACCGATACTGATCACAGGGACAAAAATTTAACGGCACAGCTCGAGATTACGGACCGGTGCTTAATTTAGTGTTCGGAATTAAAGGCGAAATATTAAATTGCTGCTGAGCTTCTTGTCCGTGGCGCGCAGCGCGGGCGTCTCCTGCTAAATGAGCCGTGAACTCTGCCGAGTATATTTTATTAGCACCTCCCCTCAGCTGACGTGCTCCACTCACGTCCTCACAGGCTCGCACTCGCACCCACCCTATTTACATTCACGACTGAACCAACGGCGTGTGAAATTTTATTTCTTCGACAATCTGAGATGAGATTAGCTGTAAATTGAGTTTATGACGGAATCAAATATGCATATACCCCTCCACCCCGCTTGACGTCACTGTCATGGTTCATTGCATTCATAAATTCAGTATTCGCTCTTTTATTCCAATGACTTACTCTGTCTCATCTAAATGTACCTACTGATCGGCGCTCGAATGAAATATTATTTCTTACGGTTCGCTTCTATTCAGATTCACTCAATTTTATTCATATTTTTCATAGTAAAGTATGATTTATTACTGAAAGTTAAGTGTTAAGTGTGAATCTGTTATTAAATTCTCAGTGTATAAACATTTTTACCGTAAATTGAATACATTATTAAGGTGTTAAAAAAAGCGCATTCCATAGTCACGCAGTATGTAATTGTATGGTGACGAGGCTACTTCCACCCCTGTCCTCAGTTCTCCTCCGCAGCTTTCTCGCGCGTGTTACGGCACATTACTTTGTGTATTTTTCTCTCCTTTGAAAATACTGGGTCCCCTTTCTTTATGAATATTTATATGCCGAGACGTAGAAAGTAAATCTATGAAGCTTTAGTAGCCATTATCTATCTCCAGGACCATTACCACGTTATGGAAGACTTTAAAGATTTTCTTGACGACTTGCAACATTCGCGTAACTTTGACTTATGACGTAGTTTTTCATAATATTCACTTTTTATTTAGCCGGTATCACCTACGCTTTTGCTTTTTCATGTTTGCTTTAAATTTGTTTTCATTTGTCATAATTATGAAGAATTTTAAGGATATTGCATCTTTTTCGCAGAAGACTGTGAAAGAAAAGTTATGTTCTTTTACTACAAAGAGTGGATCCATCGACCGTGGGGGATTGTGGCGCGAAGTAGAACCTTGGAAGAATCGTGCAAAGCTAAACCAATAATAGTCTTTTCGTAATTCGGTGTGTGACATTTAAGTTTGTTCTTGTTGGGTGTAGAATCCGAAAGACTTTCAGTTGATTTAACTTTTACAAGTTTAATTTATATTACTTCTGAAGAAAAATCAAAACAATTTCTTTTGTCACTGTTCGACAAAGCCATGTGAATATATTTGTCGAAGTACATTATTAGCAAACACAATTAAAACTATAACAAATCATTGTAAAAAATATTTTTATTTCAATATTACGTCATAGAAATGAAACCTTTCAGCACACTAAGTAATAGGTATTGTATATTTCAACGACCCAAATCTTATGTATCTCAGTTCAAATAACTGATGTTTTTAAGATAAATGAAAAAATAACAGAAAATTAAGAATCGTAAAAATGATAAAACATCTATAAATTTACTGTAGTTATAATTGCTTGGAGTATGGAAGATAGCGGTTTTCCGTCCCTGCCTCGGAAAGCACGTTAAGCGTTCTGGTTCTCATGACATGAACACCAATGACAATCGTTATTGGGAAGTCAGTGTCCTCAAATATACTGACAACTAGTTGAACCTTGGAAATCTATTCACCCTCAGTATTGCGGAGGTCCGATGCCAAACGCTTGAACAAACCGGTTGAACTAGTGAATTAATCTTGGGAATAATAAAGGCTAGGAAGATGATGATTATGGAATAAAAGGTCAAACAAGCAGATGAATCACGATGGCAAGCAAATATTATCTCCAATAAACAGCTATAACTTAATAGCAGCTGGTGTCTTATTGGCCTTTAAGTCCTCCCATTTGCCTAAAACTACATGGAAGAGGAACTCAGTTACTCGGGGAAAAGCAACTAAAACATTGCTGTACACCAATTGCCTGCAAAGTCGTGTTTTTTTTTTATCTGGAATATACAGGCAAACGAGCAGACGTATCACCTGATGGTAAGCGATAACCACCGCCGCGACTGGAGGGGCTTGGGGCTCGGTGAAACACAGCGCGAGCACTATTTCAAACCGGTTTTCTGTGAGGCCGTTGTATCACTCCGGTCGAGCCGGCCAATTCATGCCAAAGCGTGACCCTCCCATGGTGTTTTTTTAAGATTACAGAGAATAGTTGATAAAAAGTAATTAAATCTGTCCACGAACACATGCAACTTAATAATCACAAGCGCGTTGCCGACCCTTGAAGTACGATCACTCCAATCAAATCAGGCCATTTGCGCCGAAGTGTGGCTTTAGGGTGGAGTGACGATTTGCGCAAGATGGCTGGCTGGAGCTGGACGACAGAATCCCAAAATCGATCAGAGTTACGTACAATGGGAGAGGCCTATGTCCAGCGGTGGGCTATAACAGTATAAAAATGTAATGGCTTTTCCAACGAATTAATGATATCGATTAAATAAAGTAAGTTAAATGAAGTTATTAGAGTACGGTCTTTGTTAACATATTCATATAATATAAAAGGTAATTCATATAAAGGTCAAAAGCAGTCTTCCCAGAAATACACACGTCAGTAGATCTGTACGAATTTTATAAATACGCCAATTACACCCAAGCTCTATTTCACTGTTTTCTTGGAAATACAATCATTTTGTGATAACATGAACTGATATAAAACTTTTGTAATTTTCAACTCGAATAAATCCCGTTGGGGAAATTAACTGTGATTCTATGATAAAATCACAAGTATTCGGGGTCAGAAAACATACATTACTTCAGAAGAGATTATAAACTTCATGCCGCGCTGTGAGATTGGTTTTTTCTTTTTTTTTTTCTTAAAAATACAAAACCCGCACTGAGAATATATAGCCTGTGTCGCGGAGGAATTTTCAAACATATATGAAACAGATACAAAGAACACCCAGACTCTGAACAACAATTTGTAGATCACACAAAGTGTGGTCCTGCGTAAGATTTGAACCCACAACACTTGGCGAAGTAGAAAGCGGCGTGGCGACCGCTTAAACCACTAGGCCAACCGTGCTATCAAATTTCAATTGTCAATTGAGAATATCAAATATTTTACCTCTATTTATTCTGTGGATGTCATAAATGCCTATTGACGGATGTTTGCTCCGTCAATAGGCATTTATAACATCCACAAGGTTTTACCAATAATATAATGATAATAACTATTTCAGACATCTAGTCCCAAACTAAGCAGAGCTTGTATTATGGGTACTAGACAACTGATATATGTCGGAGTGAGGGTATCCGAATAATAAAAGTATTACAAACATGTGCCACTATCGAACGCTTCCATGAGTGGGGATGAAATCTATATAAAGCGGCGCGATCGTAAACAGGTGACAGTTTCTCTTCAGATCTTGCGACGTCCATATCTCTTGATTGTGACATGGGTCACTTCAGATTCATCCTTCTATTATTTGATTTGTGATTTATTGTATTTATGTGTTTTGTATCGTGTGTGCTAGTACCGACTAGTTTGATCCGCATGAGGCGATATTTACCTGATTGCAAATTGCAAGTCTGGTGACGAATTCCACTGGGCAGCGCGGAGGAGTGAGCGTTACCCCAACCCCCTCGTGGGGGTTTGCTGATTACGTTAATTAGTGATTGGCTTTAGTCCAGATTGGCTGTATCTGTGATTCATGTTCTCATTTATACTTGTGCCAGCCGATATCAGAAGTGGGATCAATAATGGTAGCCCCATTATCAGAAGCCCCATAATCAGAAGTGGGATCAATAATGGGGCTACCTCAGCTCCATCTAACCCGTACTGAAGAAAGCAACAATAGCATTGAGTTCGAACGTTGTCCGCGTTGGCTAGTATTATTAAAAGCCTAATCTGACAACAGCAAGCAAGTATACAGGCCAGTTTTGAGATTCTCACAGGGCTTATAAACCAGGTGATGTGTCTGTAGAGACTGGTGAGAACACGTGAACAAAAAAAGAAAAGAGTTTAAATTTATTTGCAATCAATATTGATTATGAGATATGTACTAAAATAGTTGTTTTGTTGCCTGTTCGAACAAAATCCTTTGGAGAAATTATAGTGACGACGATCCTGCATCTTATGATAGATCTCGTCATTCTCGCAGTGCTTCATACTGGTCTAGTTGTTCTCGTAGCACGTTCAAAGAGAAGTTATCGATTTGGTTCATCGGGTGTTAGAAACACTTACAAGTACTGTATTTTCGGTGAACCTACGAAAATGCTCATTTTTGGTCACTGAGGTTGAGTACCTCGGTAAAATGATAAGTAAGGGTCAGGTAAGGCCAAGCCCTCAAAAGGTTAAAGCCTTGGGTAATTCGTACACACTAACAAACGTCAAGCAGGTAAGGCAACTCCTAGGGTTTAAATTCGGTCGATAATTGATTGGTTTGTCGGTAGTCATCGATTTTTCCTACTGAAGAAAAAGAAACTGCCGGCAGAATATGGAAGTCGTTTAAGTCGGAACGTTGAATGTGTGGAAGTCTTGAGGGAGGTGGCGCGCCGCCTGTCTTTGGTGTGCAGTAACAATTGGAGATAGATTGGAGTTGGTGAGCGATTTCTAAACGTTTTACTGCTCTGGAAGATATTTAAGAGTGTGGTACCTCAGGTAAAAGTAATTTCGGGTACTTAATGTTTCGGTGCATTCCTGTGTGGCGATCACTAGCTAGAAAATATCATGCCAAGCGACGAAAGCTGCATATGTGCCTTGTACGGGCGCAATGCGGTGCACCGGTGCCAACTCGGTGATGGGTGAGATCGCGGAGGGGCTTGTGAGTGTAGTTGAAGCTTCACAGGTGGGATCAAGTAAGATTTTCATATCGAGTTTTAGTGTGTTTACATGATTTTGATGTGTGATGTGCCTTAATGACGGGTGGCCCCCTTATATTGCGGAAATAAGTGAAGGACAGGTGCCTTCTTATTTCTTGGATGTGAGGGCAGGTGCTACTTTGCGTTTGAAAAATAAGGTAAGGACAGGCGCCTTCTTATTTGTTAAGTGTATGATGTGACCTGATGATATGACTCGGATGACGGAGACCTCCTTGCATTTGCGAAATGTGTGAAGGACAGGTGCCTTCTTATTTCTTGGATGTAGGGGAAGGTGCCTCCTAACGTTTGAAGAATAAGTTAAGGACAGGAGCCTTTTTATTTGTTAAATGTGTGACGTGACTTGTTTGTGTTTTGTCCTTACGTGTTGTGTGAAGTAAGTTGAGGACAGGGGCCTCCTTACGTGTTGTGTGAAGTAAGTTGAGAACAGGGGCCTCCTTACGTGTTGTGTGAAGTAAGTTGAGGACAAGGACCTCCTTACGTTTCACGTATTTATGTATTAGAGAAGCCTATGTCCAGCAGTGGACTGCGATAGGCTGATGATGATGTGATACTGATTTATTATTTTATTATTGGCAGAAATAAGTTGAGGACAAGGGCCTACTTATTTATGAAAAGTGACAGATCTCCTTATTCCTGAAAGGTGTGACGTAAGTATGTTTAGCCTCTAGAAGAAAAGACTGGAGCTAGAGACATTCGTACATTTTGTATACTTAGTTTTTTATAAATTGGTCGAGGGCGACCAAGATGCAGAAAGGCCGTGTCGGAGTGAGGGTATCCGAATAATAAAAGTATTACAAACATGTGCCACTATCGAACGCTTCCATGAGTGGGGATGAAATCTATATAAAGCGGCGCGATCGTAAACAGGTGACAGTTTCTCTTCAGATCTTGCGACGTCCATATCTCTTGATTGTGACATGGGTCACTTCAGAGTCGTCCTTCTATTATTTGATTTCTGATTTATTGTATTTATGTATCGTGTGTGCTAGTACCGACTAGTTTGATCCGCATGAGGCGATATTTACCTGAGGGGGAATTGCAAGTCTGGTGACGATTTCCACTGGGCAGCGCGGCGGAGTGAGCGTTGCCCCAACCCCCTCGTGGGGGTTGCTGATTACGTTAATTAGTGATTGGCTTTAGTCCAGATTGGCTGTATCTGTGATTCATGTTCTCGTTTATTCTCGTGTCAGCCGATAAATACATATTATATACTTTTTTTTGTAAATTCATACATATTATACATAGAAAAGAAAAGAAGAAAGTAGAAAACACCCAAACCCCGAAACAAATATTTGTAGATCACACAAAGATTTGGTCCGACCCAGGATTTGAACCCGAGACCTCAAGCACAGCAGTCGCATTCGCTACCACTGCGCCACCAAACCGTCTGGATAGTGTGGAACAGCAATCCATTTCCTTTTTATAGAGAGGCATACGTCCTGTAAAGACTACCAAAGGCACAATGATGATTATAAACACATTCAAGAAGCTTAGAACTCTTTTCTAACTCTGTATATATCTCTAAAGGATTTACTGATAAATTAAGCCACCGACCACACATGAAAATAAAGCAGGTGATTACGCCGGTCGTTACCCAAACCCACTTAATGACACGCAAAACAACGCGGTTTTAATGTGTACACGAACCTTTTATTTTCAGACACTAAACGCGCAATCATTGTAATTGCTTAATTCTTTTTTGTGGACTACTAACAACTACAATGGACATATATTTGGTCTTGTTTCAACTCAATATCTACTGACTTTATTATTTCTACTATTTAGGAAATTTGTTCATGAAATGACTTTAGCTAAGAACTGAAGCATTGGCGATCTTACAGGGAAAAAACTACTTGGATTTCAACTGCGCTTTATTTACAATTTTACGGAGTCATAATAAAATAAGTCATACATGAGTGGGCGAGCCACGCTTCAGCATAAATGGGCCGGCTCGACCGGAGTGATACCATGGCCTCACAGAAAACCGGTGTGAAACAGCGCTTGCGCTTTGTTTCACCGAGTGAGTGAGGATACCGGAGGCCCAACCCCTTCCCCATCCCCTCCCCATCCCCCAAAGGCCGGCAACGCACTCGTGACGCCTCTGGTGCTGCGGGTATCCATGGGCGGCGGTAATCGCTTACCATCAGGCGATCCGTCTGCTCGTTTGCCC
This sequence comes from Diaphora mendica, assembly GCA_949125395.1. Taxonomy (NCBI): domain Eukaryota; kingdom Metazoa; phylum Arthropoda; class Insecta; order Lepidoptera; family Erebidae; genus Diaphora; species Diaphora mendica. Next base: position 25,626,238 of record OX421316.1, read on the forward strand.
CTAATTCCATTAAAAAATACATATAATGGTGACATATATGGTATAGATTGTATCATGGTATAGATATTCAACTAGAATGATGTTTGATTTCTTTATGAATTACATCTTCTTAGAACTTACTAAAATTAGCTTTCTCTTTTATTAAATTTATTTAGACATCTGTAGGAGTAGAGTTTGAATTCGAACTCTTTTATTGGCGTTGAGGTCAATGATTTATTTATTAACACTTCTGTGACAGAAAGGCGTCTCCTGCCACTTTGGAAACAGCCGACGGTAATGGGTTTATTGAGATGGGCTGCAACGCTCTAGAATCCACCACCAAAAGATAAAAGCTTACCTTAGGGCAGCGTCCGCCTCTTCTTGACCTGGGGACTGCAAAAGCAGGTGTCCACGACGCGTCCTGTTCGAGTCGCGTGGTTCACTTTAAAATAGTTTATTTCCTAGGCCTAGGCTAGGATCACTCAATCACACACACACACAAAATATCGAGAATGTTCCTTCTTGGAGTTATTTATTAACGATAGCACGTTTACCGTGCGCCGGCGATTTCTTCACATCTTCTTCTCCTCTTCGCGCCGATGCAGATGGCGCGGAGGTCGCGGCCAAATAAAGGCTCGCGATTGGACTAGACGTATGAGCGCAGTATTCACGCTCTGCCATTGGTCAAGCTTAAACTCCGGAAGCGGAAAACTTAAACGTCGGCTAGCCCATTCGATGTTTGGTGCATTGGCAGTAGCTTGTTTGGGAATGGAATACAATACTATTAAATAATCAATACGAATTTAATGGTTACGAAACAACTTCAGAATAAAATCTTTGCGTTTGTATTCACTGCTAAAACAATATTAATATGATTAATTTTTAACCCATTTTATTTCACAAAATGTTTAAATCGCATGTATTGGGCCCATCAATACTTTTAAAATACTTGAGATGTCAATTCTCACAGATGGAATTAACATTTATTAATAATATAATAACTAATAGTAAATTAATGTATTTGTACATTGTTACTAATTTTATTTAATACTAACACTAGGTTACGAGATAGTTGTACCTACTAAGAGAATGTGAATTTAGTCCGAAAAACCAAAATTATGAAAGTTAAAAAATAGTGATTAAAAGTGATCAAAGTGACGCACAAGGGAGACACATATTCTAAATAAAGTTTGTTAACACTAAAAATTGAATTACTTTTTAACCGTCTTCAAAAAAAGGAGGAGGTTCTCAATTCGACTGTTTTTTTTTTTTTTTATGTTTCTTACCTCATAACTTTCGACTGGGTGAACCGATTTTGATGATTCTTTTTTTGTTTTAAAGCTGGTGGCTTCCTGTGTGGTCGCATTTAAATTTGTTTTTTTTGTTAAAATTTTTCTTTACACTTAATTGCTCGACTAATAAAACTAAAGAGAACAACAGTTAATCAAAGTTTATACAGCTTGTTATCTGTCTATTGATCTATCACCTACTCACAAACCAACAAATACGATCGGATACTCGTAAATTCAAATAAAACTTTTTTATTGCCTCCCATTAATAAACGCTGTAAAAGTTTTTGATGACCTGACTTATTAAGTTAAGATATATATATTTTATTATACTTATGAAGATTACGCTCAGCTAAGTGAACCGTGTCATACGGACATAAAACGTAGGAAATTCAGAGCGATAATGCGTAATTCTTATTCCATATATTCTGTCGAGATATGAGCCTTTTGTCAAAGAGTTTCTTAACTCTTGCTTGTATTAACTTGGGTTTACGAGTGCTCGGCTTGCTTTGAGGTTTATTAAAATTGTGTTTGTGTTTTTCTTGGAGTTGCTAGAATATATATCCGTTGAAGAGATTGTTAGGAACTGCTTTTGACTTTAGTCTTAAAAAAGTGTAAGAAACTCTCAGTTAATTGAAGTCAGATACACTTTTATGGTAATTTTCTTTTTACGGAAATTTTCTTTTTACGGAATAGGCGGTGAAACGAGCATACGTATCGCCTGATGGTAAGCGATTACCGCCGCCCATGGACACCTGCAACACCAGAGGCATCACAAGTGCGTTGTCGGCTTTTGGAGGGATGGGGGGGGGTAGATAGGGGGAAGGAGATTGAGGTATGGGCCTCCGGTATCCTCGCTCACTCGATGGAACACAGCGCAAGCATTATTTCACACCGGTTTTCTGTGAGGCCGTGGTATCACTCCGGTCAAGCCAGCCAATTCATGCCAAAGCGTGGCTCGCCCACCAAATTACTATATTAGTTATCGGTTTTGGAGTACATTGCTATCATCTTAGCAATACTACGTAGTTTAGAGTAAACACAAGCTATTTAAATCAAACATGGCTAATTCTTTAGACCTTGACCTACAAGTTATCATACGGATACTGTTACTTGGCAATCTAAGTCAAGGTCAGAAGTGTAAAGGTCACTAGAAGCTAAAAAAATCATATCAATTGTTGTAATAGACTTTACGACTGCTATATGAGACTAGTCAAGCTCGATACCGGGTTACAAATAAAACTCAACGACACAGTTACAACAGCAAGGTAATAAAACAAAACTCGACGAGACTTGCCAAAATAATTTATACGTACTCAGGAAAAAATAATGCTATTCCATTTTAATGCCATTTCCGGTTGTGCAGTAAAAAACATGGCGACAGCAGTTTCCTCACGATTTCACTGGACCACTTGCAATGAGAATTTTAATTTATTTGGCCAAGTTCAACATTCGGGATGGATCGTGTTTCGCATATTGTTGAGGGTTTTTAAATGTTGAAAAATGTACACTGTTTGGGACATCCCGACTAACGTTTATGATGACTTTCCTAATGAGGATGAGATAGAAATTTTGTGTTTTTTATGAAAACTGCATTCTGCTACTACTAAATAAGTAACAAAAACTATGATAAAACCAACAAAAACTAAAAACTTTGATCGAACTCGTGCAGATTCTTACATTTCCTTCGAAAGTTATGGAGAAGTGTCCTATTATGATCTGAATACAAATCTTCTCATAAGTTAGATCTTACAACAGAGAAATGTTTTCACTTTATGTTCCTAACTTTAGTGGTTGCCTATCCGTCAACGCTTAAATGTGTGCACTTGCAATCCTATTCCGTGCCTTATTTGCATATCTTCATTTTCTTATTGAAATTTGATAATATTTGATTGATGCTTGATAATAACACTTAAGAAAACAATCATGGCAATATAAAATTAACATCTTACTGACAGATAATACTTAAGGATCATCATAAGTATCTACATGGCATTCGTTCACGATTTGTATAGCGGAAGAACTGGCATGACCCAAAACAGTTCTTGAATTCTGATCTGACTGTACTCAGTGATACTCGTTATCGCTCAGAAGCTGCAAATATATTCAATTGATTTGAGCGTGTACTTGCGCCAAAAATAAAAGATATTCAGGTCGGCTCCAGCTGGTTATGCGAGTACCAATAAAGTAGCCACGTATAAACGATTCGAGATGAATTTTAAATATCAGAAACAATTTTATGAAGTAATTTTCCTTGTGGTTCTCTGAAAGCTGTTATTCAAATCAAAGTTAAGGTTAAGGAAATATTTAAAAAATATCACGTTCTGGATTGATGATAAAGAAAAGAAGCGTTGGTACCTTATCAAAAATCAACGTTTTTAAGATAAGTGGATAAATACCACAAAAGATTTCTTCTCTGGACATAGCCCTATATGGGTATAAGATCAAGACCCCATATGGGTCTTGATCCTCGACAATCCGAATTACGCAATACTGCTATCCCAGATACCTTCCTCAGGAAACCAGCATCCTACATGTTCTTTGCTGATTTACAATCTTAGAACAGCTTAAGTATTTTTTTAATGTTTTAAATTTTTAGTAGCATTTATATATATAGTATTCATAAAATTTGCAGTAGCATTAACATTCTATAAACCTAAACGTTAATCGAAAACAAACAAATGTATAACAATGGTGTTTCTAAGTCAAATGGTCAAAAGAAAATATTGGCAAATAATACAAGTGAATGGAGGCATTAGCAATTGTAGAAATAGAATCAATGCGAACACTTGACCCATTACAATGTTATCTAAGAGTGAATTTTGAATTATTCCAGTATCCAATCCAAGTCAAATGCAGCATACATTATACGTATAAACGCCCGGGTTAGACTCGATAACTGTCTGCACTAGAGTGTGGTCGTGGCTTCTGACACTCAACTAAACCGCTTACTACAATGTGTTAGGCTTAAAGCATTGTATGGGACAGATATATGAAAATTATTATAGTAACCTTTAGCTGAATTTAATTGATTTATTACATTTATTTCCTAAGTTTTCAACTGAAAATTTTGCATTTGATTATTCGTTTCCTGAGGTTACTACTAATTAAAGCCGTCATTGGATTCGAAATAACTATCAGCTCGGCTATATCAAATTTGAAACAAAGCTCTGAAGTCTGATACGCGTATATCTGTTAGGTTTTGAGAAAATACATGTTGCATTAGGAAGGATTTTATAGGCATTTACAAAATAAATATTTTATAAAATTATGAGCCCTATGTATTTTGACTTAAAACTTGATATTTTTTGATTTTATTATTTAGTTTAAGTTGAATTCCCTAGCAATGTATAACATTCAGTCGGCTCAGGTCGAATGTCGCAGTGGCATTATGCCAGTGGGGCTAATCTTTACAAGATCCGACTTGCCAATTGTGGGTGAGGGTTAAGAAGGAATGGAACGACTGTTTTATTACCAAGTCGTTGGCAGATGTACTTAGTTATTATTAGAATTTAACAATTGAAGATTAGAAATTTGGTTTGAAATACCGCTCGGAACTTAAATCTAGATTATTAAAAAATATTATATTGGTACGCTTATGCTTCAAAAACTCATAAGTTTTGCATCGATTTACCTCAAGTTTGGACACGTTATTCAACTAGCTTCACAGTAAATGTTCATATCAATATAATAATTTGTGTTTTTTGCGTTAGCGTTTTCTTAATTTTCCTTAAATGCAAACATAATGTCCCACAGTGAAGCATGCTAGAATACACATGCTGTAAATAAGTGCATGCAAGTGTAACCTGTCGAAAGGTAGATTGTAAACTGTAACATGCTACTTACAATTTAACGTATTATTTTTAATTACATTATAATCTATCGTTAAATTGTAATCGTATGTAAGTGTAAATGTAAAATGTAAGCGTATGGTCACAGTTGACAATCTTTCGACAGTTTACAATCTCGCTAGGTAGATTAAAATCTAACGATATTTACAATGTTACGGTGTCATATACACCTTTTAAAAGTTTTTAATGACACTAGTGGTCGCCCACTAATCAAAATTCGACCATAGTTGAGTTAAGATATTTTTTTTAGCTTTTTGCACTCGTGCTCTACCTAATATAAACTTTAACTGTGCCAAATTTCATACTCCTTCTTTCGCATAATTTTCGTAAAAAGTTGTACAAAGTTTTTGCTTCACGTGTTAATAAATAGATGTATAAAATGCGTTCTGTTTTTAAATACATTTTGAACATCAAACGTTGATTTTCATGGATAAAACCTTATTACGACACCAAAATGACATAATTGAAATGGCTATTTGCTTCCAAATTTAGAGCGTAGTCTGTAGTAATTTGCATGGCACATTAGTTCATCCTAAATGCTATAATTTTCACATTAAAATCGACCGCAGTCCGCATAGTTTATGGAGCTCTAGTGCTAACGTGACAATCGTCTGGTATGTATTTTGTTTTACATTGTATCGCAATTGAAAAGCCTTTTAAATTTGAAATATTTTTGGAATACGGCTATGAAAGAAATTATTTTTCCTTCGTCTCAGCCAATAGAGGTTCATAGGATATAGGATTTTCTCCAGGTTGTCCACAGCAACCGATCCTGTGCTTTGATTGTTATTATTATTTTATTGTTAAGCTATTGCATAGCTTTTATCGCGGGTTTTGAGGCCTTTGAACGCGTCGACCGAATCAAGAAATACCGTAACGTAACGAAAAAACCTAACACCCGAAGCTCACACGGATCGGCACAAGCTGCTCCGACATCTGTCTGTCATGCATGTCGTGCGTGACAGAGACAGACAGACAAAACAGTCTGGATTTGAGAAAGTATATAGTTGTATAGGTATCTATCATATCTTTATAATGCCACACTCACCGCAAGTGCGCCCCGTAAGTATACATGTTCAAAGAAAAAAAATACTGCATAAATAAAAACCGGTCAGCGCCATCTGTTCAACTGTTTCGCAACTACGCGGTACACTAACGCCCTTTATTATTTAAAGACTTCTTAAACAATATTAAATGAGAAACTGACAAAAGAAAATAAAAAAATAATTATAATTGCATAATATTAAGTTGATAAAAAATGCTATGCAATACCTTTACCGCGGCAGTCCCCGAGTGCCACACGTTTTTTTTATTATTATTTTCAATAAGTGTATTCCTCATATTATGTTACTTTTCAGAGGAGTTTTATGTTTTCAAATCTACTTAGATTAATTCAACCTTAAGTAGGCACTAATTAAGAGTTTTAAAACAGTTCACAGGTACTGAAATACTCGACTTATCAGTAGACGGATGGCATTAGTTTTTATTCTTGCCTATTCTTACTTGAATACAATCTACAAGGCAAGAAACAAAATCGAAAGTCAATTAAAACTGAATTTATTATAAGTTAGAAACAATTTCTCCATTTTCCAAATATAAACAACAAAAACACTACCGTAACGAGCCGACTCAATTCATTCCTGATTTTAGGGTTAAACGGCCAATTGTCGGCCGGTCACAACTTAAATAGAGCGGACCACAATCAAGACGTAACACAAAATTCCCATTTCGTAAACAGCGAAGCAGGTGGCTGTAGCAGGCAATCTCGTTTGTCTTGACTCCGAACGACGACGACCCACCGAAACACTAATTGGACCATTTACCCTGGTAATCCAAGTAACCGATTTAATTTGTATTGCGTTTGTGAGCTGTATGTTTAGCTATATCTACTTTGTATAGGCCTATATAGTTAAATTTACAAACGGTAATTAACATCAGTTAATCACGCATTGTATAAAAATGAGATATTGTATAAAATTTAAAGCAATGGAAATGTGATAGTAATGTTTGAACCGTTCATTGACAAAAAGTAATAAGTGCCAAGAGTAGCAAAGGATAACATATTTTTAGCCCTTAGTACACTTTGTAGCGAATGCTAGAAATGTTTACGGTGGTATCAGGTAATAATAAAATAATAATAATAATAAAAACGTTTATTGCTCATAATACAATATCAATCAATATCAAATAGGTACCTTAATATTTTGTTAGTTATTACGTAGTAGCAAAGATCTGGAGCTTCTGCACCCTTAATTTAGTTTTTTGATGTAATAATAAAAACCAAATCAGATTCGCATACAAAAAATCTAAAAAAAGAAGTTCTCATACACCCTAAATAGCAAAAAAAAAACAATTATCACAAAAATATTCTGATGATTGAACCAATCTATATATTTTTCGGTATAAAGATCGTTATCATAACGTTACGTAAACATTGTGCCACAAAAATTCAATTTAATTACCATTAGCGTAGGCCCTCCAGGGTTAGTCTACAGTGAGATCGATCGCCTTTTAGAGCACTCCGATTTTCTTAAGAAAATGATACCGTTTCTCTGTACATTATTTCACACATATGCATTAATACAAGTATAACACACATATACAGAACACTGACCGTGCATATTGATGTGCTTGATTACGTCACTAATTGCAGTAACGTAATAAAACTTATGTGGCAGATTTGAGTATACGCTCATCACATCAACAGAATTTAATAGTCCACTGCTGGATATAAGCTCCTCCTTAGTAAGGAGGTTGAATAATATAAGAAGTAAGGTAAATAAATCCGTGCAGTGATTTGGGAGATAAGAAATAATAAATAATATTACATGCATATAAATACATAACGAATCGATAACGCCTGGAAGAGCTACTGGTCCATGAAACAGTACATGAAAGGGGATTTCCACTTTCCTTGAAACGCCGACTCTTCGACAAGTGTCTCCTGCCCATCCTTACATATGGCGCCCAAACTTGGTCTTTGACAGAGGGTCAGAAGTCCAAGCTCAAGGTTAGGCAAAGAGCAATGGAACGCAGTATGTTGGGTGTCAAGCGACAGGACCATAACAAGTAACACAGAGCTGCGTTCCAAAACTAAAGTTGCGGTTGTGAGCAAGAAGACTGCCAGATTAAAATGGAACTGGGCCGGACACGTATGTCGGATGAATCCGGACCAGTGGGCCAAGGTCGTCGTCGAACGCTGGGTGCCTCAGGGTGGACGCCGCCGATGAGGCAGACCCCGTAAAAGTTTTTTTTTTTTTTTTTTGATGTTTTTAATGCAATCTGTTTCGTGTAAACATTTAGCATAGGGTTATGAATTTATGCATTTTGTCTTGCAGGGTAGTTAGTCCAACGACATCACCCTTTATGTTAAATGTAATCCCTATAAGTCTCTAGGGGACTTTCTTTTTAGCCTTTTGAAAAACGAAGCGCTGTTCATTAACTGCACAGTCAGTATGTTTGGATGGTTTTCCAGTCTCTTCCTGTAGGATTTCATTGAGTGCTTAATCTCTTCTTGGATTGTTTTGATTTTAAGGTCGTGGTGTAATTGTTGGTTTGTTACAAACCATGGAGCGTCTGTGATTATCCTCAGCATTTTGGACTGGAATCTCTGGAGTATTTCTAGGTTCGAGTTAGCAGCTGTGCCCCATAGTTGGACTCCGTAAGTCCAGATTGGCCTAAATATACACTTGTATAATAGCAGTTTGTTTTCCATTGACAACTGTGATTTTTTGCCAAGCATCCAGTACATCTTTCTCAGCTGGATCCCCAGTGCTTTTCGCTTGGTGAAAATGTGTTTCCTCCAGGTGAGGCGGCGATCGAGATATAGCCCAAGGTATCTGGCCTCATTTGCTTGGGGTATTTGTACGCCGTTGAGTTTCACAGGGGGACATGTATCGCGTCGGGTCGTAAAGGTCACCTGCACCGACTTAGTCTCATTTGCTTTTATCCGCCAGGTTGTTAGCCATTCCGTGATGCTGTTTAGACAGCGCTGTAGCATGTTACTTGCTTGTGCTGGTTCATCGTGGACGGTTAAAGCCGCCGTGTCATCAGCGAAAGTACCAATTACGACGCCATCTGTTGTTGGTAAATCTGCAGTGAAGACCAGATAGAGGATCGGTCCAAGCACACTTCCTTGTGGTACTCCCGCGTGGACCCTGTGCAGTTTAGTTACTTCCTCTCCTTGCTTAACGCAAAAAAATCTGTCAGTGAGATACGATTTGAGGAAAATATAATAGCTTACTGGGAGTTGTCTTTTTATTTTGTATAATAACCCCTTGTGCCAAACTCTATCAAACGCCTGGGATATGTCGAGGAATGCTGCACAGCAATATTTCTTGTTTTCGAAGGCCTTGTGTATTTCTTCTACCAGTCTATGAACCTGTTCAATAGTGCCATGATTTTTTCTGAAACCAAATTGGTGGTCAGGTATGATCTTATTTTCCTCTATTACTGTGTTTAGTCGCTTTAAGAAAAGTATTTCCATAACTTTTGACAATATAGGCAGTAGGCTGATCGGTCTGTAGGACGATGTATCTTCGGGCGCTTTACCAGGTTTAAGGATCATTTTAATTTCGGCTATCTTCCATTGCGGTGGGAAGATACCTCTGGTTAGTATGCAGTTGAATAGATGCGTCAAGAAGCGTATTGCTATTTCAGGTAATTCATGGAGTATCTTTGCAGTAATTAAATCGTATCCCGGGGCCTTTTTCTGTTTTAGATTTTTAATTGTTGTTATGACCTCGCATTTCTTGATCCTTTTAATGGGCAGGTCAAGTTGGTAAGGTTGATTAAGGAAATCAGTGAGTTCTTCACTATTGGCTTTCGATGGGTTCGGCAGAAAGACGTTAGCTAGGTGAGAGGCAAAGGCTTCACCCTTCTCTAAGTCACTTTTTGCCCAGGATCCGTCCTTTCTGCGTATCGGCGGATTGGATACAGTGGGTCTTTTGAGTCTTTGAGTTGCTTTCCAAAGGGAGTAGTCACTAGCAGCCGTGGCATCCAGATTGCGTAAGTGGTTCTGTACATTTCCGTTTCTTTCTATTTGAATTAGTTTTTTAAGTTTAGCTGTTAGGTAGTTCAGGCGTGTTTTGTCTCTGTTGTATCTGGTCATTTGCCATAATTTACGAGCCTGTCTTTTTTCTGCTACTAGTTCACGGATGGGCTTCGAGCATTCAGGTTCTGTGTGTCAGTCAGTAGCTGGAGTGCTAACCCAAGCGGCATCTTGGACGCAATTGTTGAAGTGTTCAACTGCTGCCATGATTTCCATTTCTGTTTTAAGTGACAGATTGGTATTAATCTTGGATGCTACTAAAGAGCGAAACATATCCCAATTGGTTCTATGCTCGTGTAGCCTTGCTATGGGTTTAACACGTGTAAATTTCTGAGAAACTTCCAACAGAACAACACTATGATCCGATGAGAGATCTTGTAAGGAAGTACATTTGAAACAGTTAATAGGAATCCCCTTTACTACACTAAAGTCTACTAAGTCTGGGACCTTTTTTGAGTCAGTAGGCCAGTAAGTAGGTTCTCCGTTCGATATTGTATTCAGGTGTAGGTCATTTATGGCGGCCTGTAATTGTCGTCCTTTGGGGGTTGTTAGGCGAGAGCCCCATTGAGTGTTTTTGGAGTTATAGTCTCCACCTGCAATAAACCTTGGTCCTAGGGTTTTGAAGAAGTTCGCGTATTCTTCTTTTTTGATCACATGTTTTGGGGGAGAGTACAGTGCAGTGACGGTCAAGTATCCTCGCCAGTCCTCAACAACAACACTTGTGGCTTGTATCTTAGGAGTCCTAAATGGTACGGTCTCATGATGTTTAATATTACTCTTAATGAGAATCGCTGATCCTCCGTGGGCCGTACAGTCTGGATGCATAGTATGGTAGAATTTGTAATTGTTGATCCTTAGGTAGTTTTTATTTGTAAAGTGTGTTTCAGACACTAGCAGGATGTCAATTTTGTTTATTTTTAAAAATGTCTCTACTTCTGAGACATGTTGTGAGAGCCCATTGGCATTCCAAAGGGCTATTTTTAATGAACAGAATTTGTCAGTTTGGTCATGATTTCCATTAGGAAATTTGTCATTGAGGTTAATTGTTGCATTAGTTGTGACATAGTATTCATGATAACCTTCATATCATTATTGTTTGTTAGGACATCAGTTGATTCGTTTGGGCTCTGATTGTTCGCAAATAGGGGTGGGTGTAGGGATTTATTGGACATTAAAACTTGCTTATATGATGGTTGGTCTTGTTGCCTAGTAGTAGTTTCTGTATGACTTGTATGATGTGCGGGACGCGTCATATGTCGGTGTTTTGCTGGTTGAGTAGGATATTTAATTCTCTGCAGCTCCTTATATACTATGCAGCCCTTATAGTTTGCAGGGTGGTTGCCATCACAAAGTATACATTTTACTGAGTCTGATCTTTCCTTACGTTCACATTTTGATGATTCATGATCTCCAGCGCATTTGATACATTTGGGCTTCCTAAAGCAATATTTTCTTGTGTGCCCATATTGTTGGCAGTTGCCACATTGTGGAATATCCCGTTTAGGTCTTGGTGGTTCCAAAACAACTCTGCAGTGCAAAAGACTTTTAATGTTGTAGATTTGTTTATTGTTGTCATTGGATTCTACTTCTATAAAGTGCATCGGTAAAGCTTTTTTAGTAATCCTTTGTTTGACGTTCCAAATGTTAGTAACTTCATGTCCTTGCATTTCTAGTTCAGCTTTTATTTCTTCTATGTCTGTAGAGGGGTGAAGATTTTTTAGGACTACCTTGAAACAACGTTCTTGCTTGGGTCTGTAAGTATAAAATTCTGTGTCTTTTTCTTGCAGGTTTTTAACTATTTTTGTATAAGTTTCAGTAGACTTGGGCTGTATTCTAACTTGGTCATTACGAAGGACTTTTACTTCATAGTTATCTGCTGCTACCTCATCAAGCATTTTTAGTAGTAAAAGATGGCGCGACGATCTTGACGCCTATCGCAGAGACTGGCCGGAACTGGCCTTGGATAGAGGGAAGTGGCTTGTTGCAGGGGAGGCTTTTGCCCAGCAGTGGGACGCAGCAGGCTCATAAAAAATAAAAAATAAATAAATAATAAAAAAATACATACAAGATAAGTGCAAACAACATAACCCTTTCTTGGCAAACAGATAAAAATAAAGATGACAACCAAGTAGCGAAAGTATTCGAAAGCATCCATCTAACTCGCTAATCGCTTTCTCTAACAATGAATGAACCGCCTTATTTTTTCGTTTCTCTGTAAGAGCGGGACAAGAAATGTGGCCCTTTAGGTTAATGCGTCCCACAGAGAATGTATCGTCTAATTAGCGGGACACGATTCGCTCATAGACCCTCAATTTTTTCCTCTTACATGATTCAAGAAGACAGAATTGCTTTTTGCTTACCTTAAGGCTGTAATGTTTGCTAAGATTAGACTTCAAGTTGCTGTAAGATTAAGTTAAACTATTCAATAGAGCTTGAAGAATCTGCCCTAATTTCTATCACATTTAATTTCTCATATTAATAATTTTATAATGCATTATTGTAATAAATACCTTATGTATTTTTGATCAAAAGAGTTAAGAAACATTTTCGCATAACCGCTAAATGTAATACCATATATTAAACGGAAAATAAAGAAATATAACGTCTCTATATTGTTACATTTCCTCGAAAAGAATAATGAGTCGTATAATATTTTTTCTTCAACTCAACAAAGCCTTTATTATTGGACGTGTAACGTCTAATAACTTTGACGCGTGCTCCGTATTTATTAATTTTGTTATCAAGTTACTTTTTGTTGTCATGTTGGTGCACAGGGGAGATGTGGTTACTAAAATGTTCATTAATGGCGTTTGGTGTTCCGACTATAATAATAATAATAAATATTTCGGACATCTAACACACAACGCCATCTAGTCCCAAGCTAATCAGAGCTCGTGTTATGGGTACTAAACAACTGATATAAATACATATATACTTTTTTGTAAATACATACATATTAGACATAGAAAACACCCGAATTCCGAAACAAATATTTGCAGATCATACAAACATTTGATCTGACCCAGGAATCGAACCCGAGACCTCAGGCACAGCAGTCGCATACGCTACCACTGCACCACCAGGCAGTCTATATTCTTATCTAGTAAACCTTCTAGGCTAGATTTATTTATTGTGCCTGTAAAAGTCAACAAATTATTTGTTCTTCATCTTTATCATTGACGAATCATTTATGAACGAATGCACGTACGCAAACATCGACACATCAACATAGGACACGAATTTAGTATGTATTTTATTCATTTATTTCCCAAGCTTGTTCAAGGTACACTACAAGGTACCTACATTTGTAGGTAGTAGAGCCACGCTGATTTCAGCACGAATGGGCCGGCTCGACCGGGGCGGTACGCACAGAAAATCAACGTAAAATGACAGCGATCGTGCTGTCGTGTTTCGTTGGTGAGTGCGAGACCGGAGGCCCAAATAGTCTAGTCAACAAGTTCCATACTTGTTGACTAGACTAAAAGATGCAGCAGCATCAATAGGCCGCCATGGTGTGGGTCGCCATACTGCATTGTCTGCATTCGCAGTGAGTATGGTGACCACCACTCTTGGATTCTGCTTATGCTTTCCATCAGGCAGAGTAGAGTCATTATGGCGGGCCATACATAAAAAAATAAAAAAGGTTTTCTTTACTTTTGGATTTTCTATGAAATTCTAAATTGTATGTAAATATAATTTACGATTGTGATCTTACAAAAAGAGAATTGTGGCGATCCGCAGATTTCATGCATTGGACTTACTATCGAAACTTTCCTTGTTATATCCTCGTACCGGTTACGCTTGTAATGTAATGGAATTTACATCGAATCGATACAATTTTCTTTCTTCCCTCTCTAGCGAACGTCTCTTCGAATTGTTTAAGAAATAAGATTGCATTCTGAAGTAGCAAATTGCCTGTCGTACCGTACAAGTACTTTAATCGTTTCCTTTTAAGATCTTAAAGGTATTTTTGCTCAGATTATTGAGTGCTTTTAACATGAAGTGTACTTTCTGTACGTTTGCTTATGCCCTTAAAACCGAATAAAACATCTAAAAATATATTGTTCGAGATTTCTTAGAACATTTAAAAGCAATTTATAAGCTAAACAATACTTAAAAAATGTTTTATGTGTGAACATTATAAAAACAATTCAATGGGTATTGATCTGAGTTACTTACAGCACCTTAATACACAGCAATATTTAACATAAATATTTTTTTTAAATAATAAGAGCTTTTCCACTTTCTGCACATCTAATAAATAGTAAACCTTATGCCTAAGCTTTATCTACTACTTCATTTTAAATTATGTAGACAAAACTATCGGCACGTGTGTATTGACTTCAATTAATTTAACAAATATATTTAACACGATACATTGAATGTGTACGTATAGGCACCGGTACGTAACTTGGCCAGATTTCGGCGTAGTGGGGGCAAGTTCGCGCATAATACACTTGCAACAAATCAAAACAAACGAAATTGAAGTGTAGTCGACTGACGCTCCAATAACTTGCTCGGAACGGTGCTACTACAATCCCCGCGTTCTATCAACCAAAGGGACCGAAAAACGTCTTTCTCCGCATCTAACGAATCTGGCCAATTTACGTGCCGGTCTCTATAGCATAGGACTGGTTGTTGTGGAGATCCCTGAGGCTTATGTCCAACAGTGGATGTCTTTTGGCTGAGGTACGAGCTCGTAAGATAAGATAACTTATCAATTATCTTAGAAGACAATGAGTTCAAAATCAAAGGGTAAATGAGGTATTTTATAAATCAACATCTCTATAAATGTCTGTCGCCTAAATATTATGTTTTCATTTCTTTATAATTATGGAGTCATTATATTCATACATACACACACTTGCACTTATATCATCGTAGCTATAGTGATGTATTTAAACATATACATTTTGTGAGCTGCAATATTACTAACAACCATGTTCATTATCCGTTTATAAGCTTGAGTATTTTTATCTCAAATAGTGTAGTCGCTTAAACCCAAATTAATTCCGATTACAGCACGGTCGTCGTATTACAGCTGCGCCTTCCTGTTCGAGGCGTTCTAATAAAAAATGTAATAAATGAATTCTGAAGAAAGTTTCAAATAAGGCTCTTTGACTTACTACACTTTCACGTTCGCATCCTCAATATGAGGGCATAGTGCAAACTTTTAGTTCAAAAACTTCACCAAAGCTTTTATGCGGTATTCAAGAATGGTTGAATCAACTTCCTACTGATATTGAGAACTTTAAATTTTGATGGTGTAAATTGAGGTATTATTCCTGATCATATTCAAATGAGTCTTCAATTAAATGACCAATACTAATCAAGTATCACCTACATGAATTCACCATTTTTATTAATTCGAAGGAGGTTCGGCTTATGCATTCTAATTGAAGTACTTAACTAGGCATGCATAAGCTTATGCAAGACAACGACTAGTTACCACTTATTGCTTTGGTTTATAGTCCTGCCAGTAAAGCATTAAATTAAAGTAAAGTAATAAATTATATTTAATTTATTTATCATATTAAATTTATTTTTTAGTATGTCTATGTATGTATTAATTACATAACTTATATATACCTTATGTTTTTATCACACCTATATTTTTTATATATTGAGTCAAATTATACTTTTACCCCATTTGCACCTACCACCTCATATTTTTACATCACTCAAAGGTTGACTGGCAGAGAATGCCCCATGGCATTAAGTCCGCGTATGTACAAGTGGTGCATTAATTTTAAATAAATAAATAAATAAAACAGAGGATTTGTAGTGTTATCTGTCAACATTTCAAAGGTCAAACTTTCATTATGGAGATGGGACCAAAGCACTCGAGCAGAGGTTGTGTTATGAACAGAAATGTATCGCAAACTACTTTTAACTTTCTTACCAACGATGGCTTACTGTTTGTATATCCTGGTAATCACTGAGCTTTGGAATAATTTTAAGTTACATTAAATTTATTTAAAACATAACTTAAAATTATTCATACTTGATGTATCAAATATCTATTCCTAAAAAATATCATCACTAAAATCGACTCACTTCATACTTAATGAAAACCGTTTAAAAAAAATGGCAGTGCTGAATATTTTAAAGTTAAGTTTTAATAACAAGAAAAAGTTTTTGAACTATAACCCAACTGCGTAAAAACTTTGAATTAAGGAGATGTTCAGTAGGATGATGAAGGAAAAGCGGTTCAGTAGTTTAACTGCTGCAGCGGAACATACTAACATACATTGACTGCTAGAACTATTAGCCTTCCTTTTGGCTTCAACGTAGGCGAGTAAAAAGAATGTTCTATGAGATTATATGAATACTTTTTTTTATGTATGGTCCTGTCAAAATGACCCTACTCTGTCTGATAGAAAGCATAAGCAGAATCCAAGAGTGGTAGTCACCATACTCATTGCGAATGCAGACAATGCAACAATGCAGCATGGTGACCCACACCATGGCGGGCTAGTGATGCTTCTGCATCATTGGGCCTTCGGTCTCACACTCACCAACGAAACACGACAGCACGAACCCTGTCACTTTACGTTGATCTTGTGTGCGAGGGTGGTAACATAACGCCCCGGTTAAGCCAGCTCGTTCGTGCTGAAATCAGCGTGGCTCTACTACCTTTAAAGTATTATAATTATGAATCAGTGTATTAAAGAACAAAACAGTGTATTAAATTTCCAGAACAACACTCGATAGGTATATTCACATAGTTTCCTTAGAATAATAATACACACATCAAAAGTGTCTAGGGATCAAGCATTTTTATGCGGATTTCTTGAGATTGAGATGTGGCTTTGGCCCTGGCCTGCTCAGTCGCCAGACTTGAACCCGATTGAGCATGCATGGGATATGCTACAGAGAAGAGCTCTGCCGAATATGGAGGGTATCCAGTCGCAAGAAGACCTTTTTTTGTTGTTGCAACGAACATGGGCGGCCATTCCACAGCGTGATTTGGATGAACTCATTTTGAGTATGCCAAACCGATGTTCTTGTGTTAGTGTTCGCGGTAGAAACACGGATTATTAATTGTTTAAGTTACCTAATAAAATTTTAAAGAAAACTGTTATTTCAGTCTTTTTTTCGAACTTTAATGTTAGTGGTTCAAATGTCAAAAATCCTTTTATTAGGAAAATGGCAAATTTCTTTATTAATGCAAAGGTGACTTGGTTTATCGTTACTGTGACAAACGAAAACACTTTATTTCATGAATCCTTAAAGAAAATTTTAATTAATATCAATCAGGAGAAAAGTTATTGCAAAAATATATGTTGATCCCTAGACACTTTTGATATGTGTATTTGAAAGCTGTCAAAAGGTCATTCATCTTAACGCGAACTTTGACAGTATCATTATAAACTTGGTCAAGATTTACGGTAAACTTTGATTTGACGAGAAAGGGTTTTAGTTAGACGAGTAATTGCTTGTTACATATTTTAAAGGGATAGGTAATGCTCATAGAATGTGTTGCTGCTAAGTCCGAAATCTATAACTTTTTTTTTGTTTAAGAGCAACTCCCGCAACACAACTACTATAACGGTCCCATGAAAAGGATACAAAAAATACCCAGAACTAGAACAACAATTTGTGGATCACACAAAGTGTTGTCCCATGTGAGATTTGAACACATATCACTCAGCACAATAGAAATCAGTGAGATGTCTACTTAAACCACAAAGCCATCCTTGCATTCAAATCACTGCAATCACTTTTGACCGTGGGAGAGCCACGCTTCGGCATGAATGGGCCAGCTCGACCGGAGTGATACCACGGCCTCACAGAAAACCGGTGTGAAATAGTGCTTGCGCTGTGTTTCACCGAGTGAGTGAGGATACCGGAGGCCCATACCCCAACCCCTCCCCCTATCTCCCCCCCATCCCCCAAAGGCCGGTTATGCACTTGTGACACCTCTGGTGTTGCGGGTGTCCATGGGCTGTGGTAATCGCTTACCATCAGGCGATACGTCTTCTCGTTTGTCGGCCTATTCCATAAAAAAAACTATCAAGTTACTAAAATCATATTTGATATTTGTATTGTAAACTTTTAATGGGTACCAATCCAATAAAATCAAAAAGCTGGATCACAACATTCTACACTAAAATCATATGATAATGTTCCACCATTTCAAATGTTGTCATTACCATCAAATAAGTATTAATTCCTTTATCGTATAGAAATGCATAGACCATTATAATTTAATTTATGATATGGATTTTTATAGCGTCGTTATTGAAGTGTAATCGAGACGAGTTCTCGTTTATGGCGGTAATAATAAATTTATAACTTTCAAGATTTTATATGAATGTATATTGCAAAGGTGAAGTAGATACTTTCTTAATGAAAAACTTTATATGATATCCTGCAATTATTCAACATTTTAAATAGAAAAAAAAGTTATGGGCAGGCCAGTTTATATCCTCCTGTGGAGAACAAAAATATACATTAGTGACATCTAACGAAGACACACTGAATGACGTTATTGCTGATCCTGTATCGCGATATGAAAAATTAAATTACCTTTCTGTTAATTTCAGCACGAACGGCTTAACCGGGGCGGTACTATCCTTGCACAGAAGATAAACCTAAAGTAACATCATTCGTGCTGTCGTGTCTCGTTGGTGAGTGCGAGACCGGAAGCCCAATGACGCAGAAGCATCACTACGCCGCCATGCTGCATTATCGCATTCGCTGCGTTCGCAATGAGTATGGTGACCACCACTCTGTTTAAGCTTTCTATCAGGCAGAGTAGAGTCACTTTGGCAGGCTTATACATAAAAAAACATCAAAAGTTGCGTCTCAACTTGTCATGCATGATCATCTCTGCTGGGTCTAAGATTCTTTCTAGGTGTTGGTGGGGCATGACACCTGTTCTTCCATATTCTTCTATCATGAGATAGATTTGTGGATACGTGACGGGGACATCTTCAAGCAACCTAGGACTTCAGTTTTTTGTTTAAGTAAAGATATAAGTAGTATGAGAAAGACCTCTCAAGCAAGTCGAGGCATATAGTTTCATTACGCATTTTGTTTTATCTGGCCTGAATAAGATAATATTCCTATTTTTTTTTTTTTAAAGACAACTCCCGCACTAGGAATAAATCCTGTGTTGCGGGGGACTTTAAAAACATACACATACATCAAACGGACACAATGAACACCCAGACTCAGAACAACAATTTGTGGATCACACAAAGTCTTGTCCTACGTGGGATTTGAACCCACGACACTTGGCGAAGTAGGGAACGGCGTGGTGACCGTTAAACCACTAGGCCAAATGTGCAGTGCAGACATTAGGAGTCAGCCCCAATAATATCATCACCTATGGAAGAGGGTTTATATGTATCAAGTGTATTACCTTAAACTAATCGAGTATATATAAATTATACTCCCATATACGAGTAGCATAAGTAGGGAAAGAAACTAAATGTTATTATTTAATTTTCATTTGAAAAACAAAACTCGTCTAATTTTCATGTAGTACCAACGTAACGAGGTGAGAGCCGCAGGCGTCTACGTGCCGGAAGTAGGCCGTTACCGCCACTTCCGGAAACGCCAGGGGTGCCACCTGCCTCCAACTTGTCGAGTTAAAGCCTCTACTCTCGCAGTTGAAAGATTTGTACATTGTTTGAAAATATATGAGTTTATTTTTCGCTCCTGAATTTATGTAGAAAAGTTCTGTAATCTGTTTTGAGAAGTACATATGTTTTGTGTATGTTAAAAACGAAACAATACACTTTATGTTTCACAAGAGAACAATTTTAAGTATTGAGAGTTGATTTATTTCCTCAAAATATTCGTTTTCAAATGGGAATATGAGTTATATATTAGGTCTCATTGTTTTGTTAAAGCAGCTTTTAAATCGTTTAATTAGACAGAAGGGAGTATTTACAAAATTTTTAATGATACAATACATTTCTACATTTATTTATTTATAACTAGTGGTTGCCCCCGGCTCCGCCCGCGTATATGTCGGCTATCGCGGTAAATAGTAGCCCATGTGTTATTCTGATGTATAAGCTATATTATTGTAAAGTTTCATCCAAATCCATTTAGTAGTTTTTGCGTGAAAGAGTAACAAACATCCATCCATCCATCCATTCATCCATACTTACAAACTTTCGCGTTTATAATATTAGTATAGGCTAGCTGTACCCCGCGGGATCCACGGTTGTTGTTGTAAAAGTACAACATCAACCACGGGTAACAGGTGAAGATGGTCTAAAATAATAGTAGCCTTAGTTACTTCTTGTGTCATGAGATATATAACAGTGAAAGTCTCTTCAAAATCGGTCCAGCCATTCCAGAGTTTAGCCGGTATAAACAGACAGACAGTTGGACAAACATTTTAAATTTTGATTGTATTGATACTTTCATATGCATTTAGTGAAAAGCTGTTAATTTTAAATACAAACAGAATGGTATAAACATATTTGTATTTAATTAATAGTGTTAGAATTACACTGATATTGACAAATCAATTATAATTGATATAGCCAAAATAAATAGACTATGCATTAAATTCTGAACCCAATTAACACTTTCTATTTTAATGAGTAATTTCAAAAACGATAATGTAAACATCGCCCACTCAATTTTCATTAAACATGAAATCGAATATTCGCGTCAACGGAATCGATTCGAATCGAATACGTACAAAGCTCACGTATCGAGGGACTAATGAATAGACGCCATTTTGAATTCGCTATCAATAATAGATTTCAATCGGAGGTCGCGAGTCAATTGGATTTTCATGACCCGCGAACCTACACATTATATCACCTAAATACTTCTAATTTCTGTGAGTACGTTTATCTGTGTAGTTTCTTGACCACGGTGTATAAACAAAATGAAATTGTTATTAACTAGTTGTGTTTACATTTTTGCGGCGGTGTAGTTTTTCGGAATCGGACCGACTAATACCGGGACTAAACTAAATCAGTGTGCCACTTTGCGCCTTAAACAGGAGGGATCCGGGAACTGCTGTTATTAAGATACTCGGACCCCTGCTAGCCTGCAATAGTGCGGAGTTCTTTGGGCACATTCTTTATTTAGGCGACATCGTCCACCGCCTGTCAAATCAGAGGTAGTAGAGCCACGCTGATTTCAGCACTAACGGGCCGGCTCGACCGGGGCGGTACTACCCTCGCACAGAAAATCAACGTAAAATGACAGCGTTTGTGCTGTCGTGTTTCGTTGGTGAGTGCGAGACCGGACGCCCAATTAGTCTAGTCAACAAGTTCCATGCTTGTTGACTAGACTAAAAGATGCGCAAGCATCACTAGGCCGCCATAGTGTGGGTCGCCATACTGCATTGTTGTATTCGCAATGAGTATGGTGGCCACCACTCGTGGATTCTGCTTATGCTTTCCATCAGGCAGAGTAGAGTCATTTTGGCAGGCCAAACATACAAAAAAAAAAAAAGTTTTTTTTTAAATACGTTTAATTTAATTACTTCCCAATAACTAATAGGCATATACCGTGGGAGAGCCACGCTTCGGCATGAACGGGCCGGCTCGACCGGACTGATACCACAGTCTCACAGTGAAACAGTGCTTGCGCTGTGTTTCACCGAGTGAGTGAGTATACTGTAGGTCTATACCTCAACCGTCCCCATCCCGTAAAGGCCGGCAACGCACTTGTGACGCCTTTGGTGTTGCGGGTGTCCATGGGCGGCGGTAATCGCTTACCATGATGCGATACGTGTGCTCGTTTGCTCCCTATTCAATAAAAAAATACATATTATTATATCCTGATGGATATAAGTTTAATAACTAATGTACAGTGTCTACTGCTGCCTATGCCCATAATACAGGTATTCCAATAACTATCTCGGGCACTAGTCTCTCACAAATGTTTGTTGTAAATGTATTTTTAGATTAAACATCTACACTGTACTGCATACATCTGTGATGGGAAAATAAAGATTATCAAAGATTATTATGGCAGCAACTTGTTGCTAAAAAGCGTTGAGTGCCTTGTCTAAATTTAAAAAAAAAACCGGACTCACATAGATTTTTTTTATAAATACAAACGTATAATACCTAGAAAACATCCGAACTTCGAAACAAATACTTGCAACTACTTACTTACAAAAACATTTATTCCGACACAAGAATCGAACCTGAGACCTCAAGCTCAGCAATCGCGTACGCTACCAGTGCCCCACTGTAGCAGTCAGATTATGGTCGTTATCCGTTATATCACTCCGATTTGTAAATACATATTTTTCGGTGTCTTTTATTTAGAAGTGTGATGGTGTTAAATACGAATATTCCCTTACGTCTAAGGATGTACACCTACAGGAAAATTGTATCATATCATCCGAATATAGGTAAATCAAAATGTTTTGTCCCAAAAATATTGATAAAACCAATGGTTAGCTAATTAGAATTCATCTCACAGTTTTCTCGATAGTTCACAAATAATCCAAAAGCAAAAACATAATCAATAAAAGTCACATCACTAGCAACACCCTACTTACACGTCGACAAATAATAAATGGTTCGAGTTTTACATCCTGAATTTTCTATATACGTCCACGATCGTGTTCCCTCGGGCATCGATGATTTGACATCGAGTGATCATTTATATCGATTCTGTGTATACATCGATTATAGCGCACGTTTGAACTGCCTTGAATTGCGTTCCACATTTTGAATTTAACTCGAATATAATTTCCATAATGGCTGTCAATGTCAGCGGTTTTAATTAATTATGTGAAATATTGTGTTGTAAAATATTAATTATGTATAATTTATTTGAAATTATGATGAATAATATGTTTGGAAATAATTAATAACATAATGAAGTCCGATGACACGTTTTACAGCACCTAGTACATAATGGTACTTTTCATACAATGATTTTATATTACGTATTTATAATTTTAAGTGCCAATTAAACGAAACATGTACTCTTCTTTCTATTCACAACCAAAGAGTGCAATAACAATAATAAAGTTACCTTGACAAGGACACGGCCGTCTGAGATTAAATTTGACGGAGCCTGTACCACAGTATAAGGAAATCTGCGCCTGTACTATGGTAACAAGACTGCTAATCAACATACTTAAATATATACATATCTAAGTAAATAAATGTAGATATATTACACCTACACATAGTGCACGTGTAAACATAATCATTAGATCCAGCTCATATGATTTAGTTCTAGATAAGATACGATAAAATCACGTAATAATCACTAGGCCGCCATAGTGTGGGTCAACATGCTGCATTGTTGCATTGTCTGCATTCGCAATGAGTATGTTGACCACCACTCTTGGATTCGGCTTATGCTTTCCATCACGCAGAGTAGATCCATTTTAGCAGGGCCATACATAAAAAAAAATGTTTTGCACAAACATAAAGCTCAAGGCATATGAGAAGTAACAGAAATGTGGTGATGGATTATGAATGCGGAGTTTCACCATCCCAACAACTCAAGGTAGTAGAGCCCCGCTGATTTCAGCACGAACGGACCGGCTTGACCGGGGCGGTACTACCCTCGCATAGAAAATCAACGTAAAATGACAGCGATCGTGCTGTCGTGTTTCGTTGGTGAGTGCGAGACCGGAGGCCCAATGATGCAGATGCATCACTAGCCCGCCATGGTGCGGGTCACCATGCTGCATTGTTGCATTGTCTGCATTCGCAGTATGGTGACCACCACTCTTGGATTCTGCTTATGCTTTTCAGCAAGCAGAGTAGAGTCATTTTGGCAGGGCAAAACATAAAAAAACCCTGTTCATTTCATAGGTGTTGCAAAATGTGAGTAAGGGAGCAATTTACACTGGACAACATCACTGCAAAGCGAAAGGAAAATTTAAAACAAAAACGACACCAACCACTTTTACCGACTAAAATCTATTTCCGAAGAAAAGTCCTTTGTATAACAGTGACCTGTTAAAAGCTGATGACGATGAACACTAAGCTGTCAGGATTAAATATCACTAGATGGCTATTCAAGTAATAACGAATAATTAAAAATAAACGACTATTGATCCACTAGAAAGAAAAAAGATACTATTTATAATACCCCTTTTGATGTGATAACGTCTTACAAATCGATGGACGCCGGCTGCACGCACGAAAAAACATGACTCATTGTCACGTTCCGCCTGAGCCGAGCGTGCGAGCGAGAGCACGAATGAAGCGATAGAGAGGCAAGTTCGGCCTAAGCGTTCGACTTGTGATATTTTCATCAATGTTTTCTTATGCCGCTATCACGTAAAATTATCGTCCGTAAACCGACTTTACAGAAAATATTTTTTTTGCAATAAGTTAGACCGCGACTATTAATAAAACTGTATCATTCAAAACCAGAACCATCTCATGAAGGTAAGGAAGATCATGAGTTTCAATCAGTTTCAATGTATCCCTAATCATCACGATTACAAATTACTCAGGTAGGCCGACCCCTATATGGTGCCTCGCACTCCCGTTTAGCACTCGCTAAACAATTGCTTATTTTTGTTTGACATTTATTCAGTCAGGCGATACATTATAACTGTTTGATCTATGTACTCATAAATATTCACACGTGAGTTATTAATGATAGATACTTGAATGAATTCTAAAGTAAAATGCAACGGGTTAAATCTCTTTTTTAACCGGCTTCAAAAAAGGAGGAGGTTCTCAATTCGACTGTTTCTTTGTTGTTACCTCATAACTTTTAACTGGGTAAACCGATTTTGATGATTTTTTTTTATTTGAAAGCTGGTGCTTCCCATATGGTCCCATTTCAATTTGATCTAGTTCTGACATGTCATCCATGAGAAAACCATATAAGTCTTCAATTTGCATTAAGTATGTGCGCGACAAATTGACGAATAACTCAATATCACGCTAACCGATTTCGATGATTTTTTTTTATTTGAAAGCTGGTGCTTTCCGTGTGGTCCCATTTAAATTTGGTCCAGATTGAAGTCAGTTTTTTTGTTATAATTTGTGATTATTTAAGTTATGTACTAATAAGGGGCTAGTGAGGACAAACTTATGAGACAGTAAAGGCGAGTCTCCTGCGGCTAAAAATAACAAAACTTGGTAACTAAACATGTTAGCGAAAAGTCGCAGGAGACGGACTTTTAAACGAACATCAAACACGATTACATGAAAAGCAAAAATCTTTTATCTACTCGACAAAATGACAAGTAGTATCGATAGTAGTAAATGACTATCGATAGTATAAATATGAATAATATAAGTATTAATGTTAGTTCAGTTCAGTTTCATTATACGAGAAGTATACGCTGGGATGTTTTCAGTCCGCTTTGGATAACATGTTTGCTTGTTAAAATTAACAAAACAGTTAGGCCACGCCCATATTTTGATAAATATTTGACGTTTGGTGTTTAAAAACATAAAACAGTGTCGCAGGAGACCCGGCTATAGTGATGCAAAAAAGATGTTGAAGTATACGTTCAATTAACCTCCTTTCTAAGGAGAGCGGTCTATATCCAACAGTTGCACAGAGAAAGGGATAATTGTATATTTGTTTTTTTACCTTTATTTAGTTACCTTTATCTTCGTTTAAAATTACTAATTTCTTTACGACACTTAACTACTCTTCTTTAATAGATATTGGTAATAACTCAGGAACAAATTGACAGCAAGAGCTCATTTGCATGGAATGAAAATCGTTTACAAACTCGTTAAATTTTAACTCTGATGATATTTTTATAACTACACGGACGTTGACTCTCTGATATGACTCTAATTCAGAAATAATTAACCAAAACATTAAATATAAATTATTATTATTCAATTTCCACTTTTTTATTACGAATACAAAAGACACGAAGTTAAATTTTCAACCCAAAATATACAATTTTTCTCTTTTCTTTAAATGTTAAAGTAGTCCGTAGCCCCAAGCATCAAGAATTATTTTCTGTAGCTATCCTTAATAGATTTATTATTTATGTACTTATTACTACATTTTTAATACTCAGACTTTTATTGTACATTGAATAGTGAAAAGTTAAAATTGATTTTTTATTCTAAATAATATGGGCAGGTTAAACACTATCGACATACAATGCTGCTGCAGATGCAATTTCCGATATTTCACACAAGTACTCGTATATAATCACACAAATATTAAAATTTTCATGACCACATTAATTTCCACTGAAAATAATAAGTATATATTTTTATTTATAACTCCTATGGCGACCGACGGCTGATTATGATATTATTTTTAATAAAATTCTCAAAGAGTGGGATCCGTGGGAGAGCCACGCTTCGGCATGAATGGGCAGGCTCGACCGGAGTGATACCACGGACTCACAGAAAACCAGTGTAAAATAGTGCTTGCGCTGTGTTTCACCGAGTGAGTGAGGATACCGGAGGCCCATACACAAACCCCTTCCCCTATCTCCCCCACCCCCCACATCCATCCCCCAAAGGCGGGCAACGCACTTGTGACGCCTGTAGTGTTGCAGATGTCCATGGGCGGCGATAATCGCTTACCATCAGGCGATACCTCTGCTAGTTTGCCCGCCTATTACATAAAAAAAAGAATGTTAAGCAATTAATTGGTAAAAAAGGATTCAACTGAAATGAACGCTAAGACTTTAATAAAAATAACAATGCTTCCAAATTTATTTAGTTTTCTGCTTTAGATTTCTTACACACCTTACTCAGAAACAGTTTCGAAACTATCGGGTTATCGCTACATACAAACACCGCAAAACTACTAAAACGGCTCATCCATACCAAACTTCAGTCCCAAATCAAGAACAACAATACAAGACTCCCTTCCATGTAATCAGACATCGTAAATGGAAATTGAAGAAATAAAACGAGTTAATAATAAGGGCTGAGCTCACCTAAGGCTTTGTGTTCATGATAAAAACTTTTTACGCGACATATCCTTGGAAATGATGAAATTATTCCTTCTAACTTCATAAGGCAAGCTAAGGTTAAGGCTAAAAAGGTTTCATACTATTTGTGAATAGCTAGTGTTATAGACAGATGAGAAGGTAATAGATAAGGTAACGTAGTTTCGAAAATTTAAGAGTTTTCACACAACAAAGGCAATGTAGTCGTATAATTTCATTTTGATATTTTCTGTACACTGTTTTTTTCTGACGTGTAGAATTTTAATGGATCATCGCTTGACCGTGGATTACTGTAAAGTGTTTAATCACAAGTGAGACTTTCGAAAGACTCACACAGGAAGGTAATTCTTAAGAATCCCGGCACACCTTGTTCTTAAGATTCCCGTCTTTAACAGGAGTTATATCAATGTTTTCGATAGATTTAAATAAATAAATTATATAGATAGAAGGCTCCCTTTTCATTAGTTGTAGCACTACGCAAAATTATATAATCTCCAACGTACTGCTGCACATAGACCCCTATAGCACGCCACTTCGATCAATTTTCAATACGATATGGTCTCGCATATCCAGCATACCTTTATTCATGCACGCATATATCGTCGCTTGTGTGTACGAAGCCCAACATGATTACACACAAACATAAATCAAGGGGAAGTAAAAGATATCCCCACAAAACTGGATCCACCATGGATTTGTGATGACAGGCAGCCGTAACAAAAGTTTCCTTGTTTTATTGGAAAAGTATTTGGAACGTTTTTTACTGGCTTTTGTTTGGCGTCCGGACATCCGTGTATATCACAGAGACACGTACACAGAGCGTTGGATTGTAACTTCCTAGCTTTTAGATTGATATTCTAGGTACAGATTTCTGTGACCTAGATGTTTAGCGTAAAGAGCTTAGAATAACAAATAAAGTTACTATAGTTTTGGGGTTTGCTTATCCTGCTTTCAAACGCACATTCGTTACACTAATATTAATGTGTGTTCTTAGCTTGAACGGTTATACATTTAGGCTTTTATTGATTTAAACTGTATATGGTTATAATAGTACTAATGAATAAATTAAAGATTGAAAGGAGAAAAAAAGAAAAAAAAGGGCCGTGGCCCGCCAGGCATGATCACCTCGCCTGTTCGGGGGATCCTCCCTTCGTGTTGCAGGGACATGACAACCATTCCTCCACAAATATAACAAGATTACGTAGCCACAACGTTGTCTTGCCAGTCCCCAACCCGCCCTTGGCCAGCGTGGGGACGTATGGCCTTAACCCTCTCCGGAGAGGAGACCCGAGCCCAGCAGTGGGACGTTTTAGGTTGTTGATGAATAAATTAAAGATTACACAGATATGTCGGCTATACTGCCATATTAAATAAATAAATATAAATATTTCGGACATCTAACACACAACGCCATCTAGTCCCAAGCTAAGCAGAGCTTGTGTTATGGGTACTAGACAACAGATATAATTACATATATACTTTTTTTTTGTATATACATGTATATTATAAAACTCCGAAACAAATATTTGCAGATCATACAAACATTTGTTCCGATCCGGGAATCAAACCCGCGACCTCATGCACAGCAGTCGTGTACGCTACCACTGCGCCAACGAGGCAGTCGTATTATAGTCGAAGTATCTGCATTGAAGTCGGTTCAGTCGTTCTGAAGTTGTAAATGGTGTAACTAACGAGACTATGATTTCTATATGCATATATACATAAAAACTTCTTTCTTTGCAAAAGCATAAATTGACATTTAGGTACCCACAAATTAAGTATTGAATTGACTGCTATGCAAAAAAAATACAATTAATAGGTAATCTTTATCTCAAACCTTAATAAAAAATGGCATCACATGAATTAAATAAATTTCAGTCGTTTAATAATATTACATTTCATTTTATTATGGAATGCAGCAAATCTAATCCTACCTGTCTTAAACCGATCCTCGCTACTCGACTTAATTAAGCTGGAATGAGTTTAGTGTCGTGTGCTCGTTATCACACATATGTGAGTTACTCTATAACGCTAATCACTGCTACCTGTAGTGATCCAATTAAACGCACAAATCTGAATTACCTTAGTGCAAAAGGAAGCAGAAATGTTCATTTGATTAATAATAATCTACTTCTAATTTCACCTCATCGCTTTTTGTTTTCGTTCGGTCTGTCCCTTTGTGGAGTGATTTTTCTCTCAAACTATGTTAGAATTTTTATTCTATGAACGCGAATGAGTATACTTCTATGATTGGGCACTAATTAGCTTCACTGCTGGACAAAGGTAAAAATAATTAATCAGTAATCAAGGGAATAGAGAGAAATTTCCTTTCAAGCTTTTGGATAGATTAGGCATTAATAAAATGTTTAACAAAGGAAGTTTTAGTGTTAGAACGTCATAGAAGATTTCTATAGTACCCTGCTAGTATTTGTAAATATTTTAATATCAATAACTTCTCAATTCTTTTTTTATTCGTCAGCATTTCGTTAATGTTTACCTCTAAATTACAATTGTATATTAAAAATAAGCCATGGAAATGAAGTTGATATTATGTATATTTTTGTATAGTACATAATATATATATTTAAGCACTTATTCCTTTTAAACTAGCCTTTGCCCGCGGCTCCACCCGACTGTAAGTCCTATATAATATCAATATGTCCTTCTGAAGAATCAAAGTATCACATGCCAAATTTCATTGAAATTGATGCAGCGGTTTCACTGTGAAAGCGTAGTAGACAAACGCACAAAGTTTTTTTTGGATTTAAAATATTAAGCGTGGATAATTAATTTCGAGATAATTTTCATATTAACCGACTTCCAAAAGGAGCAGGTTCTCAATTTCGTTTTTTTTTATGTATGTACATTGATTACTCCGTCAATTGTGGACCGATTTTGAAAATTATTTTTGTATTCGAAAGGGTATGCTCCCCATGTGGTCCCATGGCCACCATATCAGGATCTGATGATGGGATCCCAAGGAAACCGAAGGAAACCCTAAAATTTACTTGAGCGCCTGCAATAAAGTTAAGGCGAAATGATGATGAGGGCCTTGAGAAAGACTAAAAAGCGAAAAATAAAAAATAAACTTGGTTTAATAAAACCGACTTCAAAAACTAAAAAGTATAAAATAACTTAATTTGTATGTGCTACCTATTCATAGGTTTGAAGTCGGTGCCAAGCCAAAATGTAATAGTAGGTACCGCACTCGCCGCGCGTAACCTTGAGCGGGATAGCTGCTCTTCGCGTTGTACAAAACAACTGAAGCGTCGGTGACGTCGTTGACGTTCGTCTCGAAATATAGCGAGTGTGGTGCCTATTATTACATTTGGCTTGGCGCCGAATTCAAACCTATGAATCGGTACCACATACAAATTAAGTTATTTTATACTTTTTAGTTTTTGAAGTCGGTTTTTTAAACGAAGTTTTTTTTTATTGTATATACTATTATCGTTTGTAATTTAAGTAATAATATCAATGATAATGTCTTACATGAATGCACTTTGATTTATTTGTCGCTTCTGTTAGCAAAACTAATTTATGACTTCAACTAAACCTCTCCAATATTATTCATCGAACATTTTATTTCAACAAAGTGAAACAAAACCAAATACCCGCGGTCCGACACAATGTCTGGATATACACAAATCGGATTTGCGACCGCTTGCATTACACTAAGAATGAAGAATAAAGAAAAAGTATAAAGGGCTCAAGCTGAGCAAAGCCAGAATAGATAGTGGTAAGTAGTTGCTTCTTTAATATATATTTACTTTCTTTATAGTTAGCTAACAGGGAGATTGAGACGCGTTACAGCAATGAGCAAAGAAAAAAAAATACTTTGATTAATACTAGGTACGAGGAATTTTATCACAATAAATTATTTAAAAAAAAAACAAAAAGAAACATGTATACTAATATTATAAACGCGAAAGTTTGTAGGTATGGATGGATGGATGTTTGTTACTCTTTCACGCAAGAAATACTGAACGGATTTGGATGAAACTTTACAGTAATATAGCTTATACATCAGAATAACACATAGGCTACTAATTGCGCGATAACCGACATAAACGCGGGCGGAGCCGCGGGCAACAACTAGTAATAAATAATATCTTAAAGTTGAATACTTTTTAAATTCAACTTGTTTGTGATTCCTTTGCACGACATTAATAGGATTGTAATAAAAAATACCAAAGCTTATTTTATTAATATTTTATTAATTATAGTGGTTGCCCGCGGTTATGTCAACCGACATATCGTGACAGTTATCGCGGCAAATAGTAGCCTATGTGTTATTCTGATGTATAGGCTATATTACTGTAAAGTTTCTTGCGTGAAAGAGTAACAAACATCCATCCATCCACCGTTCCATCCATCCATACTTACAAACTTTCACGTTTATGATATTTGTATAGATTATTATCTTAATATTATTCTTATTTAGAATACGGAGTGTCACCCTTTCTCATCCCATGGGTGTCGTAAGACGCGACAAAAGGTAGCCGTTCGCGCCGCAACAGAGACCAGCGACCGAGTCACGAGACCGAGACCGGAGACCGCGACAGTCACTTCACCATAGGCAACGTATAAGCGACAGTTTGCGAACGAGACCGAGGAGACATCGAGACGGACAAGTAGTGTCAAAAAGTGACTATCACGGTCTCCGGTCTCGGTCTCCTGTCTCGGTCGCTTGTCTCTGTCGCGGCGCGAACGGCCACCTTAAGGGGGAAAACTACGCAGGACAACATCACTGCAAAGAGAATGAAAACTTGAAACAAATCCTATTCCAACCAGTCTGGCCAGCGTGGTATAGTAGGATGAAACCTCCTTTCTAAGGC
Source organism: Diaphora mendica (assembly GCA_949125395.1). NCBI lineage: Eukaryota > Metazoa > Arthropoda > Insecta > Lepidoptera > Erebidae > Diaphora > Diaphora mendica. The sequence continues at coordinate 25,658,100 of OX421316.1, forward strand.
GAGGCCTATGTCCAGCAGCGGAATGTTAAAGGCTGTTGATTGATGATCTTAATATTAGGTCCTTACATATCAAATTGGCGTTTTATCGCACTGGCCACTTGAAATATTTCCTCTTTAGTTAAGAATTCCAAATCCATAGTTATAAATCCATTTAGCTGGTCTATTTAAATTTCGAAAACAGTCATTCATTTTCTTTTTTCTCATTTTTTTTTTTTTTTTATATTTCGCACATCTAACACACAACGCCATCTAGTCCCAAGCTAAGCAGAGCTTGTGTTATGGGTACTAGATAACTGATATAAATAATATAATAATATATAATACGGTTTTTTGTAAATACATACATAATATACATCCAAACTCCGAAGCAAACATTTGCAGATCTTACAAACATTTGGTCCGACCCGGGACTCGAACCCGAGACCTTAAGCACAGCAGTCGCTTACGCTACCACTTCGCCACCGAGGCAGGTTAGCGTCGTTCATTTAGTACAATGGAACACTTGAAATATCGCTTTATTTACGAGTACGAGTTCTACTGTGGCAACAGGGCTGCAGAAATAGCTTGAAGTATTAACGATGTGTATGGCGCCGGTGGCTCAAAAGAAAACACGTTTTTGTTTCCAACGTTTTCGTTCTGGAAATTTCGACCTTCTTATGAAGCCCCGGACAGTCGGAGCGCAAAGTAGATACTGAAGAATTAAAGGCTTTTGTGGAATCGGATCCATCGCAAACCTCCTTTTTTATGTATGGACCTGCCATAATGACTCTACTATGCCTGATAGAAAGCATACTCATTGCGAATGTAGACAATGCAACAATGCAGCATGGTGGTCCATACCATAGCGGCCTAGTGGTGCTTCTGCATCATAGGGCCTCCAGTCCCGCACTCACCAACGAAACACAACAACATGAATGCTGTCGTTTTCGGTTGATTTTCTGTGCGATGGTAGTACCGTCTCGGTCAAGCCGGTCAGTTCGTCTCCCGATGAGATACCGTTTTATTTGGTAATTTATTTTGGCAAGCGGTGAATTTATATTTGTATCGAGATCATAATAACAGAAGATTTGCGATTACTATTGTTGTCGATCGACGTAATACAACCATTCTACTACTAAACACTATCAAAGGGTTTGAACTGCAATGTAGAGCGTCATCATTCTTAAATTCCCGTTTTAAGAAAAATAAGTCTCAAAGTAAGTAGTTTCAGGTAAAGGGAATTTATAACGAGAAAAGGAAGACCAACGTAATATTATACACGTAACACGGTTACTGAAAAAAGTTCTATCTCGTCAAGATATGAATAATTTAATTTATTCTGATATAACTGTACAAAAAGAAAAAAACTCTTGTAATATAATCTTACTGAACATCACATAATTCATTTCCACCTGGACGAACACATCTTAGGGACGGTTCAGATAAAAATCCTTACAGCATTAATAATCTTACGCTCCCTTGAATCTACAATAGTCAAGAAAAGATTTATCTATTGTCAACGTCGTACATGTTTTAAAAAACAGGCTTTAAAAATTAAAAAGTAGTTTTTAATTAAGCTTTTCAGAAGTTATTTATATTATTTTTTTATGGAATAGGCGGCAAACGAGTAGACCTATCGCCTGATGGTAAGCGATTATCGCCGCCCATGGACACCCGCAACACCAGAGGCGTCACAAGTGCGTTGCCAGCCTTTGGGGGAAGGGGAAGGGGATGGGGGGTGGGGTTGGGGTATGGGCCTCCGGTATCCTCACTCACTCGGTGAAACACAGCACTGTGGCTTTTACACACCGGTTTTTTGTGAGGCCGTGGTATCACTCCGGTCGAGCCATCCCATGCATGCCAAAGCGTGGCTCTCCCACGGTATATTGGGTGCTAGCTTTAACCTGTCACTCCGCCCGCGTGCATGTCAGAAAGGAGTAGCTTATGTCTTTTCTCAAAAATCAAAGTATCTCCATGTAAAATTTTATTGAAATCGGTGCAGCAATTTGCAGCAGACAAAGCGTAACAGACAGACAGAGCTACTTTCGAATGAAAAACTTTAATCCAACTACATCCTGTGTTCTATACTCTAATGGAAAAAGAAGAATCTCATCATTTAAAAAAAAAAACTATCAAACAGTAACATACCATTAGACAACTTCACCAACAAACAAAGTTGTCTCGATTGTAAACCATTCGCAGACCAGCACGCGGCTTATTTTGCTGCGCAGTTTATTTTACTTTAAGTTTGCATCAAGATGAAGGCAGACAAGCTTCTCTTAACAAACAAAACCTATTAATACCTCGTTATTTTGTTGGTTTTATGCTCTCAAATTGTTTATTACAGTAGGCGGTAGGATTCAGTTGGAGGTTAATATAAATTTATAGCAGAGTAAATTTCCTTTAAGTAGTTATTGGTACTTGAAATAATCTCAATACCCGCACATTTACAATAAAATTCTTCTCGAATAAGGACAGTCTGAAGCCGTTGCTAATAGTATCATCAACCATTAATAGTCATGACATAGTAATAGTCTGGCCAGACAGGTTGGTAAACATTGTAACAGAGGTTAGAAGCTCAGCATATTAAAAAACGGTTATAAAGTTGCACGTTTGTAGAATACTGTTAATTAAAGTGAAAAACTTTTAAACTTTAGCGTTCCATGATATAACAATTATTTTACGGGAACTAACACTTATTTAAGGTATTACATACCTCTGATTTGCCTGACGTTTCGAGCAGGTTGCACTGGCCGTGGTCACAGGCTGACTGTGTAAGTGTTCGAGTTAATTCCCGTAAAATAATTATTATAAAGTGAACAAATAACAAATTATGAAAAAATGTATTAAATATGTGTTTAGCTTATATAGTGGCATTTATTTTGTCTTGAGTTAAATATGGTGTAGGTCACCATGCTGCATTGTCTGCATTTGAAGTATGGTGACCACCACTCTTGGATTCTGCTTATGCTTTCCATCAGGCAGAGTAGAGTCATTTGGCAGGGCCAAACATAAAAAAAATAAGCATAATATAAATTCTGAGTTGTTAGCGTTCATGAGAGGTGGCATTAACTTTTCATTAGATAATATAATCCGTCTACTTGACAAATACATTAATTTCTTTTTTATACTCTTGTATCGCGGCGGACTTTCAAACATACATGAAACGAACACAAACACCATGCGCCTCAGAATGATAATAATTTGTCGATCACACAAAGTGTTGTACCATGTAGGGTAGGCGTGGTATATTTTTATTGATAATTATAATCTATACTAAGACCTATTTCTTAGCGTTCCATGGATTCACCGTGCGTGTGCCGGGTCCATCGCGTGATAGATGGGGGCAACACATGCGACTTCGACAGTGCCTTGGAATTGCGACCCAGGTTTAGGTTTAAGGAGCACTCCTTACGACGCGTCAACGCTCACCTCCACTGTCCGCCGTGTTACCCCCTCTACCTAACCATATTTGAAGTGAGCCTAGCAATGCCGCTTTGGATATTCGTTCAAGAAAAGAGCTTACTGAAGCTCTTGGCAATCCAAGGTCTTTAAGCAGGTTATAGAGGGATTTAGCTGGTATACCCCTCGCACCCACTTCCACGGCATACAGCGCAACGACATAACCATTTTTAGTTATTTCGTTGGTTAAGTCGAAGTACTTGTTTATTTTTAAAGCGTAATACTAATATTATAAAGCTGAAGAGTTTGTTTGTTTGTTTGAACGCGCTAATCTCAGGGACCGCTGGTCCGATTTGAAAAATTCTTTTAGTGTTGGATAGTACATTTATCTAAAAAGGCTATTGGTGATGAGCAGAATCCCTAGCGACAAGTCGCAGAACTAACGTATGACAGATAAATATACGTATCACGTTATCATTCCACTTTTAAAATACTGTTTACCCTCACGAAGTGGTCCTAAAGTATTTTTTTAACTACTCCGTAGACGTCTATCAATGAAATCATTGTAGAAAGAATTTAAATGGTGACGAGCAGATTCCCTAGCGGTGAGTCGCGGAACTAACGTATGACAGATAAAAATACGTATACACGTTAACATTCCACTTTTAAAATACTATTCACCGTCACGAAGTGGTTATAGTATTTTTTACTACTCCGTAGACGTCTATCAATGAAATAATAACAATGCACTCGCTCTGTATATTAAACTCTCAGGTAGAAGTATCTGTCATACGTTAGTTCCGTAAACGGCCACTAGGGAAATCTTCTCGTTACCAATAGGCTATTTATCATCACGCTAAGACCAATAGGAGTGGAGCACCAATGAAGAATGTTACAAAAACGGGGGAATTTTTACGCTATGGGCAATAGAAGACACAAGTAAACGACGTTGCGTGGGTCAGCTAGTATACTATACATTTAAATCTGAATGCCAAAAGATTTATTCACGCTTATATTTTCACTGAGCGAGAATAGGATTCAATATGCACGCGCTAAATAAATCATCAAATTAATAAGAATTATAAAACAACAGTTATACATTTAATGTTAAATTGCCCGTATCCTAAGAAAATTTAACTCTGAAGCATTTTTTTTTTGTGACCTGCGATCAGTCGTCTAGACTATAATCAGGTGTGTTGAATGAGGTTGGGGTTTGGAGAGGTAGAGCCACTGCTCCATCTCCCCTTAGTAAGGCAGCACATCGACTCTCTTGAGTCTTCTAATTGGATTTGGCTGCAGAAGCATACTGGATAATGGGTTTGGGTGAGTTGTCAAGCGGTCCTTGTAGTTGGCTGAATAACGCTTTGCTTCGTCCAAAATGGTTGGGATTTCCAAATACTCGTATATTTCCAAGTTGAGGGCATACCAGGGCGCCGAGGAAAGTACCCTTAGAATATTGTTTTGGGCTCTCTGCAGACACATAATGTTGGATTTGCTGGCTGTCGACCACAGTTGTATGCCGTAGGTCCAAATCAGTTTTATTATGGAACAATATACCCTCAGCTTACCGAGGAGCCAGAGTAGGTTTTTGAATCTAAAATTGATTTCATTGCGCTTCGCTTTTATATGGTCCTTCCATGTCATCCTCCGGTCTAGGTGAAATCCAAGGTATTTGACGCAGGTTGATTGCGGTAGTGTGTCGGGGCCTAGGTTGACCGGGGTGCAGGTTTCACGCCTTAGGGTAAATGTGATGTGGTGAGACTTTGGAGTGCTGGCTTCTATGCGGCCCTTGATCAACCAATCATTGGTAGCGTTGAGCTAGGTTTGCAACAATCTGCTCGCTTTATTTGGATCACGGTCACAACTTAGAAACGCCGCATCATCGGCAAAGGTTGCTACAACTGTGTCAGGTGACTGGCTTAGGTCACTAGTAAATATGTTGTAAAGGACCGGACCAAGTAAGAAGCCCTGGGGTACTCCGGCTGTGCAGCTATGAAGAGAAGATCTTGCGTCACGGAGCCTGACTTGAAACTTTCTGTCACTGAGGTAGGATTCCATCAGAAGGTAGTAGGAGTGTGGAAGATACTTTTTAATTTTGCACAGTAGTCCCTTATGCCAAACCCGGTCGAAGGCCTGTTGTACATCGAGAGCATATAAATTGAATTATATTTTAAAACGAACTTCAACACTGGCTCAAAAAGTTTTACAAACAGAACGGAATAAAAGCAGCGTTCAGAAAAAAATATTGAAAATTGCTCTAAACCACTGACAATTTTCGTTGAAAGGCGAAATTTTTTCATAACCAAACTGAAGCCACGTAAAGTTGAATATAGAAAGGGACTGTTCGTAAATTTTTAGGGGTCTATCGAACCTCTAGAAGCGACTACTAGTTTTTGTTTATTGTTTTTAATATAGCCTTCTGGACTTATATTGAAATGGCAGTGAAATACCGCCCTTTGGAAAATCCAAAGCACAAAGGGGGATGAAAATTTAATTGTTTGAATAGAATAAGTGTATTAGCTTCAAAACGATGCATAAAGCGAGTAGCTGAGAAGAGCTAGGTGTGCTCAATTTTAAGTAATTGACTCCGTGCGATGAAGGCTTCTGCTGTTGACTTCGAGTTCACTTTCGCTTTGTTCTATATACGATTTCCCCATTAATTAAATTACAAATTCATCAAATTAAAAACTTCAAGAAGTAGCAAATGTAAATAACTCTCCTAGTTTTTATGTTTTCAACTATACTGAAGCAAGCGTCCAGACTCAATCGTATCTGACTTTATATGTTATCTATTTAATTTTCAAGGTAACTCTTTGCTATTATTTGATTTGATAAAAACATTGAGGCTTTCTTCTTAACTAACGATTTATTAAGGAAAATAAATACTATTAATTTCAGAATGATTGAAATATAAGTAAACCTGTTTGCATTAACCTGTCCCTATTTTCTCTCTCAACGGGAAATCTATTTCAGTAACTCAGTTCACCACAAGAATATTTTATAAAACAAACCAATTCTGCTTCATAAAACAAATAAATATTTCGGACATCTAACACACAACGCCATCTAGTCCCAAGCTAACCAGAGCTTGTGTTATTGGACTTGACAACTGATATAAATACATAATTATGTATACTTTTTTTTGTAAATACATGAATATTATGCATAGAAAACATTATAATATACTTTTTTTTCTTTTCACAGTGTTTTAAAAGGGATTTTTGACATCAAACAGTAAGTTCTACGATTGTTGACCTTTTCAAAACATGAATTTAAATATACCTACATGTAATAACATACTGTATTATAGCTTACAAATGTTCACATACAATGCAATTAGATAATAATTAATTAGAGTTGTCAGCACCATTCCTACCATTAATGTAGCTACAGATAAACGAAAGGACCGGACTAATTACGAGTGGGTATTATCATCTCGTATATGATACTCGAGATAATGATGACGATTGGTGTAAATTATACTATTTCAATAGAGAAAGTAAAGTTCGTGACCCAGGTATTTTCAATATAATAGAGGTCTCATAACAGCTAGCTGGAACTGGGATGATTAATATTTTATTACACTTTTATGTTACAGAATGCAACAAAATAGATGAATTGACTTAAGAAAAGTGACAACAACGGGCCATGGCCACCTTTGAGCCCCACCGGTCATCATCAGCCTATGCAATAGGCTGATGATGACCGGTGGGGTTCAATGCTGGACATATGTCTCTCCAATTCCACACCACTTGGTTTGGTTCTCGGCTTTTCGTATCCAGCGCCTGCCAGCCAATAGCCATCCGGATTTGTGCTAGGCTATGTGATTTTATATACATATATAAATCTCATCATCAACCCGTTGTTGGGCTTAGGCCTCTCCCAAGGCTCGGTCTGCTGCTTATGTATGTCTAATGTTAGTATTTAGCTTACCACATAAGCCTGACCAAATTAAAATATTATGATAGGGGTACACAAGTGCAATTTCAGAAGATTACAACGGTTACAAACGAGTAGACGTGCCGCCTGATGGTAGCGTAAGCAACGTAATGGATGGTAGCGTATCGTAATGATAATGGGGGTAACCCGCAACACCAGAGGCGTCACAAGTGCGTTGTCGGCCTTTAGAGGATGGGGAGGGGGATGGGGGTGGGGATGGGTATGAGCTTCCGGTATCCTCACTCACTCGGTAAAACACAGCGCAAGCGCTGTTTCACATCTGTTTTCTGTGAGGCCGTGATATCACTCCGGTTGAGCCGGCCCATTCATGCCGAAGCGTGGGTCTCCCACGGTAAAAGAAAATTCGATTGTTTGCTTTGATCTTTGTGTTAATTATTAAAGCAAATGAAGAAGCTAATGAAATGAAGTATAAAAAGAGTGTATGATAAAATGATGTGTTTGTCCATGTTTTAAAACTCATCGTAGTACGAGCAACTATTTTTTTCATATAAATTGATAATATTAAATTATTTATAATAAATATTTCGGACATCTAACACACAACGCCATCTAGTGCCAAGCTAAGCAGAGCTTGTGTTATGGGTACTAGACAACTGATACAAATACATATTATATACTTTTTTTTTGTAAATACATACATATTATACATAGAAAACACCCAAACTCCGAAACAAATATTTGTAGATCATACAAACATTTGGTCCGACTCGGGAATCGAACCCGAGACCTCATGATCAGCAGTTGCACACGCCAACCACGAGACCAACGAGGCAGTTTATAGCATAGAGAGCAGAAATATTGATTACATTACAGCCAGAACTGAGTGAAGATTCTGAGTCCAATAAATTAATAAATACAGCCTTTGATACGTTTCAGTTCAGCAGAGGGTAATAGAAAGGTTATATTTTCATTAAACCAGGCCGGTATAATAGTCTTATAAAAATTTGCCTTGAAAGTAGCCACAAAATTTATGTCTACATCAATCCGGGATTTTTAAAAGGTTGTAAACGAAAAATTACTAATAAAATTCTCCATAAAGTCTCTTAAAAAAACAACGGGCATTTGCGTTATATAAATGTTTTTATTTGGCGAAATTGGTGTTGTAAAATGCTGTTTTGAATACAATATTCCATGACTGAATAAATGTATTGTTTAATCAAATCTGCAAACATGGGTTTGCAAACAAAATCAAACTCTTTGCGTATGCAATTGCCGTATATAGAGAGATGGGTAATTTTGATACAATGTAATATCTTCCTTTGATCTTACAAAAGTAGCAATCCTGCTTAAATTCTTACGTCGGAATCCCCAAAGAATGTACTTGGGCAACTTTAACACATAAAACTTTGTATAAAACGGAAAAGCCCATCCGCAGGGGAGTCCACTAAATTAGCCATATTCAAAGCCATGAGACATTTCAATTTGTACGTAGTGAGTTTTTCTGTAAAAAATAGAAAGGGCTGACCGTTGGACACGGAAAAAAGTAAAGGATTTTGCCGACGACCGTGTTATAAAATATAAAGGTCTGTGTAAGTTGGTGTCGTAGTAATTTTGTTTGGGTTCTCGTTTGCGGATTAGTTTAGGGTTTTTGGTGGTTGGTAATTTGAAAAATAAAATAGGAAAGTAACCGATAGCAAAATACGAACAAATTCTTTATATTATTGGATTAGAAGGATTGTGAGGTTTCAACTTTGCCTTTTATAAAATACACATTTAATATCAACGAAATGGCTTTAGCGAGCGGCATGATAGTAAAATATATGTGTGTAAGTAAGTGTAAGTATATATACAAACTTTATTAGTGTTCGGGGTAGGTAGAGGCCATAGTAAGCTATTTGCCACAGGTGTAACACTAGCCGGGTGTTTTTAACGAGGCAATTTTTTCAGTTGACTATCGATCTAGTCAGTATATGTCTTTTGGAGTCTGTTTGCAATATAAATATATAGCAAGTGAACGCACTTGTATTGTAATTATTTTAAGTTTGGTCACCGCATGCAAATTATGATTACTCAGTATTATAAAATTAGGTATTGGACCAATAGGCAGTTTTTTAACAAATCTTTTGTTTCGAACAATCAGTGGAACAAATCTTCAGCGGTATTTTCAAATTGACCAATCAGACTTAAATACTACGTGCTTGTTATTCCTAAGTTAGTAGGCTCCATGGGTGACGGCAGTTGCCTTCCATCAAATGATTAATTTGCTCATTTGACCCTTTTCATCATTAAATAAAACCGATTTCTCAGTCTTATAATAATAACAATAATCATCATTTATTCAGACCACTTTGTGCCCATTTTGTTAGATACAGTAAAGCTTATTCTATTGTTAGTAAAATCATCACAATAAGTTGAAATTAAATAACATAAATAATCAAAACGATAGACAATTTTAATTAAAATACCGTTAACTATTTACCACGACGACTAAGCTAAAACTGTACTAATCGCTTAATATGTAAGATAAATTAGATATTCGTTCATGTACACCTAATAACATTGTTATATTGTAAATGTTATAGCTATTATATTTAATGAATACTTTATTCAATAATAATTAATATTCTGGTTAATATACTCGTCTAAATTAAATGCTGTAATATAGTTAGAAAGTTATGAGCTGACAGTATTTCATCTGAAACATTTTGAGGCTTTTATCAGCTCTGTGTTTTCTGCCTTTATATCGTTTTACATTACTGGTATCAATTGTTTCTAGTGTGCTGTTTACGATCACCTATAATATGCCGAAGAGAATTGAGCGAATACTAACCTTTTGTATTAAATAATGACATAACTCTATCCATCCATCAATCAATAATCCATCCTTTGGGAAAAATTGGCCAATGGGTTTGAATGAAGTGTTAAGCTCATAATATTATTGGGTGTACTAACATGTTTGCTTGTAGTTGAATTTTTCAGGTGCACTGTGCAGCCTCTACACCTCTTCAGGCAACTGAAAAAAATATGAGTTTTGATATTTGCCCGTTGGTATACGTGCAATTTAAAAAAATAGCCCAGTTGCATCAATCACCGAGGGTAAGCAACGACGGCACGGTCAGTACCTGGATGGGTGACCGCTAGTGGCACTATACCATGAGCGTCTCCGTGATTCGAGGGTCACGTTAAGCAGTAGGTCCCGGTTGTTATCGTAGGATAACAGTCGTAAGCTTAGTTGGAGGCCTTTGGGCAGCTTAAAAACCTCCAACGGCAAGATTATACGTAGCCACAACGTTGTCTTGCTAGTCCCCAACCCGCACTTGGCCAGCGTGGGGACGTATGGCCTTAACCCTCTCCTGAGAGGAGACCCGAGCCCAGCAGTGGAACGTTATGGGTTTTTGATGATACGTGCAATTTAACCATACAAGCACACCTTAGCGTGTGTGGTGGTCGTATCCACGCAGACGTCACTATGGTGTATTTGCTATACAATAACAAAAGTAAGATATCTCTCATAGTATATTACAGAAAAAAACTCTGTAGAGATTCAAAACAATCTATTTTTATATCTTTTATAAGTAGCCTACAATCGATATCTGTAATACTGATTTCTGAATACATATACTTAAATTGGACTTCCCAATTTCGGATAGAAAAACACGTTTACCACAACACCTGACCGCGGTTTCAACTTGCAGACTCTGATACAATTTTTTCCCTCCCTTCATTGCTGATATGTATTTTGAATATTGAAGAGTTTCGGCGAAACGAACATTGCCTCTGGATGAAAAGTTAATTCGGTATGTTTACGTTGTGAAAATTTCAGTCTGATAAACAGGAAAACAATTTTGTGTTTAGAAGATTGTTTTTCAGACATGTAATAATAATAATGAAGAAAATAAAAAAAAAACTCACCATTACCATTCATTTGAACAATTTTATCTTTTTGGTACATTGAATTTAATTTTACTGAGTTGACACCTGAACTAGGTAAAAAACTTGTATTTCAAATCCTGCACTTTAAAAGTTTCAAATCACATGTACCTATTGTAAGCATTTTACAGAACGTACGAACGTAACACTAATAGCACGGTAGTCTGATGTGTAGGTGTGTGTAAACAACTTTACACATCTCACTCTCGACCCCAAACCATGCAAGGGTGTACTGTGGTAAAAATACATATATTTTTAATCCTCAACACAAAAAGAGGAACGTCATAAGTTTGACTGCTACTTGTGTCGCTGTGTTCGTCTGTTGCATCATAGCTCCTGGACGGATGGGCAGATTTTAATGGGATACTTATTTCCAAAAAATACACTTTATTAATAAATCATACAGGAAAAAAACAATATTTATTTCTGAATCCAAATCAAACCCACAACCGGCTCTATTAGGATAAATAACTACTAGACCACAAATAAAGTCATCAAAAACATCACTCAATTTATTCAGTTAATATTATTCCTCCTTCCTAATTCAAATGTTTTTCAAAGAAATGAATTCACATCATTAATACCTGCTTGGAATGCCGGCTATTTTTCGTAACATAGAGATTGATGATAGAGTTGGGATCAGGCCTTTCCGGCAACAGCCAGTTCGAGAATCCGGTACGTGACCTTGACCTTTCCCTGTATAAGTAATATTTCTTTGCCTTCTGTTACGCCTTCCCTTCTTACCTACCTGACTACTCCTCTGTTATGCTAACAGGAATGATTTTATTATTAAAAGTGTATATTTGTTCGGTTGTGTTAGGTACTAAGAAATGTATTTCTTTTATTTTTAAAAGACAATATACGCACTAGCGGTATATCCTGCGTTGCGGAGAACTTCACAAACATTCATGAAACACACAAAGAACACCCAGACTCTTAACAACAATTTGTGGATCACACAAAGTGGTGTCTTACCACATTTGACTCAATTGGAATCAACCAGGTGACTGCTTAAACTACTTCGCAATCCATGCTCCCAGGAGAGACCATTGTTCTAACTACATTTTTCTAAATGTAGTTAGTATTTTCTTATCATTATGATTTAAATGACACTTCTGATAGGTTTAATGGTCCCGCAGTTAAGAATTTCCACTCAATATTTGAATTTGTACTTTGTGAATTTACCATAAGTTATTCAGAAATAGCAGGAAGCCAATGGTTAACCATTGGTAAAGATAGAGACAAATGGAAAGAACTGGAGGAGGCCTTCACCCAAGGAGGGTTTCATATCCAACCAAAAGTAACGTCCTTGTAGGCACCCAACATTTAGAGATTCAAGAAATAATTAATGACAAAATTTTACTTACTTATTGAAGCTGTACTATGGATATGAAAAATTAAAGCTTTTTTTTTTTTTTTTTTCATTTTACTTTGTTACCCGACTACGGCAAAGCCAAAGGAGGGTTATGATTTGACAGGCTATGTATGTATGTTCATTTGTTCCCTCATAGCTCCTTAACTACTTATTAGAACTGGACAAATGAGGTATCGTTAGAAGCGTCTTGATTGTCTGCTGGTTATAGGCTATATGACGTGTCGCTGAATCTAATGTGGCGCCCTCTAGCCGACATAAAGTAATGAATTAAAAAAATAATTTGAGATAAATATACCGTGTTTGGTATCATTGGAAAGGGCGTTACTTGCACATTTCAAATATATATATATTATATATTAATAATCGCACCAAAACATTTTAAATAAAAAAAAGTAAAAACTAAAACCCAACTACGACAAAAAACGACGCTAAAAAAGTAGGAAACAAGTTTGAAAAGCCGTAGTCACACGTTACATAGAAACGCACCATAACACTTTAACAACGATACTTTTTCATGGTCGTTTTTTGTCGTAGTTGGGTTTTAGTTTTTACTTTTTTTTATTATTTGAATTTGAGTATTTCAAATCATATTATTTCCAAAAATCGCCTTTCCAAAAATTACTTTTCAGCCAGAGAAAAGTAATTTTTGGAAAGGCGACACAAATGCAATGAAGTAAAATTTAATTGTTAATTTTTGATATTAATATTCACCATTTAGTGATAAACAGGATTAATTGATAGGTATTATGAATTAAGCACGTCGTGAAGTACTAAATTAACTATGTCATCAATTTAATTCTGTTGGGAAACTATAATTTGTGACTCGTTGATCATAATGTAAAAGCTTGTCAACTAAATATATTAAATATTTTTGTAATGGGCTACAAATGCAATAAACCAGAAAGAGTTTAAAAACTACAGCCAAACGACGTAAAATCTTTTGATTAAATTTATATAGGCTATGTCACCCGTGCCGTAACACAAATCTATTGACACTTCATTTATTAAAATCAGTTCAGTAGTTTCTAGGAAAGACTTAGAAGTAGAATTATTTTCTGATAAACATAATGTCGATCACAGAGCACTGGCTTCAGGCTCACCAGTTAATTCTTGATAAAGAACTTTATTCTGCTAGAAGTGTGTATGTAAGAAAGAAGCCAATCCATGGAGGGTCCTTAATATTTATTCGTAATAGTATTAAGTCTAAAGAACGATATTGTAAATTTGTCTACTGAGTGCACTGTAGAGCTTTCTTGTGTAGAACTGGAACACCATATTGTAGTTAGTGTGTATCGGCCACCACAGAGTGACTTTAGCATTTTTGAGATAGTTATAGAAGAAGTATTGAAACGTTTATGTGTCAGTAGTAAGATTTTGGTAGTTTGTGGAGATTTTAATATTAATTTATTAGAAAAGTGTCCTATCAGTATACGATTAGTAAGCCTATTTGAATCATTTGACTTGAATCACTTATTTTCTGAGCCCACAAGAATTACTTCTCACTCGGCAACTTGCTTAGATAACATCTTTTGCAATGGGGAATATTTAAATAGGTAAATTTTAAGTGATTTAACATCTGATCACTGTGGGCAATTTGTTACATTGCCTTGTATGAGAGAAAATAAAGTAAACAAAACTATATGCAGGCCCATTACTAGTAACCGATTATTAAATTTTAGTAATAACATTAAGGATAAGGTTTCCAATTTAGATTGGACTCAAAGGGATCCGGATAAGCTTTACGGCTACCAATTCAACATGATAGAAATCGAATTTACCAGTATATTTAAGACAAAAACAATAATGCAACGGCCCAAAATGACGTTCTGTGATTGGGCGACAACAGGAATATACAAAAGTAGGGAAAGGCTGTATGATTTGTATGCTGTGAAAAAGGGTAATTTTGACCCAAAATTTCATGAATATGTAAAAAATTACTCAAGGATTTTTAGGAGAGCCTGTGGTGTGGCGAAGTCTTTGTATATAAGTGATAAAATTAAGTCTTCAAATAATAAAATAACAGCTACATGGAACATTATTAATAATGAAACGGGACGTTGTAAACCTCGAGATAATGATTTAAAATTAAATATCAATAATAGGTTTACAACAAACAATTTAGACATAGCCGAATCTTTTAATACCTTTTTCACAAGTGTACCAGTTAGTACAACGAGTACCTTGAATTCTTGTGCGTCCGGGTCTGAACTGTTGTTAAGGGCCAATGTAAATGAATGTAAGAATCTACCTATTTCAATTTGAATACATAAACCCCACAGATATTATAAAAACGTTTAAGTCTCTTAACTCTAAGAAAACAGGGGACTTATGGGGGATTTCAGTTAAATTAATAGAAACTATTATAATTGATATAGCACCATTTCTAGCAATAACATTCAATCGATGTGTTGATTCTGGGGTTTTTCCTAACCTGATGAAGTATAGTAAAGTAATACCTTTATTCAAGAAGGGTTGTACAACCGAACCAAGTAACTTTAGGCCAATCTCAATCTTACCGGCTATTAGTAAAATTTTTGAAAAAGTTATTTTGCAACAACTAGAAAGCCATTTTAATCTAAATAATTTATTTCACAAAGAACAATATGGCTTTACAAAGGGTCGCTCAACAATTGATGCGGGTGCAACTCTTTTGAGACATATATTTAATGCATGGGAGAATTTGCAAGATGCGAAAGGTGTATTTTGCGATCTTTCAAAAGCTTTTGACTGTGTAGAACATAACACGCTTTTTCTTAAACTTAGGCATTATGGTGTTAATGGTATTGCTTTGGAACTAATCGTTTCCTACTTGAAAGATAGAATTCAACATGTAGATGTCAATGGTGCGAGGTCATCTGGATTACCTGTTACTATGGGCGTACCGCAGGGCTCTATACTGGGTCCTCTACTTTTTCTCATATATATAAATGACTTACCATATTATTTAAAAGATTCTGATAAACATAATGTCGATCACAGAGCACTGGCTTCAGGCTCACCAGTTAATTCTTGATAAAGAACTTTATTCTGCTAGAAGTGTGTATGTAAGAAAGAAGCCAATCCATGGAGGGTCCTTAATATTTATTCGTAATAGTATTAAGTCTAAAGAACGATATTGTAAATTTGTCTACTGAGTGCACTGTAGAGCTTTCTTGTGTAGAACTGGAACACCATATTGTAGTTAGTGTGTATCGGCCACCACAGAGTGACTTTAGCATTTTTGAGATAGTTATGGAAGAAGTATTGAAACGTTTATGTGTCAGTAGTAAGATTTTGGTAGTTTGTGGAGATTTTAATATTAATTTATTAGAAAAGTGTCCTATCAGTATACGATTAGTAAGCCTATTTGAATCATTTGACTTGAATCACTTATTTTCTGAGCCCACAAGAATTACTTCTCACTCGGCAACTTGCTTAGATAACATCTTTTGCAATGGGGAATATTTAAATAGGTAAATTTTAAGTGATTTAACATCTGATCACTGTGGGCAATTTGTTACATTGCCTTGTATGAGAGAAAATAAAGTAAACAAAACTATATGCAGGCCCATTACTAGTAACCGATTATTAAATTTTAGTAATAACATTAAGGATAAGGTTTCCAATTTAGATTGGACTCAAAGGGATCCGGATAAGCTTTACGGCTACCAATTCAACATGATAGAAATCGAATTTACCAGTATATTTAAGACAAAAACAATAATGCAACGGCCCAAAATGACGTTCTGTGATTGGGCGACAACAGGAATATACAAAAGTAGGGAAAGGCTGTATGATTTGTATGCTGTGAAAAAGGGTAATTTTGACCCAAAATTTCATGAATATGTAAAAAATTACTCAAGGATTTTTAGGAGAGCCTGTGGTGTGGCGAAGTCTTTGTATATAAGTGATAAAATTAAGTCTTCAAATAATAAAATAACAGCTACATGGAACATTATTAATAATGAAACGGGACGTTGTAAACCTCGAGATAATGATTTAAAATTAAATATCAATAATAGGTTTACAACAAACAATTTAGACATAGCCGAATCTTTTAATACCTTTTTCACAAGTGTACCAGTTAGTACAACGAGTACCTTGAATTCTTGTGCGTCCGGGTCTGAACTGTTGTTAAGGGCCAATGTAAATGAATGTAAGAATCTACCTATTTCAATTTGAATACATAAACCCCACAGATATTTTAAAAACGTTTAAGTCTCTTAACTCTAAGAAAACAGGGGACTTATGGGGGATTTCAGTTAAATTAATAGAAACTATTATAATTGATATAGCACCATTTCTAGCAATAACATTCAATCGATGTGTTGATTCTGGGGTTTTTCCTAACCTGATGAAGTATAGTAAAGTAATACCTTTATTCAAGAAGGGTTGTACAACCGAACCAAGTAACTTTAGGCCAATCTCAATCTTACCGGCTATTAGTAAAATTTTTGAAAAAGTTATTTTGCAACAACTAGAAAGCCATTTTAATCTAAATAATTTATTTCACAAAGAACAATATGGCTTTACAAAGGGTCGCTCAACAATTGATGCGGGTGCAACTCTTTTGAGACATATATTTAATGCATGGGAGAATTTGCAAGATGCGAAAGGTGTATTTTGCGATCTTTCAAAAGCTTTTGACTGTGTAGAACATAACACGCTTTTTCTTAAACTTAGGCATTATGGTGTTAATGGTATTGCTTTGGAACTAATCGTTTCCTACTTGAAAGATAGAATTCAACATGTAGATGTCAATGGTGCGAGGTCATCTGGATTACCTGTTACTATGGGCGTACCGCAGGGCTCTATACTGGGTCCTCTACTTTTTCTCATATATATAAATGACTTACCATATTATTTAAAAGATCTCTGTGATATAGTTCTATTTGCTGATGATACGTCACTTATTTTTAAAGTCGATCGTAAGAAAACAGTTTTTGACGATGTGAATAGGGCACTAAATGATGTATTGAATTGGTTTACAACGAATAATCTCCTACTGAATTCAAATAAAACAAAGTGTGTGAGATTTACTATGCCAAATGTAAAACAACTAGGCACTAATCTAACTATAAATAATGAAATCATAAGTATTGTAGACTCAACAGTATTCTTAGGAATTACATTAGATAGTAAACTTCAATGGGGAGCCCAGATAGATAGCCTTGCGGGTAGACTTAGTTCGGCAGCTTATGCAGTATGGAAGGTACGTCAGCTCACTGATACGGACACAGCTAGGTTAGTTTATTTTAGCTACTTTCATAGCGTCATGTCCTATGGTATACTACTTTGGGGCAAGGCGGCTGATATTCAAACGATTTTTATTCTACAAAAACGAGCCATCCGCTCAATGTACAATTTAGGTGCTAGAGTCTCTCTTCGAGAGTTGTTTAAAGATATAGGTATTTTAACTGTTGCATCACAGTATATATTTGCTAATATTATGTTTGTTAGACACAACATTAATGACTATAAGAAAAACAGTGATGTTCACAATATTAATGCTAGAAACAAATTTAAACTCATTGGTACCTATCATCGATTACATAAGGTACACAACTCGTTCGAAGGTCTTAGTGTACGTTTTTATAATAAAATTCTTATACATGTAATCGACCTTCCTGTAAATAAATTCAAGCTAACTGTAAAAAATCACCTTATTAGGAAAGCCTACTATACGATCAACGATTATCTAAACGACAAACAGTCATGGGCTTAAGGTGTCATTAGAATTTAAATAGATACACACAAACTTCTTTGTCTTCTAATAAAGCTAAATATTAACAAACCATTGTTAGTTGAAAGTAATGCGTGGCGATTATTATGGTAATTTAATTAGTAGTGATTTTTATCAGTATCTAGACTATGGTTTGTCATGCTCACTAAAGTGTCATTGCTTGCGGTGTCGTCGTGGGGCGGGTCGTTTCCTGCCCTCTGATATGGCGAAGGAGATGATGGCTGGTCCATGCGTCATACTCGTGAACGGGTGCTGCTTGGGGTGACTGGTCGGCCTAGTCAGCGATTCTTTAGACAATACTATTATTCTGGTTCGTTCAACTGCAACCCTAGCCTCTTAATCCAGTCACGAATTATTTTCAACAGTAGATTTTGCAACTGAATGTAAGTGGATCTGCACCTTGTTTCTATTTTGTTCTATGTTTAACAGACTCAAACCTTCAACGTTATCACTGAGTGTTTCTTTTTTTTGTTTGCGCGTTAGATTTTTGAGCTTTTTAATAAAAGGAATTTCAGGTGGCAACAGCTTGCATACTGTTTACCTTACATGTAATACTAACACTATTGTACCTGAAAATCAGATTTTGAAAAAGAGTAGCCATGAGTTTCTTTGCCAGTATTCTTCTCATGTGCTCGACGCATTTTGGAAACTGGAAGTTATGGATCGACACAGGCAGGCAGTAGATTTTGGTGTTTTCGCCTAACTTACCTCGACAATACAGCACATGCTGTGGCCTCTGTTTGTGTCGATTTATGATTTTTAACTATAGCTTCAATTTGACGTTCATAAGTGTCACTTGGTGTCTTAGATGAATAAATGTTTTTGATTTGATTTGATTTTGATTAGGCGCTATGGTAAAACAAACATACATATACTACCGTGGGAGAGCCACGCTTCGGCATGAATGGGCTGACTCGACCGGAGTGATACAACGGCCTCAGAGAAAACCGGTGTAAAATAGCGCTTGCGCTGTGTTTCACCGAGTAAGTGAGGGGCCCATACCCCAACCCCTCCTCCATCCCCTCCCCATTCCCACAAAGGCCAGCAACGCACTTGTGACGCCTCTGGTGTTATGGGCGGCGGTTATCGCTTACCATCAGGTGATACACATGCTCGTTTTTCTAGCTATTCCATAAAAAAAACATATAATGCCAAAACTATTTTAGTTTTTTTATGTTTAACCCTGCTAAAATAACTCTACTCTGCCTGATGGAAAGCATAAGCAGAATCCAAGAGTGGTGGTCATCATACTGATTGCGAATGCAGAGAATGCAACAATGCAGCATGGTGACCCACATGATTGGGCCTCCGGTCTCGCACTCACATACAAAACACGACAACATGAACGTGTCATTTTACGGTGATCTTCTGTGCCCAGTACCGCCCAGGTCGAGCCGGCCCGTTAAAAGCGCTCCACACGATCGGAACCGACCGTCCGACCAAGGTGACCTTGGTCGGATTGGAACGCCTTCAACACGGTAGGAACCAACAGCCAACCGTCGTGTCCAACGAATTTCTATTCAACTGCCTCGGTGGCGCAGTGGTAGCTACGCGACTGCTGTTCTTGAGGTCTCGGGTTCGATTCCCGGATCGTACCAAATGTTTGTATGATCTGCAAATATTTATTTTGGAGTTTACGTGTTTTCTATGTATAATATGTATGTATTTACAAAAAAAAGTATATAAGTATTTATAGCAGTTGCCTAGTACCCATACTACAAGCTTTGCTTAGTTTGGGACTAGATGTCGTTGTGTGTTAGATGTCCGAAATATTTATTTATTATTTACTAGCTGACCCGGCGAACTTCGTACCGCCATATTTACATATCTGTCTCAGCTTCCCACGGGCAGTGTACAGTCGCGGTGAAAAAAAAAGACTTTTCCCGTTATCTTTTATTTTTTTTCTTTCTAGCAAAAAAAGAATCAATAAAATCGGACTATGCGTTATTGAATTACAACTAACTACATATTTTGACTTTCATCCCCTCTCTCCAGGAAACCGTGCTGAATTTCGGGATAAAAAGTATCCTATGTCCTACCTCGTAGCATGAAGTCAAATCGTGCTAAGTTTCATTTGAATCTATTCAGTAGTTCCGTCGTGATGCGCGGCCAAGATTCAGACAGACAGACAGACAGAAGGACAGACAGACAGACAAAAATGATAAAAACAGTTTTTTTCAGTATCGATTATAGAGACCCTCCAAAAAAAAAATTTCAAAATATCTTTAATGTACAGAATTGGACCTGTTACATTTTTATTATAAGTATAGATTTATTTTCGTTGTCGGTCGGTGGTTGACTCAACTAGTTCTTAAGTAAATTAATATACAATTATATAAATTTGGTCAGAATCTCTTGTTCGCGGTGTTCGTTTTGTGAATCCATTGCATGAATAGAGTTATGATTCCATGCATAGATTGCAACACACGATGACGTGCGCCCGAATGACAAGCGCACACTAAAGCGCTCGTGTCGGACAACAGCGTTCCACATGGTTGGAACCGACCACCGACGTAGCCCGTCGTAAGGGATGCGATTCCGATCAAGGCCGTTGGGACCAACCAAACATTCGGTCGGACAACCGGCTTCTACACTGTCCATTTTTATAACAATCGGTCGGTCGGTTCCGATCGCGTGGAGCGCTTTTTAGTGCTGAAATCAGCGTGGCTCTACTATCTTGTCGGTGGGTTCACCGTAGTCAGGAGAAAATGCATAAATCCTTTTTAGTTACAACAAGCTAATTCAAAAAAGTCATCAAGCCGACTGTCTGAAAACGTAAATCTTCAGATGTATATTTATATTATAATACCGAGTTTCATACTCAATTCTTAATACTTTCCCATAAAAAAAGCCGCACGTGCAAATCGGCCGCCCGAATGCAATTGCGACCCGCATAGGATCTGTTCCCGCTGGTTCATTGTTTGAATTTAGGTAGGGACCTCAATTTTTTTTAAACGAGTATCACGCTAAAGAAGAATAGTGACAGATAAATAAGTAAGCAAATCAGAAAAACTGCTAAAACCTGCCTAAGCTTATCAGTCTTTTTTTTTAAAGACAACTTTAGTTCAAGGCATCTATATCTATTCATCCTCAGGGTTGCTGAAGTCCGATGCCAGTCGCTCAGTGGTAAAACGAATATTCAAGTAAAACCGGTTGAACTTAAAAAACGGCGAGGTGACAGTTTCAACCACTGCGTCATTCCTGTATTTTACATTTAGTCTTAAATAAGTATGAAACCTTACCCTAATAAATAAAAAGCCTTTTTATAAAAGCGTCTAAATTGTTTATCAAACACCTTCAAAAGAAACGAAGGAGAACACGTCTTTATATTTATTTCTAAGATGTACGTAAAGCAGATAAGAACAAAAAAGTACCAAACATATTTACTTGATACTTTCCTTTCGTTCGGTATAAAATTTATTTAAAGAGGTCTTACTATATAGGTTTCAATGCAAGAAAGAAATTTAGTTCTTATAGTTGCTTTAAAAAGTCTATGTTATGCTGGGTAAAAATGAAATGGAAAAAACATTTGATACCTACCTGTCCAGTTTTTACTTTAACGATGTATAAAATACAAACATGATATAAAATATATGTCGGAGTAGTAGATTCTAGAACAAGCTCTGGAGCTAAAACAAAAACGATGTCTTTGCATTGCACTTAAGTAAAATTTTCATTAAAAGAACGCTATTCTCAGTAATAATCTTACAATTTTTTATATTTTAAAAATATGTAGTATTGTTTAACTTTTTTTATGTATTTAAAAATGTGACTGATGTGACTGATATGTATATTAATATAATAAACATAAAAATAATAATATCAGTAGGTCTCAACAACCGTCATGATAAATCCCAATCTTAAGGGGCGCGTCCCTAAAAACGCGCGAAAAGGCACTTGCAGTTTTGCAAAACACAAACAACTCAATTCATATTTGACACTAAAAAAAAAATCTCAGTAGTTTAATAAATCAGTCTACCAATCTACCGAGTGACATTTATAAAATAATTCTTTATTTTTTGTGAAAAAAAGCCTTAACAAAGATCAAAATCATCGAAATCGACCTTTTTAATTAGCACACTCTGTCCTATTTCGTGCTCTATTTTAAATGATTTTTCTTATTTCGCGAGAAAAAAGTATGGAGAAAAGATTTACCGTTATAGTTTTTTATTAATTCTCACCAAAAAGCCATAATCTAAGGCTAAACATCATTCATTTTTAGCGACAAAAGTTCCATACATTTTAGTACGTAGATATCGTCTCCCGTAAATTGCAATAAATAAGTTTTATCGCGCTCAAAAAATTCAGTGCCCGCCGAATATTCAAGGTGATACCACGTCCGTTTGTAGTTCGCACTGAGCTCCATAATACGTAAATGACAAGTTTTAGGGTGGGTTGCCAGTGAGTGTCGAATTGTAACTGTAAATTTGTATTCTTGAATTTAATTTAATTTTTTTTAAAGAATAATTTCAAAGAAAAATATTAGTATTTTTTATTAACACAGAACTTATTTTTATGTTTTTTTTTAACTTGCTATGTATGTATATATCTAACTATATTTGTTAAGACGGAATCTTGCAACTCAATTTTGCAGATATCTTCAACCGATTGTGTTGAATTTTTGTAGGCATATGTATATAGCGTGACAATGCTATATTATGATGACATGGAGCTGATCTGATGTTGAAGCTGGAAGGTGGTCATAGGAACTTTGTAACGACGGAACCTATCGAGTTTGGAGTCGTTTGATTTGTCTTGACGAGTACTTTGAATACACTTTGACAGACCGAGATACTTTGAGAAATTGTTTTTAAAAAAGTAAAAAAATTTTTTTTTAATGATTATTGTTAGAATTGAATAACTACTACTGAAATAATGAAAGACCTTAAAATTACAGTTTAATTTTTGACTGCATGGTTGGTCTAGTGGTTTAAGCGGTTGCCTCGCCGCTTCCTACTGTATCAGGTGTTGTGGGTTCAAATCCCACATGGGACAACACTGTGTGATCCACGAATTGTTGTTCTGAGTCTGGGTGTCCATTGTGTCCATTTCATGTATGTTTGTAAAATCCCCCGCGACACAGGATTTATTGGATAAATACGGAAGTAGTCTTTTTTGAAAAAAAAAAACTAGCTGAGCCCCACGGTCTTACCCGCGATACTACACCAACCGCGGTTACTCCTTATATCATCAGCTACCTATCAGTAAAAATCCCGTCAAAATCGCTCCAGCCGTTCCAGAGATTAGCCGGCACAAACAAACAGACAGACAGACAAAAATTGTAAAAAAGGGTCCCATCTACACTTTACGTCATTTCCATTATTATTCATCCCTTAAGTTCGAATTTAATCAATTGGTGAATTGTAAAACAATAGATGCCCTATCCCTTAAATTATCTGATATCTGTAATCTACATAAATAAAAGAGGAAGGTGATTGACTGACTGACTGACATAATCAGAGATCAACGCACAGCCAAACCGTTGAAGTTAGAATCCTGAAATTTTGCATGTAGGTTCTTTATATAACGTAAGTGAGCACTAAGAAAGAAATTTTTGAAATTCCACCCCTAAGGGGGTAAATCAGGGGATGAAAATCTGTGTGGGCGAAGCCCCGTGTAAAAGCTAGTATTATATATTTAAGGAAGTTTCCATTTCAAAGTTTTACACTCTTAATATTAATTTTAAGACAAATAGTTTGTTTTTTAACCGTATTAAAAAAAGAAGGAGTTTATAAATTAACTGTATATTTTTATTTTTTTACCCGACCACGGCAAAGCCAAAGGAGGGTTATGATTTTGACAGGCTATGTATGTATATTCATCTGTTCCCTCATAGCTCCTTAACTACTAATTAGAACTGGATAAATGAGGTATCGTTAGAAGTGTCTTGATCGTCCGCTGCTTATTGGCTATATGACGCGTCACTCAATTTAATGTGGCGCCCTCTAGCCGACATAAAGTACTGTATTAAAAATGAATTTGACATAAATATGCCGTATATATATATATATATATATATATATATATATATATATATATATATATATATATATATATATATATAGGTATTATTAGCATTTGCTGGTGACTTTGTTCGTATTTATTCAATTTTTTTTATATTTCTATGTTAGGTATTTAAAATATACTTTGCATATAAATTATTATTATCACTACACCAAAACATTTTAAATAAAAAAAAGTAAAAACTTAAAATAGAAACGTACCATAACTCTTAAAAACACGTGACTACGGCTTTTCAAAACTTGTTTCATACTTTTTCAGCGTCGTTTTTTGTCAAAAAGTGAAAAAAGTACGTAAGTAAGTAAGATCTATGAGGTAAAATTTAGTCAATATGAGCAATAAAAGCGATCAAAAATTATATTTTTAAGAAACATTATGTTCCATTAATATAACATATATCATACAAATTTTATTTCATAACATAGCATTAAAATCCGTTGATTACTGTAAAAGATCTAAGCTGACAGATAGCGAGAGCGACTTAATTTTATACTGTGTAAAAATATATTATTTGTCCATGAAATGAATTAAAAATGAATAGGTACACTTGAACCCCATTCTCGGCCGTTGACGAGTTACTTAAAGCCCGCGGGCTTTCCGATATGACTAAGATACATTGCGTGCTTTGTAGGACATTCTAAACATTCTTCAAAGGCGAACAGTTAATGAATATGTAACTAGAAGAAAAAACCGAAAGTAAATTTATTAGTTACCAGGTTTAGTATGCAACAGTGCCCGATGCGTTTGTGTGCATGTAAAATATGAATGTGGGTGTTCAATCACAAATTCCCACGCTCAAGGACTACAGTCTTAAGGTCAAGCTGCGAAGTCTTAAAATTAATCCGTATTTCTGTATAGGTACCATAAATATTTCTAGTACTTACCCACAACATGTATGAACGCAGAACGCACTTGCGTGTGAAATGAGGGCGCGTCGGCCGACACTTCGCATCGGTACCTCCCGGCGAGCGCGCGCGTCGCCTCTCGTAACACTACTTGCTGGGATGTTGATCTCGACACCTGAAAATAAAATAAAATTTCATTAACACTTTTTTATAAAAGTTTTATTTTTCGTTCACATTTCTAAATGAAGCATTTGTGAAGGTAGTTTATATATTAGTATTTTATTTAGGCGTTAAATATGTAGGTACTCCTTCCAATGAAATAAAGCTTAAGATTATTTTGATTGTATAAATAATAAATAAATACATACTTCGGACATGTAACACACAACCCAGTAACCCGTAACACAAGCTCTGCTTAGCTTGGGACTAGATGGAGTCCCAGGCTAAGCAGAGCTTGTGTTATAGGTTACTAGACAACTGATATAAATACATATATACTTTTTTCTTGTAAATACATACATATTATACATAGAAAACACCCAAACTCCGAAAGGTTATAGTGAGACAACTTCAAATTATAGACATATGCTACGCCAGTAATAACGTATAGATAAGTTGTGGATACAAAGTTTATTTTAATGTTATAGTAGCACATCACCTTACTAGCTTTTATTATTTCCAAGATTATTTGGGGTTGGCCACAAGTTCAACCAGTTTTACCTGAATAGGCCGAATATCAGTTTTACCACGGAGCGACTGGCATCGGACCTCCACAATGACCACAATCCTAAGGGTGAACTGAATTCGAAGGTTGAACTAGTTGTTAGTATATTTGAGGGCACTGACTTCCCAATAACGATTGCCATAGATGTTCATGACAACCGGGACCGACGGCTTAACGTGCTCTCCGAGGCACGGGCAGGAAACACGGCCGTCTTCCATACTCCGGGTTGCTATTAAGAATCTCTTGTAAGAAAAACCCAACAGCAGTCCGACCCAGGAATCGAACCCGAGACCTCTGGATCTGTAGTCGCTTACGCTAACCACAAGACCGACGAGGCAGTAGCACATAATTTTTATAAATGTATCGAAACAGAATATCGTGTTAAGTCGTCAAACCCCGTAAGTATACATGTTCAAATAAAAAAAAACTGTTTAAATAAAAACCGGTCAGCGCCATCTGTTGAACTGTTTCGCAACTACGAGGTACACTAACGCCCTCTATTATTTAAATACATTTTGAACAATATTTCGAACGGGAATCGAACCCGAGACCTCAAGCACAGCAGTCGCATACGCTACCACTGCGCTACAGAGGCATTGTTGCATTGTCTGCATTCGCCATGAGTATGGTGACCACTATTCTTAGGTGCTACTTATGTTTTCCATCAGGCAGAGTTTATTAGAATATTGAAGTAAATTAAAACTATTTTAATATATTGTTAATAAATATTTTACAGTACAATGTTAGATGACATAGCTTTGAAAATATTTTCGTAAATATAGTAAGGTCACATGTTTTAGTTTAATTTTGTATAAAATTGTAGCAATTTTTTTAATCAATTAATTTTCTTTGACTTGAACCGTAAGTCATTCATTTTTTGACGTGACAACGTCTTATAATTCGATGGAGCCGGCTGCACGCACGAAGAAACATGACTTACGACGGCGCCGGCGTTACATCGCTCTGAGGCGTTCCATTTTAGGCGCCGCATCTATCTCTCGCTTGCGCCGCATGTATCTCTCATCATTTCATCAATGTTTCGTTATGACGTTGTCACGTTCAACTATCGTCCATAAACAGACTTTACAAACAACCATTTTTTTAGATACATATTATGTTTATCGCATGCGTATGCACGCTTGATCGGATCACTTAGAAGCGCTATTTATATCATCATAGTTTTCAAAGACATCCATTTCTGAGCAAATACCTAGTCGTAGAATTTTATTATTGGAGGTTGATATCTATTTATTAGGCAAATTATGAAAATGGAAAATACACCAAGTCCACATAACGAGGCACCATTACGTGGAGTAGCACCTTTACCAATTCAAATCTTTACTTAAAGGAAAAAGCGTGTTCACATTATTTGCGTCCCATATTTGAAACAGATTTCACGCAAATAAAAGCTGCTTACTTGTCCTTTATTTCTATATAAATGCACACAATATTTACAATGTACAGGGTTTGTACATTGTACAACCTAACATAACATCTTCTTAATATAAACGACCTCACTGAAATAAAGGGAAGCGAAAGAGACCATTTTTACAAGTTTTTTATTCACTTGCAATGTATGTATGTATGCTTGTATGTTGGGGTGGAATCTTGCAACTAAATTTTTAAGCAGATATCTTCAACCGATTTTACTGAAATTTTGAAAGCACATGTATACAGCGTGACAATACAATATTATAATGACATAGAGCTGATCTGATGCTGGAACTGGGAGGTAGCCATAGGAAAAGAAACGTCGCAACATCATCGAGTTTGGACTCGTTTGATTCGTCTCGAGGCATTCCAGTAAAAGCTTGTTTTTAAAAAGCTTTTTACTTTAATTTAGTATAATTATAAAGAAAACGTCTCCACGACACATTAAACTGCGTCTCTAGAACGTGCAAGTCCTCTTTCGCAGAGTGATATATGTATGTTTTCTATTACTCTAACCACTATTGCAGTAGTGTATGTATATATTTATTACTATCATTACTATTTCAACTGAGGGACTTCTACTTCTAACCTTCTTATTTACACAGTGAAAACCATCACCATTCGTAACTAACTCAACACTAAGGACGACCACGAGATCTATTTTTATGAAATAAATGTTTACACCTTAAAATACGAAGATTTCTAGAACTACAGCATCCAGAAAATAAACCTACCCTTTGTTTTTATTTCTTTACTTATATTAAACCACCATATTTATGTTACTTATATTCTACCATCCCCACTATTTTGATTAAATCCTGTGTTTTGATACATTTAAATTAATTACACAAGGTAGTAGAGCCACGCTAATTTCAGCACGAACGGGCCGGCTCGACCGCGGCAGTACTACCCTCACGCAGAAAATCAATGTAAAATGACAGCCTTCACGTTGTCTTGTTTCGTTGGTGAGTGCGAGACCGGAGGACCAATGATGCATAAGCATCACTAGCCGGCCATGGTGTGCGTCACCATGCTGCATTGTTGCATTGTCTGCATTGGCAGTGAGTATGGTGACCACCACTCTTGGATTCAGCTTATGCTTTCCATCAGGCAGAGTAGAGTCATTTTTTTAGGGTCAAACATAAAAAAAAATACAGCTGTTGTGCTTCTTTTACAGACCAACTTTCCAAAAACAAGGTTCAAGTCTAATTCATATTTATATTAATGTTACAGTTACTTTTTATTAACAGTTATTTTATTCTGCTAATTTAAAAAGTAGAAAAAGTAACGCCACGTGAACAAACACTAAAGCAGAGTTTTTGACTAAATAATCAGATATACAACGTTCCGAAAATTCAATATTTATTTATTTATTCTTTAATAATATATATATATATATATTTTAAAAGACAACTCCCGCATTAGGAATAACCTAAACATCCTGTGTCGCGGGGGACTTTACAGACATACATGAAACGGACACAAATAACACCCAAACTCAGAACAACAATTTGTGGATCACACAAAGTGTTGTCCCGTGTAGGATTTGAACCCACAACACTTGGCGAATTGGCAAGCGGCGTGGCGACCGTCTAAACCACTAGGCCAACCGTGCAGTTATTGAAGCTAACAATAAAAAAAACTTTTGATATTACCATCATCACAAGTTGATATCGGTCGCTGTGATTTAGGGTACCATTAAGTGGAATATTCCATAATGTTACACGATAATTCTACAAGTTTATAAAAGAGTGTCGAGTAAGTAGGGTTTTTGCGATATTTTCCGGGAAAGTTCAAGAAAGTTCTTAAATATTTTGAGACAAACCTTACTTATTTTTAACCTTCGTGATTCAGCTTAGACACTTTCTTGTTTTGTAATGCAGTAAGTACCTAAATGTGAAGTATAGTAAAAAGTACAAGCCAGTATCAGTGAGAATAATTATTAATTGCGGATTTATATCCATACTATTTGTTGCCCGCGGCTCCGCCCGTGTATATGTCGGTTATCGCGGCAAATAGTAGCTTATGTGTTATTCTGATGTAAAAGCTATATTACTGTAAAGTTTCATCCAAATCCGTTCAGTAGTTTTTGCGTGAAAGAGTAACAAACATCCATCCATCCATCCATCCATACTTACAAACTTTCACGTTCATAATAATAATCTATATATATATATACTTATAATAAAAATGTAACAGGTCCAATCCTGTACATTAAAGATATTTTGTTTTTTTTTTCTGGAGGGCTCTCTATTATCGATACTGAAGCCAACACTGTATTTTTTTTTCAGTTTTGTCTGTCTGTCTGTCCGTCTGTCTGTCTGTCTGTATCTTGGCCGCGCATCACGCGGAAACTACTGAATGGATTTAAATGAAACTGTGCATGATTAGAGTTCATACTACGAGGTAGGACATAGGATACTTTTTATCCCGATATTCAGCACGGTTTCCTGGGGGGAGGGGATGAAAGTCAAAATATGTACATAGTTGTAATGCAATAAGACATGGTCCGATTTCATTAATTCTTTTTTTGCTAGAAGGAAAAAAATAAAAGATAACGGGAATAGTCTTTTTTTTGTCCGCGACTGTACACTGCCAGTGGGAAGCTGAGACAGATAATATGTAAATATGGCGGTACGAAGTTTGCCGGGTCAGCTAGTAATAATTATTATTATATACTTTATAAGCCACCTAGAAACTTGGTTTTAGTTAGAACAAAAATTAATGTTAACAAATGGTGTGTTAATGAGTACAATGAACAATAAAAATGCCGATCGAAGGCCATCATATTTATTCAGCCTGGAGCAGCTTTTAAAGGCGACGGGGCGTAATTAAAACCCTTTTTTACCATTTCAATGTCCAGCAATATCCTGCGTCCTACTTCTACTTATTGATCCACGTTGGAAAATAAAAGTACCAGCTATCTGTTCGCTCGCCTGTTTACTAACCGCGTGGGAAACTCATTTTAATTTCCCACGATATTTTCTTCGTTATTATCTTCAGTGATAATATTAAATTCAAAATTTAAAAAACCTCCTACTCAAGCACTTAATCAAGTAATCATACGCCAATGATATTTTTGCAGACATTCTGTTATTATTCCCCACTTTCACCCCCATAACTTTAAACGACTCAACCGCTTTTTATGAAACATGTCTAAGAACACTCGCACGTAACTCACCATTCATACAAAAAAACTAAATTGAAATCGCTTCATCCGTTCGCGAGCTACAGTGCCACAGATAGAGAGACAAACAGACAGACAGACACGTCAAACTTATAACACCCCTCTTTTTGCGTCGGGGGTTAATAAAAGAGTTGACCGTCTCATTGTACCTACAGATGGTCTCTTCATTTCTAAAGGGTAAAAACCTTTGATAGATTAAACTATTTCAACATTAAGTTTCTGATCTTCCTTCTGAACTTAAAGAGCTGACTTAATGACCTTAGTTTACTTTCTTATGAGAAACTACTTATAGGGACATAAAAATGAACAAAGTGGAATTTTTAAAAACAAGCTTTAACTGGAATACCTCGAGACGAATCAAACTAGTCCAAATTCGATGATGTTGCGACGTTTCTTTACAGAGTTCCTATGGCCACCTTCCAGCTCCAGCATCTGATCAGCTCCATGTTATTATAATATTGTATTGTCAGGCTGTATACAGCTGTATACATATTATGCTTGCAAAATTCTAGTAAAGTCGGTTGAAGATATCTGCTTCAAAATTGAGTTGCAAGATTTCACCCGAACATATAAGCATACCTACATACATGACATTGCAAGTTAATAAAAAGCTTGTAAAATGACATCGTTCGTGCTGTCGTGTTTCATTGGTCAGTGCGAGACCGGAGGGCCATACATAAAAAAAACTATTTTCATACAATAAGTAAATAAATATTTACCAACATCTAACACTCAACGCCATCTAGTCACATACTAAGCAGAGCTTGTATCATGGGTACTAGACAACTGATATAAATACACAACTACTTTTTTTTTGTAAATACATACATATTATTCGATTATTCTATTTTAATAATTGATCGGTCAGTCTTGATATACTTCTTCTATGATTATTATTATCAGTTCAATTTGCCTATACTCTACGACCACGGAACGCCTTAATCCCGTTGTAGTATCCAAAACCACTTGCAATTTTCTTCGCTCTACCCTTTTCTACCTTCTTCGTAAAACCGGAATAAAGCTGATTATATTTCCAAGTCTTTTGGCATTCCAGGAGCTAGCTATAACAGAAGTCAGCCAAACTTCGGAGTCAAACATTGCATCTAATTTTGACTGGTTTCTGGTGCCGACCCGAATTGATTACGAAGAATGTCGAGATAAAGACAATGTTGGAGTTGGAATATTGGCTGCTACCATCTATATAATCCTGATATATTACTGTTATTTTTTCTCGCAGACATGGCATATTATCAACAATATTTAGAATCCAACCATTAAATTAAGTTTTTATTAGTCTTTATTTAGAAATTTTGCTCATGTTTCATTAAAATCGATTTGTTTTCTATGGCGTTTTATTTCGTCCGTGTTCTAGAATAAGGCACTGTAAAGATTTTCGTTTCTACGATTGTCGATGTTCGTAGTAAACTCGAACACTTCATTTTTATAGGCCAATAAAATTTTATTACGTTAGTTCGGAATACTGATTTTTATTAGCAAATATACTTATTGGGATAATTGTATGTTTCTATAGAAATAATACGGTTTCTTTGTAGTAAAAAAAATATACACATGTGTTCTTTAGTTGCCAGTCCGTTCATTCTTTGCAGGGTAATATTTAAGAAAATGTTGAGCCAGCTTTTGCTTACTAAGAAAGGCATAAAGTAGGTAATAAATGTATATATACAAAAAAATATAAAAACATACAGTGATACCAATTTTTATGTCACTGAACTTTTGTATGTTAAAAATAAGGTATGTAATGGATACTATTGATAATTATTGTTTTATAGTAAAAAGTATGAACTAAATAATTGTTATATTTAAAACTGTATGTAGTAAAAATGGTTCAAATATCATCATCAGCCCGTTGCAGTCCACTGCTGGACATAGGCCTCTCCCAAAGAACACCACAGAGCCAGAACGAAAAATGGTTACATGTGAGTATCATTTCCTTTGTTCTAAGGCTCTATTTACTGACCAAGCAATATACTTGATTAGCAACAGTGACCTTGACTTCACAATACTGTGATACTTACATTTTGTTTCGATCCCAATTTTCATCGAGATATGGGTAAAATATTTTCTAGATCATATCTATCATACACTGCGAAGATACTTGAAAGATTTGAACATATACTTTAAGATGGGCCAAGTCGCGTAGGAGTTAATTTTACATCAAGTATCGATGATTAACCCTTTTTGACCTTTCGTCTGATAGCTGCCCACATGCTGGAAGAAATTAAAACTTGAAAGGTCAATAAGGATTTATTTGTAATGCCTAATAATTAAGCCCTCGAAAATCACAATCATACAATCTACCAATATGGTAACATTAGATTCTGTAATTCATAAAAATTGTTTTCCTTTTTCAAATCAACTCCAAAAACGGGAAATGAAACGTTATTAAATTCTTAAAGCTCCATGTAATTTGGGAAAAGTAGCTCCAGGCTACGTAATTATAAATGCACAGTATGTAAATATTTGTTTGACATTTTTCGACATGGAATATTTTCGGGATAATTATATTGGAAATAATTACTTATTCGAAAACAAGAAACTGTCATAGATGAACCTACTAGTATAATCTATCTATATAAATATAAAAGTGGAAGGTGACGACTGACTGACTGACATACCCAGAGATCAACGCACAGCCCAAACCACTGAAACTTGAATCCTGAAATTTTGCATGTATGTACTTTAAATAACGTAAGTGAGCACTTAGAAAGGAATTTTGGAAATTCCACCCCTAAGGGGGTAAACCAGGGGATGAAAGTCTGCGAGGGCGAAGCCGCGTGTAAAAGCTAGTAATATAGTAAAGACGAAGAGTATTTTTTTACTCAAGTACGCTAATCTCGGAAGGTGCTTAATGAGCTCTTATTTTTCGAAATTAATATTTCGAAAAATAATTTTTGTATTGGATAGAGTATTAATATAGGACTGTTAATTTAGGGTTTCTTTTTCACACGAATCACCTGATTGCAATTCACACATTGCAAGTATAGCAATAGACAATTTTAAGTCACATTAAAAAGAAACAATCTAATGCATATCCTCTCCAAAGTTTATTTAATACATATTTATACAAGCAGTCCTGTGAATTTCGCCACAAACATAGCAGATCGGATGTCATAGCGCGATATTATGTAATTTGGCAAGCCACTCGCGCACAAGTCTTATCCAAATGTGCATTGGAAGTGAGATATGATAGGAAATGGTACTGATAAAAAACTAGAAACTCAGCAAATTTGCGTCAAATTCTTATAGAAGAGTTTTTATTTTCTACTATTTTATGTAACTAGCTGACCCGTGCCCACTTCGTTAGGCGGTAAACATTTTTTTGTTCGACTTACTTTGCAAATTCAGCTACCACAAAAATTCTTTCCACTTTTCGGGTTATTATATAATAGCCTATGTCGCTCCCAAATAACGTAGCCTTCTATTGGTAAGAGAATTGTCGAAATTGGTTTCGTAGATCCAGAGATTACCCCCTTCAACGTCACAAACTTACAAACGCACAAACTCACAAACTTTACCTCTTTACATAGTAGTATAGAAGTATAGGTAGATATTTACATTTCACTACTTCATAAAATATTCTTGAATGCAACGATGAGAATGAAAAGTTTATGACTGGAGTTCATAGGTCAAAAAGTAAGCAGATCGAATGACAATGCCATGTCTTTTCATGGATGGCAGTGGTTATTTAATTCCAAATCAGGTGACTCCTTGTTTGACCAGCTTTATTATGGACAAACATTTTAGCGTCCCTGTTTAAATCTATTACCCCTCCGAATGATAAAACATAACAACAACACTTTATTAATTTACGATCGTAACTTTTTTCTTTGATATCTCGACGCAAATTTCTTTTATGTGTAAACCCTTGGCTTTTAAGATTTTCTTTACGACATACCAACACGAGAAGTAAAAAGACGCTTGTAACAAAACGGAACCCTAATTTCATCAAAATAACTGCAGTACGAAACACAAATGTTTCTTATCTTTCTTATCTGGTTGTTCAGCAACAATTTGAAGGGTCCGTAGGGTGTATGTCACAATCTACGGTCTTCAGTGACTAATTGGCCTGTCTTATCATGAGCTGATGGGAGATCGGACGACGAAATATGACGTAACCCAAAAGGAGATCAAGGTCGGGGCAAAAAAGGGTTTCGTAACACAAAAAAGAAACAAACTTTTGAAATATGAAGATCTTAAAATGTGCCGTCATGACAGATTGCTTTTATCCTTGAATGTAGCATCCGAAACACGTAAGCAGAACTGTTTTTTTAATATGTATGTATGTCATTGTTATTCTAGTGTTCTAAAATTAATTCTAGAACTCATTAATGCGAGGTCAGTCAGCTTTGCAAGTCATCTATATTAAAGGCAAAGGAAACCCTCCAATTGGATCGGTCAAAGCAAACCATATCAATTCACATAAAGAAAAACAGATCAATGGTCCGTCAATAAGTTCTGAGGACGTTACATTTCAATAAGCTGACCGCAAACCTCAACAAATTTGGTTAAGTTGGCCCAAACATATACGGATATAAATATTTCAGATGTCTTCACTATAGCGTCGGTTGTAGGGCCGAGAGGCAATAAGTAGCTAAATTTATGTAAGTACGTTCTACTGAGTTTGTTGATTCCGATTTGGTTATTTGGGAAAATCGGATAATTTGTGTTATTGTCGTTAGGATTTTGTTTTATAAATGTAACTAACTTTTAACACTTACATTATTCAAACGTTATTTCTACGATATTAATTCACGTGATTATGTAATAGGTATGTTAATACATATATATACTTTGATACTTTGTTTGAGTTCATTGATGATAGATTATTTTGTACTGGATAATAAAATATAATCATTTGTAACTAAATAATCTCAAAACATTAAAACGTTACCATTTTTTTATCAATATGTTTCATTAACGTATTTACTAATAAATAATTGTTTTTGGTTGGCCGGCAATTATAACTCTTGTATGCCAAAAACATCCCTGCTAAGAATAGGTCTATGTCCAGCTGTGGACTGTGAAATACTATTGATGATGATGATGTATTGCCTTAAAATGATGAAATTTTTGTCCAATTCACTTTTATTTTTACAAAAACACGATCTTAAATGGCACATATTCTTGTAAATGTTTGAAGAAAGCAACAAACTTGTGCATAAATTATACCCATTCTAAGCTTAATACTGTGATCCAAGATGGCAGGCATTCTATTTACTAGCCTGGTGCATAATTAGAGCTTATACATAGTTAATTTGGTTTAACGCCTGTGGTCAGGTGTAGTGAGCCATCAGGAGCCGATTACTGCTCGGAGATGACTATCTCAATTTGTGCACAGGACATGTGTTTAAGTAAACATGTAATAACCTTTGATGGTAGTATTGTTTGGTTTACCTGCATTAATAATAGACTGTTTATTTATAATAATAATAAAACACTTTATGGTAGACATCTTTGTTCTGTTTTATGTTACATTTAAAAACTTATTTTCTACCGTTAGTAATAAATAACCTACCAATAAAGCTTCTCTTAAATGGGGAGCTGAAGCTCTCAGAAATAGTTCTAAGGATACTGTTATGGCTTAACTAATTCTTGTCAGTAGTAAAGCTGTTCTAGCGAATATCCGTTTTATCTTTTTGTTTTTCTAATTTTGGAAATGACGATCTTCCATACCCCCAAAACAGTGGAATGAACTATCGCCTGCGGTATTCCCGGACCAATACGACCTTCAAACCTTCAAGAAAAAAAGCGCACTCCTTCTTAAAAGGCCGGCAACGCACTTGTGACGCCTCTGGTGTTGCGGGTGTCCATGGGCGGCGGTAATCGCTTACCATTAGGAGATACGTCTGCTCGTTTGCCCCCTATTTCATAAAAAAGCCCGCTCATCTCTTGTTTTGTTTCCGTAGGAGATAAAGTGAGATCATATTGTGTCCATACCATACCTACTTTATGTATCGGCGATTACCCTTTTCTCAAATAATTTCATGAATCATGCAGAAACTTTTGATTTGATAAGTCAACTGTCACATTTGACTGCAGGATTGCGTTCCAGCTCATGTCTTTCATTACTTTACGTTGATATGATCTGAATACTAGTCTTTTGGGGACACAATTTCTACTCCCTTTTTTTTCTATTTTTAATCTCTAAGTTATTGTTTTTTTTTATGATGGTTATTTGTGCAAACTTTTGTTTTTATTTAAATATCAATGTCTGTAATAATAATAACATACGACCGGCAGATGGATGTTACAGTATTTTATACATCTTTTGCATTTAATTTTAAATATTTAATTATTGTATTTAACCGTATTTTATATTACACACTGATGGCGTCGTCCGTCCCAAATAGTGATAGTGAGGAATATTTTTCGGCATCCGGTGACGATGATAGTTTCACCAGTGTGCCTTCTTCACTGGCAGATACAATCTCTAATAATTTATCTGATGTTCCCAGGAATTTCAATGTCGTTCATATAAATGCCCAAAGCATTCCGGCACATTTCTCTGATTTGCTGACAACCTTCGACTGTACGAATGTCCACGCCATTCTTGTATCAGAATCATGGCTCAAGCCATGCCTATCCACAGTATCGTACTCGCTACCAGGATTTCAGTTGGTAAGAAACGATCGTATTTGTGGTCGAGGCGGTGGAGTCGCCATGTATCTTCGATCTCACATTCCTTTCTCCATAGTAAATATGTCATCTCAATCCCCATGCACAAATGCTGGCGAGCATTTATTCATTGAAATTTTACTCCATAACACAAAACTACTTCTCGGTGTATTACAGTCCCTCTTTGCGAGTAGATTACTTTTCCTCACTTGAAGTACTGTTAGAAAATTTAATCCCTTCGTACAGTCACACTATAGTTATGGGTGACTTTAACACCTGTTTATTAAAAATCGATTCTCGTTCTGCCAACCTTCGATCAGTCATTGAGTCTTGTAATCTGTCCATTCTTCCTCTAAATCCTACACACAACTTGCCTAACCGTAATCCATCTCTCCTTGACCTCATTCTTGTCTCTTCTGTCGAGCACGTCACTAAACATGGCCAGTGCTCTGCAGATTCTTTTTCCTACCATGATCTTCTCTATCTTTCCTATCTCATTCGTACTCCTAAACCTAAGTCTAAAATCATCTCACGTCGTAATTTTCGCAACTTGAACTTCGAAAGTCTTCGTGGAGACGCTGACAGCATCGACTGGAATCCAGTTTTTAACTCAATGTGTATTGATGACAAAATTAGCATTTTCACAAATAATATAATAGGCTTATATGACAAGCATGCACCGATGCGACAAATAAAGGTGAAACATCTTCCTGCTCCCTGGCTTACTGAAGATATAAAAGAGATACAAAACAAGAAAGCAAGGGCTCAATCAAAGTATAAACGAAATCCTACAACAACCAACTGGGAAAAAATTGTACTGGTAAGAAATCACTGCAATAAGATGTGTAGGAATGCTCAGCGCCGACATATCCATAAATCTGTCGAAGATGGTGATCCTGTTAAGGTCTGGAAATTTCTTAAGTCGTTGGGGATCGGCAAGTCACGTCCTAGTTGTACTTTAAAAGATGTTAATCTCGACTCCTTGAATACATATTTTTCAGCTTCCTCAAATTACGGAGGAGCTATCAAGACTGCGACACTAAATTATCTTTCTTCTCTGCCGACTCCTAACTGTTCCTCATTCTTCTTTAGTCAATTTGCTGCATGTGATGTGAGGAAGAGTGTTAAGGCGTCATCCCAAACGTGAGCGCCTGCACTGAAGTTACGAGCAATTTGTCTGCATGCCTTCATTTCATATCCTGTAGGCATCTTAGTTAATTTCATATGTAAACCAATATTGTCAGTTTACCTCAAATCACTTGAATTATACTAGCCTTCGAGAACAGTCAATTTGAGATTTTATTCCACAAAAAATACCTGAAGTCCTCTGGATCCTATACATGGTCCTTCGAGCCGGATATACATATAATTATCAGCACAATTGAATAAAGGATATATTACATTTCGAAGAGGAATTAAAAAAGGAAAAAATAACGGAAATACGTTAAGGAGTGAAAAGGTGATTTTAAGGATAAGTGGCTTGGACTTTAGCATTAAATAAAACCAACGTATTTATAAAAATCGTATATTATATTATTAAAGTTCACCCAACACTCGCTCAGGTAATAATTGTTCAGTGTACACTTTACGTGGCTGACCCAAGGTTAGTACTTAACAAATTTTAACACTATTGTTACAAAGTTTAAAGTTATATCTGAAAGTATATGTAAAAGAATTTATACAATATTAGGTTTGTAGTTGTGGTAATTAGTTAATTCGTGCTTAATTAAATACTGTACAGTAACATAAAAGTTACATCGTTAGCTACTTACCTACCTTATTGCATTTGTTAATAGTTTTACAAATCTAATAGTCTTTCCTATAAATTTTAGATTTTGTCTTTGTATTTCATCAACAATAAATAGTAACATTGTTAATTAAACCAAGTGTTAAATAATTTTAAATTAAAATAGTTAAAAATAATTTCAAGTTGCATACATAACATTATATACATTGTTCAACTTTTATTTTATGTAGTTAGGTAGGTATATAAACATTATATAAACTATTGGTATAATCTTATACTTGTAAAATTCCAGATCGACAGAACTCGTCTCCCAGAATGGCTGATATTAACCAACTTAAAAGGAAACGTAGCAGGTGTCAAGGGAGATTGACCGTATTTGGAAATTATTTAGCTCTTTTAACGGATTCTAAATTAATATCCTGTCAGGTAACGGAGTTACAATTGCGCATGAATAAATTAGAACATCTTTACGATGAATTTAACAATATACAATTGCAGCTTGAGTGTGTGTGTGAGGACATCGACGATGAAATAGCCGAACGCACTGCTGTTGAACAACAGTATTATTCTTTATTAGCTAATGCCAAAGAATTAATAACCTCTGTTCAAGGTCAATCACACACACAATCTGAACAAAATGTATCTAATCATAATTGTAGTCATTCTAAACGTCATCAGCTGGTCAAATTACCCACTATTAATTTACCTACATTTTCGGGTTCTTATGATAATTGGCTCGAGTTTCGTGACACCTTTACCAGTCTAATTCACGACAATAATGATATTGATAAAGTAAATAAGTTCCACTATTTACGTACATCATTAGAAGGCTCAGCCGCTGTAGTTATACAATCAATCGAGTTTTCAGCTCAAAATTATGTATTAGCCTGGGATCTTCTATGTGATAGGTACGACAATAAGCGTTTACTAATACAAAATCATGTATCAGCGTTGTTCAACCTCGAAACCATCACTAGGGAGTCCTCAGTCTCATTAAAAAGCATAATTGATAAAATCAATAAACATATTCGAGCTTTAAGTTCTTTAGGCGAGCCTGTCGCGAGCTGGGACACACTTTTAATTTATTTAATTAGTCAAAAATTAGACTCCAAAACATTCCGAGAGTGGGAAGAGTACAAAGGACGTTTAGATAAGAATAAATCTATTTCATTTAATAACTTCATTGAATTTATGCGAAATCGTTCAGATTTGCTTGAAACTATGGAGTTATCACGTCACTCAGGCAATCCTAGTTCGTCGAGCACTAAACTTAACACTAAGTTGAAGGCGATGGTCTCTCTTGGCACACATAATAACCGCACGACATCGACTCCTAGCTGTCCGCAGTGCAAAGGCGATCATAACCTCAACACTTGTCCACAGTTTCTGTCGTTGAACATTAATGATCGGTTATCCGTGTTGCCAAGCTTCAAGGTGTGTTATAAATGTTTTCGTCGTGGGCACTTTTCTAACAACTGCCGAAAACCAGGGTGCAAGGTGTGTAGTCGCAAACATCACACGTTAATTCATAACAAACAAATACCAGTGTCATACAATGCAACAGATAATGCGACTACAAGCGGCAACGTACCGGTCCCTCTCACACCCACAGGTAATAAGGTAAGCGGCGA
The DNA here is from genome assembly GCA_949125395.1 of Diaphora mendica. Classification (NCBI taxonomy): domain Eukaryota; kingdom Metazoa; phylum Arthropoda; class Insecta; order Lepidoptera; family Erebidae; genus Diaphora; species Diaphora mendica. The sequence continues at coordinate 25,698,630 of OX421316.1, forward strand.
GTCCTCGCCCCCGCGCGTCTACTCTGCCAGCCCCTCCACCGTAACCACAGCTCTCAATAGTCATGTTACGCCATCATCTAAGTCATCTAACATAAGTGAACATTTGTCTGTTTCGAGCGATATCTTGCTGTCGACTGCATTGATAAGATGTTACGACATTAATAATAAGGAGCATATTGCGCGCGCGCTGCTCGATTCGGGCAGTTCCTCTTGTTTAATGACTGAAAGCTTATTTAAAAAATTAGGTTTACCATTTGTATCAACAAACATGTCTGTACAGGGTATAAATAATTCTTTGTCTTATGTAAATAAAATGTGTCGCTTTAATATTAAATCCCTTTGCAAATCATATAGTGATAATTTGACATGTTTTGTTTTGCCCTCAATAACGGATAATGTACCCTGCAGACGAGTAAAATTAAATATACCTACTGAAATTAATTTAGCTGATCCGTATTTTCATACACCAAAGGCCATTGATATTATAATTGGCGCCGATGTATTTTGGAACCTATTAGGGTCACAAAAAATAATATTAGGAGATAGGAAACCAAATTTGTATCAAACTAGGCTCGGTTGGCTAGTTTGTGGCCCAATTAACAGCGGCGTTATGGTAAAACCTTTCTCAAATATTAAATGCAATTACAACCACTTAGATTCTCAAAGTTCTTCTGAAGTAGATGATATTCCAACCCAATTAACGCGGTTTTGGCAACTAGAAGAGAGTTGTCATGAGTCTTCTACTTATTCCACTGAAGAAAAACAGTGCGAAGAACATTTTACAAAAAATACCTCGCGTATGCCTGATGGTCGTTTCTGCGTTAAGATACCACTAAAGAAATCTACAGATTTGTTGGGCGATTCATTTGTTCGTGGAAAACGTTGTTTTCTATCACTCGAGCGTAGAAACAAGAACAACGCCTCACTCGACAAAATGTAGAAGGACTTTCGGCTGAATACATTTCTTTAGGGCATATGTCAGAGAGTAATATTAATGAATAGAAGCCGTCATATTTTATACCTCACCATGGGGTACTTATAGAGAGGAGCACTACTACCAAATTACGCGTAGTTTAAATGCTAGTGCTCCTACTTCTTCTGGCGTTTCATTAAATAATATACAGATGGTTGGGCCCACCGTTCAAGACGATTTAATATCTATTCTTCTAAGATTTAGAACATATAAATATGTAATCTCTGCAGACCTCGAGAAGATGTACCGACAGATAGTTGTACATCCTTCAGATCCACAGCTATTAAACATTTTAAGGCGTGACGATGTATCTAGTCCGCTTAGGGCTTATCAATTGAGTAGAGAAGCACTGCAAGTGCTCCGTACTTGGCCACGAGATGTCTCAACCAAATCGGACTAGAATGTACTGACAAAAGGGTCGCTGAAGTTATTTTACACAACTTTATGTGGACGATCTATAGGCAGGTGAAGATCGATTTGAGGATGCCTATCGTTTGCGTTGTAAGGTCACTGATGCTCTTGCTTCTGCTTGTATACCTCTCAGGAAGTGGAAGTCCAATGAGCCTACCTTAATTGCGGAAGGGTCCGAACCACGAAGTTTGCTTCGTGGTCCGAGCCTCTCTTCGATTTAAATATCGAAGGCGATGTTCTCAACAAGACTTTAGGACTGGGGTGGCAAACTCAAACCGATCTGTTATGTTTTTAGATTAATACACCTGATAATAGCGAAATTACAAAGCGAGTCAAGATTGCAGTCAGAGCTCGCATTTTAAATCCCTTAGGATTATTATCGCCGAACTTTTTTCTAATTTATTAAGATTGCATCGTGCTATATGTTTAGTTTTATTGATAAATGTAAGGGTCAACCATTGTGCCCTTCCCCTCTGTCTGTAGAAGAATTAGAGTGTTCATTGAATTGCATTATTATACAGTCACAACGTGAGTCTTTTCCGGAATATAATTTATTAATTAATAACAAAATACTACCTAATAAAAACCAATTATTAAAATTAAATGTGTTTTTAGACAACAATAAAATCATGCGTGTAGGAGGCAGGTTACACAATTCTGAATACTCGTTTTGAAAAGAAACATCCAATATTAATACAGTCCACTCATTATTTTACAAAACTTTTATTTAGATACGAGCATTTAAGAGTACTACACGCTGGTCCTCAATTATTACTAACAACAATAAGGGAAACTTACTGGCCGCTGGGTGCGTAGGTGTTGACTATGCAGGCCCGATTAACTCTGTCAGCCATCAAGGTCGTGGATCTAGATTGGTAAAGGTCTATATCGTCATTTGTATGCCTTACCAATAAAGCCAGACATTTAGAGTTAGTGGGTGATGTGACTAGCAGTAATTATATAAAGCCTTTGCGACGATTCATGTCCCGAAGAGGGAAACCTTTAAACATTTTTTATGATAATGAAACGTCATTTGTAGGAGCGTACAATGACATGTCAAAGATTTTAATGCAAAATTGTTTTGCATTAAAATCCTCCTTAGCTCCTTAGCTGATAGTGTGGCTCAAGATGGAGTCAAATTTCACTTCATACCTGCTTACTTGCCAAAATTTTCTGGTCTCTGGGAGGCGGGAGTAAAGTCGACTAAACGCCATTTAGTACGAGTGTTGGGCAATTGTAATCTGTCATACGAGGAATTGAACTCAACTTTAGTTCAAATTGAAGGTGTTTTGAATTCAAGGCCACTCACTCCTCTTTCGTCGAATTCTGAAGACCTTTTGCCTCTCACTCCTGGGCATTTTTTAATTGGAAGACCTCCTACGTCCCTGCCAGTCAAAGATCTTCGTGATCAGTCGATTCATAGACACGCCATCAACGCATCGAGCAATTACGGCAACACTTTTGGGCGAGGTGGAGCAAAGAATACGTCACCGAGCTTCAGCAGCGAGTTAAATGGCACACCTTCAAGGACTCGTTGCAAATTGGCTCCCTCGTCCTTATAAAGGACGACAATTTGCCGCCACTTAAGTGGAAGATGGGTCGGATCGTTGCTTTTCATCCAGGCAGTTACAACATAAGCAGAGTTGCTGACATCCGGGCAGCGAATGGAGTGGTCAGGCGACCTGCATCAAAGATTTGCCGTTTATTGGAATCTCCGGTTGAAAGGCAAGCTTTCAACGGCTGGGGGCATGTTAAGGCGTCATCCCAAACGTGAGCGCCTGCACTGAAGTTACGAGCAATTTGTCTGCATGCCTTCATTTCATATCCTGTAGGCATCTTAGTTAATTTCATATGTAAACCAATATTGTCAGTTTACCTCAAATCACTTGAATTATACTAGCCTTCGAGAACAGTCAATTTGAGATTTTATTCCACAAAAAATACCTAAAGTCCTCTGGATCCTATACATGGTAAAGTGGTTAGTTACACTGTACAATGCATAGTGTCAATAACTTCAAATGCCGTGGGAAGCGACTGCGTCAGCCGTAATATGGTTCTTCCTATCCTAGATGAAATCCTACCTGTAATTTCCCATATTCTCAATTAATCAATATGTGTTAACACTTTTCCAAATGCCTGGAAAAAGGCTCAAGTCATTCCTTTGCCCAAAAAGTGTAACCCATCTTCCTTATCAGATTACCGTCCCATATCCGTCCTGCCCTTTTTCTCCAAAGTCCTCGAGCGTCTCATTCATGGCCAATTAACCTCATTTCTCTCAAAAAATTGTCTCCTTAATCCTTTCCAGTCAGGTTTCCGTCCAGGCCATAGCACTAGCACTACTCTGGTCCATGTTACGGATGATGTTAGGTCGGGCATGGATGAAGGAAAACTAACGGTTTTTGCTTTACTAGACTTTAGCAATGCCTTCAACACTGTTGATTTTGATGTCTTACTAGGCATACTGTGTTCTCTTAACATATCTCCATCGGCAATTGACTGGTTTCGTAGTTACCTGTATGGTCGCCAACAGCGTGCTTGTATTGATAATGTTTACTCCTCTTGGTGCACAACATCTGCGGGCGTACCTCAGGGCGGCGTTTTATCCCCGTTACTTTTTGCAGTTTTTATAAACTCTATCACAAATCAACTACTTTCTTCCTACCATCTTTATGCAGATGATCTTCAAATTTACTCCCAAGCTACTGCTGATAATTTATCACAGGCAGTGAAAAACATAAACATGGACTTAATGCAAATATGTAACTGGAGTAGGGAGTATGGACTTACAGTAAATCCAATCAAAACTCAAGTCATTATAGTGGGTAGTTCCAGGCTGCACTGTAAATTAAACTTTCAGCAGATACCAGTTGTTAATTGCAATGGTTCGGTCGTACCATATAGCGATATAGTTAGAAACTTGGGTATCTATATGGACAGCTATCTATCCTGGAGACCTCAAATTGGGGAAGTTAGTCGCAAACTATTTGCGGCAGCAGGGTCTCTGCGAAGGCTACGGAACTTCCTTCCCATCAACACAAAAATTGCCCTCGCACAATCTCTTCTTCTTCCTATCCTTGACTATAGTGATGTCAGCTATCTCGATCTCACCGAAGACCAATTAAATAAACTTGAGCGACTTCAAAATCTCTGCATCAGATTCATATTTGGATTGCGCAAATATGACCATATCTCAGAATATCGTTCTAAACTCAAGTGGCTACCAATACGCTTTCGCCGGAATCTTCATATACTTTCTCTTTTATACAGTGTTCTGTTCCATCCTCTCACACCTTATCTCAAAGAACGTTTTCAGTTCTTGCAAAACACACATTGCAAGGACCTGAGGTCATCGGAGAATTTAAAATTAAAAATGCCACAACACTCCACTCGGTTTGCCGACAAATCTTTGACTGTGCAAGCAGTAAGACTGTGGAACAGCTTGCCGGAGACCATCCGAAAAGCTAAAACCTTGTCAGTTTTTAAAAACCTGGTGAAGAATTATTATCTGTCACTATGAATGATTTGGTTTCTTTACTTAAAATATATATTATAGTTTGTATATATATGTTTATGTGTATGTATGTATATGTGTAAGTATACGTTTTCTTTTTAAAATTTATTTATTGATTGAATATTCGCGTGATGGTGTGTCGCTGGTGTATAAACTGCCTTAATATCATAAACACCCAATATCCATACTAAGGTTGTCTGGAAGAAATCACCGTGAGCGATAAGACCGCCAATTGTTACATATTATTATACAAATTTGTTACTCATTTTTTGTTACATATTTTTTTTTATGTACACAATAAAGATATAAATAAATAAATAAAAAAAAATAAAAAACCTTTTTCAGTTAGTTTTTACAACGTAAAAGTATTGAGCTGCCAAAAATTCAAGTTAATAGACCCAGTATTCTAAAACCTGCGTTGATTACTTAATATTTCAGGGCAAGTAATTTTATATGTATAGGAAATTCCCTGCATTTTAAAATGCACTTCTAGATAGGTAGACTGGCTTCCCGAGGGGCCCGTAGCTTCCTGCCTGAGGGATCTGCAAAACACGGTCCGGGTTCTCTTCAGAGTACTTGAGACCGGAGGTCGGGAAAGTTTTTTTTTCTATGTATGGGCCTGCCAAAATGATTCTACTCCTCCTGATGGGAATCAAAACACAATCCAAGAGTTGTGGTCACCATACTCATAGCATGGTGACCCACACTATGGCGGCCTTGTGACGCTATCGCATCGTTGGGCCTCCGGTCTCGCATTTACCAACGAAACACGACAGCATGAACGCTGTCATTTTACGTCGATCTTCTATGCGAGGGTGGCACCGCCCCGTTTTGGGCGGCCCGTTCGTGCTGAAATCAGCGTGGCTCTACTACCTTGAAAAGTTTTTAGTGGAAACAGCACATTCTCCTGGCTTCTGCCTGCTCAAAGAGCGGGAGATCAGAGAGGATATTACACACTGTCAACAAAAGAAAGATAACTAGGTCATTGGCCTAACACGTACAAATAAATACACTTGAGTGTGATTCCAAGTTTACTTTATGAACTGTTCTACGATAGCCGTACAATAATTACTGTTTCGGGTAAGTTGTCAGGCATAGATAGTCGGCAATTCGGCTGAACGTGAGGAATTACCGCTATTATTGTTCTGATACAATTAAACCTGTATAGTAGTAGTTATGTAGTCTTTCGGCACTCAAATTGAACTATAGTAGTATCTATTAATTCTATATCTCGCAATTTTATACCGAAGAAAATTTACATGGAATTTTGTACATAATATGAACTACGAAACGTGGTATAATCGTCCAAATTCTCCTGGCAGAGGAAAGGCCATGCCATGTCCAGCAGTGGAGTGTTAAAGGCTGTTGATGTGACTACGAAGAAAGTCCAATTAAAATCGGATCGCCGTTCCATAGATTAGCCGAAACCAACAGACACATGGAAAAAATATTTAAATCGTTTTTTATGTCAGTACCGTATTTTTTTTTTTATGTATGGCCCGCCAAAATGTCTCTACTCTGCCTGACGGAAAGCATAAGCAGAATCCAATAGTGGTGGTCACCGTACTCACTGCGAATGCAGACAATGCAGTATGGCGACCCACACCATGGCGGCCTAGTGATGCTGCTGCATCTTTTAGTCTAGTCAACAAGTATCGAACTTGTTGACTAGACTATTTGGGCCTCCGGTCTCGCACTCACCAACGAAAAACGACAGCACGAACGCTGTCATTTTACGTTGATTTTATGTGCGAGGGTAGTACCGCCCCGGTCGAGCCGGCCCATTCATGCTGAAATCAGCGTGGCTCTACTACCTATACGTATATACTTTTATTAGCATTTAATGAAAAGCTGTTAATTTCAAATTACAAACAAACACTTCAATTTTACTTTTATTTGTATAGAATTAAACTCTAATTACTCTTCTACGACAACACCGTAAAACAATAACTTAAATATTAATTCCAGAAAGCGACAAATTTACTCTACTATGTCTTACACATTACTTTCATTAATGTCCCACAAGAGCTAGAGCAACAACATTATTATTTCATCTGTCTATCTTTAGACTTAACCTTTAGTTTCCAGGGCAATGAACTGATATTTATCTTAAGAAAAAAAAACACTTGAGTAGTTACGGTCTTATTACTCTCATCAACCATTTTACTTATTCAAGACTACTCTCATCCGTCTTAACTAATACCTACGTTGCCTTTTACGACACTAACAGATAATAATAGCCTGTTTTTTCAAACTAAAAGACTTTCGTAGAAAGCTTACAATTTTCTTGACCCAAAAAAAGGACAAAATACGGGGCAAAAGTCACCAAATTGTGTTCGGAAACTGCGCTATACATTTATAACATTTCTGTTATCCCTTACAAAGGTCTTATCTTCATTGGTTCCTTGAGGGCGGCTTCATAATGCGACCTTAGGCTTGTGACACACAATGTACATCGATAAATAATCTTATATATAAAATCAATTGCTGTTCGTTTGTCTCGCTAAAACTAGAGAACGGCTGAGCCGATTTAGTTTATATTGGTTTTTATAGCCCATCCACACTCTACACGAGTCAACGCGAGCGCGAGAGTGAGGACGATGCGCTCGTGCCCCCTCGTCTTCGCTCCCCCTTCACTCGCCGAAACTTGTGATGAGGCGTGAGGTGAGGCGCCTCGCGAGAGTCCGGATAGGCTATGAAATGTTTGTCGTAGTCCAGGGAAAGTTTGAACGATGAAATAATAAAATAACTTGAAAATCCAAATATCACGTGTACGAAGTAGCGGGACAGCTAGTAGTTAATAAAACAAGACATACAAATTATTAAAATTTTAATTTATATTTTTTTTTATGAGATAGGGGGCAAACGAGCAGACGTATCGCCTGATGGTAAGCGATTACCGCCGCCAATGGACACCCGCAACACCAGAGGCGTCACAAGTGCGTTGCTGGCCTTTTAAGAAGGAGTACGCTCTTTTCTTGAAGGTTTAAAGGTCGTATTTGTTCGGGAATACCGCAGGCGACAGTTCATTGCACAGATTTGTTTATTTTTATTAATTATTATAAGTAATTTAAAAAATGGTCTATTTATGTTTAAAGGTATATGATGTTTAAAGGTATATGTTTATGTTGTTCGTCGGAATGCTCATATTCTTTCCTTACTTTATAGTATTCTATTTCATCCGTGCACTCCACCTTATTTAAAGGAACGTTTTGTTTTCCTCTGTGACACACATTCAAGATCCCTGAGGTCATCTGAATCTCTGGAACTGGCAGTACCAACTCACTGCACCAGGTTTTATGATAAGTTGTTTACTGTACAGGCCGACCGACTGTGGAATGATTTACCAATGGCTATAAGGCGTGCCAAGTCTCTATCTATATTCAAAAAATGGTCAAAGAACATTACCTATCATCATAATTTCTGATTTGATTAAAAATACTTTATTTATTTTTCACTATTCATTTATATCGAAAGTGTAGATATTGTGTATATTTATGTATTATATATATATATTTAGTTGTTTGTATTAATGCGTAATCCTTATGATTTTATTAATTTTTTATCCCAATTTAATAAATTCTTTAATTCATTTATTTATTTTACACCAAAACTACCCATAATTTCAACTTTCCACGGTCAATTTGTCCATCCAAAGGTTGCCTGTAAGAAATTGCTTTTTAGCGATAAGGCCGCCATTTGTACATGGTTTTTTTTTTTTTTTAAGTTGATAAGCTTCTGAATGTAAACTATTTTAACTGGTGTACAATAAAGTTTATTCTATTCTATTCTATTCGTCAAAATTGCACCCAGGGATCATCAGGGTTTAATTCTCTTCTTTGCTACTTTTTGTAGTTTTTGGAGCCTAGTTTTTGGAGGATAATATAAAAGTGGTGGTTATTTTTTTATAGATGCTTGAAAAATGTAAAAAATATTAGATCGGGGTTGAGTAGTACAACCGAACCTGTGCTTTTGGAAGATAATAAATTAGCAACCTTACATCGACGCATAAAGAACCATTCTTGAGTGTAAATGCAGACCTCCTCCGTGTGTTGATGTATTAAGAATACAGAATATCACCACCCCGATTTATCCCATGTGTATGGTAAGAGGCAACTAAGAGAACAAACTATGCAAAGAAGTACAACTTGAAACATTAAACTACTAAAAGCGGTTGCTGCGTTACGCAAACCACTTACCATCGACCTACCACCAATACCTTTATAATAATATTATAGTCGCATGTATGTATGCACTTGTAACTAAAATTTGTTTTTACTGGAAGGTCCAAGCCTGTAATTACTTAATACAAATTATTTTACTGTTGGTAAAAGGGCGGTGGTGTACCCCCAGCCTTAGTGAGGTGAGGCGAATGAATGCCCATTGAGCTATTGTCATTGTGAATCTATACAATTGTAAACCGAGGGATTTTGGCCTGTGTACTCAAGATACGAGGGTTTGTGATAGATTAATTAGGTTGAAGTTTATTTTGTAGGTCAGTGTTCCGTAAAAACCCATAGGACCTCATCAATGACTTACTTGTACAATAGGAATTGAATAAGATACCCATTTAAATATAATTAATAATGATTAAACTTCTATGATTCTTTAAAATATTTTTACAAACAGGAAATCTCCTATTTTTATGTTTAATAATTGTGATAGGAGACTCCATCTTCAATAATGACAAGAATGCAAAGGTTAGGCATTAAAGATACATGCATAGACTACAACGGCTTAAAAAAAACAATTATTCCTGAATGAAACCATTTTTTCTCTAATGGTATATTTCTTACTTTATAAAATTACGTCTGCTTTACCTTTGTCATAATGAAATCAATTATTACTCACTTACGATAAACTATATTTGTATAAGAATAAATCTTAAAAGCACTCCTATTTAGCCGCTATATTGAAACCCATTTATTTAAAGACAGAGTTTATTCTCCTTCAAACGCCAAATGGATATCGAATCTCTGAATGTTGTATAACCTTACATAAAACCGTTGTCGTAATCCTAAAATAACGTAACCTAATCTCAATTACGGTACAAAAGCTCATCTCGCCTTCCACGTCATACAACGGTACAGCGGACATAAAGATAACAGCTCACTAGACCGGCCACCATTAAAACGCTGGCTATTACCACTTACAACGTTTTTCGCACCCGACCCGAATCTCATATACACGCAATAAAAACGATGAAGGTGTTACAGTAATCGTTTCAAACGAATCGAATGCAATTCACAATCGATTTAGTCCGAACATTAAGTTACTTTACAATACGGATTCGATTATATTATTATCGATATCATCGGACGAATGTGTGATTGGTGCTGTAATACTGATACGATGGCTTTGTTTATTTTGCTTAATTTATGAGGGTAGGCCCACATTTTGTTTTTACAGCTGCTGTTTAAATTGTAATCTTTTTGATTTACAATAATATTTTATTCATATTTGTTCATAACGATGATTGTTTATCAGTGGTGTACCTGAATGAAACAAATTAATGAAGCCAAAGGATGAATGAAAATAAAGCTTAACGTTTGTGGTTTGTAACCATATAAGATAATCAAAAAGGTATTCAGTATCTTTAAGGTATTGAGAAATTTCTAGACGTCTAATTATATTCTTATATGAATGAAAATAATACTAATAACTCGAGATATACCTACCATTAATGTTTGTCTGACTACTGTCAAACATGTCCACATACCAGTATCAGGCATTCAAATTTTTGTTAAATAAAATATACCTCTTCTCAAAATTACATCAACAATTGCTTCAAATAATTCGCTAAAATAAATAGTACCAATATACATGCAACAATCAAACAGCATTTTTCTTTTAACACATATAAACTTTATAATAAGTACATATTTTTTTTGCATTTGATCAACCCTATTTATGCCTTAACTTTGATATGAAAAAAAAGTTAAGATACGTTAGATGTCCGAGTTCCCGATATCCACTTAAGCTGAAAATATTTTGCTTACCTACTTATTCAACCATAGCATAGAGTCTCGGCCTGTTTTTCGGCCCAATGACTTTGGATATTAAATTTGCAAAGTTACGCGATAGTTCGCAACTTTATCGACTTATTAGCCAAAGTTATCTAGCGAGTGCAAGCCTTTAGCTACTCACTGGATATAGATTATACTTCTTGTAATTAAACTTGCGTAGAATGTAGTAAGTTTAAGATGCTCATTTGATTTATAAATAACTTTGTAAAGGTTGTTATTTATACTCTCGTTTGTCGGCACTTTATGGAACTTATTGAAATACATTCTACAATTAAACTCACTTGTACTTATTACACTATTTCAACCGGTTTCGATATAAGTTAATAAAATAGTGGAATAAATACAAGTGAGTTTAATTCTAGCATGTATTTGTGAAGAAGGTTCTTAGAAACAGACACAATATGTTCAGCTTTACGTTGGAAATATTAAACATACTAACTAATGTTGGTGAACCACTAAAAATAAAGATACAATTTATGTATGAAAGTGTCTATCTACATACTTCAAATACATTTTAAAATGAAAATTTAATGTAGTAAAGTAAAAAAAGAAAATATCTTTAGACTTAAATAGTAAAAGGACGGCACCTTAAGAATTTTAATCTTAAATATATAACATTCTCAATCAGACTCTGAGTGATTTTGAATTTATGTGAAGAATGAGTCTGATTTATTTATCGATTTATTAAAGAAACTTAACAATAGATCCTTAACAATACAGGAATATATATGTAGATTACATTAATCTATCATATTTAAAATTTAGTATTTTATTATTTCTGAGTGGTTTTTTTTAAATAAATAGTAAGAGGATTAAAATAAATCAACATCTGTAATGATTATGTGATTCCATGATGCGACACAAAGGTCTACATTCCCCACCTGTGGTACGAAAATATTTGGGCTCGAAAAATCGTTGAGTATGTGTTACGCAAACCCGTTGGGAGCGACTCGGTATTTGAATGTAAATTTTGTTAACGAGCTGGTTACAATCGTAAGGATTATGACGAAATGTAACATTTGATCCATAAAACACTTTTTTCTCCTTTGAAATATTTAAATAACAATACTGTTCATAAAAAAATTTACTGAACATATTTAATAATTGAATACGTTGAACGTTATAATTTATTACTAAATCATTTATATGATATGTTTATGCGTGACACATAAACACAACACCATCTAATCCCAAACTATGCAGAACTTCTGGTATAACCAATAAATATAACCAGATAACTTATATAAATACATACATACTTTTTTGTAAATACATACATATCATACATAGAAAACACCCAAAATAAGAACCAAATATCGAAGATCATACTAACATTTAGTCCGACTCGGAATTGAACCTGACCTCGAGCACAGCAGTCGCATACGCTGTCGTTACGCCATCAAGGCAGTTAAAAGGAATACTAAAGAAAAAAGTAAATGGCAATCAGATCCTATAAATGAAGAAAATGTAAGTATTGTGTGGAGGGGTCGCCACTGTGGAGGAACGGGTGGCATGTTCCTCCAACACAAAGGGAGGATCCTCCGACCAGACGAGGTGACCATGCCTGGCGGGCCACTGCCCAACAGTTGATGTTGGGATGGTGTATATATGATAATCGGCGCGAGAACTTCTATTGCGCGATTTAGGATTGGTAGTTACTCCGTGTTGTGCGTTACTTCGTAGTTCAGTGTATCTGCGGTAGATGACGCTGTAGTACATTTCTGTTGCGCTGTATGTGGAAGTGGCCACAGTAATCCTAAACAATATGAAAACAATTTATCGAGAAGTCAGAGATCAATCTAATTTTCATTTATTACAGTGGCAGATCTCATGTGTTACTGGGAAATTTATGATTTTATTTTAATGGTCATGTAGTACCTAACAATCTATATTATCCTATATATTCCTTTTTCTTGCCTTGACAGGCAAGAAAAAGGAATATATAGGATATGACGATCAGATTTTTTTTAAAGAATCTTTTTAGAGAATTTTTAAAGAATATTTTTTTTTCAAATATGGAGTTTCTTGCCGCTTCTTCTCTATAGAAATAACATTTTGGAACCAGAAAACTAGAGCCATTAATATAACGTTTGTAAAGAGCCTTATGTGGCGACTTCCACATACAGCGCAACAGAAATATACTACAGCGCCATCTACCGAAGTTACACTGAACTACGGAGTAACGAAGGAAACTAAGAAACTATCAATCCTGAATCACGCAGTGAAAGTTCTCGCGCCGATAATCATATATACATCATCCCAACATCAACCGTTGGGCAGTTGGCCCGCCAGGCATGACCACCTCGCCTGGTCAGAGGGTCCTCCCTTTATGTTAGAGGAACATATCACCCGTACCTCCACACCTTAAAAGGCCTACATGAAATAAAGAAGCAATTGTAGAGCATTTTTGACCACTTATGCAATTATAATTATTTATTGATTTTTTATTTATGCAGTATTTTTTTTCTTCGAACATGTATACTTACGGGGCCGCCATACTTACGCCACCGCACATGCGGTGAGTGTGGCATTATACAGATATGATAGATACCTATACAAACAAAAGCTAAGCAACATAAAGCTTTCACAAACAGCTGCTTACGTATTCGTCCGATTTCGGAGCAGCTCGTCTCGATCCGTGCGTATTTTCGTTTCGGAATTTCTTAATTCGGTCGCCGCGCTCAAAGCCCGCGATAAAAGCTATGCAATAGCTTAAAACTATTTGATTTTGTTAATATTTTTCCATAATACGTAACATGCTATCTGGCTCTGTACAATATTCAAAGAGTGCTATATACATGCAGGATGAAGCGCCTGGAATGATTATGTTCACGCTCCCACTGAAGTCTCAGTGGATTACATGAATAGTGCAGGGCATTAGTATATCCGCTGTTGCTTTTACCCTTTCGTAAGTGGATAATACTATTAGAGTATACCATATGGGAATTCCATCCACAGTTATCTTTATAATATTTATAGAGATTTTTAAAATTTAAGTTTTCCGACATAAACGCGGGCGGGGCCGCGGGCTAGAGCTAGTAGATAATAATGTACACGGAAATTGTAAATATGTTTTCTTTAAAAAGAGTAACTTATGAAGTTTCCTACTCTTCTCGTTCTTCTCGTCTCGTTAGAAATGACATTTCCGAACCAAGCAGCTAGAGTCATTAATGTAACGTTTTGAAAGTGCCTGAAAACTATAGCGAAATTATCTATCTATATATATAAAAGAGTAAGGTGACTGACTGACTGACTGACATACCCAGAGATCAACGCACAGCCCAAACCGCTGAAGCTACAATCCTGAAAGTTTGCATGTAGGTTCTTCATATGACGTAAGTGAGCACTAAGAAAGGATTTTTTGAAATTCCACCCCTAAGGGGGTTAAATAGGGGTTGAAAGTTTGTACGGAAGTTCGTCATTTTTGAAGTAAGAAACATGAAACTTTACTTTTGGGCTACTGATTAAAAAAGAGTAGATACGTATTTAAGCGTTTCTGGATATTCTACCCCTAAGGGGTTGTTATTTCGTATATAGGTCAGTCTGGAAGTCCGTCATCTTTTAAGTTAGAAACATGAAACTTTATTTTTAGGCTGCTGATTAAAAATGAATTGATACGTGTTTCAGCGTTTCTGAATATTCTACCCCTAAGGGGGTGAAATAGGGGTTGAAAGATTGTATGGAAGTTCGTCATTTTTTAAGTAAGAAACAACAAACTTTATTTTTAAGGTACTGATTAAAAACGAACAGATACGTATTTAAGCGTTTATGGATATTCTACCCCTAAGGGGTTAAATAGGGGTTGTTATTTCCTATATAGGTCAGTCTGGAAGTCCGTCATTTTTTAAGTCAGAAACATGAAACTTTATTTTCAGGCTGCTGATTAAAAATGAATTGATAGGTGTTTCAGCGTTCAACTTTCAACCCCTATTTCACCCCCTTAGGGGGTGAAATAGGGGTTGAAAGTTTGTATGGAAGTTCGTCATTTTTTAAGTAAGAAACATGAAACTTTACTTTTGGGCTACTGATTAAAAAAGAGTAAGTAGATACGTGTAAGCGTTTCTGGATATTCTACCCTTAAGGGGGTGAAATAGGGGTTGAAAGTTTGTATGGAAGTCCGTAATTTTTTTAAATAAAAAATATGATACTTTACTTTTGGGCTACTTAATATAAATGATTAGATACGTATTTAGGAGTTTCTGGATATTATGCCCGTAAAGGGGTGAAATAAGGGTTGAAAGTTTGTAAGGAAGTCCGTCATTTTTTAAGTGAGAAACATGAAAATGTAGTTTTGGGCTACTGATTAAAAATGGGTAGATACGTATTGAAGCGTTTCTGGATATTCTACCCTTAAGGGGTGAAATAGAGGTTGTCATTTCGTATATAGGTCAGTCTGGAAGTTCGTAATTTTTGAAGTCAGAAACATGAAACTTTATTTTTTGGCTGCTGATTAAAAATCAATTGATACGTGTTTCAACGTTTCTGAATATTCTACCCCTAAGGTGGTGAAATAGGGGTTGAAAGTTTGTATGGAAGTTCGTCATTTTTTAAGTAAGAAACGTGAAACTTAATTTTTGGGGTACTGATTTAAAATGAATAGATACGTATTGAAACGTTTCTTAATATTCTACCCCTAAGGGGGTGAAATCGGGGTTGAAAGTTTGTAAGGATGTTCGTCATTCTTTACTTTTGGGCTACTGATTTAAAATGAATAGATACGTATTTAAACGTTTCTTAATATTCTACCCCTAAGGGGGTGAAATCGGGGTTGAAAGTTTGTAAGGAAGTTCGTCGTTCTTTACTTTTGGACTACTGATTAAAAAATAGTAGATACGTGTTTAAGCGTTTCTGGATAATCTACCCCTAAGAGGTTAAATAGGGGTTGTTGTTTCGTATATAGGTTATTCTGGAAGTCCGTCATTCTTGAAGTTAGAAACATGCAACTTTATTTATGGCTACTGATTAAAAATGAGTAGATACGTATGTGAACGGTTGTGGTTCACGGTGCCGTTCTTGAAGTTGTTCAAAAATATGTGTGGTACCTCGGGCAGACTTTGCAGTTAAGTAGAAACAACTTCGAGGACGAGATGAACAGGAGAATTCAGCCGGGTTGGGCAGCGTTTGGGAAACTTTGTCGGGTCTTTTCATCGTCAATCTCACAGTGCCTAAATACGAAACTCTTCAATCAATACGTCCTACCTGTCATGACATACTGTGCCGAAACGTGGACACGACACGGCTGGTCCACAAGTTCAAAGTCGCTATGGAGAGGGCTATAATAATAATAATGATTAATTTTTCTCATCACAAAAGCTCAACGTTTCTCTAAGGGATCGCATCAAGAATGAGGTGATCCGGTAGAGAACCAAGGTCATTGACATAGCCCACGGGATAAGCAAACTGAAGTGACAGTGGGCTGGCCATATTAGCCGTAGAACTGATAACCGTTGGGATAAACGGGTTCGTGAGTGGTGACCGCGTCTCGGCAAACGTAGCGTAGAACGTCCACAGGCCAGGTGGAATAATGATCGGACGGCTGGCAGAAGCTGGATGAGAGAAGCTGAGGATCGAACCAAGTGGCGTGAAATTGGAGATGCCTATGTCCAGCAGTGGACTGCGTTGATGATAATGAGATACGTATTTAAGCGTTTCTGGATATTCTATCCCTAGGCTAGACTGGAAGTCCGTCATTTTTTAATATAATAGCCTGAAACGTTATCTTCAGGCTTTTGATTACAAATAAATGAATACTTATATCAGCATTTATGGGAATTCTATTCCTAAAGGGGTTAAAATAAGGGTCGAAAGTGTGTGTGAAAGTCAATTTTAATGGACTATTGATTATAAATAAATACGTTTAAAAACGTGAACACAGTATTCATAGATACTTACACAGTTTTAAATAAATACATATAATCAACTTCCACGCGAGCAAAGCCGCGGGCAACAGCTAGTACGTAATAAGAATAACACGGCGATGAGCAATTATGTAAGTAGTATTTATTGTGTAGGACCTAAGGCTCCTGGATATTCTAATGTTACATGGTAACGTATGGCATATTATAACAACTTACAGCTATCTTATATATACAAAAATCAATCGGTACAATGCATATAATCACGTCTTATCCTTGACGAGGTAAAGAATGTTTGGATCTTACGTGATCGATAACATCTGTTATCGATGACTGCCTCGTTAGTCTAGCGGTTGGCGTGTGCGACCGCTGATCATGAGGTCTCGGGTTCGATTCCTGGGTCGGACCAAATGTTTGTATGATCTACAAATATTTGTTTCGGAGTTTGGGTGTTTTCTATGTATAATATGTATGTATTTACAAAAAAAAAAGTATATAAGTATTTATATCAGTTGTCTAGTACCCATAACACAAGCTCTGCTTAGCTTGGGACTAGATGGCGTTGTGTGTTAGATGTCCGAAATATTTATTTATTATTTATTATCTCACATCTGTAATCTGCTGACCTAGCTGGTCGGTCCTGGCTATGTATAAATTCTATTGATTTAACAATATATGACGTAGGAATAACCTACTAGAAATAAAAGTTATTTGATTTTATTTAATTTAAACATTTTGATTTTGAAAATGAGCCAAGAATATGCGCATAAAAACATTTTCAAAAAAAATATTTCATTAATATTATAATAAAACCAAATACGCCCCTAGTAAAAGCTATAATTAATTCAAACCAATACATTACATTTCGTACCAAGAAATTACCATTTGTGCGTATTGCCTGATAAGTATCTCCAAAAAATCTCGTTTTGCGAAACCATACATAAAATAATATCGTAAAATGTAATGTGATTATCTGATTGGATGCGATTATATCAGGCAATGACGGTACCATTGCTTTTTATTATCAATGTCTTTATTGGGAAGGGTGTACTAATTCCGCAATGGACAGCAACCACCCCGTTAGGATCGTAGGGATGGATTGAACCTGATTGCGCGGCAATTCAAAGGGCCTTGTAAAAGGATAATATAATATTAGGAGCTACTGGGGAATACTTAGAATCGAATAGTTAAAATATAATTTTAGTTAAAAAAATTAATAAATAATAGTTAATAAATAATAAAAAAATTAATAAATAAGAATCACATTTATTTTTACGAACGAGATTGTGACTTTTAAACTAATATAACTTATTTATTTTTTAACCTATTAAAACCTAAAAACTGTAAATATTAAGTTTATAACAGTATATAAGGGAAAACCGTATTCTAATCGGTTAAGCCACTAAAGAGATTAGACAATCAGACAAATATTCCAAAAACTATAATTTTGAGTTCAGATACTTTAATAAAGATCCCCTTTATTTGTTTGCTTCAATATTTTTAATTTACCTATAGTTAACCTCTTAAGAATATTAAACACACATGACTAAAATAACTACATTGCATATATAGATTAGATGTAAAGCTTTTACCATTTTAGTCAATGTAATTAAACTGTTTCTTATCTCTCAAAAAGTCCCGGTATAAAAATGAGCAGTTCGTCGGCGAATGCTGCTTACATTTGCTCAACAAGGTGAAAAGAGCGAATTCAAAAGTAACTCCTTTCATCTGTATGTCTGTCTGTTGGTTACGATTTCATGGCTAAACCAATGCACCAACTTCAATTGCATGGAGATACTTTGAATCTTGAGGAAGGTTAAAAAAAATATTAATTTGGCCGATAACACGCGAGCGGAATCGCAGGCAAAAGGTAGTGTTATAGAATATCTAGTATTTTACCATTATTGTTTTAATAAACGTAAAATGTATCTTGTGCAACAGTAAAGTTATTGCTGTTAAAGTGCAAGATTATGGCTGAAATATAGTTGAAAGTTATTGCTGAAGATTACGGTTGGAGTTTATCACCTCGAGAATGCCACGATTGTGGTGTGGCTCGGGTGGAGTGAGGCAAGGACATCCTGATTTTCATGTCCTGCAAGGCGTGGCTCCCCATACTACGGAGCCTGTGATGTTGCTGCTGGCATATGGAGGATGGCCTGACCGCTGGTTAGGCCAACTGTCGTAATGCAGAAAGGTCACGTACAAATTTTTATATGTATTAGTGTACTTACCCACTAAGTATTTTTAAGATTTAGTTTTATGATATATGTAATGTTCTTATCTATTATATGATGTTAGTATTGTTGAAAAATATATAATGTGATTATGTGTTATTGAAGTTTCTCTGAAGTGATCCTTTAGGAACCCACCCGCACACACAATTATTTATTTGATTTTCTTTTTGTTTGAGTTAGTTTGATTAGTAATTATGTTTATTTTTTTTAACGGCGCCCTGGGACTTATGCTCTTATTGACTGACTGGGTCATGCCGGTGTGTAGCACCCCCTGTTCAGGTTTAGGGGACTGCAAGGTCGAACCCGCCTCCTAGGTAGGTATAGGGTAGTGAAATGTGATCTGCATGGTTCGAACCCGCCTCCTAGCAGGGCCATTGGTTGCAACTTGCGAACCTCCTGACAGGTTTAGGTGTTACAAAGTGGCGACCAACGTTTGGCTAGATTACCAAACTCTTGTGTTGTGTGTGTGCTAGGTGGTTTTTTTCCTGATCGCTTCAGAGGAATCCGTCCGAGACTACCCAGGACGTTAATTGGTTTTGCGAGTGCAGTACTCATGTAATAATTTTCTCATTGCATTTTTTTCAGCCTACCTTCCACCATCTTTGCGGCAGGAAAAAGCTTTGAGCAAGATAAATTCAAAATTAATTTATAAATTAGTACTGCACACATTTTGGTAAGTTTTGGATTACATTTTTGACTAAAATTTTTTTTTTTTTTTTTGTTTTTTTTTTTCACATTGTTTGTGTGTCTGTCCCCTTGGGAACAAAACACATAGGGAGTTGCTCAAATATAGTTTCAGTAGTATTCATTTAACGCTATTATACTTGCATTTTGTTTTAAAAATTTTTTTTTTTCATACGTAGGTATGCAGAAAGTGTAATTTTTAATTTTCTTAAAATACCTTATAGGTTGAGAAAATTCACTTTAAGGTTTTTTCTATGTACTATATTGTATATTAGTATATTGGAATTGAGTTTTTTTTAATGGCTTTATGTGCTAGTGAAGTAAATTTTATATTTTGTGAGAACTTAACCTTGATAAGGAGATAATAATAATAATAATAATAATATTTATTCAACCAGTAATATCACATATTTAAGATACATCGTTTTTAGATACTTAACAAATTTACAAATCATTGAACATCCTCGTCTAAACTAGATAACTAAATATCTGTATTTTAGACGACGGCGCTCTTCCCGTTTAGATTTCTAAACGATACATTTCACTGTACATGTATAAAACGAATAAAAAAAAAAACAAAAAAAAAACAAAAAAAAACAAAAAAAAAAAAAATTAAAGATAAAATAAAACATTAAGACAATGAAAAGGAAACAAAATAAAGCATTGTAGAGTGTAGATAATCCTCCTTGTGTGTAGTATGATTGTGCGTGTATGTGTGTAGGAGGGTGAAAGTAAATTTTAAGAAGGTACATGAAGTAATTCTTCAGTCTCAGTGTAGTCCAGTTTATGAATATAAATTAGTAATCTCTTTTTAAGCTCTCTTGTATTCAAACCTCGTATTTCAATAAATTTGCTGACTTTTCTATATAAATATGGGCCAAGGAATGGAAAATATCTGTTTGCGAATTGGTGTTTAAATGTATTTCTACTTGGAAAGGTTATATCTTTACGGCGCCTCGAGGCTATGGGAGTTGTATCAGAAATGCAGCTTGAGTGTTGTTTCAAAATAGTGAGCAGGACAAACAACTGGCGCACTGAGAGAACCTCACACGACTGATACAGAAGGTAGGTAGGGAACATATAGGGGCGAAAGGTGCTGACCTTAAGAATTGCTCTTTGAGCAATCTCCAGTGGCCTCATAGTCGTTTTGGGTGCACCACCCCATACGGTAATGCAGTATCCTACTATTGATTGGCCCAGAGCCATGTATACCTGTTTAATCAATTTAGGATCTGCCACATTTCTTAGATTTCTAAATAAATATATTAGTTTTCTCAGTCTTGCAGTGATTAAATTTACATGGTGTTTGAATGAGAGATTATTATCTATAAGTACCCCAAGATATTTGACCACATCGGTGGGAGACAGAGAAGGACACTTACATTGATCGACATTGCAGCAATCATGTGCAATCAGAGAATATGAAGGAATTGATGAGACGGAGTTTCTAATTGAAAATGGTATATAGACAGTTTTCCCTGCATTTAAGGTCAGCATATTGCATTTAAACCAGTGGCACACAGTATTAAAGCCTGTGTCATCCTGTAGACATCTTCCCACTTGTCAGCTGAGAATATAAGTGCAGTATCGTCCGCGTAGGAGATGACTTTTCCACCCTCTAGTTTAAGATCACAAAGGTCGTTTAGATAAATTAGGAAAAGAGTAGGGCCCAATATACTGCCCTGGGGCACGCCATATGAAACAGGTAAGTCATCACTAATTATGTCATCAATCTTAGTGCATTAGCGATTTGAGAGGTAGTCTTCAATTAACTTAAGCTGATTACCTCGGATCCCCAGCCTGTCTAGTTTATTAAGAAGCAATGGAATCGACACTGTATCAAAGGCCTTAGCCAGGTCAACAAATATTCCCACAGTTTTTTTACCAGCATCAATATTCTTTACCAAATGATCAACAAGCTCATGGACCGCATCACTTGTGGACTTACCAGTTCTAAAGCCAAATTGGTTATTGGAAAGCAAATCATTAGCTTCTAGGTATCTTACAATTCTACTATTAATGATGCGTTCCAAGATCTTGGAGAGCGAGGGCAGGATCGAGATCGGCCTATAGTTTGTCACATTGTTTTTAAGTCCACTTTTATAAATAGGTGATTTCTTCAGGATCATGGGAAAGGTGCCTTCTTGTAAGCATCGATTAAAAATATAAGTCAGCACTGGAGCCAAGACTTGTCTATTTTCCTTTAAGATGTAGTTGGGGATGGAATCCCATCCTACTGAACAAACACTTTTAAGGTTCAAAATCAGACGCTCCACCTCCACCTCATCAGTATCCAACAAAACAAGAGACTGTAAAGACCTTTTTGACTGCAATGAAAAATCTTTAACATGTGTAGGATTTTCACATGCTATCGTGTTCTCCGCCAAAGTCCTGCCAACCGAAACAAAGAACTCATTAACACCTTCCACAGATTTTTTCGGTGAAGCCGTATTTATTAAATCCGTAGCCGTGCTTTTTGTTTTTGAAGTGTTCGTAATATTTTTAATGGCCTCCCAAAGTTTTTTGTTGTTATTACCAGCAGCTCTTATAAGGTTTGTTTCGTATTCGACTTTGAGTTTTTTAAGTAGCTTATTACAATGGTTTCTGTATCTTGTGAATGTTAGCTTCAGTGCTTCATCGTCAGGGGAATGTCTTACTTTCTTATGGAGACTATCCCGATGCTTCATACAACGTAATAAGCCAGGAGTTACCCACGTTTTTATAATTCTGTTTTTCCTAGATAGTTTCACAGCGACTGAGTTACTAGTAATGACACTTTGAATAGTTTTGACAACGTATTCCATTGAATCATTAGCGGAATTTCCATAAATTGGGTCCCAGTTAGTGTTAGCTAAGTCTGAGTAAAGCTTTTCTTTGTCAATTCTATTGAACGTGCTGTAGGCGAAATTTCTATTTTGTTTATA
The DNA here is from genome assembly GCA_949125395.1 of Diaphora mendica. Taxonomy (NCBI): domain Eukaryota; kingdom Metazoa; phylum Arthropoda; class Insecta; order Lepidoptera; family Erebidae; genus Diaphora; species Diaphora mendica. The sequence goes on from OX421316.1 coordinate 25,721,248, forward strand.
TTTGAGACAAAGCAGGACCGCCTGATGATCCGTGACGGAAGTTTGAAGTACTGTGGTAATAGCCGGGCTTTTGGTTTTTAATATCATATGATCAAGGCATGTCTTGCTATGTCTCGTAGGAAGTGTGTGAGCTGGTAGAAGACCATGAAAAGAACATACGCTCAGGTATTCAGTTTGTGACAGAGAGCTCTGATTGGGGCTGATATTTATGTTAATATCGCCTGTGATAATAATATTTTTAAAGAGGGATAAATCTTGTAAAATAGTGTTCAGAGATTGCAGAAAGTTATTAATATTTTTGTATGATGGAGATTTATACACGGCAATAATAGCTGTTTGCTTAGAGATTTTAATCACCAAGCAGTTCGAGTCCTGACAGTCGGGTTCTTCAACAATAACATTCAGGTTGGATTTGATGTAGGCTGTTACCCCATCATTTTGGGCAAACAGTCTCTTGGTTGAATAAGATTTGTACCCGTCTAGATTTGGGACAACAGGACAACACGACAACCAACATTCCGTCAAAACTACAATGTCACATTCAATCTTAAGCCTATTCAACATGGTTAGAAAATCATCAAAATTAGCTGAGATACTACGTATATTCTGTGTTATAACAGTGAAACTCTCTGCGGGGTGTGGTATATATTTATGGCAGTCATCTACATCACAGGCCATGGATTCAGAGACGGATAGCTTATCTATCTCTAAGTTTACGTCATCCATAAGAGTGCAAGACATACCGAGCATATGATCATGGAAGGTGGGACATATAATTTCTTGTGTGGAGGGAGTAAATTTTTGTTAATTTATTTTTCTCTATTATCGCCCGGCTCAAGTGAGTTCAACTTAAAACCAAGTAGCAAACTATGCTTACGAATACCTAAATGTCTAGAATTTAAATAACTAGGTACTATTTGAAACTGAAAAAATATTTTGATTTGTGTAGTGTTTAGTATTTGAGAGTAAATAAATTTGTTAGATTTTATAAAAATTAAAATTAAACAGGAAAACATAAAGAGACCCAAAATATAAAAGAAGCAAATGCCACTGAAACGATAGTTGAGCAACAGTTATTGTATTCATAATTATGGTTCCGAGGGAATTAATTATAAGTCTCAGAACTAGTCAGACAAAGGACATCTTCAGTTTGACAAGATCCGACTCCTCCTGTATGCGAATGTGTGGCATTCCTTCCTTCCTTCGAAGGTAGATTTTTCCATATGATGTCCAACAGTATGCATAACCATATGACCCAGCAAAGTCCCTCGCCAGGAAAAATAGTCTCCTCCCCTTTGCAGTAAGGCTTTCCGAAATAAATATAGGTTTTTTCGGGCTGTGTGCGTCAAATATACCTGTGTTTAACTTCTTACTTTTTTCTTCTAAAGATAGTTTTTTAAGATTGTGCAATAGACCTTCCTTTACAAGTACTGAATTTAATTCTACGATAACAGGCTTGATAGTTTCACTTTTCGCGAAAGGTCTATAGACATCTTTTATGTCTGCGGTTTGAAGTGATAAATTTAAAACTGTACCGATTTTCTTCACAGAGTCTATAAGTACCTGTTTGTTCTCATTTGGTATTTTTGGTAAGTTTCTAATCTCTAATTTAGTAGCACAGGACTGTCTTTCAAAGCTTTCCACCTTATTTTCAAGTTGTTTAATGTAAGAAATATGCTCCTTACGTTCCCGTCTAGAAGATTCCAACTCTTTCTGCAAGTCGTCGTACTTAGATGATAAAGTAGACATTGATAAGTTTATAATCTCATTTTGACTTTTTATTTCGGTTAAAGTCAACTCCAAAGTATCTAATCTACCCTTTTGGTCTGCGACAAACTTTGAGAACATACCCCGCACCTCCTCCATGAAATTAGTAAGCTCATTTTCTCGCTTCCTCTTCAATCGCCCCACATTTACACCGGTATTTCTTTCGGTCGATTGTATATCAGAGGTACTACCGTCTACACATTCCGATTCAGTCTCTGATACCGGGGGTTTCCGTGTAGGTGGTGTACTTTTAAGCGGCATAATTATTATTTAAAATAGCGGCCGAAGTACCAGGATAGCAGTGTGGCACTGGTGTAATATTGAGTGGCGCGAGACGGTGATATGCTTAGTAAAGGAAGACGGTTACGTACCTCCCACTTGAGTGACCCTGCCAATTGACGCCCTTAGCAGTGACGCCCACTTCGACATCGGCAATGAGGCGGTAGGCGTTGACCTCTTGGTGGTGGTGGTGGGTGGTGTTGTAATCAGTCACTGCATTGCATAGATGTCACACTCGCTAATAGCTCCTTTATATTTATGCAGTCCTGGTCTTATTCTTTGATTATTTTTGATTTAATATACTGAATTAATTATTAAAAAGTGAAACATAGTCTTGTTAATACGTCTGAGCCACTCAGCGGTCCGAGGGGAAGAGGATAGATAGAGAGGGGAGATAGGATTTTTTTTTTTAATAACCAAATTATACTTCAATATTTGCTTTTATAAATGTCATAGATTTGTTAACTATAAAGTTGGTTCCTTTATATATACCTTTATGTGCTAGAAGGGTAACCTTTAATAATTTTGTTTTAGAAATATGAGTGAGGTAACATATTTCTATTCTATAATTGTATTTAAATTGGGCCTTTGTTTTTGTAATTTTTTGTTTAACCAGGCTCAAAAGATAACCTGTTGTAATAGAATAACTCATTAACTAGTTGTAAATCTAGGATTAAAATTTTAAAAATATCCTATAGCTTTCTAATAGGTAAAATTTAATAAGTAAATTAAACCTTTAAGAATTTTATGATAGCGTTGTGTGTATGTTTGTAAACATTAACCTCTTAAATTTTGATGACTTGTTTGCTTGTGGTGAATTTTTTTATGATGATTTGTTTGCTTGTGGTAAAAAATTTTGATGACTTGTTTGCTTTTGGTGAATTTAGGATTAAGTACCCCCTGTTCAGGCCTAGGAGATCCACGTTAGGAACCGTCTGACAGGTATTGGTGCTACAGCCCTTAGTGTCCCATAGATTACGGACTGTGCGATGCTACCCAAGGCCGAAACTATTGCTGGTTTGCCGACGAGTGACACGCCTGATCAGGTCTAGGGGACTGCAAGGTTCGAATCCGCCTCCTAGGTAGGTCTAGGGTTACGACTTGCGAACCGCCTGATAGGTCTAGTTGTTGCAAATGGGCACCTATGCATAGTGGCTGCCAAACGCTGGCTTTTAGTTTGTGAATAGTAATTTTGTAGCTTAGTTAATTCTCGATTAGACTTTGTTGGTTTTATATGTTGGAATTAAATTTTTTTTAAGTGCTATATCAGTCTTTGAAATTGTTTTGATTTTTTTGTTAGTCTCTTCTCAGACTATTCCTTGCGCACACTACGCAAGGAATACTGTGAGGGAGGGGGTGATGTAACACATTTTTTTAACCTAACTTTTTATTAACCAAAACAATGATTTTGTAGGTGTCGCCCTCAGTAGTTCGCTGATTGTGCGAGAGAGGGCGTAATTTTGCAAAATCATTGATTGTGAAACGAGTTTAAAAACATATTGATATGACGTGATAGTATTGTTTGGAGCTTCAGTGATTTGATGTTTAGTTCGCTGATTGTGCGAGAAATGGCGTAATTCACTACGATATATAGATTTAATGTGGATTACGTTTAGAAATGTTTTGATATGGTTGAACGGTTTGAGAACGATTTTTGGGAGTGTCACTTTTTGCTGTCAGGAGAGGATTAAAGAGGGGAGGCTTCTCGAACAGTCCATGAAAAAGGATATAAAAGTAGATTCTTTCAGTTTAAGAGCATTTTCTTTCTTGTTCTGAACACAACCAGTTTCGTGTCTGCCTGTTTGTTGGTTGTATTAATGTATTAGTGATTTCATCCCGTGTGAAGCGGTAAGTGAGAAAATGTTTTTTTGATTTTTATTGTCATTTTCTGTTCTTCAAGCCATGTTTAGTTGTTCCGTTTTTTTTTGGTTGAAGGTTATAGTTGAAGGTTATTATTTTTTATTTATTATTAATTATGTTTATTTTTTTTAACGGCGCCCTGGGACTTATGCTCTTATTGACTGACTGAGTCATGCCGGTGTGTAGCACCCCCTGTTCAGGTTTAGGGGACTGCAAGGTCGAACCCACCTCCTAGGTAGGTATAGGGTAGCGAAATGTGATCTGCATGGTTCTAGGATCCGCCTCTTAGCAGGGCCATTGGTTGCGACTTGTGAACCTCCTGACAGGTTTAGGTGTTACAAGCTGGTCGGCACTGCCTCTGCCCTTGGGCGACTCTTGCCCAATTTGGGTGGAGCCAGCGTCGCAACGTGACTCCTCTACATGGGGGTCGTACGTCCGGTCCATGGCGCTGTATGGTGCACCGGTGTGGGTGGCGGCTCTGACTGCCCTTAATAAGGCACGTCTCTGGCGCCCTCAGAGGGTATTGGCAATCAGAGCCATACGCGGATACCGCACGGTGTCGACCGAGGCGGCGTGCGCCTTGGCCGGAATACCCCCGTGGGATTTGGAGGCGGAAGTGCTCGCCGAAGTGTATCGACGGGTGGCTGAATATCGGGCGGAGTATGGTTATCGCCCTCCGCCCGAATAGGTACGCGAGTGGCGTGAAGCCGACCGTCTAGCCACGATGGTTCGCTGGTCGTTTTGACTGGAGACTCCACGCGCTGGCTTTGCCGCCGTGGAGGCTCTCCAGCCGGTCATCCTCGAGTGGGCAGGGCGGCAGCATGGGACCCTTTCCTTCCGACTGACACAGGTCCTTTCCGGGCACGGTTGTAGTCGGGAAGTACCTGCACTCGGTCGCTAGGAGGGAATTGAGTCCCGGCTGCCACCACTGCGACTCCAGTGAGGACTCGGCCCAGCATACGCTGGCGATCTGCCACGCATGGGTGTCGCAGCGTCGGGCTCTCACTGCAGTCATCGGAGGAGATCTCTCGCTACCGGCTATCATACGCTCCATGGCCGGTAGCGATAGCAGTTTTACCGCGGTCGCAACCTTCTGCGAAGATGTAATCTCGCAGAAGGAGGTGGCGGAGAAGGCCCAGGAGGACGATGTCCGCTCGGACGTCGCCTAATTGAGAGTCTACCAGCAGACGGTGCCCGCTTCTGTGCGGGCAGGCGCTGGGAGGGGTCCGGATGTGTTAATAACTGCAGTTCCCAGACTCCTCCCTTCACAGACGCAAAGTGGCACACCGTGTGGTTTTATTCGGTTCGAGTCCGACACACAGCCCCGCCGGCGCCGCAAGCCCCGGTGGGGTGACGGTCCGAGGGGATTTCCACACGTAAAAAAAAAATGGGTACTAGACAACTGATACAAATACATATTTATATATATTTGTAAATACATACACATTATACATAGAAAACACCCAAACTCCGAAACAACTATTTGTAGATCATATAAACATTAATTTGATCCGACCCGGGAATCGAACCCGAGAACTCATGATTAGCAGTCGCACACGTCAACCGCGAGACCAACGAGGCAGTGTAAAATAGTGTAAACAAAGCAGATCAAACCAAAAACGGAAAAGGCATAAGCGCTATGTTCATGGTCATTTTATTATGCGTTTATAGGGGCGTTAATAAAGGAGGCTTCGTAAAAATATAACAAACAAATATACGTCAGATCAGCAGTTACTTATTTATATGAAACGCTAAGGTTTTTAGTGGCAGTCGTAAAGCGAATCTTCTTAACAATGGTTGACAATAAAACATGAAAAGTGCGTTAACGACCAATAAAAGCTGTTTACTGAGCGCAGTTAAACAAAATCGGACTACGAATAGGTCAGGCTGGTATTGGATATTTGAACACCTTTATGTTGGTATAAAATACGTTATTGTTTACGATATTTGGGTAGCAAATGAGAGTCATTAATTTGATATGATTTATATTTTGAAACAACGTTATTGCTGTTTATTTTAAGTGGATATCTTAATTTGAAGGTCAGCTGTGTTTTGCGGTTCACTTCTGTCTCGTTAACTATTGAACTTATTTTATAGAACCACTGATTGCTTCCATTATTTTCTCATACTTTTTTAGAAAAACTTATAGTGTGATGTCGTTTATATATCTTTTCGAGCAAGTGAATACTCACTTAAAGAACCTGTGACTTATAAATAATATTCCCCGTGCACTGTGTATAATATAACCTCATTTACCAAAACTAGACATCGAAATTTTCCCGACTGAAAGCTACTACCCAAGAATAACAAAAATAAGTGCCTGTCCTTTATTTGGATCTATGTTACTTGACTTATCTTTGAAACATATATAAATAAAAAGTATACACGTATTTATACAAAGGCATTTCACTATTTTATGTCTAGAAACTATGGCGCTACGCACGCTACATATAAAATCTGTGGAGCGTCGTAGCACTGCTACAAGACCGTGAAACTATGAATGTGCTACGAATTTTAAATTATTTAAAATTTTATTTATTTGTCAAAAAACTATGCTTGAAAAGCTTAAGAAAGCATTTCGAAGTAAAATTTATTCAAAACATAACTTACAAAAGTCGTAGTGAATTTTAATATCAAATGCATATTCGTTAGTCAGTGATAGGTAAATTTACTGGATTCATAATGAATCACTTAAGCATAAATTAAGCAAGTAAGTTGTTACTTATATATACGTTTTTTTAATTAACGGCTGCACACTAATATTAGGTATTGAAAAAGGGAAATATTCTGCGTTGGGAGGAACTTTGCAAATATATACGAACGAGTCAGTTCGGCCGGGCGGAATTATCCTTTCACAGAAGACCAATCTAAAATGACAGCATTCGTGCTGTCGTGTTTCATTGGTAAGTGCGAGACCGTAGATTCAATGATGCAGAAACATCTCAATAGACCGCCATAGTGTGAGTCACCATGCTGCAGTCACTGCAGTGTTGCATTGCTTTTATCAATAATATCGTTGTCTTAACACTACGATCTTCTAGTTCTAGATAGACTCTTAGACTAGACCTCTGTGGCGCAGTGGTAGCATATGCGACTGCAGTGCTTGAGGTCTCGGGTTCGATTCCCGGGTCGGACCAAATGTTTGTATGATCTGCAAATATTTGTTTCGGAGTTTGAATGTTTTCTATGTATGATATGTATATATTTACAAAATAAATATACATAGTCATGTATATCACTTGTCTAGTACCCACAACACAAGCACTGCTTAGCTTGGGACTAGATGGCGTTGTGTGTAAGATGTCCGAAAAAAAATCTTCGTATTAGTTTTATTTATATTTATAATTACATATAAGTTACCATATAGCAAATTAGTGTTGCTAGCTTAAGCACTAACCGTGCATAGCAATTAAAAAAATCGGCCAAGTGCAAGTCGGACTCGTGCACCAAGGGTTCCGTACAAACCTGTAGGCATATTATACGATGTAATAAAAAAAATATGCTTTTCGCAATTTTTCCTATATCTGTGCTATAAGACATTGCTTCATATCAAATTTCAAGATTCTGAGTTCACGGGAAGAACCTGTAGGTTTTGATTCCGTTGCGAGTGTCGAAAAGTTGCAGCATCTATTGATTGCGTTGCCTTAGAAGTTTAATTTTTCCCAGCTCCAAGGGACGGTATATACCTCCACGCGTTCCTGAGAAAAAGGGTCTTGACAGACAGACAGACAGACGGACAACAAAGTGATCCTATAAGGGTTCCGTTTTTGCATTTGAGGTACGGAACCCAAAAAATAAAAAAGTAAACAAAAAATAAATCTTCGTGTTCTAATTTTAAATCGCTACGTAACCACTTAACTTATTTAACTGTAGACTGTTTTCATAACTCGATGGTTTCGTTATCGAAAGACGGACAAACTTTGAAACAGTTCAAAAACTTCAGCTATGGCAGAGGTAATAATTTTTCATATCGTGTTATTTGCTGCGTCCACTTCTAGTTTTTAATGAATAACTCTCTCGAACTTAATTCTTATGCTTAAAGTGGTGGGAAATTTCATAGTTTCTAACCGAGTTTATGAAAAGACGGAGGTTTTCAATCTGTCGAGTTTTTTAAATGTTTGATACCCAATTACTTATTGATATATGACTGAAATATGTAAATAAAGTGTAGGTAGATAGTACTTACAGTGTAGGTACATACTAAAGGGAACAATATATTATTTTGATTAACTATCATAATAGAGTCATGAAGATTTAATTTTTACAACCCTAGACCGTAGTTCTCTCACATACTGTATTTATGCATAAAATATGTTCTAAGTCTTTATATTTTCTGTATCTATGACAACTTACATACACAGATTAATGATAATTGAGAGTTACTTTTGCATTTATAATGTTATACGAGTAGTTATGACAAGTCACCTATTTAGTAAGTAAAAAACAATCAATATTAATACATTCCATAAATAAACCAGTTCTACGATAGAGCTACTCAAATTCTATGTCTTAACTAAGCAATTTTGCCCAGTACTTTAGCTAAAGTTGCACAATTAATGAAGGTGTCTAGGAATAAAAGCACCTGGGGCGGTAACCTAAGATGTTACGAAAGGGATGGATACAACCTTGTCTTATATAATCCCTTAAACAGACCCTAAGTTAAGACACCCGCACCACCACACACACGTGTAGAATTGTAGATTATACATTTATTCATAAGTGGTATTACGTTTATTCAACGGATTAATGGCATTTGAATAATAATAATATCTATGGTTTTATTGCAACACTCCAAATAAATCATGATGGAATTAAGTGCCATTTATCCTAGCAGCATCAAAAAGTAACTTAGAAATTTACTCCACACTAAACCGTTTTTGCAAACAATAAAATTACGGTATTTTATTGTTTGCAAAAACAGTTTAGTGTGGAGTAAATTTCTAAGTTACTTTTTAACATTTAGACATTACCTCAAACAAAATTAACACGTATCGCTGAAATATTATGTCAGACCTTACATCCCATGCAACCATTGAGCCCTATCAGTCCTCAACGAACAAAAAATTAGTAATAGTTCTAGTTTGCTGGCATTGTTTTGTCTATTTCTTTTTACCTCAATTAATTTTCTTCATATTACTGGATTATTATTAGTGATAAAAATATGAGTTAGAAATGGTATGATTGTGTACATATACACCATACGCGTGTAACTTTGTGTGACCTGTAAATAAGTCAACTTTTTTCAGTTAAAGAACTAGCTAAGCAACTGATCGACGAGATATTTATCATTTCCATTCAACGTGGCAATTCTGCCAGTCTTTTAGGAACGCCACAGAAATAAATCAATTATTTCTGTGGGGAACGCTATCAGTAGGCGATGAAGTGGAGAAATTTTTGACGCTTGATGTAAATATTGTAAATATTTTATTGTTTTTTTTTTACTTCGTTGTTTTTATTTTTATTTTCCTAGTATTTAAATTTAATTTGAAAGTAGATTACTTAGGTTGCTTATGTATAAAATTAAATTAATCCTGGGGAATAAATAACACTAAAATAGTGGGATTTGTCATCTAAACTAGGATTATACTAGAATATATTAGTGTTGTTGTTGGTTGTCCTAATAAAATAAATAAATAAAAATAATCATGAATTAATACTACATCTGTGGCACAGTGGTACCGTATGCGACTGCTATGCTTGAGGTCTCGGGTTCGATTCCCGGGTCGAACCAAATGCTTGAATGATCTGCAAATATTTGTTTCGGAGTTTAGGTGTTTTCTATGTATAATATGTATGTATTTACAAGTAAAAAGTATGTATGTCTTCATATCAATCTAGTACTCACTGTACAAGCTCTGCTTAGTAGCGACTAGACGGCGTTGTGTGTAAGATGTCCACAATATTTGTTTATTACAAGCTTTTTATTAACTTGCAATATATGTATGTATGCTTGTATGTTCGGGTGGAATCTTGTAACTCAATTTTAAAGCAGATATCTTCAACTGATTTTGCTGAAATTTTGCAAGCATATGTATACAGCGTGACAATACAATATTATAATGACATGGAGCTGATCTGATGCTGGACCTCAAAGATGGACATAGGAACTCTGTAAAGAAACGTCGCAACATCATCGAGTTTGGACTCGTTTGATTCAGCTCGAGGCATTCCAGTAAAAGCTTGTTTTTAAAAAGCTTTTAATTTAATTTATATTTTACTACTCAACTAGATGACTCGGTAGCCCCGGTAACAGTCAGTTTGAGTTATAAGTTGTGACCCTGTCCTATTCATGCTAATGCCACCATTCCTGGATTCACCATTATTAACAAAATTCCTTTCATAAATGCATTTTGGAATAAATATTTTGAAACTAAAAATTCATGAAGAAAAAAAGTTGCCACTTGTTTTAGTGATTGGCAACGCATAGAGAACGGCATGTCTCATAGTTTTACCTTGAAAATTTTAGAAAAGCTTCAATCTACGTTGGACGGAAGAAGACAAATACAGCAACAGCTTTGTTTTAACTTGTGAAATCAGTAACTTAATCGGTTTAAGTAACTTGGAAGTTTGATACTAATGATGAGATTATTTTTTTATTAAAACGGTTACTATTCTATAAATGAATTCACGGTTGGGCCGGCTCGACCGGGGCGGTACTACCCTCGCACAGAAAATCAACGTAAAATGACAGCGTTCGTGCTGTCGTGTTTCGTTGGTGAGTGCGAGCCCGGAGGCCCAATGATGCGGAGGCATCACTAGCCCGCCATGGTGTGGGTCACCATGTTGCATTGTCTGCATTCGCAGTATGGTGACCACCACTCTTGAATTCTGCTTATGCTTTCTATCAGACAGAGCAGAGTCATTTTGGCAGGGCCAAACATAAAAAAACGTCTAAAATCTTATAACAAATTATTTAAATAATATCAAGATACAAAATTATATTTACAACATACAACATATTTCTTTACAAATTGCTTAAACTCAAGGAAAAATTATATTTCGGATAAAACCTAAAAGTAACTAATTAAATTCCTTAGCTTTAGGGTAAACCAAGGTTGGATTACATCATTAAGAAAATATTTGGGCTATATGAAAATATTCCTTAATAAAGGAAACATATTATACTAATATTTTCGGTGTTCGCATTTTGAACATTATTCGCAAATATTTATATATTCGGTCAATATTCATCATATTTGTTAATTAAGAATATAAATAGCGAGACCAATACAAATCACCGAATATTCAACATCAAATTAAGCGAAGATATTAATAACAATTAAGTTATCAAATTTAGCTTGAACTTATTTCTAAATTAGTGTGAAAGATATACGGCTTCATTATGTTTTGTTCCCACGGGAGAGATCCTTTTTCAAGAGAGAAGTGGCCTAGCGACTTAGGTGGTGTAGTCCGAAACAAGGTACGCATTTCAAAAACTTACTCTAAACTAAAATTGTAAAATAAAAATGTTCTAACAAATTACTTATTGTCTAACTAATACTGAACTAGTAATATATTGTGTTCGAGGTAATAATAATACCTCTTTTTACGAAACTTATGTGAACGGAGGGGTATGAAATTTAAAACCTTGTTAAAGTTTATATGGATGAGGAGTTCAGAAATCTAATAAAAAAAAATTATAGTAGAATAGACCGTGGGAGAGCCACGCTTCGGCATGAATGGGCCGGCTCGACCGAGGTGATACCACGGCCTCACAGAAAACCTGTTGTGTGCTTGCGCTGTGTTTCACCGAGTGAGTGAGGATACCGGAGGCCCATACCCCAACCCCTCCCCCTATCTGCCCCCCCCCCCCCATCCCCCAAAGGCCGGTAACGCACTTTTGACGCCTCTGGTGTTGCGGGTGTCCATGGGCGGCGGTAATCGCTTACCATCAGGCGATACGTCTGCTCGTTTGCCGGTCTATTCCATAAAAAAAAAATCGCAGGGCTACTACTAGTATTATATAATAGACTAGCTGACCCGGCGAACTTCGTACCGCCATATTTACATATCTGTCTCAGCTTCCCACAGGCAGTGTACAGTCGCGGACAAAAAAAACACTTATCCCGTTATCTTTTATTTTTTTTTCTGTCTAGCAAAAAAAGAATGAATGAAATCGGACTATGTGTTATTGAATTACAACCAAGTACATATTTTGACTTTCATCCCCTCTCTCCAGGATACCGTGCTGAATTTCGGGATAAAAAGTATCCTATGTCCTACCTCGTAGTATGAACTCAAATCATGCCAAGTTTCATTTCAATCCGTTCAGTAGTTTCGACGTGATGCTCGGCCAAGATACAGACAGACAGACAGACAGACAGACAGACAGACAGACAGACAGACGGACAGACAGACAGACAGACAAAAATTAAAAAAATTACAGTTTTGGCTTCAGTATCGATTATAGAGAGCCCTCCAAAAAAAATTTTCAAAATATCTTCAATGTACAGAATTTGACCTGTTACATTTTTATTATAAGTATAGATATCCTCAGGTATGAGTATGTATGAAACATTTATTAGTCAGTCAAAAAACGAGTCTAAATATTGAAATAAAACACGAACTGTGCATCAGACAACTATTCAGACAATATCTATTTAGTTTTATATGTTTGGATAATACTCATGTTTTATGAAACCACTGTGGACACAGAAATATTGCGTCATTTCAGGTAGAACCTTTTAATCAATCACGACTGCAGCCGTTCAATTTTTTCTGAGCTTCGACGTTAAATGAACGTGCATGTGATACCAGATCTCGGAATAAAAGCGAGCACAAAATACTGGGAAAAGTTTATTCAAGTTTAGAATGTTGTAATAAAATGGAAATCACAAAAGAACTACTATTTTAAGTTTTTGTAAGTTGTGACATTTTAAGTTGTGGATTTTTTTAGCTGTCTGGTTTTATAAAAAAAAGATCTTTGTGAGTGATGCTGGGCAAAGTTACTCTTCCTGTCATAAAAATGTAATGAAACAAGAAAGTATTTACAAATCAAAGAAATCTAATAATTCAAAAATAAACGCATCATTTTTATATTTAAAACTAGCTGTGCCCGCTACTTCGTACACGTGACATTTGGATTTTCAAGTTATTTTTAATTTTTTTTACCGCTTAATACTTCCCTGGACTACGACAAACATTTCAAAACCAAAATCAGCTAAATCGGCCCAGCCGTTCTCGAGTTTTAGCGAGACAAACGAATATCAATTGATTTTTATATGCAACATAATTATCAATAAGAATCTCATGATTTCTATTCTTTTATCAAAAGAAAAATGATTCTATGAATATTTATTTAATTGTAAACTTTATATCTCTTATACCTATCGTGGTTAGTAAAAGTTGTTTACAATCAACATGGAATATAAATTGTGATCTGAATAATAACTGCAGATGTATTGATATTATTCCATAGTAGTAAGGTCTGGCATAACATTTCAAAGTAGATAGAAAACAGAAACTATTCAATACTCACATCGACATCAATTCCAGGCTGTGCAAAGATCCTAGTGAACGGGTATTCTTTAGGGAGGTAACTGAAGAATTCTTGCCTTCCTCGGTACCACTTTACACTATATAAAGTCTCGTTGCCTTCTAGTGTCCATTTACAACCGAGGAGTACTGTGTCACCCAGTTTCACGGCAGAGGGCGCTATAAGCTGCACATCTCTGAGTGCTATTGAATCTGTAACAAAAAAATCAAAATTAGCAAAGGTATGATACAAATTTCTAGGGGTAAATGAAAAGTCGCCGGGGTTCCAGGGTTATCCTTTCTAGGGTGTACCTGATTACCCGGCTCCTAGTACCCGAGACGGTGTGCGGTTTTAGTTGGTTCGAGTCTGACATGCCACCAGGTTGTACATCGGACTCAAACCGTGGTTGGCGGGGGGGACTATCAGAGGGGAATTCCGCACAGAAAAAAAGGGGTATATGAAAAGTGAAAAAGTTTGAACGGGAATTAATACGGTTATGGCAAATAAATTAAAACAATTCTTGATTTTGACTTTTGTGGAACTGAAATTTGTATTAATCCATGTTTTTACAGTTTAGTTCAATATAATATGTAGATATAAGAATTCGTGAGGTCACAGAATATTTTTATTCTGAAGTGCATGATATGCCGACTGCGTTACAATTTACTTTAAAAAACAATTTAAAGATTATAGATCTTATTGCGCAATTATGTTAATTTACGCTTATATAATTGTGAAACATTACAGACAATGAAAGTTAAAAAGTTTAGGAAAGCTGTGCATGTATTACTAAACAAAATTATATAGGTATCTGGTTACTCTTCTTTCAAAATAAATTTGAAATTTTTGATAGTTTGTTAAATGTGATACAACATATTTCTCCCAATAAAAATATTTCCTCAGTGCTCTTAACGTCGTAGTATTACAAAAGAACACTCTCTCATTACGTTCTAAATAACGTCTGATCCAATATGTTGGTCGTCCACTAACAACTGATACGGTAAATCAATTTGGGGAAGTAATGTACAGAAACATTTGTTCCAATGTCCCATTTTCTTTTTCCTTTCCCCGCCATCTTGTGGTATGTATTGGATAAGGTGTGGTACAAGTGATAGAAGCAAATAAGAAATAGAAAATTGAAGGAGAATATGCGAGAGCAATGTCTTCTGAAAGATGATGTAGTGACGTGACGTGAGAAGAGGTAGAAAGATAACACTTAAGTAAAATGAAAATATTATACAATAGAGTAGTGTTCTTACAAATATATTCAATCTCACCTACATCCAAAGAAACAAAGGTATAAAGTATCATGGTATATTTCATTCTCATAAAATGCTGATAGAGTCATCTTTAAGAACAAATGAGAAAATTAGGATGATATTAGAAGGAATAATAGGTACAAAGAGCTTTTCTAATAAATTATTTCTAGTGAGGTGAGCAATTAAGAGCTTGAGAAGACCAGAGCCGCACTAGAACAATTTAATACCATGACATCCGAGCCGTTTAACTTGATACATAAATGAAGCCATTTCTCAAAGCGTGTGTCTATTAAATAGCTCATCCTAAAAGAGACAACTTAAAAGTATCTAAAACCTAATACTTCTAACCTAACCTACTAAAAAAGACTATTGTAGATTAGGCGTGTGAAATGTTTGTATTTTTCCTTTAATCATGTTGTGTATGCTACCTTTGGATCACTGTTTAGACTTATATGTTCATCTTATCTCCTAATGTTTAACATTCACTAGCAGTAATATTTGAGCGTACCATTCATAAATAAATAAATATCTCGAAGTGTAAAAGGAGATATAATAATATAATTATTACCATATGTTTTAGCTTCATGTTAAGCTTTGGGTTTTCGACTAAGAAATGTGATAGTCTAATGTTAGGTTGCAGGTTACGTAACAATACTAGTATCCCGTACATAAAAAGTTATACCTATACAGTTTTAAAAGTAACCGCCGTCAATGGCACCCTACCTTAACAAACTAACACGCCACTGTTACGCTTTGACCGCAAACAATTACATTACATCAAGCGACGCCTCTTCTAATGCAATTAGAAGACAGACGCCAGATATATTTATAAATAATTAGACACGAAGCAGGTCTTAGTATAACTTTACCGTAGTTATATTAGGCCTAAACGAGCCTTATAAAAATAAATTAGATTATGAAAGGACTTTACTTGTATAAATCATAGTACAAATCCCAAGAATATTTTAACAGAAAAATTTTAATGTACGAGTATGTACATACCAGATCATCACAGGTAGTGTATTACTTTAATTTATTAATCATAGTTATTGAAAGACTAACAGCAATAATCTTTACAAATCAAACAATGAAATGGTCCTTTGAAACTAAAACGATCGAAATGGGTGATGGTAACGGGGAAGAACGAAGGGAAAAGACCATCTTATAAGCCCGTCAGTGTCACACTACATGAAGCGGCTGATCGCAATTGATGGAGATGCAAAGTAGACCAGCTACATCAGAGTGACGATCCTCAACAATGAGGAAAGAACTAAAAAGAAGAAACTAGAACAAATGAAATGTATAAAGACTAAAGTCAGTGCAAGCGTAATTTTCGGTCAAACAAGCAGTTTGACATATTCCGACTCCAAAGTTATACTAAAAAAATCTACTCTATTTCTGATATAAGATATATGTACAAATTTACTTGCCAACGGAGTAAACTCTCGTTAAATTATATACATTATCTATGCATCTTACAGGATAAATGAAAACAAAGTTAGGAAGCGTGCCAAAAGCTTTATAAGTCAAGGTAAAATCCAGTTTGGCTCGGCTTAGCTTCAGTTTAATTTCAATGAGTCAGTGATAAATGAAATTCCTTTTTGAATGTCCTTTGATGTTTATTTATAGTGATTTGATAAATTGTTTTAAATATAACTATCAGAATAGAAATCTAGAATTAATGAAGACCCAATAAATTTTTCTTCGTCTGTTTAATGATAAGAGAACCATTTCTAAAACAACATTCTCTTCGAAACTTGTGATCTTGTGAATATTCTTTCTTCGTATTATCAAACCTGTTAAAAACTCGAAATAGGGTTTAGCAAAAAACGCGTTCCCCTTTTGCCTGACTCTTAATCTTAGATGTTTTTCAAGCTATTGCATAGCTTTTATCGTGGACTTCGAGGCTTTTGAGCGTGGCGACCGAATCATGAAATTCCGTAACGTAACGAAAATAAAATCTGACACCCAAACCCGAAGCTCGCACGGATCGAGACGAGCTGCTCCGAAATCTGTCTGTCTCTGTCACACACTACGCAAAACAGTCTGGATTTGCGCAAGTCTTGAACGTGTATGTCCAGCTTAAACAGCTGTTTGTGAGAAAGTCTATAGGTGTATAGGTATCTATCATATCTTTATATTGCCACACTCACCGCATGTGCGCCCCGTAAGTATACATGTTCAAAAAAAAAAATACTGTGAATAAAACTACCCGTTCAATGACGAAGACATTTATTAGGATTAGTTTAAATCTTTTTTAGTATGCTGTGTAACGAAACCATATCGCTACATAAAAAAAGTGATCAACGTCATCTAGTTAAGTGACGATGTTGGTACTAATTTAATAGTTTAGTATTTTTCATTCACAATATTATTCATACTGCATAAATTAAAATTAAATAAATAATTATAATTGCATAAGTTGATAAAAAACGCTATGCAATAGCTTTACCGCGTCAGTCCCCGAGTGCCCAACGTTTTTTTTTTTATTATTGAATAGAGATCAAACGAGCAGACGTATCGCCTGATGGTAAGCGATTACCGCCGCCGCAAAACCAGAGACGTCACAAGTGCGGCAATGGGGATGGGGGAGGGGTTGGGGTATGGGCCTCGCGTATCCTCACTCGCTCGGTGAAACACAGCTCAAGCACTGTTTCACACCGGTTTTCTGTAAGGCCATGGTATCACTCCGGTTTAGCCGGCCCGTTCATGCCGAAGCGTGGCATGTACGACCCACGATCCAAAGAATATGCAATAAAACCATCCATAACCAAAGAATATGCAATAATAATAGTAACCAGACTGTTGGTATATACACACATCAAAAGTGTCTAGGGATCAACATATGTGTCTAGGGATCAACATATATTTTTTGCAATAACTTTTCTCCTGATTGATATTAATTAAAATTTTCTTTAAGGATTCATCAAATAAAGTGTTTTCGTTTGTCACAGTAACGATAAACCAAGTCACCTTTGCATTAATAAAGAAATTTGCCATTTTCCTAATAAAAGGATTTTTGACATTTGAACCACTAACATTAAAGTTCGAAAAAAAGACTGAAATAACAGTTTTCTTTAAAATTTTATTAGGTAACTTAAACAATTAATAATCCGTGTTTCTACCGCGAACACTAACACAAGAACATCGGTTTGGCATACTCAAAATGAGTTCATCCAAATCACGCTGTGGAATGGCCGCCCATGTTCGTTGCAACAACAAAAAAAGGTCTTCTTGCGACTGGATACCCTCCATATTCGGCAGAGCTCTTCTCTGTAGCATATCCCATGCATGCTCAATCGGGTTCAAGTCTGGCGACTGAGCAGGCCAGGGCCAAAGCCACATCTCAATCTCAAGAAATCCGCATAAAAATGCTTGATCCCTAGACACTTTTGATGTGTGTACATACATATCAAATTTCAGTATCCGATGAATATTTACATGTGATTATTACTCTTATTTATTACTATTATTTACTATTACTATTATTATTTTTGACTATTATCAAAGATAGCCAAAGTTGGATGTAACACATTTCTACCGACACTTACATAAATGAATGACAGAAAAAGCGAATATACATACATCAAAAGTTGCAGTTCCAGTGTATCAAACAGACAATAAAACCATTCCCGACCGTTACCTATGTGTGATGTATTAAAATCATGGAATATCTAAATTCATTTATGTTATTGGGTAGCGCAATCGACTTGGAAACAAAACTAGTAGGTATCCGTTTGGTGCAACTGGTTCGTTTTGACAATTCGTCCTAAAAATTTACGAACAGTGAAAACACTAGTTTGTTTTTTATAGACAAGTACTTTTAGTAAACATATCTGTTTTGTTTTATTCTACACTAGCTGATCCACGCAACCTCGTTTGCTTCCAAACTACCATCCCCCGTTTTAAACCGAAAAGGGGGTTGATTTCTAAAGATACACCATCTATAGAGCATACATTTTAAATTTCAAGTCTCTTACTTCAAAAACATTGGACTTTCATACAAACGTCCAACCCCGTTTTACCCCCTTAGGGATGAAGTTTCGTAAAATCCGTTCTTAGCAGATGTCTACACCCCATAAGAAACTAACTTCTAAATTTCAAGTTTGTAGGTGTTACAGTTTCTGAGATTTCGTGATTAATTAGTGAGTGGTATTTCGCTTTTATATATATAGATAAGCTTAAAACAATACCTTCTTTAAATAGTTTTATCTAAAAATCCAAGTGCGACTCTTGATTTTATTTCCCTCCAAGTCGTCTGCAAGATACCACTTCAAAGCCCTTACTGTCGAAACTTATGCGTTAATTTTGGTTTTCATTCTGTATTCAATAGGACCTATAAAAAAACTCTGCCCTATAGTCGTACAGATTCTTAAATTAAAATATCTTATACACTGTCGTGATTATAAACGAAGATAATTAATTCCTGGTAGTCAGAAATGTACGGAACACTACACATTTAATAATTGGCAAGCTTATTGCCGTCTTCTGGGGGCTTAGATGTCTTAATAAACAAATTTATATTTTCCTACATATCTGCATAATAAACACATGTTCCACTCAGTTTTTTTTTTTTTTAATATTTCGGACATCTAACACACAACGCCATCTAGTCCCAAGTTAAGCAAAGCTTGTATTATGGGTACTAGACAACTGATACAAATACATATATACCTTTTTTTTTCATAAATAAATATACACCCAAACTCCGAAACAAATATTTGTAGATCATCCAAACATTTGGTCCGACCCGGAAATCGAACCTGAGACCTCATGATCAGCAGTCGCAAACGCCAACCGCGAGACCAACGAGGCAGTCAAATTGTGGCAGATTGTGTTTGTCGCATTGCATTTGTCCTAGGAAGAAATAGAACCATAATAACCTCTGGCTTGGCAGTCAGAACCGGTCTGAACCAGCAGGTCCAACAACATGTTTACATCATATTTCATTATACACCAAATAAAAAGATTAAACTTCTAGAAGCAATATACTATAGTATCAAAATTATATTAAGAAAAAAATATTATTCCTTTAAGGGTTTTGTAATAAATATTTCTCCAAAAACATTAAGCTATTACGCTAATTTTCTGTCAACGACAAACATAATTACAATGATTTCGTGACTCGAATCTCAAAAAAAAAATTCGAAACATCGTTGTACAATTCAATCGTGTGCCCCTCGAAAGATTTATATAAAACGTAATTGGCTTCGTATCGGTTCGAGTGGCTATTTAAGTAATGGACGGAGGTTGAAGGTCTTGTGATCTCAACAGCATTACACTCTTGATTCCGCCATTTGTTGGGCAACTCGGGCCAAATGTGTTTCTCTTATAAAGTGATTCGGATAAAAGGACGTATCGGCTGGGAGGGCTCGTTTCTGATCGCCAAACTTGCTATTTGATACAGTTTTTAGAATGGTGGAAGGGACCACTAGAAAGGTTGCCGATAATTTAATAACATTGCAGAGATTGCTTGATCGGAAATATATCCGTAAATAAACTACCAGTTTAACATTTTTATCCAATTTACCATATAAATAAAAAAGTTTATATTTGCAGTGAAATATTTTCGTCACAGAACCAAATTTCGTTAGATGTACTGAGTTCCAAGAGATATCAAAAATTCTCGGAAAAGGTAATAGAAAAAACGCTAAACAAACCCGAACATACAAAAATACACACGTCCGAATTATATACGGAATAGAGTGCACATACATCCACACTAATATTATAATTTTGAGAATAACTCTGTATGTTACGCTTTTATGGCTAAACCGCTGCAACGATTTCAATGAAATTTATCATGGAAAAGCTTTGTTTTTTATAGAAGGACATAGACTATTCTTTACCGCGATAACCAACATACGTGGGTGGAGCCCGGGGCAAAAGCCAGTTTCTAAATAATAACACATACACACTTACTAGGCACAGCCTGCACTACGGTAACCAGATACTAGTAAGGCTGATAAATATCCTACTAATATTATAAACGCGAAAGTTTGTTAGTATGGAAGGATGGATGTTTTTCACTCTTTCACGCAAAAAATACTGAACGGATTTGGATGAAACTTTGCAGTAATACAGTTTATACATCAGAATAACGCATAGGCTACTATTTACCGCGATAACTGACATACACGCGGGCGGAGCCGCGAGCAAAAGCTAGTAATTAAATATTACTGAATGAATATAAACATTGCAAGCCTAACAAAAGTGTTTACCCTAGCAAAACATAGCAGGGTAGTTAAATAAAGTCCGAAAATTGATTAGAAGAATAGAAACTTGTAAACAACTATTGACAATAATTATGATAATAATAATAAATCTCTTTATTGTACACCAGTTTATGTAGTTACAAGGTTAACTTAAAACTATTATTAAAATACTAGCAGTTGTCCGCGGCTCCGCCTGCGTGTATGTCGGTTATCGCTGCAAATAGTAGCCTGTGTGTTATTCTGATGTATAAGCTATATTACTGTAAAGTTTCATCCAAATCCGTTCAGTAGTTTTTGCGTGAAAGAGTAACAAACTCCATCCATACTTACAAACTTTCGCGTTTATTAAATTAGTAGAATGTACAAGTGGCGGCCTTATCGCTTCAAGGCAATATCTTACAGGCAACCATGGGATGGAAAGAAGAATAGGGATGAAAAAGTATATGGTAGTGCCATGTGTATGATAGGTATTTATTTGCATGAAACGTTTAGCAAAATTTTCAAACCACAAAATATTTATAGTAAAAATAAAAACCTAAAACGAGCCGCTTCCACAAAGAGCGAGTTCCAGCAAGTTGCACAGATTTTTTAAAAAGCATCAAAATTAGTGATGCATAGCTAACTTTTCTCGTTAACTGGAACTAAGTTTAATGTTCAAAGTACCGAGATAGTTTGCTGCATTAAAACCATCAACCTTTTGATGTAAATTTAAGTTAATGGTGGAGATGGTACAGAGTTGGCTCGTCTTGAGGTAAAGTATTCGAGATGTATTACAATATCTGTCACACGTAGAAAATACTTATTGAGCTAAAGTTACACGTACTAATTTTTCACAAGTACTTTATTCAATCCGACTTCTTGTGAAAAGCAACACAGATAATCAAATTGGACTTAATTTGAGTTTTCACAGAATCAGATTATCTTATGTAATTGACGCCCTGCGACACAATGGGCGGACGATTTGAAAAGAGTGGCTGGAAGCGGATGGATGCGGACTTCCCAAGACCAGGATAGTTATTAGACCAAGACCTCCGTGCATTATTATTATGCATTTTAGTTTTCACTTCTATCGGCAGTCCCCAAAGTCTGGCCCTCATTTTTTAAATATCTGACCTAACGCTAGTTAGTATATTGGGAGACCAAGCTTTATGTGCGTTGCGTAACACGAAGAGGCGCAAATATCGATGAATATATCATTTTTATTTACTTCCCGGCTCTGTCATGTGAAATATGTACGCGTAGACAGTTTGTGATAGAAACTGTATAGGGTTTTTATACATATATGAATATTTCGTAAGCGGTATCAGCCCTACGAAGTTTTGGTAAATGCGACTCTATTTATACTGAGAAAATTGTCAATAGCCAATTTTCTAAATTAAATCGACGCTGACAGTCAGGCAATTTAAGGCAGATTCAGATAACTCTTACTGTTCAACTTGGTTACTGTTTTTTGGGCTATACTAAAAACAAAATAAGAGTGCTAAGTAACAGCTTCTCATTATCATTTGTCGTCGTCGTTATTAAAATTAAAAAGAAAATAAAAAAAGTAGCTCAAAATTAAATCCTAACGGCTTCCCTCATTCGTTTTTTTTTATGAAAAATCGGGCAAACGAGCAGACGTATTACCTGATTGTAAGCGATTGGTCTGGATCTGGTCTGGCCTGTGCATTGTACTCAGACAAGATCAAATCTTCTTTACTTTGGACAAGGCGGACATACATCTTCGTCTGTTACGTGAAAAAGCTCATTTGGCATAAGTAATGCTATTTTAGTTAATATTATAGTCATCTAAATTAATAAGTAATAATAACACATATAAGTATGACGTGTTAGTAGCCACCCCATTAGTAACCAAATGAAATATTCATTAGAATAGAGTAATAATTTAATAGGATAACATTATTAAATTATTCTATAATTTGAGCCCCGTAATATTGGTTCAACCACATTGTGGGTTGTGGTGCGGTCGCGATTATTTTAACGTAAACCGTGATAATGTTATGTTTTCGCTGACATAGAAAGCACAGACTACTTATTGAACACTCAAAAAAAAAAAAAACGACTTCCAAAAACATCCAACGAAAACTCTCTGTCAAAAAACACTTAAAAGCGTAAAATAAACTGGTTCTTCATAAATTGCCTATACCTAATTCTTTATTCATTTAAATAGTAGTATTATAATGGGTGCTAGGTACCTAAAATCTGTTTGAAGTCGGTGCTAAGCCAAAAAGAATACAAACGAACAATTACAAAAGTCTAAGCGATAGTCACTTGGCACCGACTTCAAACAGATTTTAGGTACCTAGCACCCATTATAATACTACTATTTAAATGAATAAAGAATTAGGTATAGGCAATTTATGAAGAACCAGTTTATTTTACGCTTTTAAGTGTTTTTTGACAGAGAGTTTTCGTTGGATGTTATTGGAAGTCGTTTTTTTTTTTTTTATAAAAAGTTTTTATTTTACAGTTTTTAGTGCAAACAATCGTAGGTAAGTAGTAAGTTGAATTATTTCATCAAATTTCATCATCAAGAATACAAATAAGGGTACGTGTAATATTAAAATCATCCTCTAATCCCTAACTGTTGAAGAGTTTAATCTTCTATCATCAGCTCACCTAAATAGCTTGAAAGTATACGACTGAAGGTCTTTAGATACGTATGAAATTGAAAGAATTATTCTCCAACTCCTAACCGTTGAGGAGTTGTACCTTCCACCTTCCATCATCAGCTTACCTAAATAATTTGTGAGAATACGACTAAAGGTAACTTATATACATATGATATTTAAAGATTTATCCTCCAACTCCTAACCGTTAAGGAGTGGTACCTTACATCATCAGCTCATCATCATAAAATGATGACTACCAGACGCAATACCGGTGTAACTTCAGTAAATATACGAAAAACATAGTATGTGCCTATAAAAAATGAGGGTTTCCCTCGATTTCCCTGGGATCCCATGATCAGATCCTGATATGCTGGCAATGGGACCACCACGGAAGCATACCCTGTCGAATACAAAAAAAAATTTCAAAATCGGTCTACAACTGACGGAGTAATCAGGTAACATACATAAAAAAAAAAAAAAAAAGAAAAATACATACAGTGGAACATAGAACCTCCTCCTTTTTGGAAGTCGGTTAAAAAAGAATATACTGACAAAATGATGATGAAAAAAAAACAAACTAGTAAAAATTACCTGTTCTTACTTTGAAATTCTGTTCTATCTACAAATTAAAACAATTTCAAGTGAAGAGAACGTCCAAAGTTCGTTATTTGAATAGAAAGCAATGTTGGTGCCTTAATTACCATTTCTGTTTAACTTTATGTGACAATAAAGCCTCATAATTGTCTATGTCAGTTCATTGAACTAAGTAGATGTTCTTAAATGGAGGTTTTGTTTTATTGTGTACCTGCGACGTTTAAATGACAATGCCTTGTTTTTATTGATTCTTAAATTGAATTATTATTAATGTAAATAAGGACATCATTAATAACACACTCCATTGTTTTTGTCAGAAAAGTGGGTGCATATGCTATGCATAGAACTGTGCGTACTGTTAGACTGTCCTATTCAGCACTCATAAAAAAAAACACGGTACTGAAACTTGACAACTATTTATTACTGAATTTTTTCACTCACACACTTTAGGATACAGAATTTCTACTTATAATTACAACTTATACGCGACTTGGATTATATCCGCGCGATGCCCTAGTGAAGGGCAGAGTAGACCCGGAGTATATTCTTAGCTTTCACTGATAGCCAGCCGGCAGGCAAGAACCAGGTCCGTAGCTGGGCAGCAGTTTAGCTAAAGAACAACCAACTGAACGAATTTAGGAAAATCTTGCGTATTTATAGCATAATTATTGCTGATTTTTAATATTGTATTTAAGTAAATCAGCAATAATTGCAAGTCAGCATTTTATTATATCAAATAGTGCTGTGACAGAGTAAATAGGGATGTAACAGTACGTGTGCGTTTTTGTGTGTGTGTAAGTTATGAAGGTCCAGGAACTTTCTGCCTCGCACAACAAAACTGTGGAATGAACTGTCGCCTGCGGTATTCCCGGACCAATACGACCTCCAAACCTTCAAGAAAAGAGCGTACTCCTTCTTAAAAGGCCGGCAACGCACTTGTGACGCCTCTGGTGTACCTATAGATAGATATTTATTTCTGAATCTAAAAACATAAACTAGTTCCGATCTGCTATAAAAATATAGAAAATAGTCTGCAGTGTAATATATTTTTTAAGGTTTGTTTTTCATCAACAACCCATAATGTCCCACTGTTGGGTTCACGTCTCCTACTAGGAGAGGGTTAAGGCCATACGTCCCCACGCTGGCCGAGTGCGGGTTGGGGACTGGCAACACAACGTTGTGGCCACGTAATCTTGCCGTTGGATGTTTTCAAGCCGCCCAAAGGCCTCTAACTAAGCTTCACGACAGTTATCCTATGGTAACAACCGGGACCGACTGCTTAACGTGACCTCCGAATCACGGAGACGCTCATGGTATTATGCCACCAGCGGTCACCCATCCAGGTACTGACCGCGCTGGCGTTGCTTACCCTCGATGTTTGTTTCTAATCACCGAATGCAACTTGGATATGAGCGCCTCCTCGTTTGTGTGTTGTTTTCCACAAATTATAATTAGGTTTATAGAAACAAAGAAGCAGTCGGAAAACCTGTTAGTAAGTTATCATAGCGGCTCTTATACCTTTGCAACTCAAGACACACAAGTGCCTTACTCTTTTTACCCGACTGCAAAAGAAGGAGTGTTATGTTTTTCGAGTGTATGTACATATGTATGTGTGTATATATTTCTTTGGCACATCCTAGAGCTTAAATGGCTTGTCGTATTTTTATGTGGTGTCAATAGATTCGTCTTAATCGTGATAGTGACACTGGGTACATCAAAATTAAAAAAAAAAAAACAAAATAAAAGAACAAAATAAAAAAAAACTTTTCTTTTCAGTTCTTTTTGTCTTTTCAGTTCTTCGATGAATATAATAAAGATAGGAATTGAATCGAAATGAAATGAATTGAATTGAAGGCAGATATTGACGCAGTCGGTTCTTTTTATAATCCTATTCTGCTATTTATAAATTATAATTATACATGTGAAAGTTTGTGAGGAATGAATATTTGTCACTCTTTGACGCAAAAACGACTGAACGAATCTGACTGAAATTTGGCACATAGATATACACACATCAAAAGTGTCTAGGGATCAAGCATTTTTATGCGGATTTCTTGAGATTGAGATGTGGCTTTGGCCCTGGCCTGCTCAGTCGCCAGACTTGAACCCGATTGAGCATGCATGGGATATGCTACAGAGAAGAGCTCTGCCGAATATGGAGGGTATCCAGTCGCAAGAAGACCTTTTTTTGTTGTTGCAACGAACATGGGCGGCCATTCCACAGCGTGATTTGGATGAACTCATTTTGAGTATGCCAAACCGATTCTTGTGTTGTTAGTGTTCGCGGTAGAAACACGGATTATTAATTGTTTAAGTTACCTAATAAAATTTTAAAGAAAACTGTTATTTCAGTCTTTTTTTCGAACTTTAATGTTAGTGGTTCAAATGTCAAAAATCCCTTTATTAGGAAAATGGCAAATTTCTTTATTAATGCAAAGGTGACTTGGTTTATCGTTACTGTGACAAACGAAAACACTTTATTTAATGAATCCTTAAAGAAAATTTTAATTAATATCAATCAGGAGAAAAATTATTGCAAAAACTTTTTATAAAAAAAAAAAAACCGACTTCCAAAAACATCCAACGAAAACTCTCTGTCAAAAAACACTTAAAAGCGTAAAATAATTTGGTTCTTCATAAATTGCCTATACCTAATTCTTTATTCATTTAAATAGTAGTATTATAATGGGTGCTAGGTACCTAAAATCTGTTTGAAGTCGGTGCCAAGTGACTATCGCTTAGACTTTTGTAATTGTTCGTTTGTATTCTTTTTGGCTTAGCACCGACTTCAAACAGATTTTAGGTATCTAGCACCCATTATAATACTACTATTTAAATGAATAAAGAATTAGGTATAGGCAATTTATGAAGAACCAAATTATTTTACGCTTTTAAGTGTTTTTTGACAGAGAGTTTTCGTTGGATGTTTTTGGAAGTCGGTTTTTTTTTTTTTATAAAAAGTTTTTATTTTACAGTTTTTAGTGCAAACAATCGTAGGTAAGTAGTAAGTTGAATTATTTCATCAAATTTCATCATCAAGAATACAAATTAAGGTACGTGTAATATTAAAATCATCCTCTAATCCCTAACTGTTGAAGAGTTTAATCTTCTATCATCAGCTCACCTAAATAGCTTGAAAGTATACGACTGAAGGTCTTTAGATACGTATGAAATTGAAAGAATTATTCTCCAACTCCTAACCGTTGAGGAGTTGTACCTTCCACCTTCCATCATCAGTTTACCTAAATAATTTGTAAGAATACGACTAAAGGTAACTTATATACATACGATATTTAAAGATTTATCCTCCAACTCCTAACCGTTAAGGAGTGGTACCTTACATCATCAGCTCATCATCATAAAATGATGACTACCAGACGCAAATACCGGTGTCACTTCAGAAAATATACGAAAAACATAGTATGTGCCTATAAAAAATGAGGGTTTCCCTCGATTTCCCTGGGATCCCATTATCAGATCCTAATATGCTGGCAATGGGACCACTACGGAAGCATACCCTGTCGAATACGAAAAAAAATTTCAAAATCGGTCCACAACTGACGGAGTAATCAGGTAACATACATAAAAAAAATAAAAAAAATACGTACAGTGGAACATAGAACCTCCTCCTTTTTGGAAGTCGGTTAAAAACATATGTTGATCCCTAGACACATATGTTGATCCCTAGACACTTTTGATGTGTGTATCATAGTCTGGAACCATACATAGGCTACTCTTTATAACGAAAAATATTGTGTACCATGGAATGAGTAAGGAACAGCAACAACAGCGGGTAACACCGCGGGGTGCAACTAGTTTATATATAAACTAGCTGAGCCCCGCGGTGTTACCCGCGGTATAGCAGCAACCGCGGGTAACACCTTGGGGCAAAGTTAGTCTAAAAAAAGTAGCCTAAGTTAACTCTTTATATCATCGGCTATCTGCCAGTGAAAGCCCCCTCAAAATCGGTCCATTCGTTCCAGAGATTAGCCGGAACAAACAGATAGACAGATAAAAATTGTAAAAAATGCTATTTTGGTATATATGCCGTGTGTGTATACATATACATTCAGTAAAAAGCGGTTATTTTAATATTACAAACAGACACTCCCATTTTATTTATTTGTATAGAGTATAGATGTAAAATCACTGGAGTATATTTTTCCCCCTAATTTTACGGCCTAGCTTAAAGCCTGACTTCTGATGGCTCTTAGGAAGTTAATAGTGGGTAGCCAACAGGCAATCAACTGGAAGGGGGCTTAATTAAGTCAATCACGTGAACGAGGGTAATCATGTATCTTGATTGGCCTCTTCGAAGCATTAAGTAAACGATACGATGTTTATAAGTTAGTATACAGGCCGATTGCCTTATTACAAAGTACACACATCAAAAGTGTCTAGGCATCAAGCATTTTTATGCGGATTTCTTGAGATTGAGATGTGGCTTTGGCCCTGGCCTGCTCAGTCGCCAGACTTGAACCCGATTGAGCATGCATGGGATATGCTACAGAGAAGAGCTCTGCCGAATATGGAGGGTATCCAGTCGCAAGAAGACCTTTTTTTGTTGTTGCAACGAACATGGTCGGCCATTCCACAGCGTGATTTGGATGAACTCATTTTGAGTATGCCAAACCGATGTTCTTGTGTTAGTGTTCGCGGTAGAAACACGGATTATTAATTGTTTAAGTAACCTAATAAAATTTTAAAGAAAACTGTTATTTCAGTCTTTTTTTCGAACTTTAATGTTAGTAGTTCAAATGTCAAAAATCCTTTTATTAGGAAAATGGCAAATTTCTTTATTAATGCAAAGGTGACTTGGTTTATCGTTACTGTGACAAACGAAAACACTTTATTTGATGAATCCTTAAAGAAAATTTTAATTAATATCAATCAGGAGAAAAGTTATTGCAAAAATATATGTTGATCCCTAGACACTTTTGATGTGTGTATTTGAGAAAAATTTGTTTAGGTAAAGAATTTGATTTCAATCTGGATCTGAACATGATCGAAAAAAAAACCAGATATTTTTCTATTAAGCAGTATAAATTTCTTTTTATGTTAAGCTCATCATTAAAAATTTTTTGCTTAAAAAAAAATACTACAAAGTTCGGAACAGAGTAAATCTCCCAGTGAAGATATGAGAGAACACCGAGAAGAATAGGTAGAACAATAGTGTTATCGTGTTATTCAAATATATTTATTACACCTGAAAAATTTGCAGAATAAAACCAAGAACTGTATAATTGAGGTAACAATATTAAGAATTCTAAAACTCTAATATGAATTTGAGAGTTCATAGCCTCTGAGATAGAACAACATGAGTTTGCCTATATTATCAACATTATCTTAATCTGCCTTTATTTATCCTCCTCAATGCATTTATTACAAGCTTCTTATTAACTTGCAATGTATGTATGTATGCTTGTATGTTCGGGTGGATTCTTGCAACTCAATTTTGAAGCAGATTTCTTCAACCAATTTTGCTGAATTTTGCAAGCATATATATACAGTGTGACAATACAATATTATAATGACATGGAGCTGATCTGATGCTGGAGCTGGAAGGTGGCCATAGGAACTCTGTAAAGAAACGTTGCAACATCATCGAGCTTGTTTTTAAAAAGCTTTTTAATTCAATTTATTTATAATCATATTGCTAAAACAGCTTACATCTCTCGTATTCCGATATCTAAACTAGTTGAAATTTATATCCTAAAACCGAGCAAAAATTGGGAAGAGTCAGAAAATATGATTAATGGAGATATAGGATTTGGCTCACCTGCAATAATTAATTGAAGGTAGCAAACATCGCTGACAAACTAAGTGAAAACCATCACCGGTGGTACGGACATGTTATGCGGCGCCAAAAAGAGTATATGACAAGATATTTCATGGATATTGAAGAACCTAAGCGAGGTCGAGGTAGACCGCCGACTACCTGGATGGGGATTATTAAAAGCGACCTAAAGAGGACGGGACTGCAACCGGAATTGACACAGTTGCGCCTAGAGTAGCAAAGGAAGACTAGGAGAGCCAACCCTAAAAAACATGGAAAAAAACGACACGGACAAAGAAGCAGTTTAAAAAGCTAAGTGCTTGTTCACGTTGACTTGCGGGTGCGGTCTCGAAATATCAAACATATGACGAGACATCCAAGTGTTCACGCACGAAACGCACGTGCGGTCGAAGTAGCGAGCAAAGTAGCGACAAGCGCGCGCGGCACGCTCGCGGCAATATCAAACGCGAGAGCCGCTTGGGTGTGTTCACGTCGAACTAACGGCGGAGCGCGCGATTCACTCGCGACGTCTGGTAAGTTCAACCACTTTGAACTTATCGCTCGCGCAAACGCCTGGCGGCCAATGTGAACACGAGCACGCAACGTATACCGCGCCTGCAACCACCGCCGCGCCCGCGCGTTCCTACGTGAACAAGCACTAAGAGTTGCACACTTATGACTCAAAATAGCTAATGGCAAAGCTTATAATTAAATTTAATTATGTTTAACACTAAAAACATATTTAAATAAAATATTTCCAAGCAAACTATTTTCAACTTTATCACGAATTTCTGAAAGCGTAACTTTGTGAAACAAGGGGCTATGTAGGTGACAAAATTGGCATAGTTTAGAAATAGTTTGTCGGACAATGGAATGACAGAGATCCATTGGACAAGGCCGTTTAACGTAGCATAAGTTTGTCTTCACTTCAAACTATTTATCTGAGCTTCTCTTTTACATCGATACATTCACAATGTATAACAATACTAGCTGTGCCCGCGACTTTGTCCGCCTGGTATAGTGACTTTCGGTACTTCCTTTGTCAGGTTCTATACTATCTGTATACCAAATTTCACTTTAATAGGTTCAGTAGTTTTGGCATGAAAGTGCGACAGACAGAGTTACTTTCGTATTTATAATATTACTAAGAATTATACGAACACATTTATTTTTTGATTAGGAGAAATCGTCTGCAGCGTTTTATTTCCTATAAGTAAAAATAAGTAATACTCTAACTAAGAGTTTCTACACAACAAAAAAAAGATAGCATAAAACCATATACTCCTCCTCATATATAAAATATGTATAAAAAGTTACGAAAAACGTAAATTATCTAATGGTAGCAGAACAAAACAGTTTAGATATATGGGGTTAATAAACTTAATAAAAGTGATAAGTTATAATTAAGCCTAACTGAAAAACTTAATAGGTAACAAAAACGTTCAACACAAATTATGACCGAGAGCCTTTTAAAGGCATAAAACTTAAGTAAAACACTTAAAAAAAATATCAACATTTCTAAGACGCACGACTTAGAATCCATTAGGAATTTCTGCCTACATCTCTGAAAGGAATTTTTCGAGTAGTCTTGTACTAAAGCTTTCAATATCATAGACCCACATTCAAACGTAGAATAAAAAGCGTAGTGATATCAGACGCAATTTTTTCTATATCCAGCATATCACAACATGTCCTGCCTTTCAATATGAAATCCATAATTTCCTTTTTTTTTTCAAACATTTCTATTCTGGACATATCTAGATAAACGTTCGTAAAAGCGACTAAGCTCCGACCACTATCACTAGACCTACCTATCCCCCTTGTGTACTTTTCGAACATAGGACTCACTGGGGCAGGAAATCACTATTTGCGGGGTTAGTGTATTCTGGTCGGTTTTGGTCACCAGCTCATACTGTCATCGCTCTCCAGTTTGGTTTTTAAAATGCAAATTGAATCGCAGTTTAGATTCGCAGTATGTTAAAGCTAACGTTATAAATATTTATAACATTGCGATTGTCAATTTAAAAAGTTATCAGTCTTGTCTTGACTGTACCTACAGCTTCATTCGTGTCGTAAATAATACTGTTATAGAACTTAAATCAGTACCTACTAGTTGCAGAGAAATAGAATCAATATAGAAATGAAACATATTTCTATTATAAACATAAGCCTTGTGTGTGCCTCTAATATGTGAAAGGCAGTGATAAAAATATCAAGAAGACCTAAAACTTAGGAGTCAATATTCATACTGACATATGAGATTAACCCACGCTGAATAAAGCGACATCATATCCTTGTGTGAAAATTGAATTTTGTACAACAAAAGTAGCTGGATATTAAATAACCGCAATTCAGAAATAAAATAATGTAATACATTTTTTGGGCTGAATGTAAAAGATCCTTTCTTTTGTTATTACATCACCGTTTCTTTTTCTTTACTGTGAGTGATAAAGTAATAGAAGATAAATAGTAATTGACGTAGTGATTTTGAATTCAAATTCAAAATCACTCAGTCAATCACACATTAAATTATTTTTAAGATATTGCACAGATTTTATCAAGGGCTTTGAGGCCTTTAACCGCGGCAACCAAATCAAGAAATTCCGTAACGTAACGAAAATAAAACCCGACACCCGAAGCTCGCACTGATCGAGACAAGCTGCTCCGAAAGACGAATCAACGAATCTGTCTCTTCACTTCTTCTTCACTTCGTGCGTGACAGAGACAGACAGATTCGTTGACGAGCTGCTCCGAAATCTGTCTTGTCTTTGTATAGGTATCTATCATATACACACATCAAAAGTGTCTAGGGATCAACATATGTGTCTAGGGATCAACATATGTGTCTAGGGATCAACATATATTTTTGCAATAACTTTTCTCCTGATTGATATTAATTAAAATTTTCTTTAAGGATTCATCAAATAAAGTGTTTTCGTTTGTCACAGTAACGATAAACCAAGTCACCTTTGCATTAATAAAGAAATTTGCCATTTTCCTAATAAAGGGATTTTTGACATTTGAACCACTAACATTAAACTTCGAAAAAAGACTGAAATAACAGTTTTCTTTAAAATTTTATTAGGTAACTTAAACAATTAATAATCCGTGTTTCTACCGCGAACACTAACAACACAAGAATCGGTTTGGCATACTCAAAATGAGTTCATCCAAATCACGCTGTGGAATGGCCGCCCATGTTCGTTGCAACAACAAAAAAAGGTCTTCTTGCGACTGGATACCCTCCATATTCGGCAGAGCTCTTCTCTGTAGCATATCCCATGCATGCTCAATCGGGTTCAAGTCTGGCGACTGAGCAGGCCAGGGCCAAAGCCACATCTCAATCTCAAGAAATCCGCATAAAAATGCTTGATCCCTAGACACTTTTGATGTGTGTATTTATAATGCCACACTCACCAAATGTTCAAAGAAAAAAAATACTGTGAATAAAACAACCCGTTCAATAACGAAGACATTTATTAGGAATATTTTATACCTTAATTCTTTATTCATTTAAATAGTAGTATTATAATGCGTGCTAGGTACCTAAAATCTGCTTGAAGTCGGTGCCAAGCCAAAAAGAATACGAACGAAAGAAAACTTCAAACAGATTCTAGGTACCTAGCACACATTATAATACTACTATTTAAATGAATAAAGAATTAGGTATGGAGAAGTATTGGCACATAGCAATTTATGAAGAGCCAGTTTATTTTACGTTTTTTAGTGTTTTTTGGCAGCGAGTTTTCGTTGGATGTTTTTTTGTTGTTGTTGTATTATAAATACAAAATTGTATATTTATTTATGGCTTATAACACTTTCAGGATTCTATTAGTGATTTATAAAAGAAACTTAAACATCCCAACGGATTCCTGAATTGTTGGACAAAATCTAAATTCCACGCGTGGGAAGAAAAGGTAAAAAGTAACATTTCGATGTTCTTCAATAACTAAATTATTCTTCATATCCGTGATATCTCCGCCTGAAGTATGTGTAAGTATGAGAAAGCACTTAAAGGTATGTGCTCAAACCAAAAGTGCTTTCTCATACTGTTACTGTGAATGTTGACATAAGTAATTGGTACTGCTCCATTCGTAAATAAATAAAACGCTGCTCGAGTAAAAAAGAAAAGACCTATTTCTTAGCGTTCCATGGATTCACCGTGCGGGTGCCGGGTCCATCGCGTGATAGATGGGGGCAACACATGCGACTTCGACAGTGCCTTGGAATTGCGACCCAGGTTTAGGTTTAAGGAGCACTCCTTACGACGCGTCAACGCTCACCTCCACTGTCCGCCGTGTTACCCCCTCTACCTAACCATATTTGAAATGAGCCTGGCAATGCCGCTTTGGATATTCGTTCAAGAAAAGAGCTTACTGAAGCTCTTGGCAATCCAAGGTATTTAAGCAGGTTATAGAGGGATTTAGCTGGTATACTCCTCGCACCCACTTTCACGGCAGACAGCGCAACAACATAACCATTTTTAGTTATTTCGTTGGTTAAGTCAAAGTACTTGTTTCTTTTCAACCGACTTCAAAAAGGAGGAGGTTCTCAATTCGACGGTATTTTTTTTTATTTTTTGTTACCTCATATGAACCGATTTTGATGATTCTTTTTTTGTTTGAAAGCTGGTGTTTCCCGAATGGTCCCATTTAAATTTGGTCCAGATTAAAGTCGTTTTTTTTTTTTTAATTTGTAATTATCAAAGCGTGGTCTTTAGGGATGTTCGTTACCCACGGCACCGTGGATTCTACTAGTACTACACGCTTAATTGACATTGCATAAATAAATATGTCTGGTCTGGACGCCGAGGCACAGATATCCTCCAGTATTCTGTAGTGATTTTCATACGTGTCCACTAATAATGTCGAGTCACTGGCGGTATTTATAATTGAGTACGGCTTTTGTGTGAGTGAAGTCTTTTTTGTTGAGCCTTCCTTTACAAACGCGATGTTAGTTTTTATGTTTGTTGTTATTCCTTTTTTCGCTCTTGCCAGTGATAAACTCATAGCTTCGCGTATGATGTGTAATACCCTATCATGGCGACGTGAATAATGACCTCGGTCTAATAGCGCCTTACAACCTGTCAGTAAGTGCCTGGCTGTACCTATTGCCGCATTGCATATCGTACAAGCCTTTTCTGTAGCTTTTCCCCACCTTACTAGGTTGCTTTGATCGGGGAGAGTAAATTGAAAGGCGTTGAGGTAGATTTTTAACAGGGCGGGTGACCAATCATATAAAAGTGTGCGCCATTTCAAAGCTGGTGGGATACAAAATTCTCCTAGAGTTAACCATTCATTCTGCATTTCTAGGTTCATTGCGTGCACCTTGTAGGTCTCGTTTTCATCTTGTTGCATGAAAGATTTTGTTATCTCTTTGTCGGTCTGTCTTCTAGCATTTCCCAATCCAACTCTACTGGACTGCATACCCAATATGATTTTTTTGTGGAATTGCAGCCGTGACTCTAGCTCTGATGAGTTTTTGTCTTTTGGAAGGGATCTAACGATTTCATCTTGGGATTTTGACAAGACATGCATTTTGGTAACTCTTAGGTGTTTGTAGAGTTCTGAAGGTTTTTTTAATTTCATTCCAAATTTATTCGAGCCCCTGTATAACGTTGACGAGTCTGCAGATGGTGCTAGCCCGAGCCACGACTTCAATGTCTTAGTGACTTTCGCGTCCAGTGTTCTTATGTGGTTCTGGTTTATATCATATACTAGAAACGGCCAGTTGAGACGTGATGTTAAGTAGTTGTCGTAAATCCAAGCTTTTTTACGTTACTAATTGGCTGTTGGTCTACCTTGTCAATGTCTTTTACGAAGTCGTCGACTATTACGTTTATAGTTGGAGTACGACCTTTGTAGTCTATCTTTCTTCCAAGGAATTTAAAGGGCACGGTTTCTGATATTATTGAAACACTTTCCCCACCAATAGTAACCCCGGGGTCATATGAGGTATACCTGGTGCCTCGCCGGCCCAGACAAAGGCAATAGCTAGGTTTTGTCCTCATTCCCTCCGTCCAGGTACAGAAGTCATCTACCTTACGCAGTAGTTCTTGGCACTGCTTTGGATTACGTGTAATGATCGCAAGGTCGTCTGCGAACGCTAAGATGGATTCCGTATATTTTCCATTGACCTTAAACCGATAGCCTCACCTCTTTTATATTATCTGTTAATATATTTATAACTGTATTAAATACTACTGGCGATAAGCAGCAACCTTGGAACAACCCTACTCTGTATTCGAGGGTTTTCGTATGTCCCTCTTTTGCTGTGATAACAATATATCTTTAAAAAACGCGTATTTTTAACAACAATTTCGGGTTTTTATAATTCAACAAATATCCGAGTTATAAAGCAGATAAAAATACCTCATCATATTCATCATCATCATCATGTTAGCCCAAAGACCGCTACCGCTGGACATAGGCCATTTCAAAAACTCTCCATTATAACCTATTTTATGTTGTCTTCATCTAACGGCTTCCCACGACCTTCACCAGGTCATTGAACCGCCTTGTCATTTATTAGTTTCAAAGCTCGCAAACATAGTGTAAGCAATCTTAAATAAAATAATACTAATATAGTGTAGGTACTAGTACTGGTTTGGGAACCAGTACTAGTACCTACACTATATTAGTTATGTAAACGATGTTCCTACTATTAAAACATTATCTTGTAATTTTTTGAATCAAATAATCATTTTTATTTTTATTATTTTATATTGGAGTCATTTCTAAGTAGAAATAAAATGCTCTTGTGTACACTGTTGTAGCGTCACCACTGATAACATGCATTTGCTCTGCACTCTCCCACCCCACAACACGTCTTAACATAATATTTTAACGGGGGCCTCTTCCATAATAGTTTACTAAAGTTTTCAAGCTTTAGTAATTTTTTGCTTATTATTATTTCACGGCTAAGCCCATGCACCAATTTCAATGAAATTTAGCATGGATTTACTTTGATTCTTGAGAAAAAATTTAGTTTACTTTTTACTTCGATAAACTGACATTAAACGCTCGCGGAACCGCGAGGAAAAGCTTGTAGACTATAAAAGCTTGGCTCACACCTTGATAAATTCACACACCGAAATAAACGATTCAGAATACGGTAAATTCCGTGCAAGTTTCAGTTAAGAAGCTCAACGGCCGTAACAGTTCTCATTTCGAACTCACTAACATGTATAAATAAGTCTCTGAGTCGCCAATTTATTTTCCGTCTAAATCTCCGGTATGAAATATTCAACTTGATGTCTAAAGTATTCGAGGCACCACAGGCAGAATTAGGTTATAAAGTCTCCAGTCTAAAACGTTTATTTGAACTACTTTTTACCCGACTTCGACAGAAGGAGGGTAATGGTTTTCAAGTACATGTATTTTAAATGTGAAAATGTAACGGTAATTTGATACATAATGTTAAATTATGTTTAGGTATCTTTGTAACTCTCGAGGAGTAGGCAGGGCGGCTTTTCTTTCCGGCTGACGCACGTCCTTTTCGGGCACGGCTGCTTCGGAAGTATCTGCACTCTGTCGTTAGGAGGAAATTGAGTCCGGCCTGTCACTATTGCGACTACAGTGAGGACACGGCTCAGCACACAATCACGGTCTGCCTCGCCTTGGTGATGCAGCACCGAGCCCTCACTACAGTCATCGGAGGAGATTTCTCACTACCCGCCGTCAAACGCTCCATGGTCGGTAGTGACAGTCGTTTTTTTGTTTTATGGTCGCATCCATCTGCAAAGACGTAATTTCGCAGAAGGAGGCGATGTTTCGCCTAAATAGACAGTTTACACGAAGATGGTGTCTGCGTCAGCAGGCAGGCGCTAGGAGGGGTCTGGATGTCGTAATAACAGCTGTTCCCGGATCCCTCTTATCTCTGGCGCAGCGTGGCACACCGTGTGGTTTTAGTCGGTGCGGTTCCAACACCACCCAGCCGCTTCAGTGTATATTAATTTACCCTGAAGTATTGCGATTTATACCGCCACTAGTATTTAAAATAGCTAAAAATTATGTTACAGATGTAGGGCAAGAACAAAGCATTGCGTCAATAACGTTAGTTTTTGATAAAAAATCGGTAAACATGCTGTCGTGTTTCGTTAGTGAGTACGAGACCGGACGCCGAATGATGCAGAAGCATCTTAATAGGCCACCATAGTGTGGGTCACCATGCTGCATTGTTGAATTGTCTGCATTCGAAATGAGTATAGTGATCACCGAATTGAATTCTATTCATGCTTATGAAAGCTCGTTTTTATCGTATCGTTTAATCGTATCGATCGTTTTTATTTGTGGATATGAATCCACAAATAAAAACGATCACATCACGATAAAAACGATCACATCACGTGTATTAAATACGAAACTTTGATTTGTCTGTTGTTTCAAGGTTTGATCTGGATTGACCTCGTAACGACTACTCAACACGAGGTCTCGTTAATTGCCCTCAACATTTGATACTTAACTAAAAACTTTAAAAGTTCAAGAGTACCATTAAAATATCGATTTCGATCCTGTAGTTCAGTCAACTATTCTACTCCCACGTATAAAATCTACAAAGTTATCGTCAACACAAAACAAACCTCTAGAATGAGTATGACGAACTTTGATGCCAATAAAATCGACACCACTCAATCAGTTCTCTCACAAAAATATATTAAAGGCTTTAATATAAAAAGGCGAGGACCTTATCGGCATGAAGCAGCCGTTCAAAGCAGGGTCAGCCGTATAAATATGGATTAACCAAAGGAAATATGAGGAGAACACAGCAGAAATAAAGCCTCAGAACGTCCTACAAAGCTGTGGGTAATATGCCAGCTGTGAAAGTATCAAGATTATATTATCCGCATAGCTCTTAATCGGTAGGCGTCGTGAATGATTGCTCTGAGAATATTGGGATGTTGTATATTGCAGGTGTTTATTATTGGATATTATGAAGCAGTCGTCGATACAAAGAGTATTTGTTGTATAAATGCTTATTGATTATTACGATATATTTTACCCACTAGTATTATAAATTGTGCTTTATTGCGTAAATTAATAGTAGAATAGTAATTGCCTGAAATACAGGTTTACTTAGATTAGGCAGATCACTAACTTGAAATATTGATCTAATTTAACAATGAGTTTAGAGTTGTAATTTTGTAAGGTATAATATACTTAATTCTATTCATGTAATTATGTTAGAATAAACATTGTGTTAATATTTAGTTTTCTACTCGTAAGAAACGCCCCCAAACTTTATACATTTAATGTGCAATATTTTTTTCTATATCTTTATATATATAATTCTTCTGTGAGTGTGTATGTCACTAAACTTCTCTCAAACGACTGGACCGATTTTGATGAAATTATTTGTGTGTGTTCAAGGGGATCTGAGAATGGTTCAGATTCACAATTTTGTCCGCTGGACAATGTTTTTTTAATTCATTTTTGAAATTTTCAAATTAAAGACGTGTAGACAGGACAACGTCTGTCGGGTCCGCTGGTATACAAATAAAAATGAATCACTAGAATGCAAATAGGATAATTCTTTTTTTTTTTTGTGGTTGCTATTGTCAGGACAAGGTTTGTATTAAAGAAAATTATTAGAAAACAGGAAGTGTACATTTTTTTAGTTCACGACTGTACTGCCTGTTCCTAGCTGTAGTGGGCAAAAATGATAAAAACAATCTTTTCGGAAATTACAAATAATTACAAAAAAAATGGCGGTACAAAGTTTGTCGGGTCAGCGAGTTGTATAATGAAAACAGTAAATGTTAGGAATATAATACATTCAGTTTCATCTATTGCAAGACGTAAGATGTACAATTTGAGTTCGTGGGAGAATAAAGTCAAATGTTTATTTAGAAACCATTTTTTTTTTGTTTTTCGTAGCTGTTATACTTTAATATAGGGCAATGTCTGCATCTATAGGATGATGGAGCATCATTTCTTAAAAAAACAAATGATAGTAAAACAAATGATAATGAATTAGCGCATTCTCAGTAATAACAATTGTAACTTCTTTTTAAACGACTTCCAAAAGGAGGAGGTTCTCAATTACATCGGTTTTTTTTATATGTATGCACACTGATTACTCCGTCAATTGTGGACCGATTTTGAAAATTCTTTTTGTATTCGAAAGGGTATGCGCCGCATGTGGTCCCATTGCTACAATATCAGGAGTGATGATGGTATCCCAAGGAAATCGAAGGAAACCCTCAAATTTGTTACGCACGTACTATGTTTTTCATATATTTTCTAAAGCTATTACAGTATTTACATTTGGTAGTCATCAGTTCATGATGATGAGCTGATGATGGAAGATAAAACTTATTAACGGTTAGGAGTTGGAAGATAAATCTTTAAATGTCATGTGTATGTTACCTTTAGTCGTATTCTTTCCAGTTCTTTAGGTAAAATGATGATGAGAGACTTGAGAGATACTAAAAAGCGAAAAAATATACTTCGTTTAAACAAACTGACTTCAAAAACTAAAAAGTATAAAATAACTTAATTTGAACGTGCTACCTATTCATAGGTTTGAAATCGGTGCCAAGCCAAAATGTAATAGTAGGTAACGCACCCGCCGCGCGTGACCTTGAGCAGGATAACTGCTCTTCGCGTAGAACAAAACAGCCGAAGCGTTGCTGATGTCGTTGACGTTCGTCTCGAAATATAGCGAGTGTGGTGCCTACTATTACATTTGGCTTGGCACCGACTTCAAACCTATGAATAGGTAATACATTCAAATTAAGTTATTTTATACTTTTTAGTTTTTATTATTTATAAAATTAGAATGCATGAAACTAATCTCACTAACTAATTAATCAAATTTATCAAAAACTTAATTTTGCACACACTACTCAACACTCAGTGTCCTAATTTAAAACTTACTCATTCAATTGTTAGAAAAGCTAAACATGTAGTTGTGTAAGATAACTGGGCCAACTGCGGCTGTAGAAATACTAATTAGCCAGCGAGATGTGTAGTTAACTTTGTTCTACTCTCACTAAAGGAAAGGAGACACGGAAGGGTTGGAAAAGTGACACATTTCACGACAGGGGTTGCAAAATTTTGTATTCAAATTAGTCAAATGAATATACCGTACAAGGAGAAATGTATACACCAGCAACTTTTGTTTACATTCTAAATTGAAACTGGTGAACCGATTGTTATTTTTGACGGCACAATTAGGGCCATGCTATTTCATTTTCCGTTGAGTCGTATTCCTTCCTATATATAAATTCCTATATAGTCATATTGTTAAATTAATAGAAATTATACATAGATAAGCCTGACCAGCAGATGTCGGCATATATTTATCGATCACGTAGATTCAGACAGTCCTTATCGCGTCGAGATGAGACGTGAGTTTTATTTTTTTCTTAATTTTTTTAAAAAAGACAACTCCCGTACTAGGAATAAATCCTGTGTCACGGGGGACTTTACAAACATACATGAAACGGACACAAGGAACACCCAGACTCAGAACAACAACTTGTGGATCCCACAAAGTGTTGTCCTACGTGAGATTTGAACCCACGACACTTGGCGACTATATGAATTGCAAAGATAGATTTTGTATATGAAATATCGCTGTTAGTATGTACGGGCACTTACTTACCGACTTACTCTCAACACAGTCACCATGTAACACCAAGAGTATTCAGGGGCCCCTGCCTAATATATTATACCATCACAACAATCCTTCGTTTTATTCATCTCACCTACAAGTCGCTATACAACTTACACCACCGTGTCCAATAATTATCATATAAGTTCGCTATAAGTCGCAGAGGTTCGAAAGGTAAATTTAGCCGGCTCTAGAACAAGCAATACGCTATTTTGGCCTCTTCAAGTTATTGCTGTCTGAGTCCTGTATAGCCATTACCTATTTACTTTTTTCTTTCTCATTTCTAAGAGAGGTTACATTCACTAAGAGGCTTGGCAATTGCCAAAAGGCTAGCAATTGCCAGGCGGCTAACAAGAAAAAAAAACAAATCATTACAATAATACACAGAGGAAAGAAAATTATACGTAGATATTTTAATAAGTATAAGATTGATAGTAAATAAGTCAAAATTAGTCTTTATTGCTATAGGAACGATTACCGGGCCAAAAAAGACGCGTAAAATAAACTGGTTCTTCATAAATTGCGTATACCTAATTCTTTATTCATTTAAATAGTAGTATTATAATGTGTGCTAGGTACCGAGAATCTGTTTGAAGTCGGTGCCAAGTGACTATCGCTTAGACTTTTGTAATTGTTCGTTTGTATTCTTT
The DNA here is from genome assembly GCA_949125395.1 of Diaphora mendica. Lineage (NCBI taxonomy): Eukaryota > Metazoa > Arthropoda > Insecta > Lepidoptera > Erebidae > Diaphora > Diaphora mendica. The sequence continues at coordinate 25,763,351 of OX421316.1, forward strand.
TTGGCTTAGCACCGACTTCAAACAGATTTTAGGTACCTAGCACACATTATAATACTACTATTTAAATGAATAAAGAATTAGGTATACGCAATTTATGAAGAACCAGTTTATTTTACGCTTTTAAGTGTTTTTTTGGCAGAGAGTTTTCGTTGGATGTTTTTTTGGAAGTCGGTTTTTTTTTTATAAAAAGTTTTTATTTTTCAGTTTTTAGTGCAATCAATCGTAGGTCAGTAGTAAGTTGAACTATTTCATCAAATTTCATCATCAAGAATACAAATTAAGGTCTATCCGTACGTGCAATATTAAAATCATCCTCTAATACCTAACTGTTGAAGAGTTTAATCTTCTATCATCAGCTCACCTAAATAACTTATAAAAAAAAAAAAACCGACTTCCAAAAACATCCAACGAAAACTCTCTATCAAAAAACACTTAAAAGCGTAAAATAAACTGGTTCTTCATAAATTGCCTATACCTAATTCTTTATTCATTTAAATAGTAGTATTATAATGGGTGCTAGGTACCTAAAATCTGTTTGAAGTCGGTGCCAAGTGACTATCGCTTAGACTTTTGTAATTGTTCGTTTGTATTCTTTTTGGCTTAGCACCGACTTCAAACAGATTTTAGGTACCTAGCACCCATTATACTACTACTATTTAAATGAATAAAGAATTAGGTATAGGCAATTTATGAAGGACCAGTTTATTTTACGCTTTTAAGTGTTTTTTGATAGAGAGTTTTCGTTGGATGTTTTTGGAAGTCGGTTTTTTTTTTTATAAAAAGTTTTTATTTTACAGTTTTTAGTGCAAACAATCGTAGGTAAGTAGTAAGTTGAATTATTTCATCAAATTTCATCATCAAGAATACAAATTAAGGTACGTGTAATATTAAAATCATCCTCTAATCCCTAACTGTTGAAGAGTTTAATCTTCTATCATCAGCTCACCTAAATAGCTTGAAAGTATACGACTGAAGGTCTTTAGATACGTATGAAATTGAAAGAATTATTCTCCAACTCCTAACCGTTGAGGAGTTGTACCTTCCACCTTCCATCATCAGCTTACCTAAATTATTTGTAAGAATACGACTAAAGGTAACTTATATACATATGATATTTAAAGATTTATCCTCCAACTCCTAACCGTTAAGGAGTTGTACCTTACATCATCAGCTCATCATCATAAAATGATGTCTACTAGACGCAAATACCGGTGTACCTTCAGAAAATATACGAAAAACATAGTATGTGCCTATAAAAAATGAGGGTTTCCCTCAATTTCCCTGGGATCCCATCATCAGATCCTGATATGATGGCAATGGGACCACCTCGGAAGCATACCCTTTCGAAAACAAAAAAAAATATCAAAATCGGTCCACAACTGACGGAGTAATCGGTGAACATACATAAAAAAAAATAAAAAAAAATAAAAAAAATACAGGAACATAGAACCTCCTCCTTTTTGGAAGTCGGTTAAAAAGTAAGGTGACTGACTGACTGACATACCCAGAGATCAACGCACAGCCTAAACCACTGAAGCTAGAATCCTGAAATTTTGCATGTGGGTTCTTTATATAACGTAAGTGAGCACTAAAGAAAGGAATTTTTGAAATTCCACCCCTAAGGGGGTAAATCAGGGGATGAAAGTCTGCTTGAGCGAAGCCGCGTGTAAAAGCTAGTAATAATAATATAGTAGGTAATAAAAACATTTCAGTGTCTTACAGAAATGCTTTGGGGTCATCATATTTGCATCATGAATGTAAGTACTAATATCCCCGAGGTGATCACTCCCATTACTGGCATCAAATGTTCATAACATGTAAACCTATAATTAGACAACAGTTATGCATATTAATGACATAATGTATAATCTGAGTATTACAGAAAGCTGCTTAATTAAGCATTTGTATTAGTAGTATTGATACAATTACTATGGATTAATATGCATAGTATTATCTATACATCTATACAAAATAAATAAAATTGGAGTGTCTGTTTGTAATATTAAAATAACCGCTTTTTACTAAATGCATATTATGTATGTATAAAAAATGTTATTTCGGTATATGTACCGTACATGGCGTACGGTACATATACCGAAATAACATGTTTTACAATTTTTGTCTGTCTGTTTGTTTGTTCCGGCTGTTCTCTGGAACGGCTGGACCGATTTTGACGGGACTTTCGCTGGCAGATAGCTGATGTAATAAGGAGTAACTTAGGCTACTTTATTTAAGACTAGCTTCACCCCGCGGTGTTACCCGCGGTTGTAAAGATACAGCATAGCCGCGGGTAACACCGCGGGATTCAGCTAGTCTTTAATAAAATCTAATCTTTTGTTTAATTCATAACATGGTGAGTATAGGTCCTTCAAAACGATTGTTAGGGGGAAAACTTGGCTGTCTGAAGTGGTATATTTTAATTAAAATATTACGCCAGTATAAGTTTAAAGTTCTGATTCGAAATAACAATTTATTTTGTATTCACCACTTTGTTGGGTAGGATACACTATAAATTCCATATGTGTAGTCGTGTGGCCATAGTTAGGACCACCTGTGGCATATACTTAGGGCAAGAGAACGTCCACACATTCGACTTTCTAAACTACACACATCAAAAGTGTCTAGGGATCAACATATGTGTCTAGGGATCAACATATATTTTTGCAATAACTTTTCTCCTGATTGATATTAATCAAAATTTTCTTTAAGGATTCATCAAATAAAGTGTTTTCGTTTGTCACAGTAACGATAAACCAAGTCACCTTTGCATTAATAAAGAAATTTGCCATTTTCCTAATAAAGGGATTTTTGACATTTGAACCACTAACATTAAAGTTCGAAAAAAAGACTGAAATAACAGTTTTCTTTAAAATTTTATTAGGTAACTTAAACAATTAATAATCCGTGTTTCTACCGCGAACACTAACAACACAAGAATCGGTTTGGCATACTCAAAATGAGTTCATCCAAATCACGCCGTGGAATGGCCGCCCATGTTCGTTGCAACAACAAAAAAAGGTCTTCTTGCGACTGGATACCCTCCATATTCGGCAGAGCTCTTCTCTGTAGTATATCCCATGCATGCTCAATCGGGTTCAAGTCTGGCGATTGAGCAGGCCAGGGCCAAAGCCACATCTCAATCTCAAGAAATCCGCATAAAAATGCTTGATCCCTAGACACTTTTGATGTGTGTATTTGAACTAATTGCTAATAAACTCGTTTAGCAATAGTATTTAATACTAGCTGACCCACGCAACGTCGTTTACGTCTCCTATTGCCCGTAGCGTAAAAAAATTCCTCCGTTTTTAACCGACTTCAAAAAAAGGAGGAGGTTTCTCAATTCGACCGTATTTTTTTTTTTTTTTATGTGTGTTTGGGGATAACTTCGTCGTTTATTAACCGATTTTGATGATTCTTTTTTTAATGGAAAGGAGATATCCCAATGGTGGTACCATGATAAGGACACTTAGATCCGATGATGGCATTCAAGAGAAATCGAGTCGAACCTTGAAGTCGGTTTTTATTTTGTTAAAATTTTTTGTAACATTCTTTATTGGTACTCCGCTCCTATTGGTCTTAGCGTGATGTATTGTATTGTATAGCTTATAGCCTTCCTCGATAGAATTTTTCAAATCGGACCAGTGGTTCCTGAGATTAGCGCGTTCAAACAAACAAACTCTTCAGCTTTATAATATTAAACATATAGTATGGATGAGGAAAGGAGTATCATATACGAGTTTCATTGAAAATCGCGAAGACAACATTATTTTCTTGTAGTGTTTAAAAATTACAAGTTTTAACAAAAAAAAACCGACTTCAATCTGAACCAAATTTAAATGGGACCATTCGGGAAGCACCAGCTTTCAAATAAAAAAAGAATCATCAAAATCGGTTCACCCAGTCCAAAGTTATGAGGTAACAAACATAAAAAAAAAAACAGTCGAATTGAGAACCTCCTCCTTTTTGAAGTCGGTTAAAAAGGTGTTGGTTTAAAATAGTGTTTGATTACAATGACAGCATTTACTTTAGCATTATAACGTCGTTGTTTCATTTTAAAACATTATTCAAATATATCAATAAATATAGTCTTAAAAAACTAAAAAAGACGCTTAAAACAAGCGTTAACAACAACGTTTGGAACAAACATACATGTAAAGTTAATAAAAGCTTCTTAAATAGACTTATGTATTTAAAATTAAAAAAAAAAGATTAGTGATATGAAACTAAATTAATAACACCATTTTTCAGTAATCCAAATAGTATAAAGTTTGTCTAAAATTAGGTTCATCTATATATTATCTATACTAATATTATAAACGCGAAAGTTTGTAAGTATGGATGGATGGATGTTTGTTACTCTTTCACGCAAAAACTACTGAACCGATTTGGATGAAACTTATACTTATACAGTAATATAGCTTATACATCAAAATAACACATATTATGCTACTATTTGCCGCGATAACCGACATATACGCGGGTGGAGCCGCCGGCAACAACTAGTTGCTAAATAATTAATGATATCGAAATATTAAAACGTTATACACGTAGCATCGGACAATCATAACGAATATAATAGCTTACAAAACTCAGATATTGTTGAACAATTATTAATTAAAAAAACACATAATCCATTAAAACGAACAAACTCATAAAACAAACAATGAACTGAGGTTTTCCATATAACATAGAAGGCGATCTCTTACATTAAACTCCGTAATCCCGAATCTTAATTACAAATGCCGTAAATTCAATTAAGTCTGAAGCCAGCTTTAATGTGGCCTGGCCTTAGTGTAAGCTAAGGCTCGGTATACACGAGCGGTGCCTTTGTTATAAATGTTTGTCACTAGAAGTGATTTACTCCGTCTGGTCTGAGTGACCAATCACTGTATTTGGCAACTTCGGTGACTTGAAACTCGCTAGGGGGTGGACATTTGATCTTGTGAAACGAAGGATACATTAAAGATTAATATTCAGATCTGTTGTTTCAGATTTCGTGTGACGTACGTAAATTGAGTTACCAGTTTTACGAGGGTTGATTTACTCGTTGGTAACTTTATTTGAAACGCGAAATATAAATCAGTGTATAGTTTTAAATATATACGATAATAAGAGCAATAATAAGTTACTAATATGGTATTGGTAGACATTGTGTGTGTGTGTTGTGATTAAAACCGTCCAAGTGCTAGTCGGACTCGCGCACGAAGTGTTCCCTACTATTTTCTATAAAAACATCAAAAATATCACGTTTGTTTTATGAGAGTCCTCTTAAATATTTATTTTATTATGTTTGTTTTATATTTATTGTTATAGCGGCAACGGCAATAAATCATCTGTGAAAATTTCAACTGCCTTACAATCACGGTTCATGAGATACAGCCTAGTGACAGACGTACAGACAGGATAGTGGAGTCATTGTAATAGGTTGCCGTTTTACCCTTTGAAAATATTTCGAGATATTTTTTTAAAGTAAGTAAATATATTTCGTGTCTTAGCAGAACTTACTTAATATTGAATTAGTATTTTCTGTACTCTTTGCGCTGTAGCATGGTGCGGGATGTGCTTTGATTTTATTTGTAGACTAGAACATTCTAGTTGGTTTATTTAATTTACTACAGTTATTAATGATTTAATATATTGCGAATGTGGTACAGCTGAAATACTTAGTCATAATTTGTAAATCGCGGCAACTTTCAAGAGTAAAACATAATGTATAGGTTTATTTATTCGTAGTGTAGTAGTTGTAGTAGAAAACTGTGATTTACGAGTATCTGACGGCGGTAGAAACAGTTATGACGCTTAGCAAAAATGTACCCTAAACCTCACCTGATATTATTTAAAATACTTTGGCAACACAAAAATATATTGTTATCTCCACTTCAGAACATTAACAAATCCTACTTTTCAAGTTTCACCTTGTTAGTGTCGACAAACAAATTGCAACCATGATTTAGAATAGCCAGAATACATTTTCCCTTGTTCTCATTTTGAGAAGTACCGCTTTTTGAAACTTTCAAGTGACTATATTTGTTCATCCTTTGTTATAGAAAACAAATTACGAGTCTGGTAAGACAGCATTGAGAACAAAATTTTAGTTGTAAGAAAGTGTACGAAGCCATGAAAGTTTAATTTATTATTATTACTCTCAAATATTTTATCGTTGCTGGTCTAAATCTTCTTGTACCTTTAGTAGGAAGGTAATTGTTAATCTAAAATTATTTATACTAACATACCATGATATCACAGTTCAATTTAGTCATATTTAATGAACCTAACGTTTGATGATCAAAGAAATCTAAGCATTGGTTTAATATTAATTGGAAAGAGATAAAGTTTGTAAGGTTATAGGGGGTAATCTCTTGTGTACGGAAACAATTTTGATAATATGAAGGTGTTAAAGACTATAAATTAACACGAAAAATTGTTAGCGTAATATCCAACATACACATTATAGATGCACACCCGACTAAATAACACATCATCATGTGCAATTTTTTGTCAAATTTACTTTTATATATCGAACCATTCCCTACATAATATTTGGATCCTATGAAATTTGTGAAGAAAACTTCTCAAACAAATCCAACACAAACAAAATTGTGCACGTACATAGTTTACAAAGAACTAGATAAGAACTAACCAGACCTTTGAAAAAAAACGCTTTGGTGTCTATAGAACGCTTGTTATTATCTTATCAAAAGGAATTCAAATAAAACATAAGCGGTTTTGTATAACAAAATATCAGATCATTGGATACTATTGACAGTCGCGTAGGTACACAATGATCATAGTGTAACGTCAAAGGCACTGACAGCTTGATATCCAATAAATTGGAGTGCTTCCGATACATCGCTTTGATGTCCTACCCACCCGGATGGAACGGCTGTCATTTTATTTGTTTCACAGAAAACGTTGTGTTGACAATTTACACGCCGAAAACTTAAAGCTGGTTAAGAGAACCACTTTGATAACTGCATTAGTCAAAATTTTAATAAAAGCTACAATTTCGATGGTAGGTATTCTTTCCAATAGTAGCAGCAAATACTTTGTGTGTTTTTTATTATTTATCTTCATTATGTACATAATACAAAACAATATATAAAATGAGTCACAAAATACATAAATATAACAATTGGCGGTATTAACGCTCACGGCGATCTGCTTCAGAGAGGTTTGAAGGAGATCACAAAAATGGTGATACAAACTAAGGAGTTTGTATCACCATTTTTGTAAATAACCTTGTAATGAGAATGACTAAACCTTTGGTGGTACGATCAACTGGGTTAAGAAATCGACTTAAACTTATAACATACTTAAAATTTAAATAACTAGTTTTGTTTATCAAATTCATTCAAGATCTAAATGATTGATATTTTCATAAATGTTGCCTAAAACTCCTTCACATATTTGACGCAAGTTTATTTTTTAAAATTCCCCTATAAACAATTTATTTTACTTCAATTTTATTATATTATAAAACAAGCAGATTGAATGCTAATGCTAAAGAAAATTTACACGAAAATAGTTTTGGAAACTATTTCCTCAAAATACACCACAATATCAGAAACACCATGAATTCAAAACACTGTGAAAAAAAGCAAGAAGCCGATCAGTGTTTACTCAACAGTATACAATATCTAGAAGCAATAAAAAATAAATAACCTTTTTTTCGTGGAAGATTATAAATCTTAGGGTCCTAACTTTAAGGTGTTATTTTAGGAAATGTTGTTCAACTATATCTAAACAATGTGGGTTGACCATTGGAGATTTATTGAAAGCATAATTGGTTTTGTTTCGGTCAGGGGCGGGATTAACGATAGTTTTATACACGTAATGGGTACAGTAAGCAAGACCATCGTTTTCTTAATGATTCTATGTTATTCAAGCCTCAGTGGGAACTATGCTTATTTGTATCTGTTGTTCATTATTGTTCATACGGCTTTGAATACACATGAGACTGTTAGATAACTTGGCAGTGAAAATTAGATTTGTTGCTAGTTACTTTGAAGGAAGTTGCATAATGTGGACTGTTTGGTGTATACGAATTTGTAACTTATTTGTATTAACATTAAAATCATGAATAGGGTGGATTTTTTTCCAACGATTGTTTAAATTTAGAATGAGATTAGTCTATGATTTCATACGTCATAATAATGTGGATTGTTTGGTGTATACGAATTTGTACCTAATTTGTATTAACATCAAAAACATGAATAGGGTGGACTTTTTTCCAACGATTGTTTAAATTTAGAATGAGATAATAGTCTATGATTTCATACGTCATACTGATCTTTTAAAAAGGCTAACACTGCCTTAATTTATAGATAAACTTTAGAATAAAACCATAAAGTTTTATTAGGTTTTTAATTATAACTTCATTGAAACCTTAAAACGAATATTCAAACCTTCAAGAAAAGAGCGTACTCCTTCTTAAAAGGCCGGCAACGCACTTGTGACACCTCTGATGTTGCGGGTGTCCATGGGCGGCGGTAATCGTTTACCATCAGGCGACGCCTGTTTGTTTGCCCCTTATTCAATAAAAAAATTATATATATATATATATATATCTTTTATATCACGAGAAGGTCGACTGGGAGAGAATGCCTCATGGATTGTGAGTATTGTGACACATGTTGTACATATCCGCCTTTGTACAACAGCTATACTATCTATACTAATATTAAACGCGAAAGTTTGTAAGTATGGATGGCTGTTTGTTACTCTTTCACGCAAAAACTACTGAACGGATTTGGATGAAATTTTACAGTAATATAGCTTATACATCAGAATAACACATAGGCTACTATTTGCCGCTTAACCAACCACTAGTATGCAATAAATTTGTAAATAAATAAATAAATATAAAGAAAAACAAAACATAATTTAAATTATAAAGTTTTTAACGTCCGTCTGTATTATTCTCCTGCATGTAAATCTCCATTGTATCTGGTTATGTACAGCGTTATTTCAAAAGATTTTGTGTTCAAAATCGTCGACAACTCTATTTCAATACAGTGAGTAACGAGAGACTCAGGGACGTAAATAGAAACAGTTTGGTTAGACTTCAGAAAGTCCTCTAGACACGACACGGCATTGTTGGAATACATCATTACGGCAACATAAGTGTGTTTTTAACGACTGTTGCTCATTTTTGACAAATAAAAGGGATTTTGATGAAGATTTTACTGACTTGTAAGGTTAGTCGGATAGGAATTGAAAGCTTGTTTATATGGTGAGTATTAAAAAAGGTGTTCGAACCGGGAAATCGACAGCTACCGCTAGTCCAACGAGGCTGTCAACTGCCAGTCAGCTGGCAGTGACTGACTGACTGACTTTATTGTACACCAATCACAACAGTATAGTCGAATGTTAACAAAGGGTATATTATGTACAATGGGCGGCAATTTCTATGTACAATTATTATTACTGACCTAATTACTTAAAGGAATTACTTCAAGGCAAACTTTAGATGGACAAGTCCACAGATGATAAGAATAAACAAAGGGTAGTTTAGGTGTTGGTGGTTGTATGTATTGTATGTTATGTTATTGTATGTTATGTATTGTATGTACACATATATTATACAAATACACCTATATACGATATATATATTAAACTGTGAAATCATTGCGTCATATACATCTGCTGAGGGTAACAAGTACTATGAACATAAGTAGTGGTCTTTTACATGTTCTTAAATTATATCTATAAATATAAGCTAGTATACATAATAAGACAAATAACACTTAAACACAGAACAAGTGATCATGCTCGTCACACAATTATTTGTCCTGATAGGGAATCGAACCCAGAACCTCTAGCTTAGCAGTTAAGATCACCCACCACTAAAACAAGAGACCAGTCATTAGACATTAGTGACGGAAACATACCTTGAAATAGTAATTTAGATGTACACTATGAACTAGCACGAACAAACAAAATACATGTCTATACAAATAAACGTTCCAGTAGTAAATAGTCAATCAACAGTCTTTATCTCGTAGTGAATAAAAGATTGGGGAAAGTAAAACCCTAAATCTGTAGATATCCAAAGTCGTATGAGCTCCATTTCACGGTAGGAAAAGGGTCACATAGCTAGTTTTCCATAAGTCGACGCTTACGTAATATTACGCGAGGTGACGCGTAAAAATAGACGGTTTACGCACACATCAACAAAGTTTTCTTATACATGTAAAGTTAGGGCTGGCCAAAATTGAAGACCGACACAAAGTAGTTTTACCTAAAAGTGTTCAGTATCGTTTGAAAACTATGCAATGTGATGCACCATGTATATTCTAGCTGCAAAATAGCATTGATCCATTCAATAATTACTTACATTATGCAATAGTATGTTCCTATCAAAGACTAATCTAAAGCTAAATGTGTAAATACTTCATAAAAAAAAAAATTGTGATCGTATTTCAAAATAGTTTCATGATCTACCTTGGAAGGGCTAATATCATTTTGTTTATATGGCTCATCGTGGCGGCGAACAACGGAAGTCACGAAAAAGCTCAAACTAAGGATATGCTTATTGATATTTTATTGATAAAAACAAACAAAACTTGATATTTTACCTAAATCGTGACACAAAATATCAACATAATAAAGAAAGCTTTTCACTAAAGTCAGTTTTATATTCGACAAATTCATAAATAATATAATATTAATAATCAAATTCCAATTTCAGTTTAAATTTTAAATACGCAAGAATATGTTGATCTTAAAACATATCCACGATTCCTTCTGCGAAAATTTGTGCCAACCCTAAATCTCCCTCGGCCTGACAACACTCGCTTTATAAAATAACTGTTTCTATGTTAATGTCGGGTAGCGGTGTTCTTGTTTTGTCAGCGTGTATACAACCTTTAATGCTGTAATGTAACATCTCAGCTTTGAATTAAATGTAAATAAATTTACGCCACACTATCGTGACGTCGTGTGCTTCAGGAGATTAAGATTAACAAAAGCTGAAACAAATTACATTTAAATTTACTTCTAGTTTATCCAAAATAGTATTATTAATTTGAAAGTAACTCTGTCTATCTATTACGCTTTCATGGCCACACTGCTGAATTTTTTTTAATGAATTTTGTATAAAGATAGATTGGACTTTTTGTTGTAATAACCAACAAATACGCGGGCGGAGCCGCATGCAAAACTTGGGTTTATCTCAGTAGTTAATAACATAATATTTTTTTCTGAATTTTTTTAGTTAGACGCAAAAAGAGGGGTGTAGGAAGTTTCACGTCGATGTCTGTCTGTCTTGGTGTGTGTGTGTGTGTGTCTGTCTGTGGCATCGTAGCTCTCAAATGGATGAACCGATTTCGATGCGGTTTTTTTTTCATCTGAAATCCAGTTTCTTTGCGGTGGTTCTTAGCTATGTTTGGTTAATATTGGTCCAGCAATGTAAGAGTATCAGCTCTTTTGCAAAATGATGTAAGGCGTTTTTGGCGTATGATTACTGCATTAAGTGCTTGCGTAGAGGGTATTTTAGCTTGTTATATGCTACGTATGTCAGTATAATAAAACTAACATGTAATAATTATCTTCTAATACCAAAGTGGCACGACACGTTTAACGTATACGCTGTCTGTCCCACTAGTCCCATTGTGTAGAGGTTATGGGACTTCTGGGACTGAAATACTGGTGTCCCTTGTCCCATGATACTATTGGAATGACAAAATGCCTATTGTCAACACAACACAATTGGACTAGTGGGATATGTCTCAAAAGCTAGTTGTTTTAAAATGATTTAAGCTGTTAGAATGGTATATGAAAAAAACATAGATTAATCGTAGTGTCTGCCTTAACGTGGAACATCAAAGTAATATTATTCAAAGGTGGTTGTGCTTCTAGCCGCTCTATTTCCTGTAATGGCTTTGTATGCCTGAAATCGGTTGTTCAAGGATTCGGTGAGGAAATATCGTCAACTCCAATCTCTATTTATATGTAAATTAAACTAACAGTGATGCTTTTTTTCTTAGGTTATATCTCCTCTTCCTTAAAAGCTTTGACTATTAACCGCTGGAAAACAGTTTACCCGACTTACGTTGAAAAAAGAAAGGGTGGTATAGCAAGAAGATGAATGAAGACTGATCATAACAAGTTAAAATATAAATGAAAACTAATGTAATAATGAGACGATTACCAATAAGTAAACAAGGTACATTTCATTAAAATAAACCTTTTACAAATGAATTCAACGAGATGTTGGCAATTGTCTGCGGCGCTAACCACAGTGAGTGCGAGGTTTGTACCACACTACCGCAACAAATTAACATAAAAATCACAGAACATTCTGCTTTAAATGTAACCTGGTCGAGGGGAAACGGTACAGTATTTTTTGCCATTTTCATGTTTAATATTTTTTGTATTACCTGACTCAGTGATGCAGTATACAGCTAAAAATTCGGTTCTGAGGTTACAATTCTGGATTTAGACTATAATATAGACTAAATCTGCATGGTCACCAAATATTTGATTTACCGTTTGAATGTGTTGTGTGTACGTGTGTGTGTAGTAATACGTATGTCTAAAAAAAAATGTATTTGAAAATTCTAGCATGCAATATAATCCGCACTAGGAAAATACCCTGTTTTTACGCTTTCCCAACATCACGCTACGTGAGGCGCCTATAAGGGCTCCCCCACATAACTGCGAATTCGCAACGTATCGCAAATATCTGCGAGCTCGCATGAATGCACCGCAAGAACTTTGCGCTGCGTCGCATCGCATCGTAGTTATGTGTGGGATCTCTAAGAGGCGCAGCCAAGGTTGCGCGGGTCAGTTAGTTAATAAATAAATAAGACTTTGTTTTTGTTTCATATTCTAACTATTCATTGGACAGTCATGAAATATTTTTTATAAAAAAACACCTTTTAAAAAAACAACCTATAAAATAATGAAGGTATTGTTACTATTGTCCACGGTGACATTAGCCATAGATATCAATATTAATTTCGTGCGAAAAGGACATCAAAAGACGCATAGAGATTGCCTAAAATACGATGAACGAACTACAAGGAATATGGAGAGATCGTAATATATCCCGCAAAATCAAAATAAAACTGGTTAATACCTTGGTATTTTCTATATTAATTTATGGGGCCGAGACATGGACGTTAAAGAAAGCTGGCCGCGACCGCATCGATGCTTTTGAGATGTGGTGCTGTAGGCGAATGCTTCAGATCCCATGGACGGCGTTCCTTTGCACAAACTAAATATAAAGACCCGACTCTCTTCTATATGTTTGCGAAAAGCTCTTGAATTCTTTGGTCAAATCGCCAGAAAAGAAGGGAACAACATCGAACAACTCATGGGCACCGGAAAAGTTGACTGCAAAAAATCAAGAGGACGTAGTCCAATTAGGTGGACTGACCAGATTCAAACAGCCTTGGTTGCCAATCTACACCTTGCTCTTCATTTGGCCAAGAAGAGGAACAAGTGGCGAGATACTGTCCGGCAGAAGATCATTCCACACCTGGGTAATAACGACTCTCAGAGGTTAACGACGCAAGGAGGATCAATATCAAACCCCAACATCAAACTTAACTACTTCACTGTTAGACAATAAAAACGAATACTTTCACAACACATAATAAAAATCTACGAACCACATTACAAGACACTGTAAACTTTACAGCGAGCCTCTTCATTTAATTGAAGAAATAGTATTTCTTATTCCACTACCGCAGAGATGCTTTGTTGCATATTTTACCTAGATAGCATCATTAAAGTGAGCTTACACTGAATAAACGAGAACTCGACAGAAGGAACGTGTAATTTTCTTTAGTTCCCACCTTCAAACTTAATTTAATTTGCAAGGTAAACGTGTTTTATGGGAAAGCCCTGGTGAATCCTTTGTATTTCTATGATTTTCTTCGTTATCCTGTCATTGTTTTAATAGTTATTGTGTATTTTATAAAGCCTTCTGCATATATTGCTTCCTTGGTAGGCACTAATGGCACCCACATGGCTGGTACGCACCCTCTGGACCTCAGAGTTCGCGAGGTGTCTTTGTTATACGAAGCCAAGAGGGGAGTGTGCCAGTCATGGTTGGGAGACAAAGAGATCGAACGAATGGCTCCAGCTATGGAGGTACCTCAACCCGCAGAGCATGGAATGCATTCATCAGCATCATGGAATAACGAAACTAAAACCAGGGCCCTCAAGCTTCCGCCCCACTGCACCGTTTACGGCCCTGCGCCCTAAATGCGATGGTGACATATTCTTAATCTGTCATCACATGGACTTCTTCTAATACTTCAAAAATAAAATAAACTGGAAATAAATCAACGGGGTATAATAGGTTTATTTTTTTTTACTAAGAAGAGCTCTGTATTCAGACATGTATTATTGAAGACTGTTACAAAACAAAATCACAAGAGCAGTTTAAATATACTTGATAAAACCTAGATAAATATTTTTATTTAAGAGTTATCTATTCAGATTTTCAATCAAAGGTTGGCCTCTACCCACATCACTCGATTACAAATGAAATGACAACTCAATAATAGAATATAATATATCATATTGAAATGTATTTATTTTAAACGTGTTCGCGAATTTTTGCTTTATAAAATTTAACTTATACCTACGATATATTCAAAATTCATGCCGAAACTGTATATACGACGAAGTAGGATTGTAAAGAAATTAATTATAAAATTTATATTACATATATTATACACAATCAACTAGCCATCTAAGTGCGCGATAGGTGACGTACAATGTTGAGTTCCGTGCAATGTAGCTTATTATCACCCATTTGAAACGAGTAACAATATCAAGAATTTTCATTTCCTTAAAGGATTTTATTTTCTGTGCGTATCGTTTTCATGTAAGTACATTTTATAAGTTAGATAACTCTTGAAGTAACAACTTTTCTTTCCGACAATGTAAAATATGGCACAGCAATGATTAATTTTCGGATATTTGAAATCAACTGTTAAAATTTAAGGGAAACCTAGATTTTAGTTAAAGGATTACTGATTACTAAAATAATTTCTCCCAAATTAAGTTTTATTTATACGTACATCGTTGTACTATTTATTTAATAGAAGTAGTACGTTTTTTTTTAGTATACGTTAGAATCAATTTTATAAATTTAGATACTAATATTATTTTCTTGGTACGAAAAGATGGGAAAAAATATAAATAGGCAATATTGTATACGGTGGAAGCCTTGTTTTTTGTCTGGCATTTTTTAGTTTTTGGCAGCAGACTGTGCCAATGGCGCGTTGTTTACAGTGTTTGGCTCGCTACAACGCTGTTATGAGTTCGAAGCCATCTCGATGCGATTGTCCAAAAGTTTTCGAGTCAGATTTTTTGTCATCTTCATGTTTTTGAAGCACCCGTGACAAAGAAATTCTTTGTAATTCTGAGTATTCCAAAAATGAAAATAAAAAAATCGAACATGCAAAGGAATGAATCGTTTTATTCATTCAATCTTATTACTCATCCAACCATCTTTTCTAACCCGTCGTTAAGGACAACACTAAAAAAAGGGTCGTTTGATATTAGTATTCGTTAATTTTAATTCTAAAGCCCTTATTATTTTGTCGAAGAGAGTGGCCGAAATAAAGTGGCCTTTGACGCCAAAAGGCTTTTGAAAGATTTCTCGCAAGCATGAATTGTAAAGAAATCAGCGAAGCAAATCCTGATAAAAATATTCATTAGTGAACGTTGGGTCGTCTAAATTGTTAGACATCTAAATTCTATTGCTTTAAAAGTTATGTCTTAAAAAGGTATTCACAATGGTTGATAAATGATTTAAAATATACATTATTCGGTAAAATAATTATTTATATTGTTCGTACAAAAAGAACAGTCGTATATTTTTATGTTTTACTAGTTGTTGCCCGCGGCTCCGTATATGTCGGTTATCGCGGCAAATAGTAGCCTATGTGTTATTCTGGTGTATAAGCTATATTACTGTAAAGTTTCATCCGAATTCGTTCAGTAGTTTTTGCGTGAAACAGTAACAAAAATCCATCCATCGATACTTACAAACTTTCGCGTTTATAATATTAGTATAGATAATAGCATTCATTCACGCATGGATTGGTAAACTAGAATAGAAACAAAAGCAGTGTTAAGTACACTGCTTTTGTTTCTAGCCATTGAAAATATAAAGGTTAACATATTATCTTGTCGGCCTGGCATTTCTTTTATTTCATAAAATATATGTTCTTTTAAAGTTAAGATATAATTATCGAACCATATAAACAAGGTTCATAATGAATTTTTGATTGAATTAGAAACTACTCCATCGAAACACTACCATCTAGTATTACAAGTAAGCAAACTTGCATTTTTAAGGTTCCGTAGTTCACATCTAGGAAACCTTAGAGTTTTGTCTGTCCGTCCATCTGTCTGTCCATCCGTCCTCGGTTTATCTTACAAACAGTTAGTACTGGTAAGATAAAACTTTACATGGATATTTAATCATATTATTGGGTTTAGCCCTTAGTGTTGTAGTATGTAATAAAAATGTACAATTGCACTTAATGTCAACAAAGTTAAAGAAACAGCAGTAGAGTCTATTTTTAATATTACATTAGAAGTATTACGAGTACTGTATGCTTTATTTAAACCGATGTAAATAGCAAAAATAAAGAAATCAGCAATACATTAAAACCTACAAAAACTTAATACAGAAAAAAAAACTATTATTTATTTTTATTTTGATAAGATTTCACAATATCTAGCTAACACTTAAAAAGGAACCCAAGGGGCTGATATTTAAACTTGCCGAATTTCAACCCTCAACAAGGCCCAATGGTTACAGTGAGTCTTATCTCAAACGGTGTACATTTACAAAGGTTTACCATATAAATTGCTTCCACGGAATGCACGGGGAGAAAAACTGTGATAGCTCACATGGGAATGACCCTTTTGAAAGCCTAGACGAAGAGTTTGGAAGCTCAAGATATTTATCGGACCATTGCGGCAGTTTTATTGAGAAAGAAAGTTGCGATTGTTGTTCAAGCGTAGTGTGTTAAAACTAATGGTAATGACATGAGGGTTGATTTAAGCAAACGGCAATAGCCTCAATAAAATACTGGTCGAAATCGGATAACGTGTTCTTATCCTATGGGTCGTAAATGCAATTATAGTAAAGTATACATATTACTTTATTCAGATATGTGGTGAAAATTAACCATTTGAATTTATTATTTAAAAAATAATTAAATTGACACAAAATGAAATTTCACAAAAAGTTTATTAATACCACCGTGAAATTGTTGTAAAAATATATCAGCCTACATAATATTCGAAGGTGTGATTAATGATTAAAGCGTTTCACTAATGAAACGCACGAAAAAGGTTAGGTAAACTATTAAACCTACCTTGCTTTTTGTTGTATACTTAGAGTAACTATTAAATTTCGTCTTAAAACAGATCGGTCTAAAACACAGGGTCATGTTACATTTTCGTGTAATATAACTTTGTAAGCGTTTTTCCCTGAAATTAAAATAAACTTATTTTCGACGCTGCGGCTTCACAAAGGGTAAAAACGTGAATAGCGAGTGCACAGTTTATTTTGTTATGAAATACAACATTTTGTAAAATTATTCTCTAAAATATGAGTTTTGTAATTTATATTTCATTCAGTATTAGAATTATTTTTTCAGTATTCACTCCTAAGGATCCCTGAAAGAGATTGCTTTTGCCAATAAGGCTGCCCTTTGTACATCATATATCTGACATTATATGTATTCTCTTATAAATGTGTAATACATTGTATAAATAAAGAGCGTTCTATCTATATTTTTATATATATATATTTATATATATATCTGCATGTATTTTTTATTGAATAAAACTACAGATATACATTAGCACGGCGTTTATTAGGTACTTTCTCTGGCTGCTAATGTTTCCAAAAATAGTTACGAAATTCTATTTATTCTTGTTCTGCTTCATTACTTCTTTTGACTAGGTAACCTATCCTCTGATCCTGGTATTAGTGACCATGATAATAATTTACCAATTCACCAAATCCTGGTTGCAGGTAAACCAGTTCTCAAAAGTCCCTGACAACGTGATAAAAAAGTCAATGCTCTCCAGGACCTAATTGTTTAGATTGCCCTTTAGATGTCTTTAACCTATAATTTATGACAATCTCATCTAATCAACTTGTATATTGATTATTCAATTATAGTACAAGGACCTCACAAACTAAAACCTTATTTGGTTGAGATATCTAACGATATTAAAATTAGAATTCGCTTACGAATCATCTCTATTCTGTAGAAGAATTTGGTATATCCTCCTTATTTATTTTGTACAATGGACTGGTCACTTCACATGTGCCCGTATTGGCCAGGATATAACAATTTTTTTGGTATTGAAGATATGCTAACTACGCCTTTCCAATACAAGTTTTTTTGACATTGTGGTTGTTTTTGCACACACACGCACACAGCGGGCAGCAAGTCCTGCCCCCCTTGCCAAGTTGCAAGAGTTCTTCTTTCTGCAGTCGTTAAAGCCTACATTCTCGTGTATCATTGGCTAATCTTAGACAAAGCAATCTTAGACAAATTATTAGCCAATCAGAGAATTTAGGCGAAACATACGAGAATTTAGGCGTTAACGATTGCAGAAAGAAGTATGCTTGCAACTTGGCTAGGGGGGCAGGTCAGATTAATATAGGTCGTGATTAGTAAGAATAAATCAAGTGTTTCTGTGGGGGCTGCTTTACTCTTTTAAAAGGTAAGACTCCATATTTTAATTGCATAATTTCACATTTTTAAACCTTTCTCCCAAAATTTTATTGTCTTAAATTGAAATTGCAATACCTACAAATTTTGAGTACAAGCGTCGTTCGGTGGAAAGGATAAGGCTACAGCAGAATCCAAGCTGGTGATTGGTGTCTGCTTCGAGCGCATGTTCTCCCATTGTTAATGTGATAGTCTATTAAATCTATTGATTCTTTGAGATTGATAGATAAGTCGTCGATATATATATATATACTAGCTGCCCAGTACGTGCTTCGCTACGTATAAAGTGAAATAAAAAAAAATGGTGATATAATTTCAGATTTAAACTATCCTATCTCTCAAGTTGGATCGAACTGCACATGGTGTGCAAATTTTATTATAATCGGTTAAGTGGTTTAGGAGTCCATTGAGGACAAACATTGTGACACGAGATTTATATATATTAAGATATATATATCGACGACTTATCTATCAGTCTCCATCTATTAAACACCATCAGCAACCCCCCACGAGGGAGTTGGGGCAACGCTCACCCCTCCGCGATGCCCTGTGGAATTCGCCACCTAGGCTAGTAATTCCCCCACTGATAAATATCGCCTCATATACACAATATAAAACACAGAGATACAATAAATCGCAAATCAAATAATAGATATGGTCGTCGCGAGATCTGAAGAGAACTGTGTCCTGTTTCCGATCGCGCCGCTTTATATAGACTGTTCCGTAGTGTTCGATAGAGGCAAATGTTTGTATCACTTTTATTATTCGGATACCTTCATTCCGACACCGGCAGTGCATCATCATTATCGTTATCCGCAGAGAAGAAAGATATGTTTGTATTGTTCGGCCACTCCTGACCATTGGGTACATTATTACATTTTATCTTCTGTGGAACAACTTCATTTAGGACATTTTCATAAAATAATAGGCTTTCCGTTATCAAATCTGAATGCTAATAGACTTTTCGCTACATACTAAATTAATAACATCAGTAAGTAGTATCGCAACAATCACCGCACCGTTTATCGCGTTACACACTTTTGGATTATTAACAATATCTAGATGGCCTCTTATTTTACCAATTTCACTTTTCAATGGCCACCTCGCCTTTCAGTGGCCACCTCGCCTGTCAGTGGCCACCTCGCCTTTCAGTGGCCACCTCGCCTTTCAGTGGCCACCTCGCCTTTCAGTGACCACCTCGCCTTTCAAAAAGTTAATTAAACCTTAACAACCACCACGCTGTTAGGATATTTCATAGTCTCATTATTGAGACTATTTGCCACACAATTACAACGCAATTTCATTCCATTGCATCAGCATTAATTAACCCTTGATTATCATCATCAACATCAATAGGCACTTGATCTTCGGGTATTTTCCTCACTATTATCAATGCCAGACAAATCTACCTCCTCGGGTATAACACTTAAAGGAGACTCTCGTGTGCGATCGCGAGCGCATTTATAGGTTCTGTTACCAGTTAAAGATTTCAAAGCATAACGATCGCCGTCGAGTAACTACAATTTTAAACGGTCCTTTATATTTAGGATTTAACTTTGTCACCGAGATTAAACTGTACTAATTTACCCTTTTTCCTATAAAATGTCATATAAGTGTACACACAGTATCACTCTCACTCGGCCTTATCTGACCTGACTGTCTATTCTGTCTTAATAAAACAGTACACTACTGAACAGAAAAGGAAACAGTAACGTCGTTATTAATATCAAAATAAAATAAGAAATTTAATAATTGACTACCGCTGCAAATTTTCAAAGCAATCCAAATAAATAGTATCGTAGGTCATCCCTGTGACCACCACAAGTGTAACAGTTAGTTATCCCTTGTGACTCCCACACGTGTATCTGCCAACTACATAGACATACCAGCTACAATCACCCGCTGCTGGTGAGATAGCCGACACCAAATAGAAGTCCGACCAGCGGATATAGTGTTAACCGTACCCGTGGGTATATATACCCTCTACGAAATTCATAGAATGTTTTTATTTTTCTTCTTTACTGAAAATATCGACATTTCATCATAAAATAAAATTATAATTCGAGTCACAACTATTACAAATTGGCAAGAATAAAAAAATTAAAACATTAACAGCCACAATCAAAGATGAACCCGCTTCAAATTAAAAATCACATCAAAATAAGAAATAAATTTAAAAATCGAAAACAAACAGCATGTGCAGAACGGATAATTCAATCCACCTCCATCACTAAGATATTCTGCTATGATATAATACTACACTATACTTCCGAAATCGTCCACCTTTGTAACGATGTCACCATTAGAAATCTTATTTTAAAAAAATATTATTTTCGAAAACAGATTCTCATTGTTTTCTTTAAATAATTATTTCGCTTGAAATACAGCAATCGTATACTACATGAAACAATAACCACACTTAATAAACCTGAATTAAAACTGTACATAGAATTTCGATGTTACAATAAGTGCGGGCGTTACCTATCCTCAATGTTATTGCACTATATTGTCGTTTGCCTAGAAATTCATCTGACAGAACTTGTCTTATTAAAGTGCATTCGGCACAAAATAAAATAGTACGACTCACCGGATTGTTGGAGTTGTCCGTACATACCGGTTACTTCCCAGTAATCGATGCTTTGTATACTACCACACGCTGCCGCTGTTGTAGGCCGCACGTCTCACAAACCGTTCGTACGCGAATGGTTATACCGACACTGACACTGTGAGCGTTCTCGCTTACAAAAATTTAACAAATGACACCTCGTACGATTTTCAAGCGGAGGGTAGTTCGACCGCTCGCCGCGACTGACGATCCGTTACACTCTCAAACATTGTGGGCAAATGAGATTCAGATCTCACTTCTGATGTCGGAGACACAAGAATAAACGAGAACATGAATCACAGATACTGCCAATCTGGACTATAGCCAAACACTAATCACTACTAAACGGATACGAATTAACTTAAACACCATCAGCAACCCCCCACGAGGGAGTTGGGGCAACGCTCACCCCTCCGCGATGCCCTGTGGAATTCGCCACCTAGGCTAGTAATTCCCCCACTGATAAATATCGCCTCATACACACAATATAAAACACAGAGATACAATAAATCGCAAATCAAATAATAGATATGGTCGTCGCGAGATCTGAAGAGAACTGTGTCCCGTTTCCGATCGCGCCGCTTTATATAGACTGTTCCGTAGGGCTCGATAGAGGCAAATGTTTGTATCACTATTATTCGGATACCTTCATTCCGACATATATATATATATATATATATATATATATATATATATATTATATACAATTTTCACGTTATGCTTGTAGAGTCGTAGGTTGTTATTTACGATTCTAGTAAAAAATATTGTTCAGCCTTTCCATATATCTTGTTTCATAAAACATCAACGACTCAAATGGAATCTTAGAAAATTACAAAAGAGCAAACCCTTGACAATTTAATAATAACATTATTAAAATCAGATCGACGATTTGTTTTGATTGACGTCACTTGAATTTTTGTATTACATTCAAGAAACCTTCGTCAAATGTAAACTAAAAACATTGTAGGTACATCACTTCATTATTAATCACATATTTTAAGTTATTTGTCAGTTAATGTTAGTTCAAGTGAGTAGCACTTTGGCAAAAAAACGAATTTTTAATAATTGTTACGTCAAAGTTGGAGTTTATTTCTATTTAAATAGTTCTAAAAGCGAATGTTTTCTGCAGACAGACTACTTTATCAGACCCAACCAAAACAGAATAAATATTATTCTACAACTTTAATGACACAATGCGATGATGCGACATGACAATGCGCGTACGATGTGTTGAGAGGGAACTTTGTAGACTATAAAGTCAAATCGTAAGGGCAACAATGGTTAGGCTGCCTAAAACATATAATTAACAAAGTAACGAAATCTTTTATGTCCAGTGATAGGGTAGGCTTTAATTTAATTTAAAATTGAAAATTCCTTTACATGGCAATGAGTAATGAATGAAGTAATTCTGACAATTTAAGAAAAGGGTTGTCGCACTAGAATATTAGTTTTGAAAACAAATAACTAGCTCTCACATGGTAAGTATTTAGATATAATGCATCTTATATATACGACTCACTGTTAGAAGATTTGTAATATGATTTTCCAGATACAAAATAATTTTAAATCTTTACAAATAAATGTAATTGAAGTGTCTGTTTGTTCTGGCTAATCTCTAGAACGGCTGTATCGATTTTGACAGGACCTTTACTGGTAGATAGCTCATGATATAAGGCGTAACTTAGGCTACTTTTTTAGACTAGCCTTGTCCCGCGGTGTTATCCGTAGTTGTTGTTGCATCACGGGTAACACCGCGGGGCTCAGCTAGTTATATAATATGCTAGCTTACATGGACTTTTGTTCTTACATGTACTTATGTACTCACTACTTAAGTTCGGCGTTTGATTTTCTACGACCACTTCAGAAGTCTGAATTAAGCAATAATTACACGATATTGTAAATTACGCCCTAGGCACTGTTTTTTTTTCAGTTTTGTCATCTCCCGCATTAGGAATATCTCCTAACACGACGACACTTCAATTACATTTATTTGTAAAGATTTAAAATTATTTTGTATCTGGAAAATCATATTACAAATCTTCTAACAGTGAGTCGTATATATGAGATGCATTATATCTAAATACTTACCATGTGAGAGCTAGTTATTTGTTTTCAAAACTAATATTCTAGTGCGACAACCCTTTTCTTAAATTGTCAGAATTACTTCATTCATTACTCATTGCCATGTAAAGGAATTTTCAATTTTAAATTAAATTAAAGCCTACCCTATCACTGGACATAAAAGATTTCGTTACTTTGTTAATTATATGTTTTAGGCAGCCTAACCATTGTTGCCCTAGATTAATGAAAACTTTCTCAATAATAAAGTCATGCGTTTAATGAAAATAGTTGTTCATTAGCAGTAAAAAGACTGACACATCTATTATGCATGTATGTAAGTTTTAAACAATCTCATGTAAAAATAGTTTGTGTAACTTAAAAAAAATCTTAGGTTAATTTAAAAATTAATCGTCAGATTGAATTTAAGTAGGAGCACACGACAAGTACCAGCGGTCGTATATGAAAAGAATCATCAAAATCAGTATTTCCACTAAGAAGTTATGTGGTGGTGAGTGTACATGTGTGGTGTACATACAAAAAAAATACAATTGAATTGAGAACCTCCTCCTTTTTTGAAGTCGAAACAGTTCGCACCAATCAAGCGTAAATTCTAAGACGATATCTGCACGTTTGGCCTAGTGGTTTAACGGTCACCACGCCGTTTCCTACTTCGCCAAGTGTCATGGGTTCAAATCCCACGTAGGACAACACTTTGTGTGATCCACAAATTCCTAGTGCGGGAGTTGTTTAATTTATTTATTTTTTATTTGTAATTTAATTATTATTTTCATATAATTTTTACTTACTTTTGTTATTCATTTTTACATCAGTCAAATCATGGCCAACATTATATAAATATATGTATTTAGTAGCCAACATTATATAAATACATGCACTGAGTACCTATATAGCATTATGAATATGTACTTATTATTACAATATTCTAACTGCGTATTAGTGTGTATGTAGGTATATACACATTTCTATCTCTGTTAACAGGAGGACAAACTACCAAACAGGTGATCAGTCAAGTGACCTGTGACTGATCACCACTGACCACCATCGATGACCCTGCAGCTAATGAGTAACAAGTGCATTTCTACTATTTGAGTCACGGGACAAGTACCTTTCTATCAATCAATATGACAATCTTTAGGAAATAAATACCGAAGTTTAAAAGTAACTCAATAAATTGAATTCTTATATTCTTATTTTTTCTCAATTTTATTCTCTTCTGTGCACTCCGAAAATATAGCTGAAGTCCATTCTGAAACAATTGAATACAATCGAAGCCAACTGAAGGAGCGATCGGCGAAGCTGCAGACAATATGTCTTTTGTCGGCAACTGTACAGCGCTATACAGTCGAGAGCGCTATTGTGATGTTAAACTGCGCTAGATTGCGAACCGACATTGCCCCTGAGATTATACACCTACTGCGCCCGACTGTACCGCGTAGATATGAGTTGTTTGACCTGACTATCGGGGACCTGCGTTTAAACACAGACACAAGTGTTAATGTGGTTGTGACGTAAAGCTTTGTCAATTTCCTTTGTAGTTTGAAACTCATGTGACGTCATTGTGGCTTTACATTTCTTACAATAGACGAGC
The DNA here is from genome assembly GCA_949125395.1 of Diaphora mendica. NCBI lineage: Eukaryota > Metazoa > Arthropoda > Insecta > Lepidoptera > Erebidae > Diaphora > Diaphora mendica. Next base: position 25,788,354 of record OX421316.1, read on the forward strand.
TATTTAAAAGACAAAAATGCGTTCAAGTTACTTTTCTTTTTTGAATGAATTAATTTAGAGCAGAAAAACAGTAAAAAGCTATTGTTTTCTTACAATAGAAAGAAAACAATAGCAATAAAAGTCAGTTTATTGATAACGTGACTAGTTATCAATAAACTGTTATGTAAATATTGTTACTTTTTTAATAAATTATGGTTATGTACATAGGTTTCTATATTATGAAATTGCCAGATAAATATATTTATGTCTCTTGAAATTTACGAATTACAATTTGCACAGGGACTTATCTACTTTATCAAAATAATTTATCTGTATAGGTCACCAGTTAATTTGTGGACGTTAATCAAGGTAACCCCAGAGCAGGTCACAGTAGATTTCTAAGCTAGGCTGACAACAGTTCGTTGACATTTTGATTTTGATTCGCAACTAGAAGAGCAGCTTGTGCAATTAACTAACAGATACATATCCGAGTAACAAAGAAGTCACATCAGGTCTATTACTCCGATGTGTTAGACATAAAACCCTGTCAGTTTTGTCGTCTGTAATATTAGTCTCACTTACGTAATAGAAGGTCCTTGTTAGAGATGCTAAATTTGATAGTTTACTCAAAGCAAATGTATATACGAAAAAAATAATGGTTATAAACGAGTTTTGCTTATACGAATTCATTAGGAAATGTCAGAAACAGTAGATTATATATATAATAGAATACTATTCTATATATATATATATAAAGAATAGTATTTCAATATATTTAAATGAGACTGTAAAAGTTAAATGACGAATAAACGAGTGTGATATGTGCAACCGACGCAGTGAAGTTTTAGATTTATATTTGAAATCTTATCGAAAATATGAAAAATATCAACTTTACTCTTTTGAAATTATTACCAAAATCAGAGACCAACCAGAAAATTACATTTCAACTTTACATAAATTCATACCAATGCGTATATCCGTTAATACTCTAAATTTATTATCCTTCTCTTTTGCATTTCCTTCTGCAATCAAAATCGTACCCCTAAAACTCTTGACAATGCTTTTAACCAATTTCCTATGGAAGCTCATCGAACCCAATTATCGAATAATAGAATTTCATATCAATGTCTCTTTCTTTCGTATAAGTCTATCTTTATCTTGCGAACGTCATCGTACAGGTGTAAGGTATGGGTGATTTATTGCTGCGGCCTGTTCAATGGCCCGAGAGCCTTTATGGAGGAGTGTGCCACCGTTGAAATAACATTATGTAATTGCTGAATATTCCTTCAGTTCTTATTGATTTAAACTTTAGTGTTTATTTGAAGGTATATTTGCTGAATTTGCGTGATCGTGTTTCGTAATTTTAAATCTAATAGATAGTGAATAAAGTTTATTATATTATCATGTTTTCTTTTGAGTAGGGCTTATATCATTTAAACTCTTTGCGTGGATGTAGTCTTAGTATTTCGAGCAAATAAATGCTTACTGCACATTTCGTTGAAGTCCTTCTGCTACCAAAGGTTACTAAAATTTTTTTACGGATTTAATCATAACAAATTGGGGAAAGACACAATTTTTGTTGAAAACTATTAGTTTAACTTACACTTGTTTAAATTTCAAAATCGTAAAGGTAACAAAATTATACTATTACATCTGATCTCCGTCATTAATAAACTATTTACGACAGTTCGACGGTTTTAATACATAGAAGAAACAGATCCTATTCTTCTAGTTTGTATCCATTCAAATGTAAATAAAAAATGTCACCACAGTTTATTACGATTGTCGTGAAGTAGATACATTCAAATCAATCATTCATTTTAAAGTAAAAAAGTTACTAGAAAAATCACATCAACAGTCTCTTTCATAAGGACTCTAACCATCATTTTCGTCCAAGATATTACTGTTCTATGATAAGTTACATCAATATTCTCCACAATCCTGTTAACATACAAACATAAATACATACATACGGTCTTAAACGAAATAATAAAGAATAACAAAGCAATATTTGCAAACACAATAACACATCATGTTATTATTTAGTACCTTACAAATAATCTTATTAAATAAAAGCACGTAGCTCACTATGAAAAATAATCCAATAACCGAACCAGTAACGAGCCTCAACGGCTCATATATATAAGGACTAGTGCACACTGAAGCCCTTTCACGCAAGTTTATGAACGAAATTTTATTAGGCCGTATGTGTTTGAAGGTCTCGAGACTGTCTTTAGGTTTAAGTAACTTATTATTTGCAGTGAGTAACCAAGGAATACGTAAAATGATGAATATTTACGAAGTATCATGGTATATTAAGGCGAACTATTTTTGATACTTTCAATCCTGGGGAAAATTTCGGTCTGGTGGAAATCAAAAGAATATTAAAACAATCTTTTATTTTTCGTTACCTGCCTTTAATCAAGTATCGAAACTAGACAATTCTGGTCTATAGACAACATTTCTAAATAAGTTGAAACTATGTTTACAGATGAAAAACACTAAACAATAAATAATATTACCAAGTGAATAGTCAAACACCATATTGATAAAAGTTACAACAGTCGTAAAATAAGCTCAACTGTCGAATTGACTGAAATTTAAGAACAAAAATAATGGGTATCAATTGTGGGTGGTTTGCCGAAACTTGGATTTTATGGATACGTTCGCTGAGCTCACCGCAGGATTGTCCGGGACCACAATCGGTGCATTTCAGTCGAAAATTACGGTTATCACTGTTGAGTATTGATTTACAAAACATTTCTTTAAGTTTTGTTTAATTAGGTTACTTCAACTTATGTTTTTTCTTCAGATTTATAAGAAACTTTTGCCCATGACTCCGCTTTTGTGTATGTTGGTTATCTTTATGAAAAGTATCTCCTTACCAAATTTCATAGAAATCGGTGCAGCGGTTTGTTTAGCTGCGAATGCGTAACAGACAGGCAGAGTTACTTTCGAATTTATAATATTTATAAATATGCATTGTGTTGGTTAGAATCCATATATATTGGGGACTTGACCGTGGGAGAGCCACGCTTCGGCATGAATGGGCCGGCTCGACCGGAGTAATACCACGGCCTTACAGAAAACCGGTGTGAAATAGTGCTTGCGCTGTGTTTCACCGAGTGAGTGAGGATACCGGAGGCCCATACCCCAATCCCCTACCCCTACCTTCCCCCCCAACCCCAAAAGGCCGGAAACGCACTTGTCACGCTTCTGGTATTGCAGGTGTCTATGGGCCGCGGTAATCACTTACCATCAGGCGATACGTCGGTCGTTTGCCCTCATATTCCATAATATATATATATATGTATACAAATACGCGAAACAAATACTTTGTACTCCTTTTTGCACGAAGAAGTCTGAAATTTGGCAAAGTTAAAGTTGATATGGATGAGAAGTGCAAAAAGATAAATAAATGAATTATATTATATACAAATAAGTAAATGAATTAGTTTAATATAGTTACGTCACTATTGTATTTCGTGTTTCCAACAGAGTTGTCAACCTTGGCGGTGAATTAATTAAATTTCATTAATTTTTTTAACCTTTCGCTCCTTCCTTGCGAAGATTTTTAGAAGAAAAGCACATCCAAACCCTTATATCGATCCATCTCAGTTTGTTTTGAACGTCAGGCTTCTTTCCTTGTTCCAAATTATTTCTCGTCAAAAACATCTAACCATCAAAACATATGAACGTGATAAACACCTTTTTAGGGTTCTATACCCAAAGGGTAAAAAGGGACCCTATAACTAAGTATCCGCTGTCCGTCCGTCTGTCTGTTCATCTGCCTATGTCAGCAGGCTGTATCTCATGAACCGTTATAATTAGACAATTAAAATTTCCACAGATGATGTAATTCTGATGCCGCTATAAAAATAAATACTAAATAACAAAATGAAATAAATATACGAGGGAGCTCCCTTTTTTTATCGTTTTTGCTCGATATTGAAATGTATAGAAAGGTACGGAACCCTTCCAGCGCGAGTACGACTCGTGCTTGGCTGACTTTTTCATACAATATATTCTGAAAATGTCACATTTACTTTATTAGATAGCGTTGATAAGTTTCAAGGTTCATGTATGAATATATTTTAAATCGCTTTGTTTAATGTATGAAAACTGAATCACATAATGAAATGTATGTATTTTCGTATGTTGATTAAAAATTCTTATAAAAAGAAGTGAATATTTATTGCCAGTGTTGTCGGTTTTGCTTTTTACGAAAGATAACTCTAGAAGAAAAGCAATAGAAATGTGTACAAAGATTTCAAGGGCGGGAAACAGTGCGTAAAAATCAATTTATATTATTCATTAAGTTGTTTGTTTCTTTTTCAAAATCTTTGTACTTATGGTCGTATCATAAGACGTATTTATTTAAAGTTTTATTAAGAGCCTTGTAGAAACAATATTTAAAACATTAATCTAGATGCCAAAAATGTTCAAGGAAAACGCATTGTTGCATAACGTCATACCATTTCACATCATTTATGCTTAAATATTAGATAGATGTACCACACTCTTGAAACTATCATAAAAAGTTTGCCATTCAATTTAAGTGGACGCAATTTCGTTGCACAAAGTTTAGCGGACACAGGTTGGGAACGTGAGCAAATGTTCCCACAAACTATTCGCAGACGAAACCGTAGAAAATAACAGAATTTAACACCCATTTAGATTCTCTTTTGTCTAGAAAGACATGTTCATCTCGTTTGTTTTTTATTTGTATGCTCATCGAGGTTTCTATGATAGCTTCATGTTCATCTCGTTTGTTTTTTATTTGTATGCTCATCGAGGTTTCTATGATAGCTTCATGTTCATCTCGTTTGTTTTTTATTTGTATGCTCATCGAGGTTTCTATGATAGCTTCATGTTCATCTCGTTTGTTTTTTATTTGTATGCTCATCGAGGTTTCTATGATAGCTTAACCTATTTTAGACAACTCAACTTCAAGCTGAGGTAGATTTATATAACATACTATCATAATTTTAAATGTCGTCAAATACATACTAATTTATAAAGCTGAAGAGTTTGTTTGTTTTCTTGAACGCGCTAATCTCAGGAACTACTGGTCCGATTTAAAAAAAAAAACAGTGTTAGATAGCCCATTTATCGAGGAAGGATATAGGCTATATATCATCACGCTAATACTAATAGGAGCGGAGCACCAATGAAGAATGTTACAAAAACGGGGGAAAATTATTACACTACGGACAATAGGAGACGTAAACGAGGTTGCGTGGGTCAGCTAGTATACCTTTATATATAATACCAGCTTTTGCCCCTGGCTCTTACAGAGTGTATTTATATCTTTGTCTATGTCCTTGCGCAAGACTCAAAGTATACCGTGGGAGAGCCACGCTTCGCCATGAATGAGCCGGATCGACCGGAGTGATACCACGGCCTCACAGAAAACCGGTGTGAAACAGCGCTGGCCCTGAATTTCACCGACCGAGTGAGAATACTGGAGGCCCACACCCGAAACTCTCCCCTCATCCCCCTATCCATCCATCAAAGGCCGGCAACGCACTTGTGACGTCTCTGGTGTTTCGGGTGTTTATAGGCGGCGGTAATCGCTTACCATCAGGCGATACGTCAGCTCGTTTGCCATAAAAAATTACAAAAAAACTCCTTGCCAAAATAATATATTAACATCGTATTAGCAGTTTAAGCGTAACAACGAAAAAGAATTTCCTTCACTGTTATATTTGTTTATATTAATAGAAAATAGAGTGCACTTCATGTATTTATGTCGAGTTTCAAATTCATATAGTTATTCAATGGTTATCTTACATTAATATTCGCTCAATTTTCATTCAAAGCAGCAATTCTATTTTCACCGTGAGATTGTTTTAGTACTAGCAGTAACAATGCTCTAAATATACGTCTGTTTATAATTTACGTGCCATATACTGCTACAGATATTGCAGTAAGCTGTCTTGGTTGTCAAGCAAACATGCAAAGCCGTCTCTTAGAACAGGAATAGATGGCAGATAATCCTTTAACTGGAGGAAAATGGAGATGCATGCATATTTGCTACTCGTTGGAATTCCTTTGCTATTGATTCGTCTACTGTACATTTGCTTAGGATACATTCTAGAATAAAACTCAGTTGTACTTATTCCACTATTTGAATGCTGACCATCGAAATCGATAAATTCCATATGTTTATGAGTTTTATTGTATATATTTTTGTCCTTTCATTCACTCAACTTAAACAAAGTTTAAACTCAGTTTTATTTCGAATTGATTCTTAAGATTGATATTAGAAAACTATAAAGCCATGTTCAGATGACGAGCGCTCAACGCACGTTTTGGTAACGCGCGTTAACAACTACATGTAAAAACGCGCGTTAGCATGTGTACTCCTAGAACGAAATTACATGTAGTTGTAAACGCGCGTTGAACGCTCGTCATCTGAACATGGGCTTAATCAGTTACTTAAATGATCATCACTGTTTTAGACGATTATAAGACGGGTTTTTACAGTAGGTTTGGCTCTTTCAGTTTAAATTTATTGTATACAAAATTGACTGGCATTTTTTTATTTGTTTTAACTGTCAATGAACTCATAAAAAAAATTGAAAGGTGTTTTACATTGGTTGATACGTAAGATCAATGGTGTTTTATTTAAAGTATTTGGATGGCCAATGTATTATATTTACTAGTTTAAAGGTGGCTGGATCGTTGACCTAAATTTGATTTAAAGAAAACATATTTTTCAGTCAACTTTAAGGCCGTCACCCAGCTGATGTTACTAAAACGTTTTAATTACAAGCTTTTTATTAACTTGCAATGTATGTATGTATGCTTGTATGTTCGGGTGGAATCTTGCAACTCAATTTTGAAGCAGAAATCTTCAAACGATTTTGCTGAAATTTTGCAAGCATATGCATACAGCGTGACAATACAATATTATAATGGAGCTGATCTGATGCTGGATTGGAACGTGGCCATAGGAACTCTGTAAAGAAACGTCACAACATCGTCGAGTTTGGACTCGTTTGATTCGTCCCGAGGCATTCCAATTAAAGCTTGTTTTTAAAAAGCTTTTTAATTTAATTTATTTTAAAGTACAACTTCTTGAAGATTCATTCAGCTCGCGCTATTTAACTCTAAATTAAACCCATCTATTTGAAACTATCGCCGCTAAATGTCTCATAAAAACACCTGAGTACATACAACAAACATTTTGTAATCACTAAAAGCTTCCAAGATGGTTTTACGCGTAATGTGTTAAATATTTAATGTATCCAAATGAATAAAGCGGAGTTACGAATTATTTCCAACTTCTTGCTCCACGGTTTAAATATTTAAGATACTTAAGTCATTTGGAAGCGCTTTTTGAAATAGTTTAATGAGATCTAGTCTTTATGTTTTCTCTGTTATTTTATTAGAGAATTTCTTGGTAATTGTTTAATATATAGACAAACATAAAGTAGGTATTTAAATATTTTCTGTTTTATGTACATCGCAATTAACAAGATCTGTATATTCAAGATGTCATCTTAAAGTATAAATTTAAAAGTTTCAAGACCTCAATATTTTATTCATAACTACCTTCTACACGCGGCTTCGCTCACGCAGATTTTCATACCCTGATTTACCCCCTTAGAGGTGGATTTTCAAAAATTCCTTTCTTAGTGCTCACTTACGCTATTATAAAGAACGTACATGTAAAATTTCAGGATTCTAGCTTCAGCGGTTTGGGGTGTGCGTTGATCTCTGGGTATGTCAGTCAGTCAGTCAGTCACCTTACTCTTTTATATATATAGATTACACAAATTGGGAAAGTTCGTCCGAAGTAAAAATAGAAAAACAACAATAAATTATAAATAATAGAAATTGCTAACATTACATACCCTAGAAATAGTTAACTGCTATTATATACAAGGTTATTAATCTCACTGTACTTTATCACTCTTTCAAATACAACGTGAGCTCTGGAGTCTCAATTAACTATGTCTATGTCGCAAAACCTTTCCGTAATCGCAGGCATTACTTTGAGTGGGTCGAAAACTTGAAACAGAACTCTCATGTCTTAAGATTTTCTCCTTATGTGTGTACCTTGAACTTGCATTAACAAGTGGAAATCTTGTATGGCAGAGGTGAAGTGGCAAAAGTCCCTTTGGGATCAAACCCAGATGTAGGTGTGACACATCGATCCACACCTAACTCGGTTTGACACTTTTAAGTCTTAAGAGGTGTGAAGGGAACTCTAACAGTACTTATTTCAGAAAATTGTTTTACCTCTATAAGGGATTTGAAAATTGCGTAACTTCTTCTAGCCTTTATGATTCCCAAGATTTGGGGTCGGCTACTAGTTACGAAAGTTACGAAAACTGCGTGACTTAAAATGAAAAAAGAACTTTAACTTAAAGGACTCGCTCATAGCCCAGTTGCTTCGGTGATTAAGAACAATCACTGAAGCTAAGCAACGACGGCGCGGTCAGTACCTAGATGGGTGACCGCTGGTGGTACGATACCATGAGCATTTCCGTGATTCTAAGGTCACGTTAAGCCCTATCGTAGGATAACAGTCGTGAAGCTTAGTTGGTTGCCTTTGAGCGGGTTGAAAAATCCAACGGCCAGATTACGTAGAGACAACGTTGTCTTGCCAATCCCCAACCCGCACTTGGCCAGCGTGGAGACGTATGGCCTTAACCCTCTTCTGAGAGGAGACCTGAGCTCAACAGTGGGACGTTATGGGTTGTTGATGATTGATGAACTTAAAGGACTAGGTAATATTTAAATCAGCCATTTGCGTGGCAGTTTAATGTTCTTTAGTACATGATATGATGTGGTAGTATAAGTAAGATTTGACGACTGAACAATCAAATGGTAAAATAGTTTAGACGTACTAATAGTGTATACAGAAGGTGCACCTGAATCTATAATATGAGTAGACCTATTTCTTAGCGTTCCATGGATTCACCGTGCGGGTGCCGGGTCCATCGCGTGATAGATGGGGGCAACACATGCGACTTCGACAGTGCCTGGGAATTGCGACCCAGGTTTAGGTTTAAGGAGCACTCCTTACGACGCGTCAACGCTCACCTCCACTGTCCGCTGTGTTACCCCCTCTACCTAACCATATTTGAAGTGAGCCTAGCAATGCCGCTTTGGATATTCGTTCAAGAAAAGAGCTTACTGAAGCTCTTGGCAATCCAAGCTCTTTAAGCAGGTTATAGAGGGATTTCACTGGTATACCCCTCGCACCCACTTCCACGGCATACAGCGCAACGACATATCCATTTTTAGTTATATCGTTGGTTAAGTCAAAGTACTTGTTTCTTTTTAAAGCGTGGTCTTTAGGGATGTTCGTTTCCCACGGCAATCGAGTTAATATGGATTATAATCAAATCATAGAATTCTTCTTTAAAAATATTTTCTCATACTTGAAAGATTTCTATGTCTCATGGGACTTTACAGACATACATAAAACGGATTCAAAGAATATCCAGTTACAGAACAATAATTTGAGAATCACACAAAGTTTCATGTGGAAATCAGACCCACAACACAACGCAGTACGAAACGGTAAACTGACCATTTAAACCATCACATCATCCATTCAGTCAACTAAATTACACAAGTATATAGCAATAAAAACAAATTGCTCTATAAAAACCATACATATATAGGTTTCATATAACCTCGGGCTATCAAAAACAGTCAATAAACAGTAGTCATGGTATACAAGCGACAAGGTGAAAACACATAATATACATAATTAAGTGATGCGACAGGGTCGCAGCTATGGCTCGTCTCCTGTCTAGCCTCCACGGCGGCCAAGCAAAGTAACTGATGTGCACATATTACCTGACGCTTATCGATTCGATCAACTGTCTCTAGGTGGATTTAGAAATATTTTTCGTAAAAGACCGAACTAGATATGATTATCGTAAATGCGATTGTGATTTGGAGACTATAACTAAGAAGGTTATTAATATATTCTATTGTTATATAGTTAAGAGGGTATAAACTTTTTGTTCTCTTAAAAGACAACTCCCGCACTAAGAATATTCCTGTGTCGCGGTAATCCACCGCGAGATCCACCACACAAAGAACACAAAACAATACTTTGTGGAATCTACGAAGTATTGTCTATGTGGTGTTCAACCCATAACATTCAATGCCGCAGACAGCGCGGCAGCGGCGGCGCGGCGACTGCTTCAACCACTACGCCAGCTGTGCAGTCAAAACTGTTGCCGAACATATCTAAAAATATGCCAGTGAAGCTACAGATTGGATTGACTAAATTACCTGATTGAATGCAATAAAATATATTGTATATATTGCTCGACTGCTACAAGCAAATGAAATCATGATAATCGCATGAAATTAAAAGCGTTTCTAAATAAATAATACTATTTCGGACAAAATATACTATGTATATTATTTCAGATATAGAAATTTAATCATTGTTTTTTGTTTATACAACTCCTGTATTAGGAATATACATCCTGTGTCGGGCGAAACTTTACAAATATGACACACCCATACTCAGGAAAACAATTTATGGATCACGCAAATGTTGTCCCATGTGGGATTTGAATCCAAACACTTGGCGCAGTAGAAAGCGGTCGGTTTTGAACCTCCGTCCTTCCAAAAAGATACTACACCAATTAATAAAACTTTATCATCGTTATCATCAGCCTATTACAGTCCACTGTTGAACATAGCCCTCTCCCATTGCACTCCACTCTAAGCGATTTTGGGCTTCTCGCATTCAGCTCTATAAACTACTGATATCTGTGAAGCAAATATCTAATAGCAAGCGTTTTGAATATTTATACATTTAGTTCTACCTATTCATGACGCTATAAATGAATTGGAGAAAAGTAGCAAATATAAACTCAGAAAATGCTTTTGAGATTTTTCAGTTTACTATTTATCGATAAATACACACATCAAAAGTGTCTAGGGATCAAGCATTTTTATGCGGATTTCTTGAGATTGAGATGTGGCTTTGGCCCTGGCCTGCTCAGTCGCCAGACTTGAACCCGATTGGGCATGCATGGGATATGCTACAGAGAAGAGCTCTGCCGAATATGGAGGGTATCCAGTCGCAAGAAGACCTTTTTTTGTTGTTGCAACGAACATGGGCGGCCATTCCACAGCGTGTTTGGATGAACTCACAAAATAAAATAAATAATACAATTCTAAGAATTTTTTAACTTGAATTGAATTTTTAACACAGTATTTTCTTCTAATAATAAATTGTTACTCTCGAATATCATTTGACATACAGAGTTTACTTTCAATCTAATATCCATTTTCAATTCTGAAAGGTCAACAATTTACTTCAGAACACAAATAAAAGGAAACTGTATGAAATATCTTTTCGGACGTCTATAAAACAGTCTTCAAAGAGAAATCTTTGAGGATACGAATGCCAAAAAAAGTAATTTGGACGCGTAACCCGGAGTGTTCCTTTTGCTAAAATGTTTCTCTAATGTGAGGTAAGATCCTCTTTATTGAAGGAATATTTTAATATCAATGATGCAGTCGGTGAAATAATGAGTATATTTCATACTGAATGTTGGGTTCATGATTAGCGATCCTGACTGCTAAACTAGACATTGCGAGTTTGACTCTCAGCCAGAACAAAAAAATGAGTGATTTTTTTATTTATAGTATAACTTTTATATATTTTTTTTGTTATTAAAATGATAAAAGAATATTTATCAGCGATCTTATTTCCTAGTTTTGCATCAGAAAGAAGAAAGAAAATAAAATTTATTTTGTCACATATACGACAAGACATAACATAAAAAAAACTTTGAAAATATAATATTTTAGATCAAATAAAGAAGCGAGCGATGATTGCCTCGTGAACGTGTCAGAATCTGTCAGAATAGGACGTAGTTCAGCATATGGCAGACGATCAGACTACCTAATGTTAAATGAGTCAAGTCATTATTTATCATTACATGGAAAACTTTTAATAAATATGAAAATCGTTAACTATTCACACGAATCTATTTGCAGGAATAATACAATTGGCTCTTTTGATTAAAAACATTTCAGAAGTTGTCGATTCGTACTGCTGGAATATAATAGGTTTTTACCTATGAAATTGCCGTTTTGTATGCAATAAGTAAAAGTACTTATTTTTTCAAACTTTTTTATTTCTGTTATTCGAAGTAATCACCCATGCAATCGATGCATCTTTGCCAACGCATTGGCAGTTTATTGATGCCTTTCTTGTCAAATCAGCTGGACGGGAGGCAACAAACTCTTCAAAGGCATTTTGTACTGCCTCTCGGGAATTGAAATTTTTACCCACTAAAATTTGTCTAAATTTTGGAAAAAGTAATAGTCGGTAGGTGCAAGGTCTGGTGAGTATATCGGATGAGGGAGAGCTTCCAACCCCAGCTCTTGCAGCTGCTTCACGACAACGCGCGACCCCATACTGCGAAGAATGCATACATTATATAAAACTCTTGGATTGTGCACAGGCTTCATTTAAAACATAAACTGATAAGTTACTTCGTTTCTGGATAAGTTATCTAATTGACAATATATTTCGCTAAAAAGCATACGCAAAAAGATAATATAATATATATACATCTATACAAATAAATAAAATTGAATTATTTGAAACACCGAGGGCTCATATATGTCATCAACACTTTATCTGATCCACAAATCGTTGTTCTAAGTTTGAGCGTTTTTGTGTCAGGTTCCTATGTTTACAAAGTCGTTCGTTATACAGGAATATTCCTAGTGCACAAATTATATTTTTTACCGACTTCAAAAAAGGAGGAGGTTCTCAATTCGACTGTTTTTTTTTTTGTTTGTTACCTCATAACTTTCGACTTGGTGAACCGATTTTGATGATTCTTTTTTTATTTCAAAGCGTGCAATTTCCGTGTGGTCCCATTTAAATTTGGTCCAGATTAAAGTCGGTTTTTTTTGTTAAAATTTGTATATTATTTTGTTAACAATGTGTTCAAGTAAACATTTATTATTTCTGTATTTGTATATTAATTAAAGTTAAAAGGCAAACTAACAATAGATGTGTTTCTATCATAATATATTCTCCTGCCATTAAATCCTAGTATGCCGACGTATTCTCCGAGTCATGGCAGCTCAATATGCAAAGAGAATGGCATACACAGAATGACAAGGCTTAGGCTCTATGCTACGTAGTCAAATGCCAAGTTATTAACGATTCATGTCTTAAGAGGAACTTCTACCTTCTACCTTCTGCTAACTATAATTAGTATAACTGACATTTTCATGACGTTGTCTATTATTGAAATCAATAATCAAACACCAAATTTCTAATAGTCCATTGGTTTTGTTTGCAACCTGCAAACAAAGTTTTTTTTTTAAAAACAACTCCCGCACTAGGAATAAATCCTGTGCCGCGGGGGATCCTTTACAAACATACATGAAACGGACACAAAGAACACCCAGACTCAGAACAACAATTTGTGGATCACACAAAGTGTTGTCCTATGTGGGATTTGAACCCACGACACTTGGCGAAGTAGGAAACGGCGTGGTGACCGCTAAACCACTAGGCCAAACGTGCAGTCAAAATTAATAAACAAAACAAAATTTAACTCTTTCCCTCTTTAATGTATTTATGAAAATCTATAATCTAAAAATATATTATATCAATGGTTGAAAGTTAATGTGAATACAAACATGGTTTCAAATAGATTTTTTAAAGGATTATTCAATAAGATACTACTCCTACTAATTACTACCTGAGAACTATGTTAAGTGAGTTCCATGTTCATCATTATAAGGCCCGATAACATGAGCATTATAATGACATATAAAACTCGATTTATGTACGGTCGTTTAGAAAGGTACACTCAATAATGGTCTAAAAAATATTCCCATTTAAAAATAAGATTATTTATATTTTCCAATGTATAATTACTACATAAAATAAAACAGACACTATATTTTATATTCTGTACCGCTAGGTACATAACGAGCATTATTTAAGGAAACTGAAAGAAAATATATTACTGTTCCAAAACATCAAAGCCAACACAACACAGCATTAGAAAAAAGCTAATAAAATGTATGTCGTATGGGCCCCACTAAATAACAATAAAAGCGTATCTACATGCTTCCAAGGACAGATAAACTTTTAACCTTGTGCTTATCATATATATTATCTATGATCTGTGTCATACCCACGACAACAAATTCATAGAAAAATGTCTACGAAACTACACAAAGAGCTTGTTAGTATCAAAACAATCGCCGACAACATTCATGCATCACTTCCTTGGTCACAACACGTCAGCAGGGTAATATAGAATAATGTACGACTAGAAACGGCAAAAATACTTCGTATGAAAATAATGGTACATTGTTATGATATGACTAATGCTAGCTTTCAGTGGGGAAATATGTGGATTATCTAGTTTTATAGAAGACTATGTGGTGTCAAGATTATTGAACGATAATAATGTGATATGTATCTTGCGAATGAGTGTTTTGTGATTCGTGTTACATACAAGAGATGAAGTAACGAATCAGTGCTAAGAAGGCATAAAGCGGATCTCTTAAAGTTTCGTCAAATATTTTTTAAGGGTGAATAGATATTTCAGTGAACATTACTAGAAAATACTCAGTATTTGCTCAAATGCACACAAACTTAGGTAATATCCATAAAACACTCAGACCATTGCAAGAAGAAATATTTACGGAAACATATTTTTGCACTATTCTTTTTTTTTGGACTTCTAACACACAACGCCATCTAGTCCCAAGCTAAGCAGAGCTTGTGTTATGGGTACTAGACAACTGATATAAATACATATATACTTTTTTTTGTAAATAAGTGCATACATTATATATATATATAGAAAACACCAAAACTCCGAAACAAATATTTGCGGATCATACAAACATTTGATCTGACCCGGGAATCGAACCCGAGACCTCAAGCACAGCAGTTGCTTACGCTACCACTGCGCCACCGAGGCAGTCAGGTATATAGTCCGATGTAAGAGACGACCAATGCAGCAAAACAGGGATGGGATATAAGAGATATTCGCATTTCCTTTCTCGTTTTCAAATTCCTCGATTCTTCTGTCTTAAGAAGAAAGCATGCTTCTTTTGCTTGTCAGAATGTGAATATATTGTAAATAAAATATCTGTTCTGCGAGACGTCATCGCCTAGACTGAATATTTATATTTCTTTATGTATTCAGGCCAAGTCAATAAAAGCAACAATGTGTAACAAAGTTTCTACAACAGTAGCAGAAACAGTGTTTGAGCTGTGAACTTTTTCTAGCAAGTGTTAATGTGATGCAGTTATTAAATAATCTAAAAAATATCATACTTTATTTGATGGCTTGGCTTCTCGGATGCGAGAAGAGTTAGCTCCAAACTTTTCATTTAAAATGTATCCTCACCGATTGATGAGATTATGATAGTTCCACATCAGCACAGCGAGAAAGGAGTTTTTCTAAACTTCCTCTAAATTTACCGTTTCAAACTTTATTCCTTTTCCTTTATTTCTTGCTTTCCAAGCATTGTATTCATTAAGTCACATGATAAATATAAAATGAGTATTCAACCCTACTATGTAACTACAAAAGTCATTCAAGTATACTGAGAGTCACATACCATGTGTTATAAGTAACGATTCCAACCTCGTATAAATGCCTCATTTGTTTAAATCTTAATAATTACTAGGCATACAATAAAATATATTATAAACTTATAATTCAATTGGTGATTTTATAAACAAGTAAATAGTTGATTCATATTAATATCTTGGCGCCTTCCGCTTGTCAGCTTCCGGCGCGACTTATATTTCATATCAAACCTTTAATGTTACACAATCCTGTATTATCAAATAATATTAATCATTAGAATATTTATGGTAAACAATATTTGATATTATCTACTAAATATGTGAATTTAGTATTGAATTGGGTCAAGCCTGTCAAATACTATAAAAATACCTTCGTTCGAGTAATTTCACGCATTCATATCCCGAACGTTCTACTTGGTGCTAATCGACCGTTACACATAAGTATCGTAAGATCTGACTAACGGAGAAAACTACGTCAGACTACACTGCAGAGAGAAGGAAAATTTAACACTAAACCTATATCAACACAATATCTGACCAGTCCACACTGGTCCTGCCTGTCTTGTAAACCACTATAGTAGGGCAAAAAATGACTTTTTTTGTTTTTTTTTTAAAGACAACTCCCGCACTAGGAATAAATCCTGTGTCGCGGGGACTTTACAAACATACATGAAACGGACAAAAAGAACACCCAGACTCAGAACAACAATTTGTGGATCACATAAAGAGTTGTCCTACGTGGGATTTGAACCCACGACACTTGGCGAAGTAGGAAACGGCGTGATGACTGTTAAACCACTAGGCCAAACGTGCAGTCCAGTCTTTCTAAGAAGACCTCTGTTCAATCCTTTCGCCAATGTAGCGTTCACCGTGTGAAGTTTGTAATGCTTGCAGGGCCCATTTGTACAGGCATTCAATCGCTAAGCTAGTTCACTGGCAAAAGTATTCAACCTCAGGGCGATTCACCCTGTTCTTATTCTAGGCTAATGTAATATCAAGCACTTACTGGAGATATGTGAATTCCTTGATATCGGCGTTCTGAGGGGCCCTCTGTGGTACGCCCTCTGCTCCTTCACACATTCATCACTCCAGTGGGAGAAGTTCAGGTTCCTAAGTATTCTAATTTATAATACACCCGGTTTAACTGTCGCGTATCGCGCCTAATTGAGGCGACTACTAATCTCGCTTGTCCAAACCAGACCAACCATAACGGTAAACAGCGAATAAACCGAGTCGGATGGACAATCAGCTAAATTTTTATTAAACGGCACTCAACAACCACCCTGGTTGACCGTAACACCAAGCCTCCCGTAAGTTCTATATTTTAACCTCAAACGTCAAACAAAAAACATGACAATCAAAAAATGATGCCATTATAATGACGTTCGATTTCTAACAACCTCTATGATTAGCATTAGACTATTAAAAGATGATAGTAAAAAAATAAGTTAACCTAAAAGAGGAAAAAATAATGAAAAATGATGGAAGAGGAGAATACAATTATATTTACGCTATCGAATCTATACCCTATTCAACTTCCTCTGAGACAAAAGGTAAACAAACCCGAAAAAGGTTCTTTAATAGGTCAAATTTTATATGCATCTAGAATCAATAAAAAGGTGACTTTTCTTTCTTTTTCTTGGAAAATGGCAAACTGTGCCGATGTCGACAATTCTGCCAGTGTCAAGTACAACGGAAATACGTATGTTAAAAAATTAAATAATTGCAACTGTCCAAATTTTCCGAGTTCACAGTGGACTAACTAAAAAGTGACATTAAAAACACCTAAACTGTAGCTGTTCCCAAACTTTGAACGTATTATAACACTACTAAATTGAAGAGTAGTGATAAGGCAAATAATTTACGTAGAAATGTGAAATTTTGAAATTAGTTTGGTTACACCAGCCATCTTTACTCTCGATCAACTCGTTTGAGAAACATTGGTTTCTTTGTTTACCTTTTGTCTCAGAGGAAGTTAAATAGGGTATAGACAATACAACATCTTCACCGAATGCACATAAAAATCTCAGTCGTAATCAAAGCTCTAACGAATGCATTTCTGGACAGTTCCTTTGTCCATTGTATTATAATATTGAAAAGCAGGGAGGTTTACAAGTGCACTATATTTTACTCGTTAGCGGTTGTAAACAGAGAAATGCTCCCTAGCGTTTGCATTGCGTATAATGGAGATATTGGAATTGGACCAACGCGCTCGGTGAGTGCGTTCGGCCAACGTGTACAGGGCCGTTTTGTGTCTATTTGTCGTTTGCGACTCACATTGGCTGACGACCCGATTAGAGTCGGTTTTTGATGCACAGATAAAAGTAATTAAAACAGGCCAACGTGTGAACAGTACCACGAAAATCTGCCGAGCACACTTGTCGAGCGCGTTGGTCCAACGTGTACTGGGGCTATAACATATGTATGATCCTCATGGGAAAATTTATTAATATTGTAATAATGCACTTATTTCCCTCGACCAGTGTTTATTTGTAAAAATGTAATTATGAAATCTTAATTAGTTGGGATTCTATACTACATAATATTAAGTGGTATGGTTATTCAAATAAAGCAAAAGCTAGGTGTAGTACTTAGGAACCCTGGCTACTCAAGCGAAGCTCATGGGTTTGTTACTCATCTTTTTTAGACTATAAGGTGCAAACGAATGGTCTAGTTATTGACACACAAGGAGACATAAGTGAATTGCCACCCTTTAAGGTTATCACCCACACACGGGAGAGTAATCAGGAATTTGGCATCAGTAACCTCACTTAGAAAAAAACAAGGATAGAATTTCTCAAAAAAAAGTAAAATACCAATCAAGTTGAGAACTTCCTCCTTTTGGAAGTCGGTTAAAAACCAATTTGAGGGGGCCTTTATGTCCGAAGCATGGCTGGCAAAGAAATAATGCTTACTCCTATTGTGTTTACATAAAACTGTTGTTTAATCTTCTATTCACAAACTTGAATTGGCATTTACATAGAATGCAGCGTATTTGCTAATATAACTTAGTATATTTTCCTTCCAGCAAAAATTTAATTCGTGTTTGGGCAGCAAGCGGAAACAGCGACAGGCGATCCATCGAGGCTCGGATATATAGTGAAGGGAGACAAATAGCTCGCAAAATTGCCATTTACATACATAAATAACTTTGGGAAATGTGTATACGATCCGTGGTTTTATTTTCTTACGTCTATACGGGTAAGAAAACGAATTATGGAGTTGCGAAGAAGGCTTGTTTTCTTTTATTGAACAAGCTTGTGACTTACGAGATATTGTGTATGTATTTTGGGCCTTATTATGTATTTTATTAAGTTCGAATATGAGGCCAGAGTTTCTTACATTATCATAGTCAGTCATAAGTTATTCAGTCAGACATAATTGTCTACTTTATCAAAAACTAAAATTGAAAATCCACCTGCATCAAAAAAACAATTCAATAAAACCAAGAAGTTTCTTTTTTAAAGATTCGATCCAGTCAAAAAACACCGTAAAAGAGAAACAATTCTAAAACAATTTGAAGGTCTATAAAAAAACTGGTAGTAAAAAAGAGTAATGGAACACCATTTTAACAAAATGTTCTCTAAATAAATGCAATAGGAGACAATGGGGCAGCTATAGGAAACAATTGGTACTACAATTTATGGTTTCCACAGCGGTATATAGGTCACGCCGGCTGGACATACACCGCCGGGAAAAATACTTCACTCTCAGCTCATTCACTCACACATTCACGTATTGCATACGTAATTCGAATAAAGGTGGTGATTCATTGACCTGCGTGGCTCTAACTTAATGGAGGAGCAAGCTAAAAAGACTAATTGTCAACGATTTCTTGTGGTTTTTCGACTTTCAATAGCTAATTAGATTTGAGTTGAGTTTTCGTGTTCGAGATTATAGAAATTAAATTCAACGATGGATAAACATTTATTCAGCAGTGGAGGGCGATTGATTCATTTGAATTTGAAAAATCAGTCTAATCAACAATAGCTTGACATTTTTTTCTAATGAAACTTATTTTTCATCAGACACTTGACTTATTCACATGCTCTGCATATTTGTTCACGAAGACCGCAGGGTAGTACCTCGAGACGTTTCAATTTCTAGCACTGTTACCTAACTTATTTGTACTTAATACAAGTTTATACTGTGAAAAATATGTGTATTTCGATAATAAATAAATATGTAACGTACACCAAAACCTACAGTCAAATAGTCCTTCGCATTCTTTTATATCAGATAAATTATACCAATATGAAATTTAAAGAGAAATTTTATTGACACAATTAACCTCGAATATACTCTGAATAATAAGGATAGCATCAGAATTACATCAACAGATAAAATCACCAGTCCGCCAATGAACTCACTCCTTAACTCACACACTAGCATAGTGTACAATCTAAATGTGAAGCTGATTTTGTGTGCCATCATCTTGTAGAATTAAGTATGTATGTGTAAGTGAGTTGTTTTTGAACGTTTGTAGGAAGTGAATGGTCCGATCGGATATCTGTGTCGGGCTATTTGCATGTATCATTTTCTGTAGTAGTCAGCTAAGGAACTAATGTATTAACGTAAAACTGGTCAGTTCTACTTACGATCTTAACTCTAATAACTACTTATTTTATAGATTTTTTCTGTTGTTTGTATTTTATTACTAGCATCTAGAAAACATAATAATTAGTATAGATTTAGTTAGAGTCTATAACTATATACGTAGTCTACTTTGAATGAAAGTATAGTATAAGATAACTATATTCTTATTTATAATTTTGTTCGAAAATATGGGTGCCCTGGTAACATTGTTTTTTTTTTCATTGTTAAACGAGCAGATGGGTCACCACATGGTAAGTGATGTTTGCCTCTCATAACCAATAAATCTAGAGTCAAAAAGTAAATCAAGCAAGAAAAAAAAAAGATTGATTCCGGTTGTCTGCGAGCTCGCAATATGTCAACACAAATGGGCATATAATAAAGTTTTATATAGCCTGTAAAACTCAAGTTTATTAAAAAAAATGAGTACGACCATAGAGTCATCATCATCATCAGCAACTTTCAAAGGGTTTCAAACAAGGAGCCTCTCCTTAGAAAGGATGTTTTGGGCTACTATAGATAGATAGATAGATAGAGGCAGTGGCGTGACAAGTGCGTTAACGGCGTTTTAAGAAGGTGTACGCTCTTTTCTTGAAGGTTAGAATGTTGTATTGGTCTGAATATACCGCAGGTGACAGTTCAATGATGCAATATTATCACTATGCCGCCATGGTGTAAGTCACCATGCTGTATTGTTATCAGTTGTCTAGTACCAATATTACAAGCTCTGCTTAGTTTGGGACAAGATGGCGTTGTGTGTTAGATGTCCGAAAAATTTATATTTATTTACAGTTTGCATTTGCAATGAGTATGTGACCATCACTCTTGGATTCTGCTATGTTTTCTATCAGCAAGTGTAGAATTATTTTGGCAGGACCATACATAAAAAAAAGATTTAAATTGACATGCTAGATTAATTTATAAGGTTATTTACATAAAAATAACACATAAAAGCGTATTAAAAAACCCCAAATATTAAATGACTTTCAGCGATTCCTGGAATCAATACTAATAAAATTGAGATATATTAGGTTTCAATAAACTACCGACAATATTAAGCACAAAATACATTTGCAAATAATACAGTATATGGCAACACTAATATCAGAGAAGCCTTATAATATCCCAATAGGATTGAGTTACAATGATGCTTCAGATTAAAATGTAATATGAAGATAGCTATGTAAATATCTATATATTAATATAAAAATATACATCTTGACGTATTTTGTTTATCTATACTATTATTATAAAGAGGTAATTTTTTTCACTTTGTTTGTATGGTTGTAAGGGGTAATCTTCGGTTCATATCTGATCTGACTAATACAATCCTGAAAATTCTTTCACTAATAGAAAACGACACTATTCAGTAGTGACATAGACTAGATTTTATTATGATTGACCAAAAAAAACGATTAAAACAGTTATATTTGTAAATTAAGTCGAAGAAAAGCGTGGGTGTAATCGCCCTACGTTGATTTCCTTATCAGAAGGACAGATTTTCGTCTGATCTGGCTTTTGTCTGTTGGGCCCGCAGAGGCTGGTGAAGATTCCTTACTTCAAGGATCGAAGCCTGGTAAGGAATTAACACGTTATATATGCCAGTCATTTATTATAATCAGATCAATATATAATATTTTTTTGCACTTGTTGTACAAATGCGGTCTTAATGCAATGAAGCATTCTTTCCCAGTCAACCTTCAGGCGATGTAGAAATAAGATGCGATAGGTACAAAGGTATTGAGTGTTTCTTGGTAAATAATGACTTTTGTAAATAAGAGATATCCTAAATCAAATATACCAATATACATAAAATTACTATTACATAAATTAATTCATAAAAAATACTTATAATCATACACTTACATAAATTTGATACTATATAAAATACACAGAGGGGCACTACGGTTTCGAGATATTAGGGTAACTATTAGGAATTGAGGACAGAAAAAGAGTAGTCAGTCAGTACCTACATTTTTTTATAAAATGTATATTACCTGGGCCCTTATTTCGAATCTATTGACACCTTATTCATTAAAATCGATTCAGTAGTTTTGACGCTACGTTAGAACATACAAAGATACATAGACTGACAAATATTCGCAGAGGATGTTCCTCTGGGAATGTAGTCTTTGATACAATGAACGTAACATGATGCTAAATAGCTTACAAATGACGTCTGGGGTAGTATATTATGGGGATCTTGTGTCAACTGCGGTGAATTTCCGTGCGTTTAAGCGATTCTGCCATACATACTATAGAAATCAAATGTAGCTCACTTAGGCCCCATAATATTCTATCCGTAGTGCTTCCCGGTTTGAAAAAGGCGTCTGTCTATTTTGACTTCATTTTGTCTCCCGCTTTGCTAAGGAGGGAAGTGGACTTATTATATTTCCAACTCCTCCAGTTTTCTTCTGATTAATTTCGTTGCGGGTTCCAAGACAGTTTAATTTTTCCTGGGACTTCCCGAGTGTCATAACTCGGTGTGTTCGTGGGTCACCGCTGTTGATCCTGGTGTACAGGAGTTACAGTGGTGGGCGTGTAGGCGGGATTAGTCCCAGACTGACAAATATATGATCCCACCTTTTGGCTGCGCCCTAGTCGATTAAAAATTTAAATATGTAAATATGACTTCGTTTTATTTGTCTTGACGTTCTCATCAGAACAAAGAACCACATCCACAAACAAGTCACCAACCCTAAACAAATAGTGCTAATAGCATAATTATTATATATTACTTAAGACTTCATTGAACAATTAACATAACAACTGACCAGTAATGCACTCCAACAGAGTGTATTAACGTTTACTACGTCGATCACTGTTCATTCGAGCGTCAACAAGCTGTTTCAAAATAGATGTTCATTTATTTAACTCTAGTTTGTCCTACCTAATACTTGGAACGTTAAATTATTTTACATTAAATTATTTATGTATACCTATAGGTACATATATTCTAGAATCAAACTCATTTGTACTTATTCCACTATTTTAATAACATGAACAAACCGCAATATCATCAAAATTTCAAAGTTAAATCAACACATTTTTCGTCTCGTCTTTAAGCTTCAATTCCAAGGTAGTGGAACGACCTCTCCACTGCCTGATATAGTGAACGATAGTACACTGGCGGCAACATTATCCTTATATTGCTAAGGAAAAATAATACTAATAATATGAAAAGTTAAATCAAAGAATATCATTTCGAACCCAAAAACTTTGTGAAAAAACTTTCTACAGCGAATTATTGGTTTCTTAGACGAGAAATAATCATATCGGACGTCGGGACGAATATTTTTTCGGGCCAAAAAGTTTGGTTCCGGTATTTTTGTCCCGAATTGAATGATATGTTTTTGGGTAACATTAACGTGCATTGGTTTGGCCGTTTTGTCATTTGAACGGCTTTTTGGGTCAGTAGTTCCTTTTTATGTGGGATGTATGGTGACGTATTCTTCAATGTTAGGCAGATTTAGTTATGGGATTTGTAATATGATTTTATTTGTAAGATTCCATATTTAAAAAAGTAAAAAACTTGTTCAACTCATTTGTGTTTCTTATTTTCATCTTCATTCTCAAAATTAAAACTAAGTAAGTACAGATAGTTGTTTAAAAATTTAAGGCAACATCTCGCAAAATTCCAGTCTCAATTATTTAATAAACATTTAACCTCAATATTTTTAAATATAACTTATAAGGTAGGTACCTTCCAGAATCCAACATAGTATAATTTAAATTATAACGTTTTACTGTAGAAGTTGAAAGTAATATTTACCATTTTACTTAAAAAACAGTACGGTAACATCGTTGCTTATTACATCTCTAGAAACAATACAGAATATCTCTCGTAAAGTATAAAAGTAATTAAAAAAACAAAAACATATGTTTATTTCTCACCCAAATATTAATAATCCACAAATTGTTCTACTGATTTCTGGTGTTCTTTGTGTACGTTTAACAAATTTTTGTAAAGTCTTCCGTAACACATGATATATTACTAATGTGGGAGTTGTCTTTCTTTAAAAAAAATACATATTGTGACGACCATAAGTGGAACATTGGCAAGTGAAATGATTGTGGTTGCATTGATGAGAAATAAAACTTACAAAAATAGATAAGAACCAACTTTAAAGTGGGCTCGTGTCAAAGTTTGAGCTCGATTAGTGAAGATCTTCTGAGCATTTGAGTATTTGAGTTCAAGCAAATACAATCCTTAATATTTTTATAATTTTATGGATTCATAAGTTACTATTAATATTAATACCTTATACTTATGAAGAGTACCAAGTTGGAAAGTATATTTAAAATGAAAATAATAAAACACCACGACGCGATGCAAAGATTTTTTTTTACTTTTTACAGAATCTAATATATATTTTTTTGGAATAGGGGCAAACGAGCAGACGTATCACCTAATGGTAAGCGATTGCCGCCGCACATGGACACCCGCAACACCAGAGGCGTTACAAGTGCGTTGCCGGCATTTGGGGGATAGGGATGGGGGAAGGGTTGGGGTATGGGCCTCCTGTATCCTCACTCACTCGGTGAAATACAGCGCAAGCGCTATTTCACACCGGTTTTCTGTGAGGCCGTGGTATCATTCCGGTCTAGCCATGCCGAAGCGTGGCTCTCGCACATGTAATATTTATAATATAAATATAATATTATGTTTTTCTACACCATGTTCATTCGATATATACACATCAATTATGCTACATTTCGAATTAAACTGTTACTAAAAACTAAAATTTTCATTTTAGGTAAGACTTGAACATCAAAGACTTCATTCACTTTGACGATCTCCTAATGAAGACATTATGTTCCTAAGTGTTACCTAGTGATGCATATTATTCTCTTCTTTCACAATAATTACTAAGCTTCCAACTAACAAAGCCGAGCTCTAATTTGCAAAATACCTCCTACATTCCTTCCTAGTACGGATTTAGGTTACGTGCTTGAAATAATATCTTGGTAACGTTAAGTAGACCTTAATAGTTACGTTCAGAAGCAAACTCTTCCATTATAATATATTTTGTTTAGTGGAAACACTCATAATTATCAAGAATGTAATTTAGATGGCTCTTTAATTATTGTATATATTTATTAAATTATAGTTGAAAAACCGTAACCATAAGTAAATCAAAATACGGAATAATTAGAAAAAACAGTAATATAATAATTTTGTTTCAGACGATTAGATTTAATGTGTTTCTGTTTACTGGATTTGAGCAATTTTGTAAACGGATGTGTCTTCTGGAGTGGCATTTCTACCTTATAGAATTGTGATTAATGAGGTGTTACTGGCTAATCTGTCGTATAGTGTTCAGTGTTATCAGAGTTTCATGGTAAGAAGTTATCAGTTGAATGAGATATAACGGGTGAGTCAAAATTCTTGTAAAAAGAGTTATAAGTTTGGGGAATGTAAAATATGTCTTGTTGATTGAGTTGTTTTTTTTTATTTTAAACGGTTTTATTTTATTTAAACGGATTTTTTAAACGGTTTTATTTTAGCTTGAACTGGTTGTTTATTTGTTAGTTTGGGTCAAATCTTGTAATTGAAATTTGACCCCCTTCCTGTTGACAGATTGATCTGAAATTTTGTACACACCTTTAGTTTTGGTTACAATACAATTAAATAAATTATGTTTCATCGTAAATTCAAGATGGCCGCCGCTACAAAATGGCGGTTTACAAATTTTGACACGACTACCACTATATGGGTATCAAATGAAAGGGTTTGACTATAACATTTTTTTTTAGTTTTTAATTTTCATATTGAACTGTTCACTATGAAAAACTAAAAACTTGAAAATAAAAAATATGTAAAAAAGGTTTTGAATTTAAACGGTTTTATCGAAATTAATGTACTAAAAGGTAAAAAAAAATGTTTTGTCTGATAAAAAATAAAATCGTTGGGCCCGTGTTTCCATCAAGTCAACTTAGTTTACGCTAAGTACTCTAAGTACTATCTTGTAAACCGTTGTCTTTAACCTCAGCCTCTTTTTAACCGCCTTCAAAAGGAGGAGGTTCTCAATTCGACTGTTTTTTTTTTAAATGTTTTTTACCTCATAGCTTTCGACTGGACTTTAATTTTTTTTTTTTTATTTGAAAGCTGGTACTTCCCGTGTGGTCCCATTTAAATTTGGTTCAGATTGAAATCGGTTTTTTTTGTTAAAATTTGTCATTATGCCAGCTTCATTTATGATTTGACTTTGTTTTAGGTACATAGTGTATTATAAATCGTTGTCGATTCCACAAATGTATGACAGAAACCTAACGTTAATTTCTGTTCTATAAATAATTCCTAAAGTCATTCAAGTGCAATTTCTCAGAAACATTCATTACGCCACATAACAGTTCCACAAATATATTATCAAACCCAGCAAACACATTTCTCGGAATCTAAGCTATTCTGAGTAAAATTTCTGTTCATATATCCGTGTGAGTTACCACTGATACTTGAAGGCTTTGGTACCAATTAATATACGGATAGTAGAAATCATGTTGTGGGAGTTCAAGTTTAGATACTCACACATTTTCAAGTGGCAACAGAAAAAGCGGGGACGCTTGCTTTTTAAAAGGATTTATAATACAAATCCTTAACTTTCTTCTACTCGTATTTACTTGACTAAGAGCTGAGATATACTGTACACAAACATAGCGGCAAGATTATACAATCATCTCATCAAATATCGACTTCCACAGTCTCTTCGGAATCGATTGCAACCTTTTGTGACTTCTACTGTTTTCAGATTATAATGCAATCCATCTTTTTTTATCAGTTATCATTACATTATCATCATGAAATTCGAAATAACCCGCAAATGTCACGATTAAAGCAGAAATATAAGTACTTTAAAGCATCGCCTGTAATTCTTGAAATTACTTTTACATTTTCAGATCCTTTTGTGAGTTTTAATGAGCATCATCATCAGCGACCTATTACTGTCCACTGCTGGACATAGTCTTCTCCCATTACATGCCACTCTGATTGATTTTGAGCTGCTTTTAATGATCGAAAGAACATAATATACACTCAAGTATTTTTACGAGCTTTTTATTAACTTGCAATGTATGTATGTATGTTTGTATGTTCGGGTGGAAGCAGATATCTCATGCTGGAGCTTTAAGGTGGCCATAGGAACTCTGTAAAGAAATGTCGCAACATCATCGAGTTTGGACTCGTTTGATTCGTCTCGAGGCATTCCAGTAAAAGCTTATTTTTAAAAAGCTTTTTAATTTAATTTATTTTTAATGTTACCATGTAGTGTGGAAAATTTGGCAAGTTTAAGATTGTGAAGTTTGCCACTGACGCATCTAAAGATAGTAAATTTATGTTCTTAATATATAAACCACTTATGAACTTAGTAAATCTTTGAAAGAATTGAGAGATTACAGAGTAGGTCTTGTACTTTATATAAATTTACAGATTTCGCCCCGAACGGTGTTTTCTTTAAAATTAACTTGCTAACCTATACTAACTTTTAAACTTTTGCGTTCCCTAACGATGTATGAATTTTTCTTTGGGTATTACCGCGATTAATAGGTGTTATATATCTTTGAATGGCTTGAACTTTCACCCAGGTTGCATTGGCCGTTATCACAGCACAGGTAGAATTACAGTATACAAAGCATGAATAAATTATTAACTTTTTTTAATGGTATAGGAGTTAAATATCTTTCGAGATAGTTTAAGTATTCAATTTACTTTTCGATAATAAACTATATCACGCAGTAATACTGTCTTTCCTGTGTCTTTATTTTAGTTGGTTAAAAGATGTTGCAATTTAATGCTTACTGAAACTCAAAATTATTATCGATGGTCTATTTGAACCAAGGGTTTATTGAAAATTCCTTTTCTTTTTCAAAACTATAGCGAACTCACTATCGTTTTTGCAATTCCGCTTTCTTCATAGCCTCAAAACAAACCTTCTGTATTTAATCAAACATTAACTCTAATTGTATTATACTTGATTTATGGAGCTTGGAAAGCCTCCAGTACCGTTGAAAAGTTAATCAACTAAAAGGTTTTTTTAATTCCTGGATTAAGAAACGAGTTAATTTATAGCAAATTGAATAAGTTTTTTTTTGTTTCTTAATTAAGGTAGTCTTCCTTTATATTGAGATTAAATACAAAAGGGTTGGGTTCAATTTTAGATTAGTTCAATATTGTAAGCAAAGGGAATTGATGAGGAAAAATTTAATAAATTTGTTATAAACATTAAAAGAACTCCCTACGCTTAGTTCCCGTTTTTGATTATAAAAGAATTGCTTATATTTTCACTACTATTTTTCTTTAAATATAGCTAACTAAAATAAATTGAATTTAAAAGCTTTTTAAAAACAAGCTTTTACTGGAATGCCTCGGGAGGAATCAAACGAGTCCAAACTCGATGATGTTGCGACGTTTCTTTACAGAGTTCCTTTGGCCATCTTCCAGCTCCAGCATCAGATCAGCTCCATGTTATTATAATATTGTATTGTCACGCTGTATGCATATGCTTGCAAAAGTTCAGGAAAATCGGTTGATGATATCTGCTTCTAAATTGAGTTACAAGATTCCACTCGAACACACAAGTATACATACATTGCAAGTTAAATAAAATCTTGTAAAAAGGCTTGTGATGAAGCCATCTTTCAAATTTGACAAACGAAATTAAAGTTCATCACAGAAATAGACACACAAAAACAGATGTTGGATATACAACACCTCATCTTGAACTATCATCACTTTCTTAACCTATATAATAATAATAATAAAGGCTAAGCTACCAGTTTAATCAGCTTTACTTGACACTAATTTGTTCTTATTGTTTTCCCACAGAGCGTCTAGCATCGGACCTCTGCAACCCAGAGGGAGAACTGAATCTGAAGATTGAATTAGTTATCAGTATATTTGGGAGAACTCACTTCCCAATAACGATTGCCTTAAGTGTTCATTACAACTGAGACCGACCGCTTAACGTGCTTTCCGAAGCCCAGGCGTGAAACACCGCTATCTTCCATACTAGTACTCCAGGGTGCTATTAAGAATTTGTTGTAAGAAAAACCCAACAACAATCCGAGCCAGGAACCCAAGATCTCTTGATCGGCGTATATGCTAACCGCTAGACCAACGAGGCATTATCATCAACAGCTTTAAATGTCCTCTAGTGGGATAAATATACCTTCTGAAAGCAATGAACGTATTGCTTATTACCAATTCTCAGTGATACTGTGATATCACTCCAGCCAACCAGCCTATTTGCACTGATTGAGACGAGTCAGCAAACTGAATACAAAAATACCTTGGATAAACCATTTCGGTAGTAAGATATACCGTATTAAGCTTGTAATAAAAAGACAATATTCTAAAGTAAATAATAGTATTAAGAAATTTAAATATTTATTAAGTTATACCATTTCACTTCTTGGCTAAGATCCATTATTTTATTTTTAACTGCTGGCAGTGGAATTGCTGGTAAGAACTTTATCGGTACTCGTATCAGAGTGACTTATTAAGATTTCTGAAATCGATAATCACAAAATAAACTAGATTTGAAGAGTTTACTAAGGCATTATTTTAGATAGCGTCATATAGGTATCACTTGTGTGCCAGTCATGTGAATATTCGCAATATTTAGTCTTCATCAGATCAGATATAACTTAAAAGTATTTGGGGCGATAAAAGGTCATATTTCAAAGATTGACTGTTATATTTTTAGCTTTGAATTGTAACGTGTACTGTGTTTGACTAGTGTATAAATATAAAGTATCCCTATTATAGTGTACTAAGATGATATTGATGATGATATATATTTTATTTTTTGTTTAAGAAATTGTGAGTAAGTATTTGACTACGTAATATTTAAATTTTGTTTCTTACACCCGGTTTTCAAAGGCTGATCAAAATTTTGTTTAACTAACAGAGCTGTAAACTTAATAGTACCTAAAATAAAAACAGTCCCTAGAAAAAGCCGACATTAGAAATTTCAACACTAGCTTAAATTTTTATTATTCTTTGAACCTGTTTTCATATTCTGCGACACAGTATTTTACTAGTTTTTGAGGGCAAAAGTCGTGAAATTTTACTATAATCGTTTAAATAACTAAGGAAAGAAAGCAAACTAACAAACTCTTATTGTCTTATTGGCATAATATTAATAACGGTGAACCCCAAAACTTAGTCTGCGGCTGAGAAATATATTCCTTCGTTTAAACTACATAATATTTTTATAGATACTCGGCTATTATTATTCGTAGTGCGATATAAATACAACCCTTGTCTAAAAGTTGTTTGACACTAAAATATTATTTTATTTCTTACCTGTGAAGTTTAACGAAACAAACAAACGCTTCAGCTTTGTAATATTAATCATAAGTAGTTGTCGAAATTCGACCAGTCATTTATTTTTTTAGCTTTCTGCACTTCTCTTCCATATAAACTTAAACAGTAGTAAAGTTAACGTATTTATATATAGATAACTAGGTTTCGCCCGCGGGTTTGCGTACATTCAATAAAAAGTACTTTTAATACCTCCAAAAATATGTGTACAAAGTTTCATGATTATCGGTTAAGTAGTTTTCAAGTGAAAGCGTAACAAACAAACTTACATTCACATTTACAATATTAAGTATATTATTAGGATAATTATCATTAGTTATATATAATATCTAAACTTACCAGTAATCCAACAAATAAAGACGAGACCGAGGCTAACGAACGTTCCCATATTGACCTATAGTATCACACACTTAACGAACATCGCACATATCACTTCACGGCTGTACTGCTCAATGT
Organism: Diaphora mendica; assembly: GCA_949125395.1. NCBI lineage: Eukaryota > Metazoa > Arthropoda > Insecta > Lepidoptera > Erebidae > Diaphora > Diaphora mendica. The sequence goes on from OX421316.1 coordinate 25,819,283, forward strand.
ACACCTATGGTTACCAGAGACACCATTTCAACTTAGAAGTTTCGAGAATGTTCACCAGCACCTGAAACAAAGAAATCCGATATTAGTGAAGTGATCAAATCAATATTTATATCATCAATTTCCGCCCTTTTGCCAATTCTATCAAAAGTTTTCAATTTGTAACGTACAAAAAATGTTTTAACTATGTATTTTCGTTTAAGACAGGCCGCCTGCCTGACTTCAACCTTCCTTCCGAATGTATTGGTTTTTAAACAGGATAAAGATAATAAATTAGGAAAATGCTGATACATAAACTGATCTAAAGGAACATGAAATGAGCCTTAGCCGACGTCTCATTTCAATCCTACGAGAACCCTTATATTGTGTCATCGTTTTGTTTTTCATTATTATCAATCATTTCTATGACGAAATTTGACAGAGACGTGACCTGGTATTGATTGAAGTCTTAAACTGGTTCGTGTACCATCATAATCATTTATTTGACCAGCTCCATTGCTGTAAGCAACGCATCTTGTACCAAAACAAATGAAATTAATTTCACTACAATAATTTGCATAAAAATCAAACACTTGTATTTTCAAGGGATTACAGAAACAGTCTACTTTTAAATTGAAAAAGGCAATAAATTAATTATCGGAAGGGTTTGTGAATTACACGAAATATCTTCCTGAAGGTAGCGCTTCTAATAAATATTTTAAGGTCGTATTGTTTGTATAAAATAGTTTATTAGTTATAAAAGGGTTGAATGTTTATTTTATCCTAAAAGGTGAGGGAGGATTGGAACTTTCGTCTAAAATTGGCCCTCGTTATGCTCGAGGAGGAAATGTTTCTTATTACCACAAATATTATTGTAGGTTGATTGGTGTGGTTGGATTATTATCAATTTTAAAATGCATGTGTGAAATATTCTATAGATAAATTTTATTGGATTTTTAAATATAAATAGATCCATTGTTTTTACTGTCTCATTTCTCTGAAATGACGTAAATACAAATTCTAATCGCGCATTAAAATCTCTTCCATACCAGGGCTTTTAAAGGATTCTGTCCCGGAATTGAACCAACTAAAACCTCATGCAGTGTCACACTGTGTCTAAAATAGGTTGAATTTGGCAACAGCTTTTATTAAGAAATCAGGACCATCTATTCAAAATTCAGGCCAACGAAACGTATTTGAACCATGTTAATATGAGCGTCTAAATAATTACTCTTTCTGAAAAAAAAACATAAAACTTTCTGCTCGTTAGCTTTTTTATCGGTAGAAATTATTAGGGATGATATACAACCTCTTCTGAGGCAATAACGAAAGAATCGTTCATTGCACTAGCTTACTGAAAACAGTCAGGACACTTACATGAGTTTAACCTCCTATATAGTTTCTCTTAGGAAAAGTGTACTTCGTATTCATATAAAAATGTACATGTAAAGATTCGCTTAGAAAATATTCTCTGAGTTCTAAATTATTTTACAAAGTGTTTGAAAAAAACGTTATTCTGATTCTGGGTGTTCTTTGTGTCCGTTTCATGTATGTTTATAAGCCCCGCGACACAAGAATATTCCTAGTTCTGTAGTTGTATTTAAAAAAAAACAGACTTATAATAAATTACCAAAACTCTCTTACTCCACATGATTTTCATATAAAATAATATATTTATATTCAAAGTAAACAACTAATTTAGGACGTTATCATAATTCGGCACTCGTGTAAAATCAGCGCTCGGTAAATGAATGATCACCACGGAGACGACGCGAGTGATAAAAATGTACCCCTTACAAGGAAACCTGATAAACGTGTTATGGTTTCCATTAAACTTCTAATGATAATAGGTAATAAATAAATGTGTTCGAGGTTTTATATGCAATTATAAATGCGGGCAAACATGTTCAATATAGATGCTAGTTAAGTACTATTTACCATATCATGAATAGTAAATGTAGTACAGAATAGAAATAAAATCGGTAGTACAGAAGTCGACCTTATGACCGACCGATCTCTTAGAGGGCAACCTTTTAAACGATTTTAGCTTTTGCCCGCGGCGTCGACAGCATGTATGTCGGTTATCACGGTAAATAGTAGCATATGTCCTTACTAATGTAGTTTCAGCGTGATGCGCGGCTAAGATACAGACAGCTAGACGGACAGACAGACAAAAATGAAAAAAATTACAGTTTTGGATTCAGTATCGATTATTAGAGCCCTCCAAAAAAAATATTCAAAATATCTTTAATGTACAGAATTGGACTTGTTACATCTTTATTATAAGTATAGATAGATAAGATATAATACACAATATATGTTTAAATTAAGGTATAGTAACTAAATATTATGTGATTCGCCAATAAAGATAATAACCACAAAGTACAAACCATATCCGCGAACAGAACATAACTTCTCAATACTAAACATAAAATCTATTGTTTACCTAACATAATCGACCAGTTAACTGGCATTAAAGGACAACCGTATCTTTACGACCTACCCAAATATACATCCCATTAATGGGGATACGTTAAACTACATATACCGTATATATAGGTATATATAGTATATATAGGAAACTCTGGTTCGACCACTCGACAAAGAATTCGTCTGCTAGTCGATTTGCCGACTACAATAAAGAAGCCGATATTGAGTCCACACAATGCCCGGGTCGAGCATAAAAACCGGGTATAATCCGGTCATAATACCCGGGAAAGTTAATTAAATAGGACGGTTAGCTGCCGCGACATTTTTCAATTGCCCGTTGAGTGATGGTTGAATGTGAAACGTTTCCATGTGAAAGGACACCGGGCTTATTTAATTGGGTACAGTTGAAGTACTGTTGTACATGATATTTTATGTTGGAGTTGTAATTAATTATGTTATGAATAATGAATGCGAGCAGAAATAGAAATGAATTTGAACAAGTACTGAGACTTAAGCTTATTTCAAATGACTGATGTAAGGTGGTGTCGTTCGTTACCAGGCGTTGCTGTTATTTAAAAATGTGAGATCTTAAAGTAGATAAGATTTGACTTGGCCAGTTTTTATCAGAATTTAAAAAATATAAATATATGTTGAATAACTTTATAAAATGACTGCTGTAATGAAAACTGCCCAAGTCTAATGTGGCAATAGTTATAGGTATCCAATAAAGCAAAGAAATAGAGTTTAATACTTGTTCATAATGTTATTTTGTTCCTATAGATAGATATTTGGATTTTGCATAGAACTTGGCACTCATTTAGCATAATTTTTGTATTGAACTTGGCTCTCCTTTTTTACGTTTATGGTTTTGGTGGGATTGTTTACACAGTACATGAAATGCAATTTAAGACAAATATTTTTTTTTTTTTTTTTTTGACTTGTTTGTTTGTATCACGTCTTTTTAGCTTAGTCTCTATATGGTACAAGTCCGATATCGTCGAAGCAGAGTTTTCTTTCTGTCAATATCAAATCACTACTTTAAAATCTTTACCACACTAAGTTGCGATCTCAAAATACATAATGTTACAGCTTATAGCAAAAACACATATCAATATACTATGTACCTTCTCTAATTAAGAACAGTTGAGTAACTTACGACCCTTTCCACGGTGTTATTGAGTACAAAATAGCTTGAACATTATTAACATAACAATTAATACGCAGAATTCAGTTTCAACGTTAGCACGTGTAAGCTATTAAAGATCAAATCTCAACATATGAGAGATGAGAATTTATTTCGTCAACTTGATAGCTTCTTGAACTCCAGATAAGAGGCTTAAAAATATACTAATTATTGGTTTAAGTTAGTATCCTTACCAATATAATATTATAAATTTGGAAGTAACTCTGTGTGTCTGTCTGTTTTGCTTTCACGGCAAAACCGCTGCACCGATTTCAATTAATTTTGGCATGGATATACTTTGATTCTTGAGGAAGCACATAGGCTACTTTTTACTGTAACAATCGGAGCCGCAGCCAAAAACTAGTATCACCACAAACAAATCCAGTTATCAAACAAATCCTTCGCTGCGTATGTCTGTTTGTCTGTTCGCGATAAACTCAAAAGCTATTGCACGGATTTTGATGCAGTTTTCACTAATAGGTGAGTGATTCTTGAGGAAGGTTTTTGTATATAATTTGTAAATTTTTAGAGTATATTGGCTACAATATAACGATATTTGTTGAAGACGTCGAAAAAAATTAAGGCGCATATCTTCTCGGGGTAACATACAAAGGTTACATTATACTTTCCGTAAAGAACCCGTGCGAAGCCGGGCGGGTTGCTAGTTTATTATAATTAAGATTCTTGTTAAAGAAACGTTAGTCTCATTCGACATATTATTAATTATTATAATTATATCCTGACATATTTTATAGATCGACTGAAGACAAATTCTTAATTTCAATAGGTATTTATATACCTTATACCAATGATATTATAGTTTCATTGCCTTATACAAATAAATACCTTGGCGAATAACTTTTAAGTGTGGAGAATATAAAAAAACTGAGAACTGTAGTTAATACTGTTGTAAGTACTAAAGGTGCTCTTTTCCTATAATATTTTAAATCAAAACTTTTAAAAAAACCCGCCCAAGAAACCGGTGCAGTTGTGCTATCAGGTATTTCGTGTTATGTGACGTGTCGTATCTTGTGTAATCTAGTTTATATAAACAGCCTTTAACAGTCTTCTGCTGGATATACATCTCTCATTAGAAAGAAGTTGTTGGCTTCTCTACCACGCTGGCCAGACAGGGTCGTAGGTATATAGACTACGGGCCCATGTCGAAAATTGATGGGTCATGTGAACCACCAGGAGACCTTTTTTAAAAGATACAGGGGGGCATATAAAAATAACATTCAACACTATGCCGTCACTTGTAAGCTGTTCAACTGAGTACTGGTGAAGGGGACGACACGCGCCCAGTCTATTAGGTAACAAACAAATAAATAAAAAGATTACGTATATTATCACGGAAGACCATGCTCCGCGGTCTATAAAGAAATGATAATATTTATTAATATATTATAAAAATATTAGGGTCAAAACAACAATGGGCTGAACGTACCGTACCGTGGAACCCTTTGGAAGTTCCTCTGGTATAGAAACCCTTTTTCACCACAGATACCTTGATATTAATAACAAGTTTTTGAATTCCTTTATTAAAGACAACGAAGAATGTTTGTTGGAAGAATGCTCCATCACAAATTTGTTATAATTTCATGAAATGAAGCTGATTAACAAAAGTCTTCTCAATCATAATCATTATTTATGTCATATTACTGTCATGCTTCCGAAAACTTAGCTCTGCTTTAACCGATATTATATTAAAAAACAGCAAAATCTATACAAATAAATAAATTTGAATTGTCTGTTAGTAATTTCAAATTAACAGCTTTGCACTAAATGCGTATTAAAGTACAATAAAAATCAATTCTTAAAACTTTTGTCTGTCTGTTTGTTCCAGCTATTCTCTGGAACGAGTTGACCGATTTTGATGGAACATTCACTGACAGATACACACATCAAAAGTGTCTAGGGATCAAGCATTTTTATGCGGATTTCTTGAGATTGAGATGTGGCTTTGGCCCTGGCCTGCTCAGTCGCCAGACTTGAACCCGATTGAGCATGCATGGGATATGCTACAGAGAAGAGCTCTGCCGAATATGGAGGGTATCCAGTCGCAAGAAGACCTTTTTTTGTTGTTGCAACGAACATGGGCGGCCATTCCACAGCGTGATTTGGATGAACTCATTTTGAGTATGCCAAACCGATGTTCTTGTGTTAGTGTTCGCGGTAGAAACACGGATTATTAATTGTTTAAGTTACCTAATAAAATTTAAAAAAAAACTGTTATTTCAGTCTTATTTCGAACTTTAATGTTAGTGGTTCAAATGTCAAAAATCCTTTTATTAGGAAAATGGCAAATTTCTTTATTAATGCAAAGGTGACTTGGTTTATCGTTACTGTGACAAACGAAAACACTTTATTTGATGAATCCTTAAAGAAAATTTTAATTAATATCAATCAGGAGAAAAGTTATTGCAAAAATATATTTTGATCCCTAGACACATATGTTGATCCCTAGACACTTTTGATGTGTGTAGTTGATGGCATAAGAAGTTATGGACCTCATTCATTAATCGTATTAGGCACTAGGTTGGAACATACAAACATATATATAGACTACTAAAACTATTATCCGTCCTTTTAGCTTCGCCGTAGTTGAGTAAAATAATAAATTTTACCAAAAAAACTGGACCAAATTTAAATAGGACCACACGGAAAGCACCAGCTTTCAAATAAAAAAAGAATCATCAAAATTGGTTTACTCAGTCAAAAGTTATGAGGTAACAAACAAAAACAAAAATAGTCGAATTGAGAACCTCCTCCTTTTTTTGAAGTCGGTTAAAAAAAAAAGGGCAACAGAAATATAAACCTATACACACAACTAGTTAATAAAAAAAAATCTTTGTTGTGAGTATCGTCTGGTCCTAAAAACAATAAAAGAAAATGGTTTGAACTAAAAAAAGGAACGTCAAATTCTCAAATTAACAACGAGACTTTCAAAGAATTTAAAACGCTTACAAGGATGCTTTCCGCAAATAGACATGTAATTAAAATCAATTCACTTTCTCCATTATTAGCTTCTCACGGTTGAGTCGGCCAATCTTACTTGAAGTACGACTCAAATAATATTTTTTTATCCGGGTTCTTCAAGTTTATTGGACAGATTAAAAGATTCAAAGTTGAGTTCGCTTACGCTCGGCCGAACACAAACATGGTCGGAGTTTTAATAAGAGTATCAAGTTTAAATGTTTCGAAGATCCGAATGTAATAATGCTGATATTGAAAGTTTCAATGTTGTTTCTTAATGAAAATGAAATTATTTAATTCTGAAATTATTAAACACCGACTTCAAACATATTATATATATATATATTTAAGTACCTAGCACACATCATAATACTACTATTTAAATGAATAAAGAACTAGTTATAGACAAGAATTGGCACATAGAATTTATGAAGAGCCAGTTTATTTTACCCTTTTTAGGGTTCCGTGCCAAAGGCAAAAAACGGAACCCTTATAGATTCGTCATGTCTGTCTGTCTATCTGTCCGTCCGTCTGTCCGTCCGTCTGTTCGTCCGTATGTCACAGCCACTTTTTTCCGAAACTATAGGAACTATACTGTTGAAACTTGGTAAGTAAATGTATTTTGTGAATCGCATTAAGATTTTCACACAAAAATAATAACAATAAATTTAGGGATCCCCATACTTAAACCTAAACTCTTTTTTTTTTCATCAATCCAATACGTGTGGGGTTCTATGGATAGGTCTTCGAAAATGATATTGAGGTTTCTAATATCATTTTTTCAAATATATGATGTACATTACCACGCAAACCTCCACCGAAAATTGGTTTGAACGAGATCTAGTAAGTATTTTTTTTTAATAAGTCATAAATCGTAAACCGCGAAAAAAATACACTATTATTAAAACATCGATCAAAGTTACAACGAACTACAAGAACTTATAAATAAGTTACTTGCTGCTTCGGAACCCTTCATAGGCGAGTCCGACTTGCACTTGGCCGCTTTTAGTGTTTCTAGGTAGGAAGTTTTCGTTGGATGTTTTTTTTGAGATCTTTTTTTTTATTAAACGTTTTCTCATTTATTAGTAATATGTTGTTATGTTTTTAATTTGGGTAAAATATTTTCGTGTCATATTCCTACCGTTAAAGTATTTTTATTTCCACTGAAAGAAGAACTTTTATTTTAAAAAGTAGAAATATTATGATACTCGTAATAATAGATAACTTATTAGACTTATACGACATGACCACTGTATGAACGGAAATAATTCAACACTGAAACTGATTATTTATAAAATACACCTTAAAAATATAGTTTACAAAAAACGCAAATGCAACTTCATTTAAAGCTTTTTTAACTGTAAGAATCTGAAAGTGAGCTCGCTGTGTATAACACAGGTTGAATAGAGACGCGAATGTTAAATTTTCTATTGTGTAAATTTGTTACTTGTCTCATCTGCAATGTTAACTATAATAAATAATAACTGGTGACGCTTCTGGTGTTGCAGGTGTCCATGGGCGGCGGTAATCGCTTACCATCAGGCAATACGTCTGCTCGTTTGCCCGAATATTCCATAAAAAAAAATGTTTTTTGTGTCTTAGCAGCCATCATTTTTTACTAAAAATTTTAATTATTGACAAATTTTTAGGTTCTATCAAATGAAAGCATTTACACCAAAATTATGATCAATATAACTTTTTTTGCGTTATCTTTTAATAGTTTCAACCATTTCAGAAAAATGTGTTCTAATTTACAAGCATCTGATTTTCTCATAAATAGGATGAAATCTAGTTTTTATCTCCTCAAGTGATCTTAGATCTTCTAAATTGACAGACTTTGTTGAAATCTTAACTACATTATTCACAGGGAACTCTGTTACATATTAAGTTACATACTTTACTAGCAGTAGCAAGTCCATCATTATATTTAATACACTTTATAGTTATTTTATTTCACACTAAAAGTGTATTACGTCGTAATAAACAAAGTAATATATGTCACTTCGTATGAAAACGTAGGTCCGACATTGTTGAGGGCTTGCGATTTTATTTTACGAACTACATTAAACACGGCCGGGCACTTGAACATTTTAGAACTCACTTCGCTTTTAAAAGATTCGATGTAATCACTTTGCTACTTTATTTTATTACTTATTGAGCTTGTAAAGGTAACAGAAGGGTTTTTAGAGGGCTTTAATGAATGTAACATATTGAGTAGGTACATACTTATTTTGCACTAGCTTTTGCATGCGGCTCTGCCCGCGTCTATCTCGATTCTTGCGGTAAAAACTAGCTCATGTTCTTCCTCAAGAATCTGAATATCTCTGTTTCAAATTTCATTGATATCGGTGTAACAGTTTAGCCTTGAAAGCGTGACAGACAGGCAGAGTTACTTTCGAATTTATAATATTAAGTGTCGATTTGTACCTTATCCAGGAAACTGTTATCTGTTTTTGAATTAGAATAGATATCCATTAAACGGATACATAACGTTCGAATAACTTGTTAAAGTTATTTAAACACGATGTTCTGTATGTCCTGTTAAAAATTTCGCAGTTCTTATGCTTCAAGTCCGTGTACGTTCGCAACGATCTGAGTCGCAGACTGCACGAATAGCGTAATAATTTTAGCGGAGTGATGATGTGATGTGATCCTCTGCTCTTGAATCCGTCAATTTCGCCATCGTAATAGAAGTACTAAAACCTAGATTCACATAAAACTAGCTTGTTCGTCTAAGCAAGAGTAAGGCGTCCAGAGACCAAGTGAAGTGCTGATTTGCGCAAGACAGCTGGCAGGAGCTGGATGCGAAAAGCTGAAGATCGAACCAAGTGGAGTGCAATTGGAGAACTTTTTGGTAATTGTATTTAGTGGCACTAATTATATTTAGGAAATACATTCTCTAAATTATGTTATAAGTGCAATTTTGTATATTGTTCTAAAGTGTAAAATGCTACAGAAAAAATATTGCTCAAATAATCTGAATCTTTAAGTTTAGTTTCATTAGGACAAGTCCTTATCTAAGTCAGCAACAGATATAGGTTTTAAACTCCATATACAACAATATTCCTATTGTAAATAAAACGCAATTGTAAACTACACTTCATTACAAAAGAACAATGTAATCGTACAAAAATAAAATACGATGAAAATTGTTCCCAGACGTCATCGTGGACAATCGGACCCAGTGTTATCGCGGCGAAATTTGCGCAAAATTCTCGCCTCAATTTGCTGTTTTCCGCTTTCTGTATATATGTATGTGTATAATACAGTGTGCACCTGCTAGTTGAATGCTCGCGGCGACGCGATTGCTACTGACACTATCTACCTGTGTTCACTTTAAATGCACCAACTAGAATTGTTCTTGATTCTTTTGTGCACATTTTTATTCCGCGTGACGTTAATACGGCCCCCAGTGTTCTATAGTGTTGTGTTTAAATGGAGTTGATGCTCATCTCTTGAAAATACACACTTAGTTTGCCAAGTAGGTTAGTATGTTTAAGACTTCGAGCTTGCAAATTGTCGGTGCATATGCCCGTGTTATGGTGATCTTTGGTTTAATTTATTACAGTGTTAACACTAGTTCTCCTACTGCTAGTTTAAAAATCTTCATTTGTAGCTTGTTTGAGTTCGTAAATATCATAATTAGGAATTTTAATTGTAAAATTTAAACTCATGCAATGATATCACCTTTATTCACGATTTTATTCGTGGATCTGGATCTAACACACATCGTTGTTGCTGTAAGCTATCAAATTCACTAACTAACATCAGTCTTGAAATACTTAATACTTCGATCATTATACCAACCTATTTTGAATACCTCCCATTATTTGCCATTTTTATTGGACCAATACATGATGGCCCTAGATATAACTATATACATACGTCCAATAATTCCTTTTTATTAACTAGTAAAATGCTTAATGATCTATTTAAGATTGCCTTCACTTTCGATAGTTTAATACACGTTCATTTCAATTAAATTACTTTATGACAAAAGCTATACGTACAGATATATACATGAAAGTAGTCAACTTAGAGTCTCAATTAAGGAACCGATATATCACCTAACAGAAGTAAATCGATATACATACATGATCAATCTCTCTTTCGTTGTTCTTAGCAAGTTATCTTTAAGAGAATGTCAGACCAATTTTACCCATTCATGAATTTACGGCTGAGAAACAAATCAAAATACTGGAGAAACAATGCTCTATAAATCTCAGTGGCAATTTCAGATGGGATCTTGAAAATCGGGGCAGGTACCATGCTATCGCGAACGAGTGACGTGTTATTTGTTTCAAATGCCCATCTAATAAAATAGGTGGATAATTGTGATTTATTACCATGTTTAAATTATGTTCTGAGAGTATGTTTCTATCATGTATTGAGTCAAAACTCTTTAAGTTTACTTAATGAATGTATATAAGCCTTAATCTCCTTATAGATGTATTGGTCAGACAGGTTTATTATAGAGCATGTATCAAGTTTTCATACTCTTTGCAGTGCTATAGTAGTCCTTTGTAGGTTGTAAATCAGCTCATATGACTTCCATGGAGTTAATAGATGTTATGACACTCCATATTCTTAATTCATCACAGTTATGAAGGAGAGTAAATGAACCTCGGCAATCCAAAAAAAACAAAATTACACAATTCACGAAACAAAATACAGATGACCGGCTGATGTAGTGAACTGAAGAAAATATTTTGCCTAAAAAAAGAATTTTTTTGTACCTTTTCTGTATTGTTAGTATTTAGCTATAAAATTGTATTACACAAAACTTAATAAAACTATTATGCTTCAAAACCTCAGAAACCAAGTTTTCAATTTAAAAGCTTAATCATTTTGTTCCTCAAGAAAACAATTTCTGTTTACAAGTAGTCTTATTCTCATAGTTATGTTTAGTTGGGTTTTAGTTTAACGGCTGAGTTGAATTAAGCGGTAAACTTTTAATTGTTTGTTGATAGATACTGTGTGTTTTAAGCGACTTGAAAAAATGAGTAGATTTTAATTTCTGTCATTTTTTTTTTTATTTATTCTCACTTAGTCATGTTTGTGGCAGTTTTTTTTCGTTTAGCCTCATTTATTATATAAAAAAATAATATTTCCTCCAAGGGTGACAATTAAAAAATCTAGAAGTGATTCATCACAATTTGTCATGATCAGTATGGAAATTTACACACATTTTATATTACCTAATAAATAGAACATGATAAAAAATACTTTTCTATTATTAAATTTTTGCATTAAATTGGTGATGTTTAAACATCTATACTTTTTCAGTCCTCCTTGGGAATGTGATAGCTTAAAGATGGGGAGAAGAGACAGGATAAATTTATCTAAGGACATAATCAAACACAATAAGACAAATTTATCTAAGGAAGTAATCAAAATGAATGAAGAGACATAGCAGAGCAGATTGCTACTTAAAATTATGCAGTCATCTAAATGGGAAAATAAATCCACCATTTAAGTGAATATGACAATATAAGCGAAAACAAAGGTAGTTACTTCCCAGTTTTTGTTTTGGCCAGACAATTTGACTACTTTATTTACAGCGGTTAGTGTATGCGACTGCCGATCAAGAGGGTTTGATTCCCGGGTCAGATCAATAGCCTAGTAGCAACCCGGAGTTTGGATGTTGAGGTTTTAGCCCCGTACCTCGGAGAGTTGGTCCTGCTCCTGATATCTCCCCGGTCGTGTCGGGTAGCCGTACCATCGGTTATGAGAGGGAGGGAAAAGAGAGTGCATCAGTGTACTATAATATCTCCGTTGAGACTGACCGCCGTGGCCGAAATCGACTAAACTACTAGCCAATTCATCAAAAATATTTATGCCATGTTTCAATGAATAAAATATTAGCAGGAATGTCAACAAGCGAAATACACAAGCAATTTAAATTACAACCATAACCAACAACAAAAAGTACACAAATGATTTCTTATTTGTCCCGTCAACAATTTCATTTCGCTGTGCATACAGTCTCCAAGTTTGCCACTCAAATCAATTGGGTCGCTGAACTAAAATCAAACAACTCAATTATGAGAATAAGACCCGTTGCAATCATAAATTGTTTTTGATGAAGGAAAATATTGAACTTATTAAACGAATAGTTATTATTTAAGGATATTTTTTGGAAACTTCTACTATTTATATATTCTTTACGGAGCCCCATGGTGTTCCCCGCGGTTGTATTTGTATTTATTCTTTATTGTACACATAGAACATAAAAATATATAAAAGAAATACAAGGAAGTGTCATGTACAAAGGCGTGCTTAACCCAAAATTGAGTTTATTATTGAGGTTGTTGTTGTACTACTGCTAAAAAAATATTCTTAAAGAAATAGTAACCTAAGTTACTCCTTATATCAGCAGCTATCTGTCAGATAAAGTCCCATGAAAATTGGTACAGCCGTTTCAGTGGTTAATCGGAAAAAACAGACAGCCTCAGAATATATTACTAATATTAGAAATCTGAAGAGTGTCTTTGTTCAGTCGAAATCGCTAATAAAAAATTCGAATTGAAAATTTTTGTTTAGTGTGTAGGTCTGATTATACTTAAAGTCTTGGTTCTTGGACCTGGATGACCAAACTTTGATAGTTTTTTTTGTTCCTTTTTAAACAAATCCTAATTTGATTGATTTATCGCCCCCAAAACCCTATTCGTACTAAATTTCATGAAAATCGTTGTAGCGACCTGAAAAGGCTCCTAAGCTTCTGGGATGATCTAGGATGGTTAGAGTAAGAAGATGACTTAACCCACGTACAATGGCCCAATAAAGAGGTTGGGTGCGGAGACAGCCCAGGAAAACCAAACCAAACCTGCTGTGGTGTAATTAAATTATACGTAACAAATATCGACATCATCATTATCAGCAGATATTAGTAGTCCACTGGCTGGATGGAGACTTCGCCTTGGAGATTAAGTTTTCGGTCTACATTAATATGTATTCTATTAACCTACTAGCATCCTCCCACATGTACGTTGGATGTCTAGATAAATAATAGCTTAAGTCCTTCCTCAAAAACCAAAGTATCTCCATTGTAATATTCATCTAAATCGGTTTAGCCATGAAAGCGTAACAGACCGTAGGAGAGCCACGCTTCGGCATGCATGGGCCGGCTCGACCGGAGTGATACCACGGCCTCATAGAAAACCGGTGTTTCACCAAGTAAGTGAGGATACCGGAGGCCCATACTCCAACCCCTTCCCCATCCCCCAAAGGCCGAAAACGCACTTGTCACGCCTCTGATGTTGCGGGTGTCCATGGGTGGCGGTAATCGCTTACCATCAGGCGATACGTCTGCTCGTTTGCCCTATTCTTTAAAAAGAAAATGCAGACAGTACTTTCGTAAGCATAATATTAGAATAGAGTATGGATTTCACTTTGTGAATACATATTATATACCATGTGTCCCAAAATTCAACGATAAGCGAGCGCCAAAAGGTAGACCTGCTCATGACTACATAAGGAAAAATAATAAAAAATATACCTAGTTTTTTTTCGTTACAAGAAAAATTTAGAATTTCTTTGAAAATTTACACCCTTCATTTTTTTTTTATTTATTTATTACGTAGTGGTGTCCATACTTTTTTTTTACAAGACCATAAGTCAAAGTACACTAAGAGTAAAAATATTTCAAAATTGTAGGGAAAAAAATTATTTTGAACGTTTTTTGTGTAAAAACTGCGGGCAATTTGGTGTTTTTAAGAGTTGTGGTGAATAGTAGCAATATCATGAAATGTATAAATTTTCAAAGAAAGTCTTAATTTTTCTTGTAACTAAAAAAAAAACTAGGTACATTTTTTTTATTTTTTTTCCTTATGTACTCATTAGCAGGTCTACCTTTAGGCGCCCGCTTATCGTTGAATTTTGGGACACCCTGTATATGCATTTATATAGTCAGAATTAATACCCTGCTTAGAGTTTATCTTTAGACGATCCAGATTAATTATTAAACTAACTTTTAAACTTATTACGAATTACTTGTAAAACTAAAAAATCTGTCAACTGTATACTGTATACATGATGTAATTTGTGGAGATAAATAAATGTTTTATTATTATTATTATATATTATTATATTATTAACTTTTAAACGGTCACAGTTTGTTTCAGTCTACCCATAACCAGTTCAACCAGGTTGGTACAATCAAAAGTCGATAACGAAATTAAATATCAATAATGATATGGATTAAGTACGTTATAAACATACTTTAAAAGTATTATACCCCCCCAAAGGCTGGTCATTTGTCCACTATAATTCTAGTCTCACTCATCAGCGACCAAGTCCATTGTCGTCAACGTTAAGGCGCATATTTAATAGAAAAAAAAGTGCTCTAAATTAAAGTTAAAACCTTTAATTAAAAGTATGTTCAAAGAATACTCAGGTTTTACCGAAAAAAACTGTATTAAAAAAGAGTAAAGTTGTTTCAAAAAGTTATAATGTTATTTATAAATACGCAACCAACTAAGATAACTTTTCAGAAGCAAGTTATTTATTTTTAAATGAAATAAAAATCTATCGGAAAACATCTAACTGTAAATTCTAACAAACGCTTCGAAATAATTCAAGCTTCAGTATTTTAATTGGCATTACATAAAATGGAATCTGAACATACCTACATGAATATTGCCGAGACGCCTCTTCATCGATAGGGGAGCACGTTGCTCTAAGTAACACGAGATAAATTTCCAACAGTACGGTATTAACATGTCAGTTATGAATGGATTAATTGCTTTACACAACATCCTCCCACGAAATTATAACGATGTCTATGCTTATATTATTATGATACAAAGTTACAAATACCGTACACATAGAAGGAGTGTTAAAGACGGATAACCCATATCAATTTACCGGGATTACCGTCCTTTTGTTTGCGGTAACTACTTGTGACGTACTCGTATTATGGTGTTTTATTATTGTGTACTTAAGTATTATTCGATGTATCTTTGAGTGTGTTTATTGGTTGATGTCTTGGACTACGTGTGGACTTATTTGTAAGCGTATTATTAATCTATGAAGAATTAGCAGTGGTTAATTAGATAGATATATTTTTGCTGTGTCGAATAAAAACGTTTGACAATCAAAATTCAAATTGTTGTACTCAATCTGGGTGTTCTTTGCGTCAATTTGATGTATGTCAGTAAAGTCCCCCCGATGCAGGCTTTATCATAATGTAGGAGTTGTATCATTTCATTATTATTCGATCGATTATAGAAATCGTTATTAATTGTTCCAATGAAAAAAATGATCTTAATATGAAACTTTGTCGAAAATTGTCATGAAATTTTAAGTTGTTAATGAATGACAGTATTTACTTACCATAATTACAAGAAAAATAATATGTTAAGACCATTTCTGGAGTGATTAATAACTTTTCGACCCAAAATAGTACAGATAAGATCTTGATATGACTAGATAATTTTCTTGTATTCAATAAACATAGAATAATTGTACATTATATTTTCCTGACCAACAAAGCAAATCACTTCAAATTCAAATATCTACTTAGCCACGCAAAAGAGTTATCAACTTCTAAAAGCATTTCTCTCGAGAATAACATCTGAAACTTCATAATAAAATCGTGCATTAAGTTCCTTCCATTAAACCGTGTAACAGTAGGAAAAACATAGGTAATAACTCATGGAGTTTTCGCACAACCATTCTTCACGTACACTATTTTATCTGAAGTGTGTTGGCGCCTCACACTTTTGACTTTGTCGTCAGCTCGAATTACATACTGTTAAGAGCCTATCCTCGGAAGAACATTTTCGGATACTAACTTCTGCTTGAGGCCTAACTTGCATTGATGTAGATTTTGTCAAATTATTCAGGTGTTTAGGTGAAGTATGACGTGTTTTAGTATTTTAATTTATTATTTGTCCTTTGAAAGGTAGGTACATCAATTTATAGACGGTATATGTTTAGCCCGCCGCTTAGCTCGCGTGATTATTTATTATTTCGTGTGTTGCCAACTTTAAAATTGCCATACAACTGTTCATTTTTAGGGTTCCGTGCCAAAGGCAAAAAACGGAACCCTTATATGTCACAGACACTTTATTCCGAAACTATAAGCACTATACTGTTGAAACTTGGTAAGTAGATGTATTCTATGAAGCGCATTAAGATTTTCACACAAAAATATAAAAAAAAACAATAAATTTTGGGGGTAGTTACTTAGAACTGAAACTCAAAAAAAAATTTTCATCAAACCCATACCTTCGGGGTATCTATGTACAGGTCTTCAAAAATGATATTGAGGTTTCTAATATCATTTTTTTCTAAACTGAATAGTTTGCGGGAGAGACTCTTCCAAAGTGGTAAAATGTGTCCCCCCCCCAATTTATCGATCAAAGTTACAACGAACTACAAGAACTTTTAAATTATGTTTCTTGCTGCTTCGGAACCCGAAGGCGAGTCCGACTCGCACTTGGCCGCTTTTTTTACTTTATTTCCTTTTTCCCTTGATTTCCAAAAAATATTCTTAGTGAGAACTAACAATACAAACTGTAAAAATTCCAGTTTATAACCTCTGAGGAGGAATGAGGTAGTCAGTTAGGACAAGTAATTTTATGTGTATAGATTTATATGAATAAAGTATTGTTATGTACAAAGATAACTAAAAACACCTTACATATTCAATTTCCGACTTACTAAAGGGGCATACTCCGAATAGTTACCAAATCCGTTCTAAATCGATTAAAACTTCAAGTTTAAAAAGTAAATGATAACATTCAAATATCAAAATGGCTGACATTTCGCAATAAATTTAAATGTCACAATATTTAATGGGCTGGTATTGACACGCCTGCACCACAATGGTCGGATGTGCGAATCGCCACTTCATCAGACTTAATCGAATGCGTAAATAACCGTAATAACGTCGAATGAGCGTAATAACCTGTACATTTATGCACTTTTAATGTGGATACAAACTGATCTTTTATGATGTTATACTGACGTAATATTTTTAAGTAAAAGTATTATTTTTTTTTGGATTTATGCAAAGCTTTTATGATATTAGACAATTACCAAAATTTGAGTAAATTAGAAACACAGTAGTAGCAATTAGTAAAATCAAATTTTAGGCGGCCATAATTAGTTCAAATAGTTTCTTTGTTTTTGTCATTTTTTAGCTATTAAATAATTGTATTTTAAAAGGTCTATAAATTCTTTTTGGAAAGCAAGTTAAAAGTTTCTTCAATTTCAAGAAAACAATTTTCTTTTTCACGATAAACACAAACAAATCATAACAGCAGACATAAAATGTTACATTAAAAGTTTATCGAAGTGGAAACCTTACGGTGATAAATTAAATAATAGCTAAGTACCAAATAGCAATTGTCGAAATTCGCTAATAAATTAGCTAAAAGCGTTGTTTGTTAGTTGCAATCGCTATAATTTCTAATTAGGTAGCAAGGGCGACAATTACCCGCCGGTTTGGCGCTTCGCCTTATTTATCGCGGCGAATAGCGACAATTCATGTACCCTAGATCTCTTCTCGTTACGATCTTCTGAATTCATTTAATTTGATGTTTTTAGTTGGGTGTTTTACGAAATCTTGTTCGGGTAAGACGCATGGAATAGGAATTATTACATTCTTGTGCAAGGGAGTAGACATAATTTCCTCGAAAAACTGGTTTCTTGGTTGAATTTCTTGAAAAGAGCAAAGGGGTGAATTCTCTTTGAAGACGATATGATCGACAGAAGTTGTACCTGTGACTAGCCAGTTGGCCTAGTAGTTAGCGACCCTGTTCGATTACAACACAGGGCAAAAACTGTGTGATGAGCTTGATATTTGTACTTTAGCTGTAATTTGTATATCATTCACTGAATCACTAAATTTCCCTTTCCTCATATGTGCACCTACCTCATCTTTTCTCTGCATTGCCCAATCGGTCAACTGGTAGCGAATGCCTTAGGCATTAAGTCTACCGATGCAGGTATTTGTGCATAAAGTAATAAAATGAATAAATAATATGTATGTATTTAGAAATGTATTAGTCCATGTTTGGGAATTTTAAGATTGACTGTGTTTAAGGTTTTTTAAAGAGAAAACTCTTCCTTTTGACTCTTTTTAAATCTACGATATAATAAGAAATTTGATAATAATACTAGTATTGTAAATACGACACATCTCACACACAAGATCGTCTGTCTTGTCCCAAACTAGACAGTGTCTATGCTATTTTATCGTAATCAGATTGTTGATGCACATGCTTAGGTATATATTTTGAAAGCTTTTTGAAACTTGATATAACATAACAACTTTGATTTGATATAAATAATTTCTTTTCTACCTATTGATTAATGATTATTTATCAAACAAGAGCCCCTCTTGTTTGATAAATAATCATTTGTATTGTATTTGTAATAATAATTTGACCGCCGTGTTTTCTATGTATTGTATACAAGCAGACCCACGCAACCCCGTTTGCGTTTCCTATTGCCCGTAGCGTGAAAATTTTCCCTAGTTTTTGAAACATTCTTCATTGATGATCCGCTCCTATTGGTCTCAGCGTGATGACATATAGCCTATAGCCTTCCTTGATAAATGTACTATCCAACACTAAAATAATTTTTCAAATCGGACCTGTGGTTCCTGAGATTAGCGCGTTCAAACAAACAAGCAAACAATCAAACTCTTCAACTTTAAAATATTAGTATAGATGTATGTATTTTTAATTGTTTTTAATAAAAAATATATATGTATTTATGTCAGTTGCCTAGTACGTATAGTACAAGCTCTGCTTAATTTGGGACTAGATGGCGTTGTGTGTTAGATGTCCAAAATATTAATGATTAAAATAATGTATACTTAAGACACTCATGCTTTCTATTTTCAATTTTACTAGTTAGAATTATTGGTCCAAAAAATATATCGAGCACAACATATAAAATCTAACAAAAGCACTAATAAATTAAATTAAAAAGCTTTTTAAAAACAAGCTTTTACTGGAATGCCTCTAGATGAATCAAACGAGTCCAAACTCGATGATGTTGCGACGTTTCTTTACAGAGTTCCTATGGCCACCTTCCAACTCCAGCATCAGATCAGCTCCATGTCATTATAATATTGCATTGTCACGTTGTATACATATGCTTGCAAAATTTCAGCAAAATCGGTTAAAGATATCTGCTTTAAAATTGAGTTGCTAGATTCCACCCGAACATACAAGCATACATACATACATTGCAAGTTAATAAAAAGCTTGTAAAAAGTGGTAATGTTTGTAGTAACTTCCAAATACAATGAAAACAAAAACATTCAGTCCCATCTAACGCAGCCATTCGACAGAAATACGACAGGAAAAGTTCTCACACTGACTAGCAACTTGACAATAAAATTTATCACGATAATTTTATTAATTTATATCACTAAAGCTATATGAGCTAACGAATTTAATAAGCCTTCATCCAATTAATGTTTCTTGTGCTTATTTGAATTGTTAATGTATTCATGTATTAAACTGCTAAATATTTATTTAGGATTATGTTTTGTACCCAGACTTTTACAATGGTTTGTCAATTTTCAGGATTTCTTTTAACTTCACCAATATATGACTGCCTCGGCAGATTATTGTATGAGTTACATGACTATTAACTTGGTGTCCGTGTCGCGTTGGTTCAATCAAAACTGACCTAGACGCCTCCAGAATCTTTCAGTAGTTCTTCTCAAAGGTCAATCAGAGGAAGTAGTGGTGAAAGAGCCACGGTGAATGGGCCTGCTCGACCGGAGTTATACCACGGCCTCACTGAAAATCAGAGTGAAATAGCACTTGCGCTGTGTTTCACGGAGTGAGTGTGGATACCGGCGATCCATACCCTAACCCCTCCTCCGATCCCCCTCCTCATCGTCCAAAGGCCGGCAACGCACTTGTAACGCATCTGGTGTTGCGGGTGTCCATGGACGGCGGTAATCGCTTACCAACAGGTGATATGTCTGCTCGTTTGCCCCCTATTCCATGAAAAAAAAGTTTAAATTTATGTGTAAAAGAAACATAACAAAAGTGAAAAATACTTTTGGTTTATTATTTTCACATAGAAGCGAACTTAAATCATTTTATCGTGGCGTGCCAGCCAGGTTCAAATAAGTCGATAAAAAATCCCCTTTGTATTTAAGAAAGCTCCGTAAACAAAGAAAAATCCTTATCTTATGTTTACAAATAAACAGAAGGTAGCAAACTGAAATCTGAGAGATCACAGACATTGTATATATTATCAATGAGGGCCCATTTGACCTCTCTATGTTAACGAAACAATCGTATTTTCTTTATCCTCATATTAAGATTCCGATCGGTCCAATAACCAATTGTCACAGCCGACTCTTAGTAGGAAGCGTGCTTACGATACAAAAATACACGGTCCTGAGCCAACAAGGAGATAAATACAGAAGTTTAGGAATTAATATATGGTGGGAACATTTTCTACATTACTTTGCTATAGTTCGTTAACTCCGGTCATCTGCTGGAAGTTTTCATAGGTTCCATTTCAACAAAAGTTACAATAATTTGAGACTTCACGGTCCTATGCCATCTGATGCTGAATTAGACCGAGTCTGTGCTTTGGCAAATGATCTACTACTCCATGACATACTAAATACATACATACATACTAAATTTAATCCAGATCGGATCTCATCTAGGAATTTGGTGTATGAAACAGATCCATATATGGAAGGTGCCCCTTACCATTTCTTATAAAAAGAACTTGAAAATGGGTGTAAAGAGTTTTCAATGGATTAGTTGTGTATTAATTCTTCCTATCAGACAAAATGATAACACAGGAAAATACTTTCTAACTCTGAAAGAATCTAACAATTTCAATAATTTCACCAAATCACAAAACCTGACAATATAAATAGCAAGCAACATTTTTGTACCTCGTAACAGAGCTTAGTAGAAAATGAACAATTTATTCAAGTAAAAGCAAGTATTTACACAACGGCGTCAAGTGAAATGAAGAATGCAAATGAGTAACGTAATCGTGCGTAAATTACTACAGTTTCATTCATTCATCTCATCATTCGTTCAAACATTTATTTACGACGTTTTAACAATGAAAGTTTAAATGATCTTATAATAATTAATTTACGGATTTGTTTTTTTTTATTGATATATCTTTTTCAGACTAACTTCTTGAAAATAACAAGGAAGCGCAATGTTATTTAATTTTCTGAAACTGATGCAAACTTTTCCATCGATAAAATAAAGAAGCAATAATGATGCATGTAATAAACACCGTAAAACGCAGATGGCCATGAAATATTTAATATCTAGTGTTTTGTTCTATTAAAATGACGGGGAATAAATCCCGGATATTTTAAAATGTATGTGGTATGTTCAGAAGTCATTTTTAACCGAATTCAAAAAAAGGAGGAGGTTCTCAATTCGACTGTATTTTTTATATTTTTTTTATGTTTGTTACCTCATAACTTTCGACTGGGTGAACCGATTTTGATGATTCTTTTTTTATTTCAAAGCTGGTGCTTCTCTAATGGTCCCAATTAAATTTGGTCCAGATTGAAGACGGTTTTTTTTGTTAAAATTTGAGATTATTAAACTATTATTCACCCTTTAGTTTGGTATTGCTTAATTCTACCTTGGGAGAGCCACGCTTCGGCATGAATGGCCCAGCTCGATTGGAGTGATACCACGGTTTCACAGAAAACCAGTGTGAAATAGTGCTTGCGCTGTATTTCACCGAGTGAGTGAGGATACCGGAGGCCCATCCCCCAACCCCTCCCTCTATCTCCCCTCTCCCCCATCCCCAAAGGCCAGCAACGCACTTGTGACACCTCTGGTGTTGCGGGTGTCCATGGGCGGTGGTAATCGCTTACCATCAGGCGATACGTCGGCTCGTTTACTCGCCTATCCCATAAAAAAAAAACATTTTTATTGCCACAACACAAAACTGCACGTTTGGCCTAGTGGTTTAACGGTCACCACGCCGTTTCCTACTTCGCCAAGTGTCGTGGGTTCAAATCCCACGTAGGACAACACTTTGTGTGATCCACAAATTGTTGTTCTGAGCCTGGGTATTTGTGTCCGTTTCATGTATGTTTGTAAAGTCCCCCGCAACACAGGATTTATTCCTAGTGCGGGAGTTGTCTTTTTAAACAAAGAAAAAAAAAATGGCTAACAGAATTTCTATAAGTAGCAAGTATGTATTACTACTGACGATAACTCGTGCATATACTAAAGTAAGAATTTTAGTAGCTATCAAACACATCTATATTTCTATACTAATATTATGAACGAGAAAGTTTGTAAGTATGAATGGATGGATGTTTGTTACTCTTTCACGCAAAAACTACTGAACGGATTTCGATGAAACTTTACAGTAATATAGCTTATACATCACAATAACACATAGGCTACTATTTGCACGATAACCGATATATACGCGGGCGGCACCGCGGGCAACCACTAGTTGTATAGTAAATTTGTTCAAAGTTGAACTTCTAATAAACACTTTTATTACGTCACCGTTGACCTGAAACTCCACTACCTAAACTTATCGCCAGTGTAAACGATGCAAGGAAACGATCTTATTACAAGAAAACAAAAATAGACTTCAGTATTTTGATTTAAGGCTTATTTTCGTGCTTGGGTATCGTAATAGTATATTCAGAGAAGATGCTGTACTTTGATATCGGTGATACGATCGAGGGCTAGGATATTTTGTTTGGTTTTATCGAGCAGGACCGTATAAAGAATGAGTGACACTATAGTAAATTAATTTATTGGTGTATGTTTATGTATGTATCCATATTTATAATGTGTGTCAATGTGTCTATATATATGAGTATATATCTATGTGTAATTATACTAGGTACACATATAAAGGTTGTCTTGAAGAGATCGCAGTCCTTGGTAAGGCTACCCATTACACCACTGTTTATTTGTTTATATTCTACATTGTATCTTTCATTATTATGGTGTGCAATAAAGAGTACCTATCTATCTATGTATCAGTTAAAAAATTAAGATTAAACACCTACTTTTTAACCGACTTCAAAAAAAGCAGGAGGTTCTCAATTCGACTGTATTTTTTTATGTTTGTTACCTCATAACTTTGGACTGGGTGAACCGATTTTGATGATTCTTTTCTTATTTGAAAGCTGGTGCTTCCCATGTGGTCTCATTTTAATTTGGTCCAGTTCTGAACTGTCATCCATGAGAAAACCATATAAGTCTTTAATTTGCATTAAGTACGTGCGCGACAAATTTACGAATAACTCAATATCACGCCAACAGATTTCGATGTTTTTTTTTTTAAAGCTGGTGCTTCCCGTATGGGCCCAATTCAATTTCGTTGTTCTTTTTGTTTGAAATTGTAAATGTAATTTAGTTGGGTCATTGTATTTATGCCTCTATGTGGCGATTGTTGCCAAGACAATAGTGTGTCCTGATTATACTGTCTCCAATATTTTAAGTTGTTGTGACGAGGGTGGTCTTTTGTTTTTAGTTTGGTTATGTTCTAGTTGCAGGTATTGGATGGAAACTTTATTTGAATGACTACTTGAACGAAAGGCGGTAAGGTTATCAGTTTGAACATTTTAAAATTGCTTTAATTTTACTCGACTAACTATTACTTTATCGTGTCCATAGATTCGTAGTAATAGCCCGAGTGACATGGGGTATATAAATTTTATTAATAGATTTTACGTAGTCAGGTTTTCAATTTCGTTGAATAATTTATATGATTTAACGTGAAATCTATACTATTATATAAAGCTGAAGAGTTTGTTTGTTTGTTTGTTTGAACGCGCTAATCTCAGGAACCGCTGGTCCGATTTAAAAAATTCTTTCAGTGTTGGATAGCCTATTTATCGAGGAAGGCTATAGGCTATACATCAACACGCTAAGACCAATAGGAGCGGAGCACCAATGAAAAATGATTAAAAAACGGGGGATTTTTTTTACGCTACGGGCAATAGGAGACGCAAACGACGTTGCGTGAGTCAGTTAGTGTGGGGATAATTTTAAGATGTCAGTTACATTTTTTTTTTTTACGACAATTAACAAATAACGGCATCCAGTCCCAAGCTGAGCAGAGCTTGGGTTATGGGTACTAGACAAATAATAGAAATATGTACATATATACTTTTTTTGTAAATACATACATATTATACATAGAAAACACCCAAACTCCGAAACAAACATTTGGTACAACCCCGAGATGTCAAGCACAGCAGTCGCTTACGCTACCACTTGCGCCACCGATGCAGTTAGGGCTCGATTATTTAATAAAGTTAATGTCAATGTTAGATTCAATGGGTGGTCTTTTCACTGATAAGTCTGATAACGATCTCTTTAAGTTAACCAAAATAAACATAAAAGGCAAAGTTAAACCTAGCTATTAAAACCCAAAGTACTTATACATGGATGTGTTGTTCAAAAAGTGTCCAGAATAGACAATATTCATCGGTAAAATATTTGTACTTAGCAGGAATGGACCCAATGACCGATGACGGCAAGTACTGAAACGGTAACATAAATTACATCAAGTAAGGTAAATGTTCTTTTTACCCGACTGCGAAAGGAGGGTTATGTTTTTCGAGTGTATGTATTTATGCATGTATGTATATTTGTTTGGCACGCCCTAGAGCCTAAACGGCTTGTCGTATTTTTATGTGAGTGGTGTCAATAGATTCGTCTTAGTCGTGAGAGTGACACTGGCTAGATCAAAATTTAAAAAAAAGATTTTTGGCGCCAAAAAGTAATATAAAAAAAATGTTTTCAAAATACATCGATTGTGGTATCAAAATAAAGATTTTTTTAGGGTGATGACGAATATATACAAAACTTATATGTTTTTATTGTTAAATATTGACGCAGTCGGGTTTTTTATTTTTAATAATTTGTACGACTGGATGACCCAATTTTAATTATTATTTTTTTATTTGAAAGCTGGTGCTTCCCGTGTGGTCCCATTTCAATTGGGTCCAGTTCTCGAAGTCGTTTTTTTCGTTAAAAAGTTTTGATTATCCTGTCCATGGTGGGAATCTGCCGTAGATTTATTATTTTTTACTCGTCCAATATCATTACTTGTTACTTGTCCAAGCATTCATCAGGATTTTTATTCTGATGCGTCACATAAAGAAAAAATCAATCAAAACAAGTTTCTATTTTCAATCAAATTATGTATTATAATCCCAATAAATCAATTATCTTTAGGAACTTCCAAACCAATCGCATCACGAAATCAATTTACGGCTATAAAATTCATGATCTCCGTATATCACTCCTACCATTAAGCCGTCCGTATTTTATCACATCGCTACAATTCAGCGCTGTGTGATTTGCATCGACGATTCAAGGGTAATCAGCTTAACTTGGCTGCGATGAAAAAGGGTAATGGAGTGTAAAATCGAGCTTGTACCGTGTCCTGGTGAATTTTTGATTCGGGAAAAGAAATTTGTGTATTGAATACGGAACTATGCCTTTTAGCTGATAGGGGAAAATCGAGTTTCATAATAAGTATTAACATGTAAACAAACAGACACAGAGACAATTCCTTTTTATGTATGTTTTTAGTAATAGTATAAAAGTACTAGCTGACCCGGCAAACGTTGTTTTGCCAAAAAAAAAAATGTGTGGGTCACCCTTATCATTTAGAGGTATGAAAAATAGATGTTGACCGATTCTCAGACCTACACGATATGCACACAAAATGTCATAAAAATCAGTCATGCCGTTTCGAGTTTGGTAACAAACACTGCGACACGACAATTTTATATATTAGATGTTTAATAGCTCGCAGATAAGACCGATGTGCCGAAAAGTTCTGGAGTAGTGACCACGTACTGGAAGACGGAGCATGGGTAGACCCCCTACAAGGTGACTCAAGGACCTGGTGAAGGACGTCGGATACCGTTGGATGCGGGAAGCTAGGACCTGTTGATGTGGAGAGCCTTGGAGAGGCTTATGTCCAGCATTGGACTTCTTTCAGCTGAGATGATGATGATGTTCAGCAGCAGTCTAGTTACCATAGTACATAATCTATACAAATAAATAAATAATAATAATAAATAAATAAATGTGTGGGTGGTGGGTAGTTGTGACAGCAACAACAAAATTTTAACTCTCTGTAATTTTAATTTTATTTAATTATAAAACTAACATTTATTAAAGTTTTTGTGATATTAATATAAATGTCAATATAAACACCTACCAGCCAAGTGTTATCTCCTCTCAAGTATCCTTCTTTTGAAATATAATTTAAACCAACACTGCACACATATAATATGAACAACATGAAGGAATCATTCACTACAATCATGTCCGGAATAGAGGAACGCATGGCTGCCTTTGAGATGGAGTTGCAGAGGACATCTAAAAACCCTAGCGGCACACCAACCTTGGCAGCACTAGCGTCAGACTTCGAAAGTTTTAAAGCATTCGTTGTGAGCACTATGTCTGGCTTTCGCTGTCAAATAGAACTCTTGGCACATCAAGTGGACAGCATGGAGATGCGTACTCGGCGAAAAATGCTGTTACTGCATGGAATACCCGAGAAAAAAGATGAGGACACAGTGCAATCGGTTGTGGATGTTGCAGTTGGCCATCTGAAAATGGAATCTTTTATGACGACAGACATACGTCGATGCCACAGGATGGGAAGTCATCCGGGTGCTAACAAACCGAGGCCGATCCTCATTAAACTGCAAGATGTAGATGTTCGGGACAAGCTATGGTTTGCCAAAACCAAACTCAAGGGGTCTGGCATCACACTATCCGAGTTTATTACTAAGAGAAGACATGAGGTCTTCATGGCCGCCCGTGAGCGCTTTGGTGTCTCTAACTGTTGGACACGAGAGGGTCATATTTTCGTTCTGGACCCTAACGGGATGCGGCATCGAATAGTCTCTCTTAGCGAACTTAATCGGTTTGACTCCACAAAGAAGACGGCTCCAGTCGAAAAAGCCACGACAAAAACCAGGCGAGCCGTAAATAAAAAGTGAAGTCTGCGGTGTTTCCGCGTTGATAATTCATCACGCACAGGTATTTTTATGCTGTTCATTATATTCTGTAATCGATTTTTCTTTATACCCGAACTTACTGTTTGTTGTCATACACTTCAATAATTTCAAAATACCTCAAATCTCATGAACTCTGGAACTCATCATTTAATTCTTTAATCATTTCTTATTTAATCATTTTAATAACTTTACATGACACTTTTGACAGATCATATTTGACAACACACGCTCCTTTCACGCGATCCGATTCACTTTAGAATTTCTTGTCGAGGCTGATATTCTCGTTTCTTTATATGCATTTTGTAAATCGATTTTTGTGATGAATTAGTCATAGCGGATATAGCGTTTATTTTTATATTGTTGTTGTTTTCTCTGTGTATATTTTTATTTTCTTAGTTGTTTATAATTGCTATTTTCACTCTCTTTCCTCCTATAGTTTTAAGGTGTTTCTGTTTTTCTTTTAAATAAAATAAGATATTATATTATTTATATTAATAACACAACTGGCGGGTGGACAAAATTTTGGAAAAAAAAAACACATACAAGCAGGTACATATATATCATTACATTACTTTACATTATATTTTCATACTTTATATAATTTTTTTTTTAACAGTGTTCTGTAACATAAATGATGGATTTAGGAGACAGCAGTGATGATGACAGCTTTGAATCAGCCATTAGTCATAACGACAGCTTCGTAAGCATTCCTACTCTCTCCGACACAATCCAGGTCCAGTTTTCGGATGTAATCAGGAATTTTAATGTAGTCCACATAAATGCACAGAGTGTTCCGGCCCATTTCCCAGAGATGCTGAGTTCCTTTAACTGTAAGAGTATCCATGCCATTCTTATTTCGGAGTCATGGCTGAAACCATGTCTTCCGTCTACAACCTACTCCCTTCCTGACTTTCATTTGATAAGAAATGATCGAGCGAATGGTGTTGGGGGAGGTGTTGCCATATACCTACGCAATAACTTTCCTTTTAAAATCATAGACTTGTCAGCACAACCACCACCACCAAACGCAGGTGAGCATTTGTTTTTGGAAGTTGAGATCTGTCATACTAAGATACTTCTAGGTGTTTACTACTGTCCTTCCTTGCGTATAAACTTTTTGTCATCATTTGAGCAACTCTTAGAACGTACAACACCCGCTTACAGTCACTGTATCATTATGGGAGATTTTAACACATGTCTGTTAAAAGGGGATCATCGGTCTTCCACCTTCTCCAGTATAGTCGAGTCATGTGATTTGTCTGTTCTCCCTTTGAATGCTACTCACCACTTTCCGAATTCCACTCCGTCCCTCCTAGACCTTATACTTGTCTCCTCTCCAAATTCAGTTGCTAAGCATGGACAGTGCTCAGCTGATGAATTTTCCTACCATGACCTAATATTCCTCTCTTACAAACTTCGCCCTCCTAAGCCTAAAGCCAAAATCCTTATGCAGCGCAATTTCAAGGATATCAACCTGGAAGCACTCCATCGGGATGCCGCTGGAATCGATTGGACTTTGCTATCAGAAATGGACGCAATCGAGGACAAAATCAATTTTTTTAATGTGACATTAAATGCTCTCTATGACATGCATGCGCCGGTTAGGGCTGTGAGGTTAAAACATTTGCCTGCACCGTGGCTGACAGATGAAATAAAAAAAAAAATCTCCAAAAAGGCTGCAGCTAAAAGTAAGTTCAAATCTCGGCCAACACCTAGCAACCGGGAAAAATATTTAACCATCCGAAACATCTGCAGTAAGGCTTGTAGGAAAGCACAACGCCAACACATTCATAATTCGGTCGAGAACGGAGACCCAGCTAAAATTTGGAAATTTCTCAAAACATTAGGAGTTGGTAAGTCACATTTATGCTCAGATTCTAAACAAATTGACATCGAGTTGCTAAACCAACACTTCTCTTCTTCGTCTTTATTTAACCAGACCAGTAAGGCAAATACCTTACAATATCTTTCTATGCTTCCAGCTCCTGATTACCCACCGTTCTGTTTTAATCAACTATCTGCTTGTGATGTTGAGAAGTGTATTATGTCCACAACTTCCAATGCTGTTGGGAGTGATTGTATAAGCCGTAACATGATCCAACCTATTCTTAAAGAATTATTACCTGCTATATGCCTAATCCTAAATGACTCCCTTCTTTCCCGCACTTTCCCCGAGACTTGGAAAGAAGCAATTATTATTCCACTGCCTAAAAAGAACAATCCTACTTCCTTCTCTGAGTATCGTCCCATTTCCATACTGCCCTTCCTCTCGAAAGTCCTAGAACGTCTTGTGCACACCCAATTGAATTCATTCCTCAATAGAAATCGACTCCTAAATCCTTTCCAATCCGGTTTTCGTGCAGGCCATAGTACGGTGAGTGCGTTGATCAAAGTTACAGACGACATCAGGCAAGGCATGGAGAACGGAAATCTCACACTTCTTTCCTTGTTGGACTTTAGCAATGCTTTCAACAGTGTAGATTTCCACATCCTCCTGGGCATATTGCGCTCTATCGGCATATCTCCGACAGTGGTTGATTGGTTTCAGAGTTACCTGTTTGGACGAAGGCAGCGTGTGCGACTGGGAGAATCTTTATCTTCCTGGTGCAAAACGTCTGCTGGAGTCCCACAGGGTGGCGTTTTATCTCCTTTACTTTTCACTATATTTATAAATTCTATCTCTAAGTCATTATCCTCATCCTACCACCTTTATGCAGATGACTTTCAAATTTATACACAAGCATCGTTACATAAATTACCGGAGGCCTTCTCTAATATTAGTCATGATCTGGCGCGCGTATGTGAGTGGAGTAATAATTATGGAGTTGTAGTGAACCCGTCGAAGACTCAACTCATTGTTGTGGGTAGTCCCAGACTGGTATCAAGAATAGACTGGACTCAACTACCGAACATAACCTTTAACGGTACTCCATTACCTATGAGTTCTTGTGTTAAAAATCTAGGGATTTACATTCATAACACCTTAACTTGGGGCCCCCAACTGCGTGAGGTTAGTCGAAAATTGTTTGCGTCGGCAGGGTCCTTGCGAAGGCTTCGCAATTTTCTCCCAACGACAACAAAAATTGCACTTGCCCAATCCCTTCTTCTTCCCATACTCGACTATGCTGATGTTAGTTATCTCGATATCACGGAGGAGCAACTCGACAAGCTTGAGCGCCTTCAAAACTTTTGCATTAGATTCATATTTGGACTACGCAAATATGACCATGTATCTGAATATCGCAACATGCTTAAGTGGCTCCCAATTCGCCTTCGACGGAATGCTCATATTCTTTCCATACTTTATGGTATTCTATTTAATCCGTGCACTCCACCTTATTTAAAGGAACGCTTTGTTTTCCTCAGTGACACACATTCAAGATCCTTGAGGTCATCCGAATCTCTCGAACTGGCAGTACCAACACATTGTACCAGATTTTACGACAAGTCGTTTACTGTACAGGCTGTCCGACTATGGAATGCATTGCCAATGGCTGTAAAGCGTGCCAAATCTCTGCCTATATTAAAAAAAATGGTCAAAGAACATTTCTTATCTTCATAATCTATTACCAGTTACAAAAAAATATCATTCGTATTTCTTTAGGAAAGTGTGGATATTGTGCATTATTTTAAATGTTTTTATTTGTTTGTGTTAATGTGTATTAAAGTCTCTATATTTTATTTATGTAATATTATCTGAATCAAGTTAATTATTTTCGTTATTAATTTTAAACACCAAAACTACCCATGAATTTGTGTTTCTACAGTAGATTTGTCCATCCAAAGGTTGCCTGTAAGAAATTGCTTTTTAGCGATAAGGCCGCCATTTGTACATGGCATACATTGTTTAGCTCTTAAATATAACTGTATCAATTAGTGTATAATAAAGATTATTCTATTCTATTCTATTCTCTAAATATTTCGGTCATCTACCACACAACGCCATCTAGTCCCAAGCTAAGCAGAGCTTGTGTTATGGGTACTAGACAGCTGATATAAATACTTATTACTTTTTTTGTAAATACATACAAATTATACATACATAGAAAAAACCCAAACTCCGAAACAAGTATTTGTAGATCATACAAATATTTGGTCCGACCTGGGAATCGAACCCGAAACCTCATGATCAGCGGTCGCACACGCCAACCGCTAGAACAACGAGGCAGGCATAAAATTGAAATATCTGTTTGTGATTTCCAATATGAAATAAATACGGTACTTAAAACAAAACAATATTTCTTTTAATTTTTGTTTGTGTCCATGTTTGTTCCAGATGATCTTTGGAACGAATATACTGATTTTCACGACGCACGGGATACGCAGATAACTGATAATATAAGTAACTTGGGCAACTTTTAATCTCTGTAATAGTTCTTCTTATAAATATATGATTGTATACAACTTAAAGATTGCTTTTGAAGGTTAATAAAAAATTAAAATGGTGCTGCATAGTTTACCGACCCCTTTTTGCTAACTAAAGCTCACAAAGGACGTTATGAACAAAGGTTAGTAAAAAATTGAAGTTATTCATTGTTTAAATGACAGTGAGGTTAAATAAAATATAATTGATTGTTTTAAAAAGCAAATGGAGTTTACCAGTGATGACTGTATTTGAAATGTGAGTAATAGGATTGTCCTATAGAACCACCCCGTCGCAAACCCCGGTGAAATGACAGCTCGAGGGGGTTTCCATAAGAAAAAAAAAATGTCCTCTATAGAAAATTATGTTTGTTACCTCATAACTATCGACTGGGTGAACCGATTTTTATGTTTTTTTTTGAAAGCTGGTGCTTCCCATTTCCATTCGGTCCAGTTCTTAAAGTCGGTTTTTTTTTGTCAAAATTTGTGATTATCTTGTCAGAAATCTATCCTGATATCTTAAATTCGAAAGAAAGTATGTCTGTCTTTTACGCTATCAGGTCTAAACTACTATACCGATTTCAATGAAATATGGAACAAAGCTACTTTGATTATTGAGGAACTACATAGGCTACTCTTTGCCGCAATAACCAACATAGCCGCGGCCAAAGATTAGTTTTAAATAAACATGAACCTAAATTTAGTTCGAAGATTTTCTACGAATTACTATTAATATCATGTCTGGACCAAATTTTTATGAAACTAATACATGATATATGAAACGTGTAAACAACTAAAATCGTTGGCATACGCCCAGTGTGAAACTATGTTAGTTTATCTATAAACAATTGATTGATTATAATGTATTGTATACTTGACTTCTTTTTTTTAAACTACAATGTATACTATTGCTACTAATACTACTAGAATATCTTAATCTAGAATAAAAAGTAAAAAAAAATCCCCAAAATGTTAAAACAATAAAATCATTTGTCACAAGATAGTGTCCAGTTATCAGACCGATTTTGATGTACATATGTGAAAGTTGGACACTAACGATCAAGGAGGAAGAAAAACTCTTAGTCGCAGCAGGTAAAATATTGTGAAAGGTTCTGGGACCGACGGTAGAAGAGAATAGATAGCGGAGACAGAGATACAACCGAGAGATAGAGAGCCTAGTGTCAGTGCCAAACATAATCGGGGAAATAAAAGCTGACCGTCATCGCTGGCTTGGCCACATTGAAAGAATGGGCGAGGATCGAGTCGTCAAAAGAGGATACTTTGGATAGCCCATCGGGCGGCAGCCGCTAGGACGACCGAGATGCCGCTGGAAAGATGAGATTGCCAGAGATATGGCAGAACTGAAAGTGTCCAATTGGTCTGAATTGGCACAGAATAGGAAAGAATGGCGCATTCTGCTGTCGGAGGCCAAGACACATTTTGGATCGCTGAACCAACGAAGTAAGTAAGTATAAGATAGTGTCCGGCAAATCGATAAAAAAAAAGACGAGGCGTAACTAATAATATAAAAAGAAACTCTGTCTGTCTGTTCTCACGGCTAAACCACTGCAGCGATTTCAATGAAATTTAGCATGGAGATACTTTGATTAATACATAATGTTAATATTGTAAATTTGCATGTGATTTTATGACTAAATCACTAAACTAAAACGAGTAACATAGGATACTTTTTACTATTCTAACCGACATACACGCAAAAACACACCGGCAAAAGCTAGTATTAAATAAAACAAAGAAAATTTTTACGATCTGCAAAGTTGGACTCAATTTACTTTCTTCGTTCCAATTCAAACATTAATAATCAATACAATATCAATATCAAATATCAATATATATAATATAATAATAATATAAATCAATATAATACATATATTATACAGTAAATTAAATACAATTGTTCCATTGACAGGGAGTTAAGAGGTCAAGTTGGTATTATTGGTAATATCCTACAGATACGTCAGGCAAAGGACCCGATAGGGTCGTTATATATGACCGTTCCGACTATTTTCCTGGTGAATTACACAAAGCTATAAGGGTACCTTAGAAGCAAATATATCATATAAATTCTTTGAATATAAATTTGTATTTGTTTTCTTTGTTCGTGTAATGCGACATACAAAACACTTGATATTAAAAACTAACAATTTTATCTTTCGAGATTTCACGTTAAGGGTAATGGGTCTGCCTGCCGCCGTCAATTAGGTAGTGCTAATAAAATAGAAAAATACACAACGTTTTACTTAAATTCTTTTTGATGGAAAATTCTTGCCCCTTGAACGATCATTTAGTTTATTTATTCATGTATATTGAAAGATAGTTAGCGTAGGACTAAGCTAAATACAGAACTGAATAGTCAGCAAAAGTTTAAATACAAAATCACGTATAAAGTTGCCGCATTTTGCCAGTGTATAGCATAAACAATTTAGCTCAGTTTTTTTAAATGTGTACCATAAAATTTTCGTAACTTTTTGAATTTGTAAGGAATTACTAATTCAATAACAACTAACGAAACCTAATAAATCTATTTTACAATTATACTTGTAGGTACAAGTAAAATTCCATTGAAGTAGGTATTATTAGATAAGAGACTAAATAATAAAGGAACAACAATAAGCAGAGTACAGTTGACACTACAATCAAGGCAAAGTTTGTAACGCCTGCAAGTTCCGATGAAACTTTGTGTTCATCAGCATAATTGTATCAAAGTAGCACCGTTACCTGCACAGCTTAATATAACTTGAAATTTACTCTACATTTGGATTGCAAACATTAAATTTACGTAGGATTTATTATTCTGGTGTATTTTTAACCCCCGATGCAAAAAGAGGGGTTTTATAAGTTTAACGTGTCTGTCTGTCTGTTTGTCTGTCTGTCTGTGGCACAGTAGCTCGCGAACGGATGTATTTCTGTTTAGTTGTGTCGCGATTTCTATTTAGTTTTTTTTTGTATGAAATGTGAGTTACGTGCGAGTGTTCTTAGACATGTTTCATGAAAATCGGTTGAGTCGTTTAAAAGTTATTTACTTTTTAAAGGGAACTCAGGTTATTATGTCGGGGGTTTTTTATACTTAGATTATAAATTATGGAAATAATCAGTTCGATGTTAGTTAGCACGAGTTAACATTGATTTTGTGGACATAAATAAAGCAGCAATTCATGCGGCCTAATTCATGGCAAGCTTTTGGGTGTTAAAATTTTATTAATGCTCAGTTGTTAAAGATGCCATTGTCATCGTCTGACCCCAAGTTATAGACTGGTTGTACTTTAGTAGTACTTCTAAATAACAAACAAAAAAAAAAAAAAAAAAAAAATGTGAATAAATAAGTTGTTGTAGACGATTTAAAGTAAAAATAAAAATGTAGAAAGTTTATTTTTCTTCAATTGATATCTTGAAAAAATATTATGGCGCCTGTTTTGCAGATGTGCTTAAAAATATCTATGTTTCATCAGCTATCCAACGAGGTATAACAATCCAGGGTTTTATAAAAAAAAAGTGTTAAAAAAACTTAGTTGCAAGCCGCCAGGTCGCAATTTTAAAAGTCCCAGCCAATTGTTCTTTAAGGTTAATGCGGTGCGTGCGATCGAGACAACTTACGATTTATACAGGTGTGAGTGAGAAAAATAATATGCAAATGTGTTTTGTGTACGTTTTGTATTAACTTGTTATTGTTAGTCTGCTTATGTGATGCGTCCGTGGTAGATGTAACATTATTTTTACAAGCTTTTTATTAACTTGCAATGTATGTATGCTTGTATGTTTAGGTGGAATCTTGCAACTAAATTTTGAGCAGATATCTTCAAACGATTTAGCTGAAATCTTGCAAGCATATGTATATAGCGTGACAATACAATATTATAATAAACATGGAGCTGATCTGATGAATCTGATGCTTGAGCTGGAAGGTGGCCATAGGAACTTTGTAAAATACGTTGCAACAACATCGAGTTTGGACTCGTTTGATTCGTCTCCAGGCATTTCAGTAAAAGCTTGTTTTTAAAAAGCTTTTTAATTTAATTTATTGTTATCTGTTTTCTACTTGACTTGCCTGGGTTTTTGTTTTGTTTCTTCTGATTTATGTTTGCTGTGCTTGTAAACTGGAGTCTGATTTGTGCTTGTGATACGGAAGAGTTCGGTTGAAGAGGTCTTTCTTCCCAAGTCTGTACGTCGTTCGTTTTGAAACGGAGCCAGTTTTGCGAAGTCTTCGATAAACTCCGTCGAACACGCTCACATCCGGCACTCGACGGCTGGGACAGGGTCTTATGTACTCATTACGAACATGTGCGGACACACTATTGCAGTATCCGTAGCAAATTAACATGTCAGCATATTCCTCATTCGTTTAGGTTGTCATCTTCAACAGTTCCGTATCGCAAGTACAAATCAGACTCTAGTTTACAAGCACAGCAGTCATAAATTAGAAGAAACAGACCAAAAACACAGCCAAGTAGGAAACAGATAACAAAATAATACCACATCTACCACGGACGAATCACATAAACAGACTAACAATAA
This sequence comes from Diaphora mendica, assembly GCA_949125395.1. NCBI lineage: Eukaryota > Metazoa > Arthropoda > Insecta > Lepidoptera > Erebidae > Diaphora > Diaphora mendica. The sequence goes on from OX421316.1 coordinate 25,855,741, forward strand.
CAAGTTAATACAAAACGTACACAAAACACATTTGCACATTATTTTTCTCACTCACACCTGCATAAATCGTAAGGTGCCTCGATCGCACGCACCGCATTAACCTTAAAGAACAATTGGCTGGGACTTTCAGAATTGCGACCTGGCGGCTCGCAACTAAGTTTTTTATTTTATTTTTTTATAAAACCCTAGATTGTTATACCTCGTTAGATAGCTGATAAAACATATATATTTTCAAGCATATCTGCAAAACAGGCGCCATAATATATTTTTGAGATATCAATTGAAGAAAAATAAACTTTCTAAATTTTTATTTTTTAGTTTAAATCGCTCACAACAACTTATTTATTCACATTACGTATAATATTGGTTATTAAGGTCATAAAGCATCTTATTTTACATGTAAAAATCAAATAATAGTTATAATAACACCTACACATTTCAAAATATCTAAGCTGATAGTCGAAAATCGGGTATTTTTTGTAAAAACAATTAAATTCAAATATCTCAAAAACGTTTAGATTTAGGATAGGGTGTTTTTCGTGAAATCAGTCCGAAAAGATGTCAACTACACGCCCTTAACGGGAATAGGTCGACTTACCCTGTAACCCTGTATAATACTAGCTGATGCGGTAAACTTTGTTTTGCCATAAAAAAATTGGTAAAAAATAGATGTTGGTCGATTCTCAGACCTACCCGATATGCACACCAAATTTCATAAAGATCGGTCCAGCCGTTTCAGAGGTGTATGGTAACTAACATTGTGACACGAGAATTTTATATATAAGACTAGCTATTGCCCGCGGCTTTGCTCGCGTGGAAGTTGATTATATGTATTTATTTAAAACTGTGTAAGTATCTATGAATACTGTGTTCATGTTTTTAAACGTATTTATTTATAATCAATAGTCCATTAAAATTGACTTTCATACACACTTTTGACCCTTATTTTAACCCCTTTAGGAATAGAATTCCCATAAATGCTGATATATGTATTCATTTATTTGTAATCAAAAGCCTGAAGACAAAGTTTCAGGCTACTAAATTAAAAAATGACGGACTTCCAGTCTAGCCCAGGTATAGATCATCCAGCTTCTGCCAGCCGTCCTATCATTATTCCACCTGGCCCGTGGACGTTCTACGCTACGTTTGCCGAGACGCGGTCACCACTCACGAACCCGTTTACCCCAGCGGTTATCAGTTCTACGGCTAATATGGCCAGCCCACTGTCACTTCAGTTTGCTTATCCTGTGGGCTATGTCAATGACCTTGGTTCTCTATTGGATCTCCTCATTCTTGATACGATCCCTTAGAGAAGAGTTGAGCTTTTGTGATGAGAAAAATAAATCATTATTATTATTATAACCCTCTCCATAGCACGCTGAGCGACTTTGAACTTGTGGACCAGCCGTGTCGTAAGTGTCCACGTTTCGGTACAGTATGTCATGACAGGTAGGACGTATTGATTGAAGACTTTCGTATTTAGGCACTGTGGGATTGACGATAAAAAGACCCGACAAAGTTTCCCAAACGCTGCCCAACCCGGCTGAATTCTCCTGTTCCCCTCGTCCTCGAAGTTGTTTCTACTTAACTGCAAAGTCTGCCCGAGGTACCACACATATTTTTGAACAACTTCGAGAACGGCACCATGTACCACAACCGGTTCCGGTAGAACATGTTCGTACATACGTATCTACTCATTTTTAATCAGTAGCCATAAATAAAGTTGCATGTTTCTAACTTCAAGAGTGACGGACTTCCATACAAACTTTCAACCCCTATTTCACTACCTTAGGGGTAGAATATTCAGAAACGCTGAAACACGTGACAATTCATTTTTAATCAGCAGCCTAAAACTAAAGTTTCATGATCCAAGTTCGAAAATGAAAGACTTCCAGAGTGACCTATATACGAAATAACAACCCCTATTTAACCTCTTAGGGGTAGATTATCCAGAAACGCTTAAACACGTATCTACTCTTTTTTAATCAGTAGCCCAAAAGAAAAGATTGACGAACTTCCTTACAAACTTTCAACCCCGATTTCACCCCCATAGGGGTAGAATATTAAGAAGCGTTTAAATACGTATCTATTTATTTTAAATCAGTACCCCAAAAATAAAGGTTCGTGTTTCTTACTAAAAAAATGACGAACTTCCATACAAACTTTCAACCCCTATTTCACCCCCTTAGGGGTAGAATATTCAGAAACATTGAAAGAAGTATCAATTCATTTTTAATCAGCAGCCAAAATGTAAAGTTTCATGTTTCTAACTTCAAAAATGACGGACTTCCAGACTGACCTATATACAGAATAACAACCCCTATTTCACCCCTTAGGGGTAGAATATCCAGAAACGCTTCAATACGTATCTACCCATTTTTAATCAGTAGCCCAAAACTAAATTTTCATGTTTCTCACTTAAAAAATGACGGACTTCCTTACAAACTTTCAACCCCTATTTCACCTTCTTAGGGGTAGAATATTAAGAAACGTTTAAATACGTATCTATTCATTTTAAATCAGTACCCCAACAATAAAGTTTCATGTTTCTTATTTAAAAATTTACGGACTTCCATACAAACTTTCAACCCCTATTTCACCCCCTTAAGGGTAGAATATCCTGAAACGCTTAAACACGTATCTACTCTTTTTTAATCAGTAGCCCAAAAGTAAAGTTTCATGTTCCTTACTTAAAAAATGACGAATTTCCATACAAACTGTTATCCCCTATTTCACCCCCTTAGGGGTAGAATATTAAGAAACGTTTAAATACGTATCTATTCATTTTAAATCAGTACACCAAAAAAAAAGTTTCATGTTTCTTACTTAAAAAAATGACGAACTTCAATACAAACTTTCAACCCCTATTTCACCCCCTTAGGGGTAGAATATTCAGAAACGCTGAAACACGTATCAATTCATTTTTAATCAGCAGCCTAAAAGTAAAGTTTCATGTTTCTAACTTCAAAAATGACGGACTTCCAGACTGACCTATATACGAAATAACAACCCCTATTTAACCCCTTAGGGGTAGAATATCCAGAAACCCTTAAATACGTATCTACTCTTTTTTAATCAGTAGCCCAAAAGTAAAGTTTCATGTTTCTTACTTAAAAAATGACGAACTTCCATACAAACTTTCAACCCCTATTTCACCCACTTAGGGGTAGAATATTCAAAAACGCTGAAACACGTATCAATTCATTTTTAATCAGCAGCCTAAAAATAACGTTTTATGTTTCTAACTTCAAAAATGACGGACTTCCAGACTGACCTATATACGAAATAACAACCCCTATTTAACCCCTTAGGGGTAGAATATCTAGAAACGCTTAAATACGTATCTACTCTTTTTTAATCAGTAGCCTAAAAGTAAAGTTTCATGTTTCTTACTTAAAAAATGACGAACTTCCATACAAACTTTCAACCCCTATTTAACCCCCTTAGGGGTGGAATTTCAAAAAATCCTTTCTTAGTGCTCACTTACGTCATATAAAAAACCTACGTGCAAAATTTCATGATTGTAGCTTCAGCGGTTTGGGCTGTGCGTTGATCTCTGGGTATGTCAGTCAGTCTGTCAGTCAGTCAGTCAGTCACCTTACTCTTTTATATATATAGATAAAGCTAAATACAAAAAGAACAAAACGTGTATGATCACAATACACAACACAGCATGATATGGTGTGTTGTGTAGTATGTGAGTAAGGTGTGTGAGTTAAAAAGAGTGTGTAAGTATTAATATAACTATGACGGCTAATTACAGCAAAAATAATTCAGAGTCTGTATTAATAGACTAAGAAGCCAACCGACACACGCCATTTTGCATTAATTTATTAAGAGTGAATGATGTTCAATCCTTTGTTGAGTTTATTATAAAGTTAATAAGTAAATTTATACAGTTTATAAAAAACTACACCCAGACACAGAAAAGAATGAATGTATTCATCACATGTGTGTACTCGGTTGACTTTCGAACCCACAAATTCTGGCGTAGCAATTAGGGCAAAACCTATAAGTCACAGTGCTACGATAGCTATAGAAATATAGAGTCACTAGCTGACCCGGCGATATTTACATATCTGTCTCAGCTTCCCACAGGCAGTGTACAGACGCGGACAGAAAAAAAACTTTAATTTATCGTTGCCGTTACCGTTATCTTTTTTTTTTCTTTCTAGCAAAAAAGAATGAATAAAATCGGACTGTGTTATTGAATTACAACTAAGTACATATTTTGACTTTCATCCCCTCTCTCCAGGAAACCCTGCTAAATTGCGGGATAAAAAGTATCCTATGTCCTACCTCGTAGTATGAACTCAAATCGTGCCAAGTTTCATTTGAATCTATTCAGTAGTTTCAGCGTGATGCGCGGCCAAGATACAGACAGACAGACCAAAATTACAGTTTTCGATTATAAAGAGCCCTCAAAATTTTTTTTTCTAAATATCTTTAATGTACAGAATTGGACCTGTTACATTTTTATTATAAGTATAGATTTGACTGGCACGTTAGTCGAGTAGTAACAATCACCAGATCAATAGACATTTTAAATAATAATATAATAATTCTTTATAGTAACAAAGGATGCCTACAATTCAAGCCTTTATTATCAAACTAGCGTGAGCTGTATGTCCGGAATCAGTATCTTCCGAAAAAACATTGATACAATATTTTTTTACAATAAAGTGAATCATACGTACAAACGTTGAAACATACTTACATAATAGATTTTGTTAATATTACGGTTTTTTTTTTATTTGCCTTAAAATGACTACAGCTACCTACGAATTCCCGCAAATCAAAAATTACAACTGCATTATTACATTCGAGGTAAGAGTTAATTTTTGAAGTATTGTAGGTCATATTGATCGGTAAATAGCATACCCGCAGGCGACAATTTGCTCCACAAGTTGATTGTGCGTGGCAAAAAAATATTTGAAAAGCGCACAGTGACAATTATACAAGTTCTTCGCTTTGACTGATGTTTAAGATCTCTCTAAAAAAATCTCTGATATGAGTACAGGTAAGTATCAGATATTGAAGCTAATACGTATCTCTAATAGTCATATTATACTGAGGTTGAGCTAGCTTCATAACAGTTTTATGCAAAATCATGGAAAAATACTTTAATTTAGAAAAAAAAAATTAAGCAACATCGCACGCACGCACGTGGAAAAGCTCAAAACGCGAAATAATATATTTTCTTTCATCATTTCGTATTATAGGGCATCGTACTGGTTTAATGGGAATCAAATTAATAGCGGCTTCAATATTGATATTCAATTATTCAAATTATTCTGCTTTGTGTTTTGATACTTTTCGCCCTGGAAAGTAGGTTTAATATGCCAGGGCTATAATTGTAGATTGGCCCTTTGACTATTCCGAAAACTCGAGTTGTATATACTAATATAAATCTTATCACAAATCGAATAATAAATAGCACATTTATAGTATAAACAATTAATGTTTTCTCGTATTAACTGCTAGTACTTACACATAAAGTAATATTCATCCTTTTCGCAATTTACCTTTGTTACTTATAAAACTCGACAAGAATTCTCAGACCTAATTAGATCAGAGATCAGGATCAGTCATTAGCAAAATTACTAATTAATTTTCCTCTTCACTTAGTAATTGCGACCTTATGACAACGATCACTATAAAAAACTCATCTTATGTATAAAATTCTCGTGTCACAATGTTAGTTACCATACTCCTCTGAAACGGCTGGACCGATTTTTATGAAATTTGGTGTGTGGTAACGCCACCTGTCTATAGAGACAGGAACTCTGTTGGTTTGTATAAAGTTCCGCTAGGTGAGGCTGTCGGCACATACATTACCCACACCTTAACCAATATTCCCTTCCCGTCGCACGCGCCGCTACAAGAAATAAGAGATAAAACAGTTACGCCCTGGACGCGGACCTCGCCGCACGTTTTAGAGAACGCTCCAAAGAACGCTTGTCGAGTTTAATCCGCATTAGTTCGCTGAGTGCAATCGTGCCTTGCCGGCAAGCTAGGGACGTTTTTCCATAAAAATACGTGCCGCCATCTTCATCCGCAAGCCACACCGCGGTGAGAAGAGCCAGGAGCCTGATCAGGCCGCCTGGTCTGGACAGCAGCTCAAGAACACCAAAGGTAAGCGTGCTTCCTATATTCTCCCACCCACCTGTCCGGCAGCCACATCGTACTCGGCCTAAATCAGTTTTCAGGCAGTGCCTAGTCGCTGAAGATATACTGCGCACCCCGCCTTATATGTTGGCGTTGACAATTCTTGGCCACGCCAGTTGGCGCTAACAGTGTGCATATTGGGTAGATATGAGAATCGACCAACATCTTTTTGTTATACCCCAATTTTTTATTTATTTTTAATGGCAAAACAACGTTTGCCGGTTCAGCTAGTTAATATATATAAAATATGCTCACTTACCATGGTTTTTGGGTTTTTTTATTTTTCTATAGAATTGACATTACCTAGATAAATTCCTAACAAGCGATGGACAACATGAATAACGTCAAAAGCATTGTTGCTCACTTCTTAATATACCTAATAAGTTTTATTAGTAGTATTTTTTTTAATGTAGTAATATGAGTTATAGAGTCACTAGATTTTTCGGTATCATTACCAGATGAAGTTTAAGCCCAACCTTACGGTTTGATAGCAAGTCGTACATCCTATCAGTCATGCTACCAGTGTTTAAGTTAGTTTATTATTATTTTTGCCATGGGCCTACCAAAGTGCTCTGCTGCCTGATGCAAAACATGTGCAGAATCCAAGAGTATTGGCCACTATACTTATTGTGAATGCAGATAATGCAACAATGCAATGCTATGGCGGTCTATTAAGATGCTTCTTCATCATTGGATCTCCGGTCTCGCACTTACCAATGAAACACAAATGCTGTCAGTTTAGGTTGGTTTTCCATGAGATGGTAGTACAGCCCGGACGAGCTAGCCTTAAAACATATTAGGTAATAAAAACATAGCCTTCCCCTTCTTTCTCATAGTCTTTCATATATCACTAGCTGACCCGCCGAACTTCGTACCGCCATATTTACAAATACAGTGAAACTTGGTTAAATGGGACCTGGATAAGTGAGAAACCTTATGGGTTCCCGGCCCATTTTCATCGAATTACCTCTGTTAATGGGACTTTTCGACCTGGTTAAATGAGATTTGATTTCTAGGATTTTTTCGATGTTTACCTCTATAATTGGGAGTCTGTAGCTCAATTCCCTGTATAAGCAGGATATTTTATCAGTTGGGGAAAGGTTTGACACATTTGTTTACAACGTTTCGCACGTCCTTTGTTTTTAAAGTAAATAAAAGCAACTGATTGACTCTTCTTGCGGCCAGAAGGCCGGCCTTTTTCTAGAGAATCAGCATTGCCATTCAAAGTGGCAATGCTGCCAGTCTTTTGGGAACGCTACCAGTAGGCGAAAATGTGGAGGAGTTTTTTGACACTTGTATGTAAATATTGTTTTTTTAATTATTGTTATGTACATATATAGGTTTCTATACTCTGTAATAATTAGAAAAATACCTAATACTTAATTCACAACACCAAAAATACTTATTGTTTATTGTCATTTTCACCTCTATAAATGGGATAGCAGTATATTTCGACCTCTACGAGTAAAAGCGGTGGGCCTCTGTAAATGAGACAACTATAATTTTATACCCTCAGATTACAAAAGAAAGCCAGATGGAACGTTCTTGTCAAATAACATGACGCCGATTGATTTATATTAGTGCGCGTGACCGCCAGTGCGACACTGTAGGAACACGTACATCTTTGTGTGTTTAATGATACCATATGCAGTAAAAAATTCCCTATTTTTTGATAAATATTAAGATTGAAAAAAGGGTATTTTAATATTAAAGAACTTTAAATATTATGGTTTTTATTTCAGTTACTGTTACATACTATGCAAACTCTCAGCAACCTTTATTTTGCACTAAATTTTTATAATATTGTCGTTTTGCGTGTAAATTTCGTGTAAAAATTTTAAAAGCTAAAATAAATTACTTTACCAAAAGTACTTGTAATGTATGATTAATTATTTTTTTATATTCGGTTATACGGTAAGTACCTGGGAATCAAGTTTCGTACTATCGATCATTCTCAACCATTCAATTATGATGTGAAGCACAAGTTAAAGACATAAACATATCAAGACACAGAACAGCAATTTGTAACCACATCCACAAATTGTTCGTATGTAATAATTATCAGAAATAATTGTATGTATCACCAAAGAATACTTTCAGATGAGGTTTGGAACCAAGTCCCTAAATATAGAAATGAGGTTCACTAATGTTTGGATTAACTCCCTAAATTGAAGGGAAAAAAATTAGACAAAAACTGGTATCACAGTCGAACTACGGTTGAGGTTTTTCATATTTCATATTCCATATTCTTTTTTTTTTGTTTTTGGGAAGTACTCTTAAAGTGTTTAATGATGCAAGACGGCATTTTGAAAATAAAATCAAAAATCACTCGTGACGTGAACACAATATGGCGGTTTGTCAAACACTGCCGCGAGAATGTATTCGCTTTCTAATTCATATTTACTTTGTAGATTCATTGCCGTGTTCTTTACGGTCTATCTGGATTTCTTTTGTAATCTGAGTTTATACCTGTCTAATTGGAAAACTGCATAAATGAAAAACCCCTTTAAATGATACAAAATTCTTGGTCCGGGAAAAAAACACTTTTCCCCGTTATCTTTATTTTTTTCTTGTACACAAACCTTGTCCTAACAATAACAAACTCATAAAAAAAAGAATTATTTGATTTGGTGCAGCCGATCGGAAGTTATGCGCGTACATACATTTCGGCGATTCATTTATATATATTTAGTTTAGTTAGGAAGAATTGACATATGAAGATGGTCAATTCTTCCTAACGCTGTAAATTACAATTTAACATGGACTTAGGAAAGTATATAAAAACAATAATTCGCCATTTCAATGGCACATCACAGCTATATTTCACGGTATTGTTCGGGCCAGTCCATTTTTCATATAATTGCACAGCAACATTATAAACGAGTGAACTTTTATGAACGTTGACAATTTATTTGATGTCCCTCGTTTAAATGTTCCATTGAAATTTCTACATGTAAAAAGTTATTTAAATTGTCGTTTAAACTGTTATTTTTCCATTTGAGTTTTATTTCGCAATTAAATATCTATTTAGTAGACAGCTAACAATCTTTTAAACAACCCAACCATCAGTAATTAGTTCATAATTATTTGTAGGGTTATGTTTTTCAAGTGTATAATGTATTTATGTTTTTTAGTAGGTATAGTCTAGTAATATAAACTGCTCGATTGACTATGTTTTGGTGTACTTAATAATCATGAGAATGACACAGGTAATATCAAAATTAAGTAATAGGGTTTTGTCGTTATTTTATTCGTCTCCAATTTTTTTTTCCTTTATTAGTAATCGAATCATCATCAGCCTATCGCAGTCCACTGTTGGACATAGGCCTCTCCAATTGCGCGCCACTTGGTTCGATCCTCGGCTTCTCGCATCCATCTCGTGCCAGCCGTCTTGCGCAGATCATCACTCCACCTGGCCTGTGGACGTCCTACACTACGTTTGCCGAGACGCGGTCTCCACTCAAGAACCCGTTTACCCCAACGGTAATCAGTTCTGCGGCTAATATGGACAGCCCACTGCCACTTCAGCTTGCTAATCCTTTGGGCTATGTCGATGACCTTGGTTCTCTGCCGGATTACCTCATTCCTGATGCAATCCCTCAGAGAAACGCCGAGCATAGCCCTCTCCATAGCACGCTGAGCGACTTTGAACTTGTGGACCAGCCGTGCCGTAAGTGTCCACGTTTCGGCTCCGTATGTCATGACGGGTAGGACGCACTGATTGAAGACTTTCGTCTTAAGGCACTGTGGGATCGACGATGAAAAGACCCGACGAAGTTTCCCAAACGCTGCCCAACCCAGCTGAATTCTCCTGTTCACCTCATCCTCAAAGTTGTTTCTACCTAACTGCAAAGTCTGCCCGAGGTACACATAATCAAAATAAAATACAGGATTCGGCATGCAAATATACAATAATAATTATACTGTCATGCTTAACAAGTTTTTTTATAGTGTCTAATAAATTTTACAAACCAATGTCAAAAAAAAATGGCAATTGTTTAAAATTTAAAATCATATGAACTAAGTCATGCCATATATGTGATGCATTCAATAAGACTAATACCTAAAGGTTTACAAGTTGTAATGGAAATCTGATGTCTAATGATATTTATCTCGCCTTTGTTGGTTTCACTCTCCACACAAACTAAACTTTTATCTCTCGTAACTAGTTTCGGGTTGATATAATTTATTGGTTTGAAATATAAACGAATTTATTTGCAAGTAGTTGTCAAAATATCCTGAAGGCACAATAACTTAATTATTTAACCAATTTCCGAAGTGTAATTCTAAGAGGTATTATTATGGAAATGTACATTTAATTGTTTGTAAATTAAATTGATTTTATATACTTGTTGTCAGGGATAGGATACGAAAAAACATACGAAAGAACAGCAAGTGCAGGTGTCCATGTGTGCAGTCACTTACCCATAGACATCCTCTATAGAGTGTGTCTCAAGTGTAGTTTTATGGTATACCATAAAAACTACACTTGAGACAGAATAAGACAGGGCGCGCACTAATAATTTTTGTCACCGTGACTGTTGCGTCACTGTCACCGTGTACATCACCCATAATGAAGGTGCGCGCATTTGATTTCGTGACAATTAAGTGACTTTTTGTCCGCGGAGGATAGCAGTAGCAACTATTTGTCACTTCATCACTCCACCTCCCCCGCGGTTTCCATACTTTAGTCGTCTTCCGCGTGAACATATCGAATGCAAAAAAGTTTCGTCACTGTCACCGCAGGTGCGCGCAGTCACGAAAAGATTGTGACGTGACAGTGACAAAGAATTTATTGTCATGGTAACAAAATTAACTAGTGCGCTCAGGTCCAACTCTGAGGTATATAGTGAAAAGTTAGCTTTTTCCTAATTCTCTTTCGTGCTGTACTTCTCGACATCTATCTGTACTATAATAACAAATCGCTTTATACAATACAAGTCAATACAATTGGCGGCCTTATCGCTCGAAGTGTAATCTCTTCCAGGCAACCGTGGCTAAATACACGAAGTATAGGGTAGTGTCTAGTGTATTGATCGTCTATATATCGTCCTACGACTTACTAAATGCCTACGTCCTACAAAATGCCGAGTAATAGCCAAAATTAGGAATCTAAAACATGAAACCAATCCATTATCTAATCAACGCAAATTAAATCATATTTGCTAATTTTGCAAATGGGAAAAAATAATTTGTTGACAAAGTTTTGACAAAATGGATTTGGTACAGGTGTGGCAATTACAATTCAATTATACCAACAATGAAGGTATTTTCCACAAAATTTTAACAAAATTTCGCCTTCGTTGTATTTTTAGAGGAAACGAAGAAAATTGTGTAGTTAACACAATTTTGTTAGGAAGCCTTTTGATGGAGATTGTTGAAATAATTTAAATTTAAAACCATAAAACAATATTTTTTCCTGTAAAATGTCCTAAAATAGGGTTTTTCGAATACGAAACAATATTGTGTTTCGTATTCGAAAAACCCTATTTTAGGACATATGCAGACGTGGACAGGGAAGGTCAACGCAGATCTGTGACCAGTTGGAATGTATGTAAATATTATTATGTATACAACGCAAGGTAACGCCTGTGAATAATTTATTTTATACTACATGAGCCCCGCGGTGTTACTCGCGGTACATCATTAACCCTGGGTAACGCAGCAGGGCGAAGCTAGTCTAAAAAAGTAGCCTAAGTTACTCCTTATATCATCAGCTACCTATCAGTGAAAGTCCCGTCAAAATCGGTCCAGCCGTGCCAGAGACTAGCCGGAACAAACAGACAGACAGACAAAATGTTATTTATGTATACGTACTGTGTATACATACATATGCATTTAGTAAATAGCGGTTATTTTAATATTATAACCATACACTCCAATTTTATTTATTTGTGTGTATGTATATAGAGTATAGATTTAGTTGTACGTTTTAACTTCTCACCTCGTCTGCTTTCTATTCCAACCATGACTTTACAGTCATGAAAAACATACTTAAAAAAAGTATAACGTAACCAATTTTTAACCGTTTATAGCGAGAAGTGAAGGTTATTGTATATATGTTTAGCCTAAATACCTCATTGGAACTGCAGGCTGCAGTAATATTTTTTCAATAAACAATACGACCTTGGAAAGTGAAATCATCTTAAAAATATCTAATACAAAACATGTTACCGGTTAAAACATATCTATACACATAAAAATGAATCGCCAAAATGTATGTACGCGCATAACTTCCGATCGGCTGCACCAATTTTTTTTTTATGTGTTCGTTTTTGTTAGGACAAGGTTTGTGTATAAGAAATATTAAAATCTAATAGGAAAAGTCTTTCCTTTTTGTCCGCGACTGTACACTGCCGGAGCTGAGACAGATATGTAAATATAGTTGTACGAAGTTTTTTTTTTATGGAATGACTGGCAAACGAGCAGACGTATCGCCTGATGGTAAGCGATTACCGCCGCCCATGGACACCCGCAACACCAGAGGCGTCACAAGTGCGTGACCGGCCTTTGGGGGATGGGGGGGGAGATAGGGGGAGGGGTTGGAGTATGGGCCTCCGGTATCCTCACTCACTCGGTGAAACACAGCGCAAGCACTATTTCACACCGGTTTTCTGTGCCGGTCGAGCCGGCCCATTCATGGCGAAGCGTGGCTCACAAGTTCGCCGGGTCAGTTAGTTTTACATAAAAAATAACATCAATAAGATAAACCTAAAGCAAAAGAAACAACGTTCATTTAAGAACAAACGCAAATTGTGAAATAAATCAATCTCATTGTTCTGTTCAATGTTAACTTTGTAAGACACTATTATAAAATATTTTGTGTACTAGCTGACCTGGCAAACTTTATTTGCCATTAAAATTAATAATTAGGGGTAGATCAACCTTATATAGGGATATGAAAAATAGATGTTGGCCGATTCTCAGACCTACCCGATTTGAACACAAAATTTCATAGATATATCAGTCCAGTCGTTTCGGAGGAGTTTGGTAACAAACACTGCGACACAAGCATTTTATATATTAGATTAATTTTTCATGCAAACTGTTGTAAATAAATGATTTGATTTTTTATTTTATGATAATTCATTACATATGCAAGAAAAATAAATAAAGCAAAATCATTTTCTGAAATCTGTACTCTATAACGGTAAGTATATGGTTGAAAATGCAGTTTTTTTGTTTTTTGTATACGTACAAGTGTACAGTAATGGTACGATCCAATAAATCAGACTAAATTTTAAAACTTTACCAACCCCAAAAATGGACTTTAAAGCAAGACAAGGCTAATTAAGCTGGGCTTCGTACTAATTAGGCCCGTCGGAGCAATACATTAATTTTACTACTGCAGAATATCGTAAACATAATCCAAAGAGTAAATACTTTCCTAGGCACAACGGAACTTTTGTTTTTAAGTGTTTTACTAAGATAGTATTATAGTCACTTTAGTTATACAATATAGTTAGATAAATAATAATAATAAATATTTTCGGACATCTAACACACCACGCCATACTAAGTAGAGCTTGTATTTTATGTACTATACACTGATGAAAAATACTACTTGTGTCAGTCACACTTGACAACTGACTAAATTACATATATACTTTTTTAAACACATACATATTATACACAGAAAATACCCAAACTCTGAAACAAATATTTGTAGCTCACACATACATTTGGTCTCGGAAATCGGACCCGAGACCTCAAACACAGCAGTCGCATATGCTACCATTGCGCCACTGAGGCAGTCGTGACGTTAGAAATGATTTAAATAATGAAATTGTCCACTAACCATTTCGTGTTCAAAAAGAAGGTACATGAGCTCCTTCGCAATGTCATGGTAGAGTCATCGAAATGATAGCACACCACCCTATCCCTTAATGCTCCTAGTGTACGAATAAGCATAAGCAGAATCCAAGAGTCACCATATTCACTGCGAATGCAGACAATGCAACAATGCAGCATGGTGAACCACACTATGGCGGTCTAATGATGCTTCTGCATCATTGGGCCTCCGGTCTCGCACTTACCAACGAAACACGACAGCACGAACGTTGTCATTTTACGTTGATCTGCTGTGCAAGGGTAGTACCACTCCGGTCGAGCCGGCCCATATATACATAGATAAGCCTAAAGCAAAAAAAACAACGTTTAAGTAAGAACTAACGCGAATTGTAAAATAAATCAATTCCAGCAAATATACGCCGCATTGCAACAATAACAGAACGATACAGAACAACGCATTTACAGTATTTTCAGATTAAGTTAAATACAATAAATTTCATGAACCTGTTAAACCCAATTCCCATTTCGATAAATAAACGAAAGTGATGTTAAAATCTGTATAAATAACAAAGAGTACCAATAAAATAAAAAGGTAGTGAGTGATAATTATGCCCATCGGGCCATCTTGGCAACATTAATTTTATTTCATTGTAGCCAAGGCCCGTACTAGAACACGGCCTTTTGAGATTTAACTCGCATTTTTCCACTAAGTGAGTCTATTTGTGATTGCAATGGATTTTTTCTGCTTGCAAAAAGACCAATTAGATGGTAAATTGTTTGCATTTTAAAATTTTGAAGCAAGAATCGAGTAAACATGATTAGTAAGTAATTTAACATTTTATCATCTGGAAGGAGAAGAATACTACACCAGACTTTACATACATTTATATAACACTTTTGATATATAGATAGGTATTCTTTATTGCACATAATGATCATCACACGTACAACAATGTATGTAACCAAAAATAAATAGTAATACAATCGGTGGACTTATCGCAGTCTGCAATTTCTTTCACGCAACTTTAAGATGGACTACATAGAAACATGTAGTTTTTGAGGCGCATTTACAATTTACATATAGGTGTACAGTATAGTTATTTAGTATTGTTCTGAAATTAATATTAATGATACAGAAACTGGCAATAGTATTTTTTCAGTTTTATGATAAAAAATAACAGTAGAAGAATATATATTCATAACTTGCAAGCCCTTTTGCTCAGTCCAGAATAGTTAAAAAGGCACGTTCATTTACTAACAGACACAATAGATTATAAAGTTTATATTATATTTGTATATAAAAGGAATAAATGTGAAACTCATTGAAATACCGAGGAACCAAAATATGCAAATAACTGGAGGGTTTTATAAGCAACGGAAATGCGTTTCGGCTCAACATAAACAAAGGACTAGTTTGAACTTTAGCCTCTGCGCGGACGCAGGCTAATTGCTTATCGGCCAAGAGCCGAGAGGTAGTTAAACACTTGTTGATACTTAAACTTAGTACCGACGACGTCGACAAGGTTCTTAGAGCATACATATTACATACATGGAGGGAGCGCTGAACGAGCGGAAAGCGTGATCGGAGTAGAGAGAGGGAGGCAGAGTTTAATCATGCAAACTGAGGGGGTCCGTAGCTGCTACGTGAACCGGTGAGACGGGGAGCCGGTCTAAATCCCAGGCGATTGAGTTGTAGGCGTTGTCATATACAGGTTATTCAAAAAACTTGACTACACGAATAACTTGGTGATTTAGACGGTCGCCGCTCCGCTTCTGAGAATGATCTAGAAATTTTTGGTCTGAGAGAGCGTGTTCTTGGTGTCCGTTCCATGAGTTCGTAAATTCCCCCGCTATACAGGACATATTTCTAACACAGGTGATGCCTTTTTCAAAAATATTATTATCACATTTAAAATATTGATTATATACTAAAAATTTACATTTTGATTGCTGTCTAGACAGGATAGTGAAAAGGGTTTCTGAGGTATTTCGTCCAAGTGTTTCTATCAGTTTCAGTCTTAGAGCATTAAAACAATGCTCTAAGGTTTCAGTACTCTAAATTATTGGTTCGCTGCTTTGTAATTTTGAAACTTTAAGACGCGGGCACATCGTCGTCCTTTATATTCTACTTTAATATTATATTGAGAGAAATAATAATCGGTCACTGGTCTTTTTTTTTTTTTTTTGTGAGGTCTATTTGACCTCTCTGCTTTTCCCCGTCCATTAGACAGGACCTTGTCATTCTAATTGCTATTTATATTATTATTTATTAATGTAGTGTCGTCGGGTAAAGTTCCCGGTACTTATCTGTTTTAGTTTATCTTTCTTAAATATATATTATTTTACAAATTTTTCTATCCATCTTAACTATACTTATATTATGCATGATTACTTCAATTCCTAAATATTTTTAAAATCAATTATATGTTTCTATTCTAGTATTACAGTTGTTTTTTACTTTCAATTATTATCTACTTCAATTGCTATCATTTCTACAATTTCTACAATAATACAATTTTGTTTCCTGTTCTGACGTATTTTTCAACTTTTATCCTAGTGGGTGTACTTTGTTAGTTTTGTCCAATTCGTCTCACCAAGACGTTCCATTCGGTTCTTATGTTCCAACATGTAGCTCGTAATACTTATGACTCGTGTATTTGTTTTGTGTACTGTCCAGTGTTTATATGCATGTAACTATTCCTAATTCACACATTTCAATTTCTGTCGTTCTTGTCAGCAAAATATATATATATTCAAATATATATATTTGTTGCAATCTTATTGTGAATTACTTTCTTTCTTTTTATTCGTTTACGTGTACGTGTCAGTGATTGTGTGCGTGTTTTGATGTTCTCATTATATATTAATTATATAACTCCTAGATCAATGTGCGCATGTGTGTGTGTTCTGTATCGTGTATGTGCATGAGTGGATGAGTCATAAGTACGACGTGTTTTGTCTCGCCAAGTAGTCCCATTTAGAGCGGGTTGGGCATTCGGCACTAAAGGCGTTGTGGCCGACGTTCTGCAGCCCAGAGTGCGAACAGTTGCAGCACCGCGGTTTAGCTCCCGCCGTGTATTCGGGGCATTTCTCGCGTAAATGCGGGCCTTCGCAGTGGCTGCACCTGTCCACACTCTCGGTGCAGAACCTGCGGCCATGTCCGAACGCCAGGCACTTCGTGCACTGTATGAGCGGAGACTGGTCCTCCACTCTGACCCTTTGCAGGTCCAGGTAGAGGGTTCCAGCCTCCGTCATTCCCCGCCACACCCTCGGCTTGACTTGGAGTACGACGTGAGACGTCTCCGGGTTTTTTGTACGTTTCTTATACTTGACTTTAATGTCTTTCTCCTCTTGTGGTAGGCCCACGAAAACATCGGCGTTTTGGGTGTAAATGGCCCTGATCATGTCCTCGTCGTCACCATCGACAAAAACGTCTTTGAGGACGACGAGAGGATCCTTGTTTTTCATGGGCACTATAGTCAAACAAACCACTTGTAAAGATTTTTGCTCTGCATAATAAATTTATATTTGTTGTATTTAGTACACATTTTTGGATATATATGTTACTTACCACCAGCTAAACCATCCAGCTGCCGGATCCTTCATAAATCCCTACATAAAACTACCAGCTCACAAAAACAACAATCACTGCTGCAACGTGGCAACTATTCATGCTATTAACGACCTAACCAGCACATTCAACAAGAGGATGGAAGACTTTGAAGCTCAGCTTTCAAAAACATCCAGCCCGTCTGCAGGTATGGCCAGTTTATCCACTGATTTTGCTACATTCCGAGCCTTTGTCACTCAAGCCCTACAATTACTACAGCAGCAAGTGGAGGCACTGTCACGAACTGTGGATGGTGTTGAGATGCAAGGGCGACGAAAGATGCTGCTTTTGCATGGTGTCGCAGAACTCAGTAATGAAATTGTAGCTGACACCGCTGTAAAAATTATCTCACAGCACTTTAATCGCAAGGACCTCACAGCAGCCAGTTTCAAGCGCTGCCAGAGGCTGGGCCGGGCCACTACCGATATGAAACCTAGGCCTATACTCCTCAAGTTAGCTGATGTGACGGTTCGTGATAGCCTATGGTTTGATAAAACTAAACTTAAAGGCACTGGCGTTACACTCTCAGAGTTCCTAACCAAGTCTAGGCACGATTTATTCATGGCAGCCCGTGAGAGGTTAGGTATTGCGGGGTGTTGGACAAGAGAGGGTTGTGTCTACATCTTGGGTCCGGATGGAGTGCGGCATCGTGTCGTATCATTAAGTGAGCTGAATGAAGTTGTCAAGACAACACCGAAGCCACCCATCACAGCTCCAAAAGCCACCGGGACGAAGCCTAAGCGCGCAGCAGCTGCAAAAAAATAGTATACTTTGCATACTCATTACAGTTCAGGTACGTTTCATAGTCTTAGATGTTTGTGAACTTTTTACAATGCACGTGCGGATTAACTCTCGTGCTGTTAATTTTCACATACATTTAATTTGCTATTGCCCACTTTTATCACGATAAGTTGATGGAAATTTATGACAGCAGCCACTGACAAACAATAATGTCAATATGTCAAATTGCGTTTCGTTCTGTCTCACTCCTATGTCTGAAACTAAGGCTTTTGGGTTTGCGTGCCTGGACTGATGTAAGTTTTGCTATTTATACTCCTACTACGAGTAATATCATTTACTTTTATGTTTTGCATTTTTTTTTCTGCTTTTGTTTTGTATTTATTTGGTTTGTTCTTATTTTGTCTGTCTTATATCATTTTTCACTGGTTTGTTTGTAACTGGCAACCGGCAGATGGAGTTAGCGATTTTTTTTTATTTTTTTTTTATTGTTTTTATATATTCTTTTATTTATTCTATACACGTACTTATATTCTATCTATATAGCTTATATATACACACACACACTTCTTTCAATTTAAAAACCACTGACTTTAAAGCCTAAAATGTCTTCGCCTGACTTCAGTGATGACAGCGATGAATTTCTGTCTGCTTGTAGCAGTATTGGTTCCCAACGTGACCCAACTATAACTGAGACTCTTTCATCCCAGTTTTCTGACGTTCCCAAGAATTTCAACGTTGTACACATTAATGCTCAAAGTGTTCCGGCTCACTTCCCCGATATGCTGGCATGTTTTGACTGTACGAATTTACACGCTATATTTATCTCTGAATCGTGGCTTAAGCCCTGCTTACCATCTTCTGCATACTCTTTACCGGGATTTAACCTCATCAGGAATGATCGCACTGGGGCTGGTGGCGGTGGTGTTGCTATCTATCTACGTTCTCATATTCCTTACTCCATTATTAGTTTGTCACCGCAACCGCCTCCAGCAGATGCGGGTGAGCATCTCTTCCTGGAAGTTGAACTTTTCCATTCTAAACTCCTTCTTGGTGTCTTCTACTGCCCTTCCTTACGTATTAATTTCTTCTCTTCATTTGAACTACTCCTAGAACAACTTGCTCCTTCGTACAGTCATGCTATAATCATGGGTGACTTCAATACCTGCCTCCTGAAAAAGGATTCTCGATCGTCATCTCTTAATTCTGTAATCCAATCAAGCAATCTGTCCATTCTTCCATCTAATGCAACGCATTATTTCCCAAACTCCACTCCATCACTATTAGACCTCATCATTGTTTCCTCCCCTAACCTCGCAGTAAAGCACGGTCAGTGCTCTGCTGATGAGTTCTCCTATCACGACTTGCTTTACCTATCCTATCGACTCCGCCCTCCTAAACCCAGAGCTAAGATTATCCTGCAGCGAAATTTCAAGAACATGGATATTAGTGCCTTGATGAGGGATGCGGGCACCATCGACTGGGCACCTCTCTTCAGTGCTGACTGCATAGATGAGAAGGTTGAACTTCTTACCGCTAATCTAATGACTCTCTACAATGAACATGCGCCAATTCAGGAATTGAAGGTAAAACGGCTTCCATCCCCGTGGCTAACTCCAGATATTAAAGCGCTACTTAAAAAAAAGGTGATAGCTAAATCAAAATACAAAAAGAATTCAAGCGATAGCAACCGGGATAAATTCACAACTATCAGGAATCATTGCAGCAAGGTGTGTAGGAATGCACAACGCCGATACATCCATAGCTCCGTTGAAAACGGAGACCCAGCTAAAGTCTGGAAATTTCTGAAGTCACTAGGAGTAGGCAAACCTGTTAACGACTCCTTTCCTAAAAATGTTAACTTAAACCTTCTTAATCAACTCTTCTCAGCTTCGTCAAATTTTGATAAAACAACAAAAGAGACAACACTAAATCGTCTTACTTCTGCCCCAGCTCCTGACTGTTCTCCTTTCGTCTTTAGTCAATTTTCTGATTGTGATGTTAGGAAAAGCGTAGTATCTATTAGTTCGAATGCGGTAGGTTCTGATTGTCTAAGCCGTAATATGATCCTCCCAATCCTTGATGAAATTCTCCCTGTCATTTGTCATATCCTAAACTATTCAATCTCCTATAGTGTGTACCCAAAAGCTTGGAAGGATGCTCAAATTATACCTATCCCCAAAAAGAAAAACCCCGATTCTTTCGGCGATTACCGTCCCATTTCCATTTTACCATTTCTCTCCAAAGTCCTTGAACGCCTTATCCATATTCAACTATCGAATTTCCTATCCAAAAACCTGCTCCTAAATCCTTTCCAGTCCGGCTTTCGACCCGGGCATAGCACCACTACTACCCTAGTTCATATTACGGAGGACATCAGATCTGCTATGGAGAGCGGTGAAGTTACCGTGTTGACTCTCCTGGATTTCAGCAATGCATTTAACACGGTTGACTTTGACGTTCTGCTGAGTGTGCTGCGCTCTCTTAACATATCTCCAATCGCAATTGACTGGTTTCACAACTACCTGTCTGGTCGCCGGCAGCGTATAAGTATCGAAAACACTGTTTCTTCGTGGTGTAGTACTACAACCGGCGTACCGCAGGGCGGCGTGCTCTCTCCCCTACTTTTCTCTGTGTTTATCAACACAATCACTAATGATCTGTCTTCCTCCTACCACCTATACGCGGATGATCTCCAAATTTATACCAGGGCATCACCGGTTAATCTGGCTGATGCTGTTAATACTATTAATGCTGACCTGGATAAAATATGTAACTGGAGCAACTGCTATGGTCTGAAAATCAACCCATCTAAAACCCAAGTCATTGTCGTTGGAAGCCCACGAATGATCACCAAAATTGACTTCACAAACTTGCCCCAAATCACGTGCAATAAAACACCTATTCCGCTTAGTGACAAGGTGAAGAACTTGGGGATTTATATCGACAGTACCTTATCCTGGGGTTATCAGCTGCAAGAACTGAGCCGTAAAATGTTTGCCGCTGCAGGGTCTTTGCGCAGACTACGCAATTTTCTTCCTACATCGACCAAGGTTGCTCTTACACAATCTCTTCTTTTCCCCATCCTTGATTATGCTGATGCCAGTTATCTAGATCTCACTCAAGACCAACTGAATAAGCTTGAAAGACTCCAAAATCTTTGTATAAGATTCATATTTGGATTACGCAAATATGATCATGTCTCCGACTATCGTAAACAGCTTAATTGGTTGCCCATCCGACTTCGCCGGAATGCTCATATTCTTTCTCTTCTATACAATATTCTTTTCAATCCTTCTACTCCACTTTACCTTAAGTTGCGGTTTACCTTTCTTCATGATTCACATACCAAATTGTTGAGATCGTCAGAAAACCTGAAATTAAAAATGCCTGGACACTCTACCAAATTCTTAGACCAATCCTTTTCTGTCCAAGCGGTACGATTGTGGAACGCCTTACCATTCGCAATCAGACGTGCACAAACACTTACTGCCTTTAAGAGGCTAGTAAAGGAACATTATTTGGGAGACATCAATATTCCATAATTATTAAATTATTATTGTAGTCAATTAGGTCACAGTATTTAATTTCAGTATGTGTGGAACATATATTCAATATGTGTCACTGGTACTCTTTATAATATTTTTTATTTGTATAATATATATTCATGCTTCTTTATTTTCCTTTCCGAAACTATTCACTAACACACCAGACACTACCCTATACATCCTGTATTTATTACCATCCCATGGTTGCCTGGAAGAGATTGCCCCTTTGGCGATAAGGCCGCCATTTGTACTGACCTAGCATTAAGCATAGCATTATCTGGTGTACAATAAAGCGATATATTATTATTATTATTATTATCACTACTCTGGATCTTCTCCCTCACCCTATCCCGTTCCACCTCCGTGTCGCAGCCCAAGATCACGGTGCTGCCTTTGGCTTTCCTGGCCTTACTGACCTTTAAACCGGTACCCCTGGCGTCGACCGCCTTCTTCACCCTGGCGAGCACCTCATCGGCAGTCTCCTGACTGTCTTTTGAGGTCACCGCCACGGAGTGAAGCGCCGGTCGGCGCCCGGGTCCGGTTGCAGCTACACTGGCGTAGGTCTTGGGGGCCGATTCAGGGACGCTCTCGGGTGCTAGCGCTTTACAGGTTGAGGTGATGTGCGTCTGTGTCTCGACCACTATGTCCTTGGCGACAGTCCCAATCAGGTCTTCGATTTGGGACTGCGCTACACTATCATTACCTCAGTCGACTTGTCGATGTCGACTTGGGTCTCCTCTATCTTCTCGAAGACCCTGTCCAAGACGTCAGCGCCCCGATCATCGTTGCTTTGGTCGAGGTCCTTGATCTCCTTTTTAATCTTGAAATAGGCCTCGTTGATCCAGGTGAAGACTGAGTCTTCCACCTCCCCCAGTCTCGCCAGCAACCTTCCCTCCAGTTCCGAAGATGCGGCTACTGTGGCTGCATCCTCCTGTGCAGGAGTCGCAGCCACGGCAGCCGCACCGGCGGCCCTGGATGCCTCCACCTCCAAGCTCTTCAATCGCTTACTCAGCTCAAAAAGGATACGGATACCCTTATCTGACTGTACCTCCAGGTAGGTTTTGATATCTTTCCTCATTTGAGGATACTGTTGTACCTTTGAGGGTATGTCCTCAAATGTTTTCATTACCTCCTGGAGGAGATGGTCACTCGACTGCTCAGCGTAGTTGTTTTGCTGGCTCTTATATAGCTCCATGTTGTCGAGTGACCTCCTTTTCGTTCCGGGTCTTTTGATGAACGTCCTTGCTGCGTCTAGCACTATTGAAGGCAAGGTAGAGGCGCCGGGAGTAGTTGGCTTTTTGGCCGCGACAGATGTAGGTGGTGTCTGGAACATTATGTAAGTGTGAGAGAGAGTGTATATAACTGTTGTGCGAATGAACGGGGAAATTTGTCGGTGTGTAAAAAGTTTGTGTGACCCTGTATAGGGGGGGGTGTGTCAATTTTATAACTAGATTAAAATATGATTTGTGTAGATGTAGATCTACACAGTTAGTAAATTAAAAATACAATAAAATCAAAACAAAAGTTTTTCACTCTAATTTGAGCCGGTCTATAGACTATAGGAGGTGTAAATAGCCTCTGCCAACAATAAAAACTTAAAACTAATGACTTAAAACTATGCGAAATTTAACTATAAAAAACGTTAGAAGTAAGATTGAGGGGTCACTGACCCTATACTCCACAAAATCAATTTTTTAATTTTCCGTCAGGCGGATCCGGACGAAAGTGGTGTCGTTCGACGGGTAATTAACAGGGCTATCCAAATATATATAAATGATAATTTGGAAAACAAAGGCTATCGAATTAATCGACAAAAACCTCAAAAATGACTAAAATTGAAATTTTAATGTCGAATTTCTAAGATTCTATTTACCAGATTTACTTAAAAGAGGTGTTGTTAGATAGGTCGTGACGCGAGCTATCTAGATATGATAATTAATTGTTAAGAAAAAATAAGGGGGCAAGTTATTAAAAGAAAATCGCAGAAAATTTTCGAAAAAACGGTAAATCGAGATTTGTATGTTGAAAATTTAGTACTTTTATTAACCGAATGTTAATAAAAGAGGTGTTATTAGATAAACCTTGACGAGTTCTATCTAAATATATATAATTAAAAATTCCGAAAATAAATTTCGAAGAGGTATAAGCAAAGAGCCCCGGTCACTGGTCTTAATGGTTATACTTATATTATAAATTCGAAAGTATATCTGTTTGTCTGTCAAACCGCTGCACTGATATGAATGAAATTTGGCTTGAAGATACTTTGATTCGTGAGGAAGGATACAGGCTACTTTTATCGCGATAACCAACATACACTTGGGTGGAGCTGATGATAAGCAAGAAAAGCTAGTATGGTTATAATAACTAGCGAGACTTTTTTGTAGTTTTTCTCCATTTGAACATTAATGGCAATTAATTCAACTCGATGGCTCACAAGGTACTCTTGCCTCTTTTGATACAGGTGTTAGTGAATGGCGCGATAGCGGTTGTCACTTGTCTTTATAAGGCGATATTCTCGTTTGCCCCCGCACCATAAAAAAACATTAAACAATTTATTTGCGCTATTGTGCAATAAGCGTACCTGCAGTCAATAAGGTTGTAACGAATAATTCACATACTTACTTGGTCATGTAAATAATGATAATCTCACAGAGATAAAAACTTCCAGCAAAGCCATGAAGGTAATATAGATGTCCTTTCAGAAAAGAAACAAGCATTACCCCCTCCACACGGCCATAGCGCCAACACTAGCCGTGATTGCAACAGAGTTTTCTTGCAAAAAGGGCAATTAGGAGTTGAATTATACGCTTTTGTGAACTTTTGTGGTAAGAATAAACTTATTTGTTGGTTAAAGTGCTAAGTGTTTGTGTGTGTTTCTGGAATGACTGCTGTAGTTTTTCTGCCGTATCTGTTCGGGATTGTATAGAACTTATATTTTTTTATCCGAATCTAAAAATAAGGTGTCGACATAGTGTAATTTGAGATGTAGCATTATCAAGGACATTGTGTTAAAAACTTAAATCGTGTTTGATATTTTAGACTGCATATTTCTCTTTAAAGCTTCCTAAAACTTATAGATAATATCAGTACCTACACAAATGATTTTATTGTAACAAACTCTAAAATTGATGTCTCTATACATCTTTCGTGTCTTTTTTCGTGTCAATAATCAAGATAAACATATTCTGATAAATACAGATACAATGCGGTAAATGTATCCTGCACCCTTAAGACCTTAGGATCTTCTTAGTCTACCTGTTGAGATCGTACTATCGTAGTAAATGATTTGATTCGACAAATTTATGAAAAAATAATCGCTTTGAACAAAACTCTTCAATGAAAAACACTAATATCTCTGGCAAGTCTTATGCCCTTTAAATCATGAGGGATAAAGCAGAAGATAATACATCAACCCGCATTTATTTACTGCGTTACTTGTTACTAGACGGTCACCATTGAATTCAGGAGCAAGAATCTATAATCTTTATGATGTAAACTATAAAAACTTAGAAATAAAAACTGTAGAAGAGCTGCCGAACAAGCGGAGCAGCATTTAACTACTAAAGTATGAAATGTAAAATAACGAAAAAAGTTTTTAACTTTTATAAACTTTTATTTTAAAAGAAGTAATGTCTAGAATACTCTTAAAGGTTTTAATTGTAAACCAAGAAAGACGAGCATGAAGTGTGTTACTTATAAAAACTCTCGCGTTTTAAAAAAGCAAAGGATTCAGCTTAAAGCTTTTTTATTTATAAGTATAAATTTAATTTGCCTTCATGTGTAAAAATGTTCGGTGTGCACACCCCAGAGGAAGATAACATCATAGACTGTGGTAACCGCTCATAAAAACATCAGCTTTCTTCCTTTCTTTTTAACCGACTTCCAAAATGAGGAGGTTCTCAATTTCACAGGTTTTTTTTTTTTTTATGTATGTACATTGATTACTCCGTCAATTGTGGACCGATTTTGAAAATTATTTTTGTATTCGAATGGGTATGCTCCCCATGTGGTCCCATGGCCACCATATCAGGATCTGATGATGAGATCCCAAGGAAATTGAAGGAAACCCTCAAATTCACGTGAGCGCCTGCAATAAAGTTAAGGCAATTGTCTGCATGCTTTCATATTCTGTAAACATCATGTCCGAAATATTTATTTATTATTCTATACAGTATGTTGTATGTTACCTGTAGTCGTATTCTTTCAAGTTATGTAGGTGAAATGATGATGAGAGACTTGAGAAAGACTTAAAAGCGAAAAATAAAATAAAAACTTCGTTTAAAAAAACCGACTTCAAAAACTGAAAAGTATAAAATAACTTAATTTGTATGTGCTACCTATTCATAGGTTTGAAGTCGGTGCCGAGCCAAAATGTAATAGTGGGTACCGCACTCGCCGCGCGTTACCTTGAGCGGGATAGCTGCTCTTCGCGTAGGACAAAACAACCGAAGCGTCGGTGAGGTCGTTGACGTTCGTCTCGAAAGCGAGTGTGGTACCTACTATTACATTTGGCTTGGCGCCGAATTCAAACCTATGAATAGGTAGCACATACAAATTAAGTTATTTTATACTTTTCAGTTTTTGAAGTCAGTTTTTTTAAACGAAGTTTTTTTTTTTAGCAACTAACTGGTCACGCATAATTGCCAGCAGCTCTTAGCCTAGTATTCGCATCTAAACTGCATTAAGCAAGTTTTAAACCGTGCTTAGATCGTGCTTGGAATTGAATTAAGCAATGCTTGTTCAAGTTCGGGACGTAATCTTGAATTTAACTTGGTCCACTAGCTGTAAGTTTGTATTCATGTTAAGTTATAACCGGTTTAGTGGTCACCGTGTTTTAGGTGCAGTTGAAACGTTTATGTTCTAGTATCCTAAAAAAAAACGGTTCAGAAATTCCCTGTCTCTACCAGTGTAAACTTCTGTAACATGTGACAAAGTTTTTTTGGCCATAATTTCTGTAAATCAACGATGAAACATCAGTTTAATCAAAAAGGTATCTGTCTTATTTAAAAAATAAATATACAGTACCCGTAGTTAAGATACTGTCGCTGTAGTACTTGTCTATGCAAACATAAGCACACAGACTAACCTAAGAAAGTTATAATGAGTTAAAGAGCATAGGTGATACATTGGATTGAATTTCTGCTAGGTGGAAGTTATTGGTGTAAATAATATTATAATTTTAGTACAAACCAATCTATTTCTTAACTACCAGAGCACGCGCGCTGGAGTGACATTTAAATTTCATTTCTGTTTTATTAATTTTATTTTTAGGCTATTAAAAACTGAAATCTACCAATCTATCATATCACATGCTAGATAAACTTAAACTTAAATTAGTGAGTAGAAAATTGCTTAACTTTGAATTTATTTAATTTATTAACGTTAATTGTATTTCAACTGTGCAACTTAAATTTCATTCTTTAACTTTTCGGGGAATCGTTTGACACCAATGATATATATATAATATCACTAGCTTTTGCACGCAGCTTCGCTCACGCAGATATTTATCCCCTGATTTATCCCCTTAGGGGTGGAGTTTAGTAAAATCCGTTCTTAGCGGATGTCTACACCTTATAAGGACCTACCTGCCAAATTTCAAGTTTGTAGGTGTTATAGTTTCTGAGATTTCGTGATTAATAAGTGAGAGGTATTTCGCTTTTTAACCGACTTCCAAAAGGAGGACGTTTTCAATTTCATTGTTTTTTTTTTATGTATGTACATCGATTACTCCGTCAATAGTGGACCGATTTTGAAAATTCTTTTTGTATTCGAAAGGGTATGCTTCCCATGTGGTCTCATGGCCACCATATCAGGATGTAATGATGGGATCTTAGGATCCCTCCTAAGGAAATGGAAGGAAACCCTCAAATTTACGTGAGCGCCTGCAATGAAATTACGAGCAATTGTCTGCATGCCTTCATATTCTGTAGACATCACTAAATTTTAAATGAAATGATGATGAGAGACTTGAGAAAGACTAAAAAGCGAAAAATAAAAATAAAACTTCGTTTAAAAAAACCGACTTCAAAAACTAATGAAATCGGTTAAAAAGTATAAAATAACTTAATTTGTATGTGCTACCTATTCATAGGTTTGAAGTCGGTGCCAAGCCAAAAATAGTAGGTACCGCACTTGAGCGGGATAGCTGCTCTTCGCGTTGAACAAAACAACCGAAGCGTCGTTGACGTTCGAATATAGCGAGTGTGGTACCTACTGTTCCATTGGCTTGGCACTGACATCAAACCTATGAATAGGTAGCACATACAAATTAAGTTATTTTATACTTTTTAGTTTTTGAAGTCGGTTTTTTTAAACGAAGTTTTATTTTTATATGTAGATTGTTTGACATATATATTTATCGAAATAAATCAAACACATTTTAGCCACTGTCACAGAACATTTAAATCCTACAGAGACATAACAAAAAAACCCCGTAGAATCTCGTAACAATATGTTTGAAAACACGCGGAAGCTTCGCATTTCGTCAGATACAATTGTGTTATATTACCTTCAACCTACTAACAAAATCTCTATAAAACGTAACCCCTTCTGATTTCCATTCAAATGCTGAATAAATGTAAATAGATACGCACAATGTATGTTCAGTTACCTTGTTGGGACAAGTGCAGAGAAAGTCCGCTAGAAATATTTCTAATGTCAACTGTAAGACACGTAGTCTTCTATTTAGATCCCTATAGGCCTATGTAGTACCTGGAAAAGGGACGCCCACTAACGTCTTGGCACTCCATTTTAATTATATTTATGTCACACTAAATGCAAAGTTAAAATCTTTTCAGTCTTCCTTTGGTAAAAGAAAAACAGAAAGATGGATCGGGAAGACGCGTGTTTGTAGATGGTTAATTTATGAGGTGAAAACTTCAGGCGCGTTGAGCACTTTTTGGGAGAACAAAAATCACTTTTTGGTAGGGGAAAATCTTATGAGTTTGCGTCACCGCAACACCGACATGATGATTTAATTTAAACATTAATTTTAACATCGGAAAAAAAGAAGGTTCTGAAATACTCGAAAAAAGATTTGGCGAAATATGATAATTTACAGGTGGTTTTAAATGGAGACTTTAATATTAACTTTGCAGATGACAAAAATCTACCACCAATTGAATTTGTAAATGAAAAAAATTAAAGATGTCCAATGTTCGAAAACTTAGTACTACAAAATATAAAACGACGAGGTTTTTAATTTGAATCAAACATTTTCATTTCTTACTTTAGTTACCATAAGCCGATTGTAACTTTTTTAGAACAAAATGAAGTAATTGATAGTACACACATCAAAAGTGTCTAGGGATCAACATATGTGTCTAGGGATCAACATATATTTTTGCAATAACTTTTCTCCTGATTGATATTAATTAAAATTTTCTTTAAGGATTCATCAAATAAAGTGTTTTCGTTTGTCACAGTAACGATAAACCAAGTCACCTTCGCATTAATAAAGAAATTTGCCATTTTCCTTATAAAAGGATTTTTGACATTTGAACCACTAATATTAAAGTTCAAAAAAAAGACTGAAATAACAGTTTTCTTTAAAATTTTATTAGGTAACTTAAACAATTAATAATCCGTGTTTCTACCGCGAACACTAACACAAGAACATCGGTTTGGCATACTCAAAATGAGTTCATCCAAATCACGCTGTGGAATGGCCGCCCATGTTCGTTGCAACAACAAAAAAAGGTCTTCTTGCGACTGGATACCATTGATACTCCATATTCGGCAGAGCTCTTCTCTGTAGCATATCCCATGCATGCTCAATCGGGTTCAAGTCTGGCGACTGAGCAGGCCAGGGCCAAAGCCACATCTCAATCTCAAGAAATCCGCATAAAAATGCTTGATCCCTAGACACTTTTGATGTGTGTACATGAAGTCTAGGTATTGTTGAAATTAATGATTACAATGATGCAAACAATTAAAATAATGTTAAAAATCAAGTTCATTTAAATTTAAGTAAGTACAAATACTATACATAAATAATATGATTGTATATTAATTGTTTTTTCGTTTTAGAAGAAGGGGGAAGGTGAGACCATTTGGAAAAGCTCGTATTACAGCATTGCTTACAAATTTGCATATAATACCCAAAAAAATTACCATTTTTTGCCCACAGGACAGTAGAAATTTAGCATAATTGATACTTAAAGTAGTTTTATCCTACAACTAAAATTACAAATGTGTGTGTGTCTATAAATATCGTGGAGCTGATGTGGCGCAAATAAATAGTACACCGCATTACTCAATTATCGAATTTCAATTTCAACGTGACCTTATATCCAAGCATTACCTACTTTACAAATATTGTAGATATGGAACAGGAATTGACTTACTGGTCAATAACCGAAGGTGTATCAGAAAACGCAGCGCACAGAATTGCTTGACTATCCTACTCCATAACCAGGCGATTCTGTGGTCTCCGTTCTAAGGATTCCTATTTACAGAATATATTTTGGTTAATTCCAATCGATCAATCCTAGAGACGAGATAGGCTACGAGGGCTTACCACATGATTAAGAATTAAGTATAGTAATTCTTCTTATTTCTCCTAGACTTTTTCTTAAAGAAGGTCGAAGGGTGGACTTAAGTCTACTATAAATACGTCTGAACTTCGAGTTTTTACGCAGACCTACTGCCACCAGACCCCCACAATCCAAGTACTATATCGAAGATCTGTAGCAAGACTGTTATCGGATTTTTTGGTGCTCCAGCTACAATAGGTATTCTTGAAGAAGGACATTGATGGTGATTCTCTTGTATTCATCACTAAACTAAAATTCACTAAAATTTGTTGTTGAACTATATACTTTAAGATCATCTGCCTACAGTCCATTTTTCAATATCTCATCTCAAGAGAATCACCACCATTAGCTACTATTTTCCGCGATAACCGACATACACGCGGTGGAGTCGCGGACAAAAGCTAGTATTTCTATAATTGTAGAAATACTATATATATACATGTATTTAATATACGAAAGAAAGCTTACAGCGAACAAAGCAAACATATTTATGTCATACAGAAAACTATTTCTAAATTATACAAACCATATCGTATTCTCCTTCTTCCAAAACACAGATCGTAATAGAATAACTTACATTATTTTGTTTATGGAACAGTTATGTACAATTCAAACTGACAGCAAGTAAAACTCCAATATTGACAATATGTAGGGATGAACGACATGGAATCCCCAATAATATTATTTGTTACCCTCATTCCGAGTAGCCCAATATATCTATTGGCCTCGATGTTTACTTTTGCCGAGACTAAATTCTATTGAGTCTCAATGAAAAAAGTGATGACGTGATACGAAAAAATCATCAAATTTTCTAAATACGACGAATTTTGAACATTAAAGCTTTTAACGGATTTCAATGTTCTGTATATAGATACTTAATAAATTAAATTAAAAAGCTTTTTAAAAACAAGCTTTTACTGGTGTTAGGACATTCATAATAGAATGCTTATTTCCGAACGGACCTAAACTGGCAACACGGAAACTACGTCACATACGATGCTACAACGAGATGTCTTTTCCTTCCGCGTTCAATACGATGAGAGTAATGTTCTGTAATTCTTTCTATTATAATTAATCATTTAAATATTCATTTAGTATTTCCATAATTATATTTCGCCGAATACACGACAACTGGAATGCATTGAGACGAATCAAACGAGTCCAAACTCGATGATGTAGCGACGTTTCTTTACAGAGTTCCTATGGCCACCTTCAAGCTCCAGCATCAGATCAGCTCCATGTCATTATAATATTGTATTGTCACGCTGTATACATATGCTTGCAAAATTCCAGCAAAATCGGTTGGAGATATCTGCTTCAAAATTGAGGTGCAAGATTCCACCCGAACACACAAGCATACATACATATACATATATTGCAAGTTAACAAAAAGCTTTGAAAAATTAAAATGATGTGTTGCATTTTTAAGTTATAAAAGGCTGTTCCTAGAAACGCCTCAAGCCAAATCGTTGTTACTATCAAACATAATAGACAGAATTCTGAGATTTTAAGCGATTCCTATAAAACCTAGAGGTAGTAGAGCCACGCTGATTTCAGCACGAATGGGCCGGCTCGACCGGGGCGGTACTACCCTCGCACAGAAAATCAACGTAAAATGACCACGTTCGTGCTGTCGTGTTTCGTTGGTGAGTGCGAGACCGGAGGCCCAAATAGTCTAGTCAACAAGTTCCATACTTGTTGACTAGACTAAAAGATGCAGCAGCATCACTAGGCCGCCATGGTGTGGGTCGCCATACTGCATTGTCTGCATTCGCAGTGAGTATGGCGACCAATACTCTTGGATTCTGCTTATGCGTTCCATCAGGCAGAGTAGAGTCATTTTGGCGGGCCATACATAAAAAAAAAAAAAAAGGTACACTAACGCCCTCTATTATTTAAATACTTTTTGAACAATATTTAATGAGAAACTGGCATAATAAAATAAAACATAAATAAATAATTATAATTGCATAAGTTGATAAAAAATGCTATGCAATAGCTTTACCGCGGCAGTCCCCGAGTGCCACACGTCTTTTTTTATTTATTTATCTATATAGTACACTCCTGAACAGATAGAAAAAAAGTGTTACAATATATAAACGCGACAATTGGCGGTCTTATAGCGATCTCTTACAGACAGCTTTTGTACGGATATTACAGTAAGTAACATTAATTAGGGTAGCAGTAGTAGGGCGCACAAATTTTAAAAAAATCATGTGAATAATGAAAACAATTACATAACATTCAATTAACCTAGCTTAATTACATGTAAAGGAAATAGTTTTATGTATATGTTTTAACAAATTAGTCGTGTTTTAAGTAAAAATGCTTTGCATAGAAGCACGCGACTCGGGTATTTAGAGTTTTCTGGGACTTTATCGCTTGTTCAAACGTCTTGTAAAGCACAATTGGCCTAGTGGTCGCCACGCCGCATGCTACTGCGCCAACGC
This sequence comes from Diaphora mendica, assembly GCA_949125395.1. NCBI lineage: Eukaryota > Metazoa > Arthropoda > Insecta > Lepidoptera > Erebidae > Diaphora > Diaphora mendica. The sequence continues at coordinate 25,888,580 of OX421316.1, forward strand.
ACTGTGTGGGTACATTGTGGGTTCAAATCTCACATGGGACAACACTTTGTGATCCACAAATCGTTTTAAATATTTTTAACGAATAACATTCAATATTGTTAAACAGAAATCAATAAACAACTGTACTTTCACTTATTGCATACAAAACGGCAATTTCATAGGTAAAGACCTATTATAATACAATTTATCTCCGTCTATTCGTCAAAGATTTCTTTTCTACCCCTAAATGTTCCAACTAAATTGTTAGGACACAACAAATAATAGGTAAGTCACACAAATTCGCTAAGACCTACGTCTTACATAAAATCTTTCAATAAATACAAAACGAGTTATACCACGCCCGAATTAGCTTCACGGGACCGAATGTCAATTGACTATATTCTGTCTACATCCTAACTGACACTAGCTTATTCTATTTAATAACAATAGGTCAGACGGTACAATAGAGAAGTTCGCTTACAAAAACCTTTTGCGACATCTCTTTGTGTTCGCTTTATGAATTGTCTCCGAACTTTTCCTGGTGAATGAAAATTTTAAACAGTACCCGGATTAATAGGGGAGAACTACTAGTTATTGAACACGCTTGTTGCTTCGTAGTACGATGTAATTGCAATGGTAATTTTCCGTATCTTAAGGGACGGGTGCTTCGAATATTGCGCTTCTCTATTTAATTAACCGACTTCCAAAAGGAGGAGGTTCTCAATTTCATCGGTTTTTTTTTTCTTATTTTTTATTTATGTACACGGGTTACTCCGTCAATTTGATAATGGATTTAGAAAATTCTTTTTGTATTCGAAAGGGTATGCTCCCCATGTGGTCCCATGGCCACCATATCAGGATCTGATGATGGGATCCTAAGGAAATCGAAGGAAACCCTCAAATTTACATAAGCGCCTGCAATGAAGTTAAAGCAATTGTCTGCCATAGACATCATTTAATTTCATAATATGTAAAACGGGTCCTAACGATATCAGAGTTTACCTCAGATAGTCTGTTTACCTCAAATCACTTGAATTATAGTAACCTATAGATAGAAGATAGTCCATTTGAGATTTTATTACAAAAAATTACCTGAAGTCCTTTCGATTCTATACAGTATGTATGTTACCTTTAGTCGTATTCTTTCAAGTTATTTAGGTGAAATGATGATGAGAGACTTGAGACAGACTAAAAAGCGAAAAATAAAATAAAAACTTTGTTTAAAAAACCGACTTCAAAAACTAAAAAGTATCAAATAACTTAATTTGTATGTGCTACATATTCATAGGTTTGAAGTCGGTGCCAAGCCAAAATGTAATAGTAGGTACCGCACTCGCCGCACGTGACCTTGAGTGGGATAGCTGCTCTTCGCGTAGAACAAAACAACCGAAGCGTCGGTGACGTCGTTGACGTTCGTCTCGAAATGTAGCGAGTGTGGTACCTACTATTACATTTTGCTTGGCACTGACTTCAAACCTATGAATATGTAGCACATACAAATTAAGTTATTTGATACTATTTAGTTTTTAAAATGGGTTTTTTTAAACGAAGTTTTTTTTTAGTCTGTAAGCTCGCTTTAAGCCTTTATATTTCAGAACAGTATGTTATAGTATTCTCTTTGAACTAGCATTATAGACAGTGTAATAAGTAGCTTTTTGTAATGAACTCTGTTAGATTTCGAACGTCATTGTAATGGCAACATTTTCGATTGTCATTTTTCTTGTTTGACGTTTTGACGTTTGAGGTTAAGTACTATAGAGACGTTTGCCGGCCGAACACGTTTTCGCATTTTTTTTTTTTTTTTTTATGTATGGCCCGCCAAAATGACTCTTCTCTGCCTGATGGAAAGCATAAGCAGAATCCAAGAGTATTGGTCGCCATACTCACTGCGAATGCAGACAATGCAGTATGGCGACCCACACCATGGCGGCCTAGTGATGCTGCTGCATCTTTTAGTCTAGTCAACAAGTATGGAACTTGTTGACTAGACTATTTGGGCCTCCGGTCTCGCACTCACCAACGAAACACGACAGCACGAACGTGGTCATTTTACGTTGATTTTCTGTGCGAGGGTAGTACCGCCCCGGTCGAGCCGACCCATTCGTGCTGAAATCAGCGTGGCTCTACTACCTCTATTGATTCCTCTACTACCTTGATTGTCATTTAAGCGAATTGAATTGATATTAAGCTAATTTCCTAAGACTCGGTTTTCGTCGGTCACCGTTATGATTGGTCTGGTTAGGACTCGCGAGTTTTTGTAGGCGCGTTCAAAAGGGCGTGATCCGTGATAGCTAATACGAGTTTATTGTAATTCGAATACCTTGAAAGATATACAGCACTTTGGAGCATGTTTATGTGAACGTACCAAGACAAAGCAGAGAGGAAACTACCCAAGAGATCTCTTGGAACGCCGAGAACAAGGAAGCCACACAACTCCAGTAAGTGCTTGATGATTTTAGTTTAGATTAAGAACACGGTGAAACGCCGTGGTTCATTTCTCTTGCCAGTGGACTAGTAGCGATTTAATGCCTGTACTAATGGGCCTGCAAGCATTATAACCTTCTAAGGTGATCGCTCCACTGGTGAGAGGACTGAACAAACTCTCTTTTTAACCTACTTCAAAGACGGAGGAGGTTCTCAATTCGACTGTATTTTTTTTTATGTTTGTTACCTCATAACTTTCGACTGGGTGAATCGATTTTGATGATTCTTTTTTCATTTGAAAGCTGGTGCTTCCCGTGTAGTCCCATTTAAATTTGGTCCAGATTGAAGACGGTTTTTTTTATTGTTATAATTTGTGATTATGTGCCAAAATAAATATATAAATACCGACCGGAGTGACACCACGGCCTCTCAGAAAACCGGTGTGAAATAGCCCTTGCGCTGTGTTTCACCAAGTGAGTGAGGCTACCCTAACCCCTCCTCACATCCCTCTCCCCATCCCCGCCCCATCCCCCAAAGGCCGGCAACGCACTTGTGACGCCTCTGGTGTTGCGGGTGTCCATGTGCGGCAGTAATCGCTTACCATCAGGTTATACGCCTGCTCTTTTGCCCACTATTCAAAAGAAAAAAATAGTAGTTGTCTGTTCCTTGCCGTAGGATACATACATGTACTTAAACAGACAATTGTCTGTACTCTTACTTTATCATGAGTGATGTTTAATTTATTTATGTATTATTGAGTTCCTCTAAGAACAGATGGATACAATAAAATCACTTCAGCAAACAAAAGCTTTTTGCTAGTGAACTAGTTCAATAGGACGACATGCGCTAATTCTAAGAAATATCTATAATAAGTTTAAATGAAATAACAGATTTTTATTGCAAAAATTTAATAATCTTTAACAAATTATTTATTTGTAAATTTTATAAAAATAATTAAATAAACATGTGTATGCGTACAGATATGTTCTTTATTATTTATTTTGCAATGATATTTATTTAAATAATTTTATTTCTTTCAGCCACGCGCCAGTTTTAGTGAAACAAAAGTTTTATTTTAGTGAATTTTATTTTCACAGCTATCTAAATACGGTTGAAGTACTCGATCGCTTTATATCTTTAGTTTATGGTCTATTGGTAGTTTTTTATTACCATTTTATTTTCCCCCAATCGCAATAAAACAATGGGTCGTAATAAGAAAGAGATTATATTCTATTTCAGCGTTTATTTCACTTTCAAGTAACCGAAGAAACGAAGAAAAAATTTTTGGTCTGAAATTGTAACTTTCTTTGGAAAGTTTCATTATTTATTTTTGTTCCGCATAAAGTAAGTCAGGTAAAATGTAACACCGTTTTCCTTTTTTCCGTTAACGAGTCTATAAATATTATTTAAAATTACTGACATAGAGTCAAGATGCTTTTGAATCATACAATAAGAGTTGACAAATTAGTTTGTATCTACCTTCAAGGAATTTGCCTATGTTTTGTTTCAAATTTTCGAAGATGCCACGTAAATAATGATATCTACTCAAAACGAGGGACATATATTATCTCTAGTAATTTGTATAATATTTGCAAATAAATTTACTAAACATTCTAAAACTTTGTTTACGACGAAAAGTTCATAAATATTGCCAGTAAATAAATAATAGATACTTTAAAACTTCACATCGGCAATTTTTGCTCCTTTGCTGAAATAAGTACTAGCCAAGTCGCATTCAAATGCTACTTAGCTTAGCTTAGCTTAGCTGTAGCATGGTACGGGTGGCAGTTTCACTCTTGAAAGTTGCCGCGATTTACAAATTATGACTTAGTATATTAGCTGTACTACATTGGCAATATATTAAATCATTAATAACTGTAGTAAATTAAACTAAACCAACCAGAATGTTGATGTCAATGTCGTACAGGCAAATGTCACCCGCACCATGCTACAGCGCAAAGAGTATAGGTCCTTAAATTATAATCTAAGTAGCATTTGAATGCGACTTGGCTAGTACTTATTTCAGCAAAGGAGCAAAAACTCTCGGTATTATTAGAATAAAATGTAACTTTACATAAAAATAAAATCTACGATCGCATTTAGATTTGTATGCATCCATTTTTGTAAACTTTGAACTAATTATGTGTATATACTAGTTAATTGAATTCAAAATGATAATTATATCGTTAAGAATAGCTGGGCACCATGTTTGTACTACAAAGTTGCATGAAATCAAAATGTGCTTCCCATACACGTTTTAGTTTTGTTACAAAGTTACAAATTGTTGTATGGTGGCTATAAAAGGTAAACTCTTATGTCGTTCTTCGCTTTAGATACAAACTAGGAAATAATTTACATTATGTCACATATATGCCAGGTCATAAGGTTTTATTAAAACGACTCTGGCCTCATTTGAATCACGTGAAAAGGATTAAATATAAATAAAGAAGAAAAAAGTAAAAGAAAGATTGTTTTTACCTGTTTCGTACTGGCTGCGTGTACATATTTACAGACATCGGAAAAACACTGAAACGTAAACATTTGCCCCTAATTCATAAATTTCGTGTTATTTTCAACTTTAAGGCTATAAATTTAAAATTGAAAATCTTATATAACTGCTGCATTATATAGTTATACCACGGCTTCACAGAAAACCACTCTTTACTAATTATTTCTTGGCTTTTTATCGAGTAAGTTTTGATATAGAAGGCTGAACATTGTCCCGCCTAATTCTGGAGAAAGGGACACTCAAAGGACGACAAAAAACTTGTTTCTCTTGAGCTCCAGGTAGCTACTTATCACCAAGAGAATCGTCTGCTCCATTGCTCCTTAAGCCATGAAAAACTGTGATTTATATTAAACTAAAACTCAACCATTACTCATTCCGTTTATACTAACGTAATGACCTACATACAATAATTGTGAGCTATTTAGCTGTAGCTTAATAAATCTAAACAAGAAATTTAATTTTCCAGTCGTTAAAAGCACCCGATTAACCTCCCATAACTTCTGTGTGAAAAGCACGCCACGTCATTTGTCACGATATCGACGGAACAAAGAATGCCGGCACCTTTGTGCTCGTTCTCAGAGCGAGCTTTTATCTACACAGCTCCGTACAATTGTACCAGTTGTAAACATTCGTCTGTGCATGTAATGACTATTGTACGATTGAATTCTGGTTATATTTTACGGGTAATACGTGATTACCCTTCCATGAAATTACCGTTTTGTTACAGAATGCTTTGGATTAGATTATTTGCTTATATCTTGAACTTAATCTAGCGGCAGATGGCTTTAATGTTGATCGTATTGTACAAATTTCTTCTCGCTATTAGACGATTCATAAGATTATACTCAGATATCAGAATTTTGTGGAACCTGTAATAGTTGACTTGCCAATAAACGCTTTATTTAAAGATGTAGTAAAGTCAAAATCATCTGTCATATTGACGTGACACATGTTGGGTACATGCTACATGTGACTATTATTGAGTTTTTCTGATAATGGAAATACTTAATAACAGCCCGGACGTCAGAAATCAAAATCTTAAACTCCGTGCTCCGGATGCGCCTGAACTTTGTGTCTCGGTTGTTTCGGATACCCCTCCGATGGGACGGTCGGATTGTGATAGTGAGGGTACAGATAGTGCACCTGTATTTACGCGCACACACTTGTGCACTATAGTGTATCTTGCGTAGTCAGCTGGTCTTCGTTGAGTCTGTAGGCTAGGAGTACATAGTCACATATGTTACTATGTATACATTTAACAGTTACATCCTAGCTACATCAACATCATCAGCTTACCGCCACGCCGTCTAATGCAAAACATAGGCCTCTCCGATTGCACGCCACTTGGGTCAACTTTTGTTAGGTAGGCTGCTCATATAACACCTACTTATACGGGGATAATTTTTAAGATTTTGATAAATTTTATGATTTTAAACATACATACTATAAACCTATATACTATACCTGTGTACTTGCAAACGATGAACAATTATAACATATATATATATATATTTAAATATAAAACCTGAGTTGGTACTCGACATACTATGCTTCACACAAAGTTTGGTGCGATTCAACTGCACACATATAATTTCTCGCTGTAGGTAACCATGATTGCCGCCGGGACATCTTCTACCAGTTTTTAGGTTTGTATTAAAGTTTTAAAATAATTAAGTAACATTTTAATATGTTTATCTAACGCACATTAAAAAGCTAGTTGTATAAAAAATTGAGTTTTTCAACCATTTAGGAAACCATTTCATTCAAAGTAGCTTTTCAAGAAGTAACAAGTGATATAGTAAACTGACACATTGTGTGATAGTACCCCTCCCTAGATTCGCGTAATTAAGGTTTAATAATATTCTTCGCCTTGTTAAAATCTTAACGATAACTTGAAACGCAAAGTCCTCACGGGCGATTGCCAAAAGGTATTTCGGCATAATAAAAATACGGCGATCCTAATGAATAGTTTGTACGCAAATTGTACTCTTGACATAAATGGATTGCTGGGAACGATTTACATCAGGGTGCAATAAACTCAAAGTTTTAAAGTGATACGTTGGAGAGATGTAAAAAGGGACTCTACCTGCTTCCTTGGCGTTAATGATGGAAAGGCAGGGCTTAGGCGACACTTGATCTTGTGTGAACGGTGCTTAAAAAGTAGGTGCCTTTGGGGATATTAGAGAGTAAGTTGTAAAGTGATATAACATGGAAGTAAGCCGGGTTTGAGAAGATCAGAAACCCTATTTAGTAAGAAGAATATTAGATCATTATTTTACTTATTCATTTACTTGTATACTTATAATAATCATTAATTCATTCATTATAACTGATAAAAAGTTTTTAAGAAAAATGTAACTACAATATCGTATTGGATATAGTCTGTAAGGATATTGTAAGTAAGTAATAAATAAATAAATAAAATAAAATATATTTCTTATGTCTCATTTTTATCGTGTGTTTATTAGTAGAGAGGATACGCCATCATTTGTAGTTATTCCAAATCACAATTATCTTTAATACTTCCTGCTGATAGCAGGGTTTTAGAAATTTATCCTTCTAGTACGAGTACTTATGTCCATTTCATCAAAGCATGCCTTCTTATTTTTTTATAAATTCAACACATAATTTCTTACCATGTATTTGCTTCATCTACTGCATATAAATCAAACAGTTGTTCTTTTATACATAAAATTTCCTAGCTACTACTAGTTTAAAGATCTAATGAAAAATAAATAAACATAAATGTTTTTAACACTGTTATAAACATTAAAACATTCACATTTACACTTCACCCCCGTACATGTAACCAAAAACAGTGGTACATTAGAGAAACAAGTCCTAATTATTTTGAATAGGGGAGTCTTCCTCTTGACTCCGTTCCCTCGGTAACGAGTGCGCGTCGCGGCTGAATGGCTCTCGAGTTAAAAATGCATGCAAACGAGCCGTAACATGTCGTAACGTCCGCCTTTTAGCACGCCCGATGAGGCCACCCTATCTTTGAATCTCGAATGTATTTCATTGGTTTTTGATGGCTTATTTCGAGTACGTGTTAACACACAGTGTTTTATTTTCGATCACATTTTTTTCTCAAATTTACTGCTTGAAGTGCGACTTTGAAATTGGTAATATTTAGCTTTAACTGTTTGAAATAAAATTTGAAAAAAAAATAAAAAAATAAAATTTTTACTGTTTTTTTTAAGTAAACAACTGCATTTCTCAAACGACATAGAATTTCAGGAGAAAGAAAATAAGATTAAAATGATGCTCTAGATACGGCTTAGATTGGTGCTATTATTTATTCATTCTTATTCAACTTTCCTATAATAGTCAACAACTTTAAGTAGAAGTAGACGTGTAAGTAATAAAAGTAGACTTTTGGACTAAATTCGTAGAGTTTGCTTATCAAATATTTATATTTTCTGAATGATTATGGATAAATATTTAGTATTCACTTATTCTATGGCTAAATGCCAATAATCTTTGACTAGATTGAACTTCATATATAATTTCTATATTGCTTTCTGGTTTTAAAAGTAATAGAAGTCATATGATTTTCTATATAATATGTACTATATTTTTCGCTTTTCTTGGGAATCAGAATCCTCAAGAAAAGCGAGTGTTTGTATGATATAATTATAATATGCCACGCCTTTCTGTAGTATATTGTGTAAGTTTGCATTAATGAGTATTGACGAACAAACCTGCGCGACCTGATGCGAAAAATAGACAAAATCATCTTTAAAGCAGTTTGTACATCGCATCAATATTTTTGAAGAACTTTTTGTGTTTTTGAAACATTCACAATGCACTTTAACATTTACCTATAGATGATTAAACTTTCATTAATTCATCCATGACAGTAATTAGATTCCATCCGATTCTTGCATAGTTTAAAGCCTCTTATCTCCTTCAGAAAGTAACATAACATAACCAAAATAATAAATTGGTTTACCGTCCAGTCTTTTAAGATATCTTCTTGCAAATAAACAAGAGTACACGTACGCTCTTATTGCTTTTCGGAAGCATCTTACATCACTTGATTCGAGTGGGGGCACAAGGAGGGTTGTCTTGCGGAAACAATAGAACATAGATGGTTGATAGCACACACTATTCTGTTATCCGACATCTTTAATATTGGTGCACACTACTCTTTCATTTACCAGCACGTATTACTTGGGCCTGGGTTTTCTCGCTATAAAATATTAGAACTAGCTTTTGTCCACGTGTCGCCAAATGCTTGTAATTTGGTTATAGCGATAAAGTAGCCTATATCCTTTTTTTTACTGTACTAGTGGGCAAACGAGCAGACGTATCACCTGATGATAAGTGATTACCGCCGTCCATGGACACCCGCAACACCAGAGGCGTCACCTTTGGGAGATGGGAAGATTGATGAGAGGGGTTGGGGGTATGAGCCTCCGGTAACATCACTCACTCGGTGAAACACGGTGCAAGCGTTATTTTAGACCGGTTTTCTGAGAGGCCGTGGTATAACTCCGGTCGGTTTTTAGATATTTATTTTGGTACAAAAGAGAGTACATTCACCAAAAAGCTACTGATTACACTATCTATAATTAAATGCTATGAAATATATTTAGCTTTAATTCCGCGAGACAAATATCCAGGTCTGAAAGCAAGGCACAAATCCCACCGTCATGCATACTCACATGCACATATGAGTATCATGCATATGTACACATACAAAACAAGTGAGAAATAATTAGCATGCCATGCAACCAAACCTATACTCGACACGTGTTTCGCCCCTCCACGGGGCATCCTCAGGAGATGTTGACTCGTCGAGCGTTTGAGCTCGAATAGAAGAAGAATTATTTCTCACTTGTTTTGTATGTGTACATATGCATGATACCCATATGTGCATGTGAGTATGCATGACGGTGGGATTTGTGCCTTGCTTTCAGACCTGGATATTTGTCTCGCGGAATTAAAGCTAAATATATTTCATAGCATTTAATGTCATGGATTTCCGCAAAGTAACGCCTGATTCCATAACTTAACTATCTATAATGCTAGTTCAAAAGGTATACCGTAACATACGGTATCCTCACTCACTCGGTGAAACACAACGCAAGCGCTGTTTCACACGGGTTTTCTGTGAGGCCGTAGTATGACTCCAGTCGAGTCGGCCCATGCATGCCGAAACGTGGCTCTCCCACGGATAGTGTGTAGTATCGATACCTTTATTATTAAATCCTACAGAAAACATAGATAACATTAAACATAGTATATCAAATTTAAAAAAAAATATTACTATGTTACCAATAAGTAACTTATCTCTTTATCTTTAAAAGTCCAGCCTCGTAATTGTTTTCGACAATTACTTTTATTACAGTTAAGATAATGAAAATACTAACTCTAATTTCCCTAATGACTTTATTTGTACATGTATTTTCTTATGTGAATGCGGTGGCACTAAACGTCTTATAGATATACATTCCAAAGGAGTATTGGCGTCAGTCAGGCGGCTGACCGACTGAGCCTCAAAAACACATTAAGACAATCATGTTCAAGATGATGGATTGATGGGATGGGTTGATGATGACAGTTATACTGTCTTTAGTGTACTTGTATCTTTTAACACAAGAAATATATGTCTAGTTAGTATTTATCTATACTAATATTATAGAGAGGTAAAATTTGTGAGTTTGTAGAGGATAATCTCTTCATTGTCGAGCTTACCGTGCCTAAAGACGAAAGTCTTCAATGAGTGCGTCCTACCCGTAATGACATACGGAGCCGAAACGTGGACACTTACGGCACGGCTGGTCCACAAATTCAAAGTCACTCAGCGTGCTATAGGCAGGACCAAGATGCGAGTAGCCGAGGATCGAACCAAGTGGCGTGAAATTGGAGAGGCCTATGTCCAGCAGTGGACTGCGATAGGCTGATGATGATGAGGGGGTAATCTCTATTAAACCGATGTTGAAAATTATTTTACCAATAGAAAGTCACATTCTTTGTGATTGTCATAGGCTATATATTAACTTGAAAAAGTATGAAAGTTAGTCATTTTAAAAGTTACCAATATGAAGAAACAATCAAGCGAGCGAAACTGCGGGCAATAGCTATTATATAAATATATATGAGTCTGCCAAAATCACTCTACTGTATCTGATGGAAAGCACAAGTAGAATCGAAGAGTGGTGGTCATCATCTTTATTGCAAACGCACACAATGTAGCATGGTCCCAACAATATTTTAATGTGATATTTAAAATAAACCTGTTATAATTTTTTTGATATTAACACTTTGTAAAACGCCGTAATAGTCTCGAAATGATTAGTGACCATTATTTATCTACGTATATACTCGTATGTATAGTTTTTATCGGAAACTTTGTCCACAGCCCGTCAGCGACAAAGTTTGGAAGAGTTTCGTCATGAATAGATTTTTGGCGTTCCTTAGGAAGTATGTTTGGTATGTCTTTTGGTACTTAGCTTTGGACTTGGTTATCTAAAGGCTTGAGTTACTTAACAATGTGATCCTTAAATCACAGGTATGCACTATAAGTTGTTGAACGACGTAGTTTTTAAAAACCATCATCATAAACAACCTCAAACTACAACAGTTCCCTAATGGACAGAGACATTTCCTTACAATAGTTAGGTTTAGGGAATTAATCTAGCTTTTCGATAATTAATCCAAATTGGGTCCTACTCCTCTGTATTTAAAATCGAATAGGTATTGTAAGTATATACCGAAATATTTTTATTATCTATTTTTCCAAAACAAAAGGTGTTTGTTTCGGTGATTAAATACCGAATGTGAATAATTTGTGGTATTGGATCTCCTAAACCCTCATTCATTCAAAGAAAACAACGACAGCGTTACTTAACTACGCATTTCCGTGCGGTAATGGTTTTATTTCAATCAAGCTAGCCCTCCTAGCCAAGTTGCAAGCGTTTTTCTTTCTGCAATCGTTAACGCCTATATTCTCGTGTGTCATTGGCTAATCTTAGACAAAGTAGGTGGGCAGCTCTCCCATCTGTAGTTTTCTGAATTATGAACGTTTTAAGTTCATGTAATAAAAAGATTTTAATAAAAAGACATGAAAAAGAAATTCTAAGGAATTCTATCTCATATTCTTAAAAAACGAATTCAAAAGTAATAATGCAGAAATAATATGTACCTTTTAAATACGCTTCCATCTGAATAACATTACCATTTTGAATACCTATATTTTTTAAATATACACGTTCTGTATGTTATTTTTTTATGTATGGCCCGCCAAAATGACTCTACTCTGCCTGATGGAAAGCATAAGCAGAATCCAAGAGTGGTGGTCACCATACTCATTGCGAATGCAGACAATGCAGCAAAAGCAATCGAATGTAAAAACAGTTTAATATTTTCTTTACTCAGTGCCGTGTTCAAACAACATTTGTTAAGCGTTTAAATAGCACAGCTGTCTGTCTGTTATTATCACAACTTATTTCGAATGAACTCGCTCTGTACGTTTTGAAAAAGTTTTATTAAAACGTTTTAGTAATGAATAGCATGAGTTACTTTCTATTTAATATTTATTCATTTACTTTGAGTACTGTGGTTCAAAAATGTATGCATTTTATGTCTTATATAATCTTTATGTATAAAAGAGTAAGGTGACTGACTGACTTACATACCCAGAGATCAACGCACAGCCCAAACCGCTGAAGCTAGAATCCTGAAATGTTGCATGTAGGTTCTTTATATAACGTAAGGGAGCACTAAGGAAGGAATTTTTGAAACTCCACCCCTAAGGCAATAAATCAGGGGATGAAAGTCTGCGTGAGCAAAGCCGCGTGTAAAAGCTAGTTTATAATATGGATCTTTAATTTAATTTAAATAGTAGTAATATAATTTTTAAACTGATTGCTTTGGTCTACCGGTTAGCGTAAACAACTGCCGATCGATTACCGAATGGGGCCAAAACTATTGTCAATAAAAAAAAACCCATATAGCTTTATTTCAAGTCGTTCTTAGTTTCTAGTGAGTTATTCTTCATAACAACCTGGACTATGGAAGTTTGGCGGTGTCTCACGCCCGTGCCTCGGAGACCACTTTAAGCCGTCGATACGGACTTCCCAATAACGATTGTTATTGTCAGTCGTCAGTACACTCAAATATAGTTCTAAAATTTGGTAAATTTCACTGGTCCCTTTAGATTAGTATTCAGTGAATAAGATAGCCATATAATCTTCTGTAATGTTTTTTACATAAATAACACCACTTTTATTTATTGAACATGAGATATTTTCAAAAAGCGGCCAAGTGCGAGTCAGACTTGCCCATGAAGGGTTCCGAAGCAGCAAGTAACATAATATAAACGTTGTAACATTGATCGATGTTTAAATAATAGTGTTTTTTTTTTGGGCTTTACCATTTATGACGTATTAAAAAAAACTACTTACTAGATCTCGTTCAAACGAATTTTCGGTGGAAGTTTGCATGGTAATGTACATCATTTTTTTTTTGTTTTATCATTCTCTTATTTTAGAAGTTACAGGGGGGGGGGGACACATTTTACCACTTTGGAAGTGTCTCTCGCGCTAACTATTCAGTTTAGAAAAAAATGATATTAGAAACCTCAATATCAATTAAAGACCTATCCATATAATACCCCACACGTATGGGTTTGATTTAGTTCAGTTTTAAGTATGGGGACCCCCAAAATTTATTGTTTTTTTTTTATTTTTGTGTGAAAATCTTAATGCGGTTCACAGAATACATCTACTTACCAAGTTTCAACAGTATAGTTCTTATAGTTTTGGAATAAAGTGGCCGTGACATACGGACGGACAGACAGACAGACATGACGAATCTATAAGGGTTCCGTTTTTTGCCTTTGTCACGGAACCCTAAAAAGGGAATCAAAGCCCACACCCATTTATAATAATAAATACCTCTTCAATAAATTTGCCCAACACCACTTATCTAGACATATTTCCATCTGTTTCGAAGAATTACAGCGAAATAATTTGTAATTTACCTAATTTATTCATAAAGGTTTTATGGTACAAATGATTATAAGGTATCTTCAATTCAATAAATCAATTAAGTAAAATGTCGGCTGCTGAATCACGGTACCACAATTTCCACATTTAGAATATTGTGTTGAGAAAGAAATATTGAAATATGTTCTTTTTATTAAATAAATTAATCAGAAATTTATGATTAGCTCTGTAAAACGGTGGACAAGTAAAACGTTTTCCATCTAACTGGTTGAATATTGTACTGTGTGTTTTGTGGCAACCGCCTTCCTACGTGGGAAACAGTAACCGGGTCCCGGTAGAAGGGGTAGACCCAAGAAGTGCTGGCTTGACATCGTAAAGGGTGACATGCGTGCTAATGGTCTCACTACCAAGGACGCCGAAGACCGGGCAAAGTGGAGAAGAAAAAGTAGGAAAGCGGACCCCGGGCTCCAAAGTGCTAGCTTTGGAAGCAACCGGGAACAACGCTAAAACGATGATGATGGTTGACTGTTACAACTTCGTTTGAGGTTCTTAAAAGGTTTAATTTTTTGCTGCTTTTCACCGTTTTTGGTCACATGATGCTCGGCTACTACTATTGGTATCATGATGTTATTTAGCGAGTTTTACCTTCTCATATTACCTATATAACAAAACAACAAAAATAATAGACTTTGAATAATCAGTTTTTGACATGAGCGTGTTCAACAAGCTTTATAATATCAGAGAAGATTAAAAAAAATATAAGAGATCGCCGTAAACGATAAGACCGCCTATTGTAATACCAAATGTAGATTTTCATCTATGACTGTACAAAATTGTATACTTTAGTGTTGTGAAATAAAGTTGTATAAATAAAAAATAAAACGAAATTTATTTATTTATTGACACAAAGTTAGTTTTTTTCGTTTTTAGTGTCGTGTGTCGCGGGGGACTTCACAAATATATAAGAAATGAACACAAAGAACACCCAGACTCGGGAAAACAATTTGTGGATCACACAAAGTTTTGTACCGCGTGGGATTTGAACCCACGACACTTGGCGCAGTAGCAAGAGGCGTGTCGACTGCTGAAACTACTAGGCCAACCGTGCAGTCAAATCATTCCTCCATTCCTTCCATTAATATATCAGTTAGTTACATTAAATGTGAAAATGCTTAGAAATCTCTATTTTTCTTTCCTTCTTTCAATTAATACACTGGGTGGGAGCCATTTTCAATATAAAACCACATCGTTTAGTTCTATTAACGAGTTACATTTAATACTTATTACAAAATGAAGAAATTACCTCTAAAATCAGTAGAGATTAATGAGTTTCACCCATCTCCAATTTCGGCAACCACCTCATTACCATTTGTTCTCACCTGACACAGGTATCGTTTGCAGAGGACTCAGTCGACATGCGTGATTAATTAGTGAGAATATTTACTAAAGATTACCTGCCAAGTAACTCGCATCAATCACAGACTGATGTTCCTCAGTTTGTTTATTTTGTGAAGGTTTTAAGAGTAGGGCTTTGTGTTTTAGGGGGGCTAACAATGTCCGAGGCCGACCGGTGACAGAGGTTTATTAACTTATTATCATTTTTAATAATCACTTGGTGCAGGTATTATTTTAACACGACGTACATACGTACGTATCTTGTTTGTCTATAATGACAGGTCGACGTTCTTGGTTAGTTTAAACTTTCGACTTAACGATAATACAAGATATTTTTTCTTATTTCTTTTTCTACAGAGTCTCATTGTAACTTTACAGAATTCTCTCTGAGATTCCAACGCCAATCACTAGTTTTTATTAACGAGTCCAATTACCTTCACGTTGAGGTCGGAATCTTTACTGACTGAGTATATTGGTAAACGGTAACATAATGATTGCGTCAGACTTGCAATACCGACAGCTTACTAAACTGCTATTGCAAGAACATAAGTAAGATACACTACACAACGATAATAACAATAACACAATTGCCACGATTTTTTTTTTTTTAAATAAACAAATATAATTTTTTTGCTCTAAAATCATTGGCAAATGAAAACCAGCTTTAGACAAGGATTCTTACTCGTGTGTAGTATATATGTCATATACATACATATATTGTAAACAGAATTGTGAGCCGTAAAATGTATGAAAGTTTTTTACTTATTATCAAAATTTATCTTTTCAAAACCATAATATATTACTTTTTATCCACCCTTGTACTTGTTTATCAAGTATAAAATAAGAAAGTACATATAATATATCATTTACACAACATTATTACCAATTTATTTATAGCTTTGCGTGAAGTCAATTTATACAAAGACCTATTTATTCAAAAAACATACTAATAACCCTATTTCTATTCATCATTCATCCAGCTCTGTATCTAATAAACTGGAAACAAATTTACAAAGTGAGACTCGCACACACACACACTCAGACATTCGCATTGATTATTGAGACAACATTTTAAAACAAAATTTCAAAAACATTCAATGGAATAAAATTACGAGAAGTTCGATTTGTAACCAAAATACCAGAGCAACGATTCATAATGAAATGGAAAAATAATTACCATAAATACAATTTACAAATTGCTTGCTTATTTACAAAAGCTTCAATATTGAATCAAGTTTGACAGTACAACCAAGCTGTCAGCGACAGAATGCTTTCAGATTCTCTTGCCGAAACGTGTGTACATACAACAGTTGATATGAATATTTTTATTTAGCTATAAAAGTAGATTCATTCGATAGTGGGTCTGATATAAAGCACAGGAGTTGTTCAAGTTCTGAATCATCTAAAAAAATTATGTCACCTGATTACAATACTAACTTTTAAACTTTGGCGTTCCATGATATAATATTAATTATTTTTTCGGGAATTAACGCTATCACTTATTTCAAGGTACTACATACCTCTGTTTTGCCTGACGTTTCGACCAGGTTGCACCGGCCGTGGTCACAGGCTGACTCAAAACAGAGGTATGTAGTACCTTGAAATAAGTGATCGCTTTAATTCCCGTAAAAATTATTATTATTATACCTGATTACAATAATTTTGCAATTATCTAATTAAACAAACTAGGAAAAAACAGAAATAGATTTGTGTAATACTGCGAAAAGTAGCAAAAAAAGTAATTAAAAGCAACAAAGACAAAGACAGTTGAAACAAACATGTTTAATTATATATTGTTTATATATAAATGTACTAGTGACCCGCCCCTGCTTCGCACGGGTGGATTTCAGATGCCTCCGCCGACGACACGATTCGTGCATTTTAAATCTGTAATATCTTCGAATATATTCATTTAAATTAGATACTGTAAAGGGCCATTTTGATCTATATTAAATGCACAATGTATTTAATTTACTTAATTGTATAAGGATTCATTTTGTATTGCTTAAAATCACTTCGTAAATAAGCCATTATTTCTAGTAACAAGTAAGGAATAAAAAATGGTTGTTGTGGGTTATCCCTAAGAGATAGACATATACCGTCGCGGACTTTTTTGTAGTACTTTTAAGGTGTACAATACTGCAGTACATTAATTTGATCTATCTCGTAGGGTGCAACCAGCATTTGCAATGTAAGCGCTAAAAATGTGTTAATTTGCTACATCACATTAGGAACCTCGAAAATTAACAGTGTTTCCATACTATATTATGCATTTATTACACATAAAAACCTTCCTCTTGAATCACTCTATCTATTAAAGAAACCCGCATAAAATCCGTTGCGTAGTTTTAAAGATTTAAGCAAACAAAGGGATATAGGGACATAGGGAGAAAGAAAGCGACTTTGTTTTATACTATGTAGTGAAGCATAAATAAATAGTATTATAAGTAGCAAATAAATAAACAGTATTATAAGAATGTAATAGAATAAGATAAATAAGAATGTAATTAGTTTTAAAAATAAGTTATAATAAACAGGTATGAGTACCATCATTTTCCCTATGCATAAAATTTGTAGCAACTTGGAATAGGTCTCGTAAAGTGGAAGTCCCACCCACGAAAAAGAAAGAATGTGGGTGGATGCCAGAAAGAAATAGTATGTAGCATATTAGTGCGAGAGGCATACAAGACAGAACTGGAGTGACAAAGAGCATTAGGTTCAATAAGGGCGCCAATCATGTTGGGGGTTAGTCTGCACATTAAAAAAAAAAACAACTGTTGTCATTTCAAATAATTGTATTTGCCATATTATCAAGGTAAGATGGGGTTGGCATATAATTACTGGATCAAAACCTAATTTAAATTAAGAAAAAAAATGCTTTGAAATTCGAACGATCTTTTAATTCGATCGCTAGATCGCTACTGCTTTATTGATTAATCCAATATGCCTAGAGGATCACCTGACGAGTCAAGAAGATCTTGTCTGACTAAACGCGGTCCAAGGTACACGAACTTTTATCGCCCTCATGTTTTTATTAAATAAGGAGACTACGCATTTAAATCACTTTTGTATTTTCGTATTTAATCAGGTACGTTCAATCAGGTCATTTCAAAATTTTTCATAAAACCCCCCAAAAGTCCAAAATAAAACAAAAGCAGAAAGAAAACACACATTTACGAGAGCACATCGTGCAACAGCTAATAATTTTCGTTACCTTTAAACGCTTGTAACGTTATTAAAACATACTCAAAATAAAGTGTTAAATATCATGTATATCAGAATACAGAGTATTACCACCCCTATTCATGTTGTAGGTACTGTAAGTATCAATTAAGGGAGCAAGTCAAGCAAGAGAAAGTCTTTAAACAAACTACCAAGCCGTCTGGCCAGCTTTGTCCAGTTCGCCAAAACATCCTTTCCGCAGAAATGCCATTGTAACGTTATTAAAACATACTCGAAATAAAGTGTTAAATATTATGTATATCAGAATACAGAGTATTACCACCCCCATGTTATGGGCATTGTAAGTATCAATTAAGGGAGCAAGTCAAGCAAGTGAAGGTCTTTAAACAAATCTCCCAAGCCGTCTGGTAGCGTTGTCTAGTTCGCCAAAACATCCTTTCTGCAGAAAAGCCATTGTACCGTTATTAAAACATACTCGAAATAAAGTGTTAAATATAATGTATATCAGAATACAGAGTATTACCACCCCCATGTTATGGGCATTGTAAGTATCAATTAAGGGAGCAAGTCAAGCAAGAGAAGGCCTTTAAACAAATCTCCTAAGCCGTCTGGCCAGCGTTGTCTAGTACCCTAAAACCTTCTTTCTACAGAAAGGCCTATCCGCTGCAGTGACCAATGATATATCATGTCAGAAAAAAGTTCAGTTCATAGTTCAGATATGTACATTATTAATTATAGCATGACCAACGATAATAAAACAGAATAAAGGTAAACGACCATTAAAATGTATCGCTGCAGTGAACTAAGTTCAAAGTCTACTGATAAAAAATGATCTGTGATTCAATTAGAATCGGACGGCGTTTTATGTAGACTAGTGGTCGAAATTCGACTATAATTCATTTATTTACTTATTTTCAAGCTTTTTGCTCTACTTCTCCATTTAACTTTAACTGTGCCAAATATTATACTCCTCCGCTCGCATAATTTTGCGTAATAATATATTCAAATAAAAAAGAATCATCAAAATCTGTTCACCCAGTCGAAAGTTATGAGGTAACAAAAAAAATAAAAATACAGTCGAATTGAGAACCTCCCCTTTTATTTATGTCGATTAAAAAGGGTCGCATAGTTTTTGCTTCACCTATTAGTATATAGATATAAAGATATTCAAATTACCTCTTATATATTAGACTGCCTCAGGGGACGCCTATGCCCAGAAGGGGACATCTTTCGGCTGAGATGATGATGATGATATGACTACAACTGTAATTCGATTTTCTTTTCAATTTGATTGAAATGTGTGTGACAATATCACCAAATATTATTTTCACGTCTTGAATTTATCGTACTAGTATATTTCGAGTGAAAATGTGGATCCATAGTCTCGGTTAATAAATTATCACCTAATTTACTTAATTACCCTTTACTATAACCAAATTACTATTACCCTATTCTATTACCCTATTACAAAAAGTGTTAAGCTAGCAAAAATAAATTAAGTATAAAATAATTATTTCGTCAATTCCTTTCAAATATATCAAATAATTTACATTTTATATAAAAAGATAATAAGCGGGAGTCGTTACTTTAATAAATAAGTATGTTAATAAATTAATAATATATATGTAATAATATATGAAATAATAAATATTATTTCACATATTATCTCAAATTCACCTGTAAATGTGATTATCTTTCTAAATTTAAAGAAAAAATCGAATGCAATCCTTTGCACTGTTTTTTGCATTATAAATACAAACATTTGCTAAAGAAAAGAAAAACCAAGTATGAAATTTCCCAATGGAATAGTTTCAAATATTTTTAACCACATTTTTTCGCAGAAAAATGTTTGATGCTATCAGATTAATCTACCAGGAATCATCCATCACTGACAGGATAAAATACATTGACGCTTCCCATAGTGCTATATCATTCGATTTTTTGTAACATACACCGGATCCATGCTATAAAATACCCTTACAAGATAAATGTATAAAATTTACCGGTAAGTAAAAGAAGGCTAAGTCAACGTTGAAATTAAATCCACCAAACACATTTTATTACACTTCCATTTAAAAAACTTCAACTTACCCCTCAAAAACACAGTCACAACCACACAACACAATCACTCAAACACAAAAATTATCTCCACAAATCATACGTATGTTCCTCAATAATACGTAAAGGGTTATTTTGTAATCGCGGCGCGAACGTAGCGGCGTAGCGCTTATCTCAGCCGGCGCGGTAACACTGAGCTCGTAGCACTCGTAGATGTGCCTACAGACTACGGCGCGCGCATCGGTCTACGAAAACGCTAATTCAAACACATTTATCAAGCTAATTCTGCAAATTGGACTAAATAATGACGTTACAGGCTGTGTTCCTTCCCAGTAACTGTTTGTTGAGCCACTCAATGGCGTTCATAATAACGTCTTTGGTGTTAATAAATTAGTTTAAAGTTGATTCACTGGGCTTGCTTGGTAACCGGGTGATTTATGGCGGGACCGCGAAAGTAGTACATTCAATTTATGATGCTTTCAAAGTCATTAAGGAAATGTGATAATTATTGCATGAACGCATATAAAAGTATTAAGTAAAATATGCTACTGAATATGATCAGCTACGAGTGTTTGATATTACGGAAAAGTTACCCACTTTTCGAAGTTCGCTCATGACTTTTCCTGGAGCAGAATATGCCAAAGTGTACATACGAGTTGAAGGCTGTAGATTGGCGTAATGATAAACATACACGTTGAACTGCTTGGGTAAGTAAATATGTACTTAAATGTGTATTTGTTGATAGCTGTCTGTCAGTCTTGGGCGTCTTTGTAGAAAGTGTATGTCAAGTTATGTCAAGCTTTTTTTAGTTTTATAAAGCCATTATAAATCAGCAGCGTGGCTTCTGCAATCATAGGAGACATAAATAAATCAGTAGTAATGTGTATTAAAAATGAAACTCAATTTCGGCCCTGGTCAGAAGTATGATGCTGGTTTTGAAAGTCAAGGTCAAAATAGGTCGGAAATGGTGGCTTTATAGGCAAAGGGGGAATTAAAATCTCTATGTACCTAAATATTTTGAAAATATTAATACAAGTTTATTTTGCAAAATTAGTAGAAGCATTTGGCGATTTGTTTCTAAATCATTAGTATTACTTGCACTCCGTATACCGTCTTATATTTGCAGATTGAACATTTTTGCCACGAGAACGCTCTAGAGATCTATATCTGTGTTATGCTCGCAAAAATATAAGTAGTTAAACAGTATTTGTTCGTTTCATGACCCGTTAAATTATACTACATTGTTTTATTACAGCCAATATATTTCTCGACTAGGCGGTTAAACATTCAACATCAATTCTGTGAAATTGTTATCTTTGTATAATCTTATTCGTATTTTGTTATGGCATGCAAACTATCTTAAATCTATATATATATTATTTTTTATTTTATTTTTTAATATTTCGGACCATTTAACACACAACGCCATCTAGTCCCAAGCTAAGCAGAGCTTGTGTTATGGGTACTAGACAACTGATACAAATACATATATACTTTTTTTTTGTAAATACATACATATTATACATAAAAAACACCCAAACTCCGAAATAAATATTTGTAGATCATACAAACATTTGGTCGGACCCAGGAATCGAACCCGAGACCTCATGATCAGCAGTCGTACACGCCAACCGCGAGACCAACGAGGCAGTGTATATATAGATGTTTGTTACTCTTTCACGCAAAGGCTTTTGAATGGATTCATATGAAACTGTACATCTGGGGGCACGGTCGTGCCCCCGCCAAGACGAGCCAAGCGAAGCGCAAAGGCACTACCTACCTTTTCTCGAAGTGTTTCATCGTTTTTTTTGAACCCTCATAACTTTGGTTCCCGATATACCAGATCGTTCAAATTCTCAGCATATGATGTTAACAATAGACTAATAAAACATACACAGTTTCAATTGCATAGCTCTGATACTTTAGATTTTATTGATACCTAAAAAACACCGATTTCGTCACTGACACACTGATGATCATCAAAACTATTAGGGTACTTCCTGAAGTGCTAGAAAGCTGAAATTTGGTATGTAAACTAAGTTTAGTATACAAACAACAAAAAAATTCATAAACCGATTATTTTTGCCCCCCAACCCTCAAAATTGGGGGGTGGAAGTTTGTATGAGACTTTCACTAATTTTTATGCTAGAGGTTTTATTTTTAGTATACGGACTTTTTCGAAAGAAGAAAGAAGATGTACGAGAAATACACCCCAAAAAAAAACAGCAAAAATACTGCCTTAAGCAACTTACAAAAAGAAATGAAATCCCACCAAAAACATTTTCATGTAAAATGTTGCCAAGACGACTGCATATGCCTTACCCTGCGAAAAAGATATCAGATCTCATGTAGAGCCAAGGTTCTGAATCTACACGCCCTAACTCTACCAACCCTAACTTCATAAACTCTACATCTCAGTAAAAATGTATGGCTTGGCTGTTTCGTTACTTCAGAATCTAAATATTCCTATAATATTACTTCAGAAACTAGATATTTGCAAACACAAAATGCATTCGTTTCCCCTTCGTGACGATATGGTAGCGAAACGGCGAAGCCATACATTTTTACTGAGATGTAGAGTTTATGAAGTTAGGGTTGGTAGAGTTAGGGCGTGTAGATTCAGAACCTTGGCTCTACATGAGATCTGATATCTTTTTCGCAGGGTAAGGCATATGCAGTCGTCTTGGCAACATTTTACATGAAAATGTTTTTGGTGAGATTAATATAGCTCATACATCAGAATAACATATAAACTACTTTTTACCGCAGTAGCCGACGCGCGGGTGGAGCCGCGAACAAAAGCTAGTTTAAAATAAAAATTTACGGTAAAATATGATATTATCGATGAATGATCCAATGATTTTCCCACCAAAAATCTTCTCTGTGGAAGGAATGGTTCCAAAAAAAAGGTGCAAATTCGACCTGAGTAATGCCACGGCCTCATAGAGAACTGAGACTGAAAAGGCGGTAATAATCTTGAAACTCTGTAGGGTCCATGGGCAGCGGTTGTCAATTACTATCAGTTGATTTGTTAGCTCTTTTGGCCCCTCACACTATTTAAAATGCTTCCAGCAACTTAAAAAGAGTTAAACATCTGATCAGTAAGTTTTTTTATGGAATAGGCCGACATACGAGCAGACGTATCGCCTGATGGTAAGCGATTACCGCCGCCCATGTACACCTGCAACACCAGAGGCGTCACAAGTGCGTTGGCGGCCTTTGGGGGATGGGAAGGGGAGATAGGGGGAAGGGCTGTCGTATGGGCTCCGGTATCCTAACTCACTAGGTGAAATACAGTGCAAGCGCTATTTCACACCGGTTTTCTGTGAGGCCATGGTAACACTCCGATTGAGCCAGCCCATTCATGCCGAAGCGTGACTCTCCCACGGTTTTTAAGTCAATTAGCTTTTCAGGAACCGTCAAACTAATCTGAAGTAACCTTCGTCCTTGTGAATTAAACATTTCCAAGAACGAAACACGATAGTTAATTCACACCTTATCATTAACTTTTAACACCCGGTCTAGTCCCTAGAATTGACTTTCTAGGAATTCTAGAAACAAGTCGCTATTAGTATTCTCAGTAGCTAAGTCCTAAATAAAAACAACTTAGCCTTGATCTTTTCTAGCTTTAAACTAACTTGATTAAAAAAGAAACTGTTTCTAAGTAAAATAAGGTTTAAATAACTTTAAGCTGTTGGAGGGCCATGATGCCATATGAAACCAAGATCTCACATAAAACGAAGTGAGTGAGATTGTGAGATAATTTAACCTCTTACATTAATTTCACGAAGTGCGAGGGATACTCGAAGAACTGCAAAATACTTGTCACCATTGAATTGCAATTATAGATGAGTGTTATTTATTCTAAGCGAGACTATTAAGTTTATTGTCTTCTTTAATTCGTCTTGCTGTATCTTTTAAAAACATCATCATTATCATCTCAGCCAAAAGACGTCCACAGCTGGACATAGGCCTCCCATAAGGTTCTCCATAACAGTCGGTACCATGCTGCCCGCATCCAACGACTTCCCGCGTCCTTCACTAGGACTTTGGACTACTTTGTAGAGGGCCTACCAACTTTTTCCAGAGCGTTGTCGTCACTCAAGATCTGAAAAACATTATATTAGAAAAGAATTTTAACTTTTGTCGTCGTGTTTCGTTGTTGGAAATGTTTAATTCACAAGGACGAAGGTTTCTTCCGATTAGTTTGACGGTTTCTAAAATGGGGTTTCTGAAAAGTTAATTGACGTCAAAACCGTGGGAGAGCCACGCTTCGGCATGAATGGGCCGGTTCGACCGGAGTGATACCACGGCCTCACAGTAAACCGGTGTGAAATAGCGCTTGCGCTGTGTTTCACCTAGTGAGTGAGGATACCTGAGGCCCATACCCCAACCCCATCCCCTACCTCCCTCCCCCATCCCCCAAAGGACGGCAATGAATTTGTGTCGCCTCTGGTGTTGCAGGTGTCCATGGGTGACGGTAATCGCTTACCATCAGGCGATACGTCTGTTCGTTTGCCCATCTATTACATAAAAAAAACTAAACTCTGAATAGCAAAGGACCCTAATGAACCAACTATCGCTATTACCACTCTAAAGTAATTAATTACAAAATTAACACCGCAGTCTTAAGATTTAGATATAAATAATACATTAAAGTAAAAAACCTTTTTAAAAATTTACAGAGCTAAATAACATTTTATAAGAGTAATAAATTAAAACCAACTGTATACCGTGAGCTCGGTATGAGAGATTAGTAACATCGCAATCATTTCTGTTTTCTCAAAACCGGATCTGGTAATCGCCTTCGGGAAATGCAAATAGAATGTTAATATCTTCTTGTCAGGAATGCGTTGATACAAAGGGTGTATTACTTTTGATTGAAGGTTTGTTTAGAATACTATCTAGGATCTGTAGCTTTGCAACTGAAATATAAAGTTTTTTTATTACGCATAGCTATTAATTCTGTGGCAACAGTAATATTTTGCACGATAACAGGTTATTTACCCAAAAAAATGCATAGCGATCGATATTTAGTTCATAACTATCGGTTTAGTAATAATGACATAAAAACTGATAATAGATAACAATAATTAACCACAATATTAATATTTGACTAAAATTGAGACGTATTTTTTATTCTTACGGTACGTCATTACATTGAATAATGAGACCATATCAGGAATAGCTTATTAGATACACACACACACACAAAAGATCATCGCTTAATCCAATTACGAGAAACGTGTAATAATGAAATGGACATAATATTTTCCGGTTTTAGAATTAAATGTAGGTAAATGTTTATTTGTTTATTTTATAATTAAACAAAATAGCATACTTTTTTTATGTGACCCTGCTAAAGTGGCTCTACTCTGCTCGATCGAAAGCATGAGCAATAATCGTGAGTAGTAGTCACCATACTCATTGTGAATACAGACAATGCAACAATTTAGCGTGGTGACCCAGGGGTCGGCTATTAGTTCAAGCGGTTTTACCTGAATATCAGTTTTTCCACGGAGCGACTGGCATCGGACCTCCGTGTCCGGTGAACTGAATTCGAAGGTTGAAATAGTTGTCAGTATATTTGAGGGCACTGACTTCCCAATAACGATTGTCATAGGTGTTCATAACAAACGAAACCGACGGCTTAACATGCTTTCCGAGGCACTGGCGGGAAACACCGCCATATTCCATACCCCGGGCTGCTGTTAAGAATTTCTTGTAAAAAAACCCAACAGTAGTCCGACCCGGGAATTGAACCCGGTACCTAATGATTTGCAGTTGCTTGTGCTAACCGCTAGACCAACGAGACACGCAGTGAGCATATATGTATATGATGTGTATTATTTCCAACATTAGTGCAATCTTAAGTAAATAAACTTTAAATCAAACTGTATATATGGTTAACTGAAGCAAATTTAAACTACCTCTGGGATTTTATATAATGTTTCTTGGCCCATTTATAGTGAACGATCCCAGTATTCTGCAAAATTTGCCACTGGGGGCAATTGTCATAAGTTTGCCTTCACCAGAGAGAGACAAATGGTCCCCTCGTCTATAGTCTATCTTACTGCGATAGAACAGGTAATTGCTATTTTTTGATAAGTAAAATAAGTATTCATTGAAGAAAAAAAAATAAAAAACCAGAAGTAGGTGTAAACAGACAACGACCCGTATACAGGCCAACTCTTGCCAGATTTATTTATTTACTTTCCTTGCAATTTTAAAAGTAAAAAAAATAATAGTTGCTAATTTCTTTAATACTTTATCCACTTATTAATCATTTAATGTAGTGTACCTAAATTAGTTTCCGTTACCGTTAACAATAATATAAACTCGAACGATTAAAACACAAAATAACAGTTTTTCAATATAATAATAGTTACTTACTTCATAAAGAAAAATATTTGATCACTACGTAAATATAACTAAATGAATATTTATTTCCTTTGTACTCGACTACGGGAAAGCCAAGAGGAAGGGTAAGGGAAGAGAAGCTTTGGCAATTTATGTATATTTGTTGTATGTTCTACCGCTTTACCTCCAGAAGTAATTTTAATGTCAATAGATTCATAATAATGGCCAGGGTGATATAGGCAGTTCCAGATTCCTGGTTCCCCGGCTTCTAGTACCCAAGACGGTGAGCGTTTTTAGTCAGTTCGAGTCCGACATTATCACCAGCTGGTGGTATACGGGGGGATTTCCGCACAAAAAAAGGTGACATAGGCTTTAACCTTTTTCAAAAGTTTTAACGTAGTCGGGTGATAGTTTTTCTTATCAAAATGAATACTAACCAATGTAAATGGTCGTGCGGCCGTGATGTGAGGGTCATGATCACCTCACCTGCTTGGAGTGTCCCCGTTTGTGTTAACGGGCATTACACATTTATGTCTCTGAAAAATAATTCATTTTAATATTTGAGAAACAAATTAAAAATGAATGCCCGGTGCAAAACCAATAATATATTTATATATATATATTTTAAAAGGCAACTCCCACACTAGGAATAAATCCTGTGTCGCGGGGGACTTTACAAACATACATAAAACGTACACAAAGAACACCCAGACTCAGAACAATAATTTGTGGATCACACAAAGTGTTGTCCTACGTGGGATTTGAACCCACGACACTTGGCGAAATAGGAAACGGCGTGGTGACCGCTAAACCACTAGGCCAAACCTGCAGTCATGTTTGCATTGAAATCAAAAAGATGACATGTATCCCGAAACCTACCTTATATACCTCTTATCTTTGGTTCTATGATCTATAAAGCAACTATAAAACGGTTTAATAAGCGAGTTTCACTTCTGAATAACTAAAAAATGAATAAAGGTTTGTGGAAGAAACAGCTTTCGCGTAAACAAATGTACTACAAAACATTTGCTAAGCCGTAAACGCTACCCGGAAATGTTTGATGCAACAGATCTAGCGGTAGGTCAGAAAAACAGCGGTTTTGAAGACAAACCTATTGCGATGTTTTAAAACTAGATACTGAAATTAAATATTTTACTACGGATATATGTATAAACGTACATGTTTCGTGCATTGCATTATATTAGAAACCTAGGAGTATAAAAAGAACTAAATAAAAGTGTCACTAACTTTTATACTAACGAAAAGTAATTTTATCATTAAGATACATACATATGCTTATACTCAGATGACGCCTTTTCTATTAATCAAGCTCTGCTTAATTTGAAACAAGATGGCGTTGTGTCAAATATCCTTTTTTTTTTTATGGAATAGGCGGGCAAACGAGCAGACGTATCACCTGATGGTGAGCGATTACCACTCACTCGGTGAAACACAGCGCAAGCACTATTTCACACCAGTCTTTTGTGAGGCCGTGGTATCACTCCGGTCGAACCGGCCCATTCATGCCAAAGCGTGGCTCTCCCACGGTAGTTATTGTCTGACATTTCGACTAAGTTCCGCTGACCGTGATCACAATTTGACTATTGCTGACACATTAACTACTTAAATCATAACAAAGTGTTATAGATACAAACAGAGGAGACTTTCCGCTGTTTTCGTGGCCTAACTTTAAGATATGGCCGCCTTTACTACAAAGACGATAAAAGTGTGCATGCTGACTGTGGGATAGCTTTGTATGTATAGTAAAATAAATCCGACCACTTGGTATTCAAAGTGTGAGCGACAGAACCCGAGGCTACGCAATATAGTGGCAACATTGATCAATCTGTTGATGTTTGTTGCCTGTCAGAGGATCTTGGAAACCTTCATTTCTTATGGATAAGCCAAGTCTATGAAGTCCGCAGGAATTACTCGATAATTTTGCATAATAGAACTGGAGTGATCAAATACAGTTTAGTGTTTTTGTATCATGGCAGGGGCATCCAGTACCGGTTTCTCCCTTTAGGCCTATTCCAAGCTTTCACTTACTCAAACCGCTCTAAATTATACTCACTAAAAGAGCCGTGTAGATTTATAATAATAATGTTAATGTTAGAAGGCTGGATCAAGGGTCTGATACAGAAGGCAGTCCTCCGTATAGTGAGGAGGTTACTGTCTTTGGAGCCCAAACCACCGGTTTCTTGGTCCCTGTACCCGAAGTCAGTGGTCTACTCTTGTTAACCGAGTTAAAAAAAGGAGGAGGCACTCAATTCAACTGTTTTTTTTTATGGTTGTTACCTCATAACTTTTGACAGGGAGAACCGAATCCCGTGTCCATGGTCCCATTTCAATTTGGTCCAGATTGAAGCGGGTTTTTTTTTTGTTAAAATTTGTGATTATTTATATGTTAAATAATGTATTTCATTCTTCTTTTTATACATTAAAAAATTTAATGAAATTTGTAAAATGTAATAAAGATAATAATAATGTTATAATAACTTCCGACAAATTTTCTGTGTATAATATTTATGTGTATTTAAAAAAAAAACACTATTTGTATTTATGTCGGTTGCATACTGTACCCATAGTACAAGCTCTGTTTAGTTTGGAACTAAACAGAGCTTATACTATAAAGTTGTGCGAAAAGAAGAAAAATATCTATCCGCTCTCAAACTAGGTACCGCTTATGTAGTGGTAATCAGACTTGAGAGATTGTTTTTACAAACATCCTTATACCTATGTATTTTTTTTTAACTAGGAATATAAATTCTGTGTCGCGGGGGACTTGACAATCATACATTAAACAGACACAAAAAAAAACACCCAGACTCAGAACAACAATTTGTGGATCACACAAAGTGTTGTCCCATGCAGGTTTGGACCCACAACACTTGACGCAGTAGAAAGCGGCGGCGTGGTGAACGAATAAACCACTTTTTATTACTTGTGGAAACCACCACGGGCCGTCACTCCACCGGGGTTTGCGGCGGGGCGGTGTGTCGGAATGAACCGACTAAAACTACGCGGTGTGTCACTCTGCGCCTGAGACGGGAGGGATCCAGGAACTGCTGACATTAACACATCCGGACCAACGCTTAAACCACTTTTTTTTTCTTTTTTTTTTTGACGGGGGGAAATCCTCATGGATGTCCTCCGCCCTGGGGAAAGGGCGAAGGGGTCTGTCAGACTCCTACTGACTAAAACCCCCCGGTGTTCCGTCTCACACCTACGCCGGGGATCACGGGAACATAAGAGACAACCGCGATCCCCGACTGGCCCGACCCACCCCTGCGGGCCACATCTCGTCAGCGAGGGAGAGTTTCCCTCGCGACTTCAAGAGGGGCGCGCGGGAACACTACGCGCCGCCACCTCGGGTCCAGTTGGGGGGCGACGGACATCCCCAAGTCCGCCACCCCTGGACCCAGTTAGGGGGGCCGGTGGAGGGCAGCGTAGGCCCTCTCCCGACGCCCGGTGCGCCTGCTGCGGACCGAGAGAGAGGTCAGGATCTCCCTTTCCCTTTCCGCAGCCTCCTTCTGCGAGATGACCGTTTCGCAAAAGGACACCACCGCGTCCCAGGACTCCTCGCTGTCGACCATAGAACGAACTATGGCCGGCAGCGAGAGGTCACTGCCTACTACAGAGATGAGGGCACGGCGCGGCCCATCCCAAGCAGCACACTCTGCCAGCGTATGCCGCGCCGTGTCCTCCCGACAGTCGACGCAGTGGTGACACCGAGCGTCCGGCTCCCTGCCTATGCGGCACAGGAACCTCCCGAAGCAGCCATGCCCCGAGAGGACCTGCGTCACACGGAACGAGAGGGAGCCGTGCCCTCTCCCGAGCCACAGGTCGAGCACTGGCCGGATGGCCTCGATGCTGGCGAGGCCAGCGGAAGGGCTTAAAAGCCTGTCCCGCCATTCCGCCACCAGGACCTCGCGCAGCTGTGACCGGCGTAGCTCGATAACTCGCTGCGTCGGTCCCACGCCGCGGGCCCGCGCGTCCTCACGCCACCAATGTAGTGACGCGAGGACTTTCGCCTCCAGGTCCCAGGGCGGCGATCCGGCCAGTACGCAAGCCGCCTCGAAGGAGATCGTGCGATAACCCCTAATGACTCTGACGGCCATCACCCTCTGCGGCTTCCGCAGCACGGTGATTGAGCCGGCCGTCAGGTCAGCCGCCCAAATCGGGGCCCCATATAGGGCCATCGATCGCACGACCCCCTCGTACAACCGCCTGCAGGCGGCGCTCGGGTCCGACCCATTGGGAAGCAACGTTAACAGCGCCCCCGCCGCGCCCATCAACTTGGGTGCTAGCCGCCGGAAGTGGGGGCCGAAATCCCACCGGCTGTCGAGCACCAGTCCCAGATATTTTAGGGTGGACTCGACAGCGATAGTAGCCCCCCCAACCACCATGTGCAATCCCGGCGGCGGCGCCCGTCGGGGGCCATGAAAAACTATGGCCTCCGACTTGTTGAGGGCCACCTCCAGGCCGGGGCGCCGTATGCGGCTCACCACCTGTGAGACCGCCGCCGTCGCTAGCAACGTTGCTTCCCTGTGTGAGCTCCCCCGGGCAGTGACCAGCGTGTCGTCAGCGTAACACGTCAGGTCCACACCCGGTTGGAGCTAGCCCCTCAGCACCCAGTCGTAACCGATGTTCCACAGGAGTGGGCCCAAGACCGAACCCTGTGGAACACCGCACGACATGAGGCGCTGGTGTCTGCCATCACGTCCCAGATAGGTGACACACCTCTCCGTCAGGCAAGCCCCAACGATGCGGCAACGCTTAAACCACTAGGCCAACCGTGCAGTCAAATAGTCATTTCTAAATATACATGTAATATAGATACATTAGACCCTGACACAGATCAAGTAATCATGTTCATCATACAATTATTTACCCTGGGTGGAAACTGAACACACAGCCTTTGGTCAGCAGTCAGGATCACTAACCACCAGGTAAAAGGGCCATCATCGACATTAACATTTTAATGCCTTTTTTAGAAATGTGATTTTATCTTACTAAGACTTTCATTTTATGTTGATATTATAATTCTTTAATTGATTTGTTGACAAGATTTTCACTTTTGTTTTAGACGAATGTAATTTTTTTTGTTACTTGCTTTCACGCGAAAACTACTTAACCAACCATTATGAAACTTTGTACAGATATTCTTGGAGGTATTAGAAGTAACATAGGATACTTTTTATTAAATTCGAGCGAAGCCACGGATAAAAGCTAGTTATTAAATAAAATATATATTTTTCTTCAGTCTAGTTAAAAAGAACACGAATGTTGAATATTTCTTTGAATTTTCTCCTCCGTGTGTTAGAAAGTTTCTGCAAAGGTATCGAAGAAATATTTATTTCAAAGAATCTATTTATTTTCTAGCTGCATATGTCGCTTCCACGCCGCTGCACACTGATTTAGTGAAACGTAGCCAAAAGATTGTTGAGTGAAGTCAGGGCGGTCTCAACAACTCTATTATAGTAAAGTTATATACAAGGATGCTAAAGACGCATCCTTGTTAATTTTAATATAAGGAGTATATTTATCCACTTTTTTGGAAATTATTTTGTATTGTTCTTTAAAATGAAAAGATTATAGACATAGTTCCTATATTCGGTCCTGAGTTTGGTTGAGAATGCAAGTTTGGATTTTTTTCAGATGCTCACATCTGGATGAGTATATGTCCAGAATGAAATTGTGAGAATATATCTAAATTAAATTCAAGAAGTCTAAGCTAATATATTACTTTTCAAATGTTATTGCATAACTGTAAGGTATTTACTTTATTTTTTATGTTTGGCCCTGCCAAAATGACTCTACTCTGTCTGATGGAAAGCATAAGCAGAATCCTAGAGCGGTGGTCACCATACTCACTGCGATCGCAGACAATGCAATAATGCAGCATGGTGACCCACACCATGGCGGGCTAGTGATGCTTCTGTATCATTGGGCCTCTTGTCTCGTACTCACCAACAAAACATGACAGCACGCTGTCATTTTACGTTGATTTTCTGTGCGAGGGTAGTACCGCCCCGGTCAAGCCGGCCCGTTCGTGCTGAAATCAGCGTGGCTCTACAACCTTGTGTATAATTTCAAAAAGAAAATAAGTCGTAATTTTGACTACGCTTTCTTGCATCTTTCTATGCTAGTTTCTTTACTAATTTTATTTTAAATATTAAATTTAATTTTAACGAGCCTTCAACGTTTTCAATAGTTTTTGTCAGAGGAAATGTAAATTCAACAATTTGTACCGCCATGATTTTCGTTCATCATTCAAAGTTCCTTAGACTATTTCTATTTTGAAGGTACAATTCTGTCCTATACAAACAGGCAAATAGACGCTGCAAATTATGAGGTATTTGAAGAAAGAAATATTTGGTAGAGTGAAGGACATCTGAGATGTTGTTAAGAACTTTAAATCGAACTTACCTACATGAAAAGAGGAGATTGTGATTTTGAAATGAATCTAGTTCTACTAACAGAGGTATGTAGTACCTTGAAATAGTGATCGCGTTAATTCCCGTAAAAATAATAATAATTGAATCTAGTTCTACTTCCAATTTTTGATATCCTCCTATTAATTTTCCTTTCTATTGCACTGACTATTATAAATTCGAAACCCACATGGAATAACACTTAGTGTGATCCAAAAATTGAAAATGTGAGTCTGGGTGATCTTTGTGACTGTTTTACGTAAATTCGTAAAGTCCACCGCAATTTCTGATGCGGGAGTTGTATTTTATAAGAAAATTAAAACTACATTTTCAATGTTTGCGCTGTATGAGAGAACCAAATTAACATTCAAATATCGAATACTTCCCACCGGGTGCGCGTAAAACATCTTAACGATTATGTTACCGGGGTTTTGTCGTATCATATACCAAAGCTAAAGGAGGCGGCGCACCTTTGCTCCTTATGGCGAAATCACATAATTTCATTTACAAGCTGTCCATATCTGAAATTTTCTAATCATTAAATAAAAACTAACTAAGATTTATCTTTTACTTGTGCAACACACAAGTTGTTTCGTCGAAATTTGACAGGCTGTTTACTTATACTGTTGTTCCTAAATATTCAAACTACTTATTTCCTGATGAATCCTGATTATAACAACAAAAACAGTTTAATAAAATACAGTAGCTTCCAACATTTGCGTAAACACAAAAGGATTTTCCTTAACACTATCTTTTAAAGTATATAATGATGTCGAGTTATTTAAACAGCACGGCTTAAACAATCAACTATTCCTCCCAATTTTCTTAAGCCTCTTTCGTTTGAACGGACAAGATTCTGCAAGAGAAGGTTGTGGAGTAAAAAGCTGAGATAAAGTAGTACTAATATATTTGTATAGGTCTGTTTACATGGCTCTGTAAGCAAAAGTTTGGAGTCTTTCACGAGCAGGCAGTGAAGTGAGCTTTTCGAAGACCGGCTTGTCTGCACTACCGGTTACGAAAGTATAAAATACGGCTTGATAAAATTGTTTAAGTGTGCAACAATGCAGATGTATTTTTATGTTGTTTGAGTAGCGATTTAAATATAACATTGGATTCTTTTTTCAGACTTTTAAATCTATATCTATACATCTATACTAATATATAAAGCTGAAGAGTTTGTTTGTTTGAACTCGCTAATCTCAGGAACTACTGGTCCGATCTGAAAAATTATTTTTGTGTTAGATAGCCAATTTATCGAGGAAAGTTATAGATATATCATCACGCTAAGACCAATAGGAGCGGAGCACCAATGCAGAATGTTAAAAAACGGGGGAAAATTATTACGCTACGGCCAATAGTAGACGTGAACGAGGTTCGTGGATCAGCTAGTTATAAATATAAAGATTTTTTGAAATGTAAGATTTTACCCATTACAATATAACACAGAACAGATAAAAACACATTTTTCTTGACATGAACTTGAAACATCTGGACACTGATCTGTGAATATCATTGTGGAGCAACCTGTTCGGTGTTTGTTCAGTAGATGCCGCTGTAGTATGTATCTGCTGCGCTGTATGTAGAAGTTGCTACATCAGAATAGAATAA
This sequence comes from Diaphora mendica, assembly GCA_949125395.1. Taxonomy (NCBI): domain Eukaryota; kingdom Metazoa; phylum Arthropoda; class Insecta; order Lepidoptera; family Erebidae; genus Diaphora; species Diaphora mendica. Next base: position 25,923,490 of record OX421316.1, read on the forward strand.
TTTTATTTACCGTTAAATGTTGTAAATAAGTTGTTATAGAAAAAAATACATTTAGTTCTAACATTTAGTCATACTGGCATGAAAAGTTTGTGTTAATTATTTTAAATTTTATCAAAAGTCAAATCAATAAAGTTTCGTATCTGTGAGTGACTTTAAATTAAAATTCCAAATTGACAATAATTTGAAAATGATTAAAAATGCCAATAATATAAGTTACACAAAAATCATAAGCAATTAGTTTCTATTGAAAAATTCATTCACCGAATTAAAACACATTCACATCACATCATCAACATAAACATCATGTTATTCTTTTATCTCTATTACCTATTCTGTATCTCTGAAATCGTTAATTATAAGTTTCAATATAATCACTTGAGTAATACTGACGAGACAGACAGATAATTTTCATTTCTAAAAGTTCCAAATAACCCATTAGGTATTTCTCTATCCAGATGTATAGGTATTATTTAAAAAACCGTTGCGAATGAATATTTAGTACTTTATAATAACACAGTAACTTTTGTAGATTAACGTAATGCTAATAAAATAATCCAAAATATTAACAGATAAAGCCGTTTCGTTTCGATATAATATTTGAATATTATGTCAATACATATGTGTAAATAAATATGGACTGTCCACAGAAAATTGATATTGCAAACATAGACTGGCAAATATTGGCTATAAATGATAAAAAACAAGTTTGAAATGTAATTGAAAATATCGTATAATTGGTATCGTGACGATTTGAAATAAAAAGTAATCTATCTTTATTTGGGACTATTTTTTAGGGTTCCGTGCCAAAGGCAAAAAACGGAACCCCTCTAGATTCGTCATGTCTGTATGTCTGTCCGTATGTCACAGCCACTTTTTTTTGAAACTATAAGAACTATACTGTTGAAACTTGGTAAGTAGATGTATTCTGTGAACCGCATTAAGATTTTCACACAAAAATAAAAAAAACAATACATTTTGGGGGTTTGGGTTTAACTTAGAACTCAAACTCAAAAAAAAAATTTTCATGAAACCCATACATGTGGACGAGTCCGACTCGCATTTGGCCACTTTTTTAAATCTAAGATTGACTTAATCATGATAGATTAATCCCACTTACACGCCTGGAATTCTTATACATCAGTATCATCAGCAATGACTCACGAATACATCGAGTAATAATTGGAGTATCTTTTAATCTCTTTCTATTCTTTAAGCTCTTTACCCTATTTGTTACCTAAATTTACCTTCTTTCCCCTATTTGGGTAAGGCAGCCCATCGGGCATAAAAGAAACAACTCTTGCAATTTTATTTGGACTCAAAATAAAGTTATTTATGTTAAAAGAGTAAAAATATATATAAACAAGCTTTAATATTAGAAAATATGAAAAAATCTTACCACTGCCAACCCATTGCTTTTAAATGAAAAATTTCTGAATAAAAAAACGCCAAGAAAAAAAACAGCTACAACTATTATCTGACCGAACTTAGAGCGTTACATAATTCGGCCGCCCGCCGTCGTACAGTGAAGTGCATCCGGTCTTGGTCGGTTTATCACGGTGTTTTAGCACCTGCCGCCCGGATGGGACTCACACAAGCCGAATCTTTAGAAGCACAACTATAGAAAACTTTAACGGTTATAGGTATATATTTATATTTATCGTGGGTTAGGTTAAAGTCGGTTTTAAAAAGCTTGATATTAAAGAAGTCTTTTATATGAACTTGGGCTTCATTAGACGTTTATTTCTATATATTATACTGGAGATGATGACGAGATGAAACAAGATACATAACTATACGTTACTAAAATTCTTTAAATGCATTTTCAGGAAAGTTTAGTAACATTTCGTAAAAATTTGAATAGATATATTTTGAAATAACATTTTCTACAATAATAATTATTGTTACGGGGATTAAGGCGATCACTTATATGTATACAGTCGGCCTGTGACCACGGTCAGTGCAACCTGGTCGAAAAGTCAGGCAAATCAGAGGTATGTAATCCTTTGAATAAGTGATCGTGTTAATTCCCGTAAAAATAATTATTATTATATCATGGAACGCGAAAGTTTAAAAGTTAGCATTTTCTACAAGTTTCGAAAGTGCTTGAAGACAGTTACAATATGTTGTGTACGTGTGTACTATGTTTTTTTTTCTTTTTTTTTTATGGAATAGGCGGCAAACGAGCAGACGTATCGCCTGATGGTAAGCGATTACCGCAGCCCATGGACACCCGCAACACCAGAGGCGTCACAAGTGCGTTGCCGGCATTTGGGGAGGGGGATGGGGGCAGGGGATTGTTATGGGCTGCCGGTATCCTCACTCACTCGTTGAAACACAGCGCAAGCGCTATTTCACACCGGTTTTCTGTGAGGCCGTGGTATCACTCCGTTTGAGCCGGCCCATTCATGCCGAAGCGTGGCTCTACCACGGTAAAAAAATGTCAGGGTTATATCAAATCACGACTAAGTCTACAATCAAAGGTAGTAGAGCCACGCTGATTTCAGCACGAACGGGCCGGCTCGACCGGGGCGGTACTACCCTCGCACAGAAAATCAACGTAAAATGACAGCATTCGTGCTGTCGTGTTTCGTTGGTGAGTGCGAGACCGGAGGCCCAATTAGTCTAGTCAACAAGTTCCATACTTGTTGACTAGACTAAAAGATGCACAAGCATCACTAGGCCGCCATAGTGTGGGTCACCATGCTGCATTGTTGCATTCGCAATGAGTATGGTGGCCACCACTCGTGGATTCTGCTTATGCTTTCCATCAGGCAGAGTAGAGTCATTTTGGCGGGCCAAACATAAAAATAAAAAATAAAAGTCTGCCGGTCCAGTTAGGGTCGATCATTATTGACTGTGACTCTACTCTGCCTGATGGATAACATGAGCAGAATCCAAGAGTAAATATTGCCATACTTATTGTGAATGCAGACAATGTGTCCTGCGAAGTTTGTTCCCTTAGTCACCTTTTACGTCACCCATGGGATGAATCACATCGGTGGCGACACTCTGTGTTCTTAATCGGCCAATATAGCTGTAGGTATATCGTAGTCCAAATAGTAATTTATTTAGACTTTCTTTTGGTCAGAGTACCGTTTTTGTACAGCTATAGTGATATCACTATAACAATAAACAGGTAACACTTTGTGTAATATACTCTAAAGGAACAATTACAAAATAAACTGTCATTTATCACTTTTTCATGATGTTCACGTAAAGAGATAACCGCTAATATCATTTGGGAAATTGCCACACACTGACAGGACGATAAACAGCTGTTTGTTACCGCAGAACATGTCATTACAACCCAAATACCTATCGTTGTTTGGTAATGCGTATTATGTAGTTGCCTGGCGGTGTAGCGGTTGTGTTACTGGATGCTAACACAGTAGGTTTGATTTCCATTGAGGATAAATAATTGTGTGATGTATGCAATTATTTTTTCGCATCTAAAGGTAAGTATGTATATACGTATACATATAAGTATGTTTATCAACTGTTTGGTTACACGTAGAATAGTACAGGCTCAGCTTAGTTTTGGATCAGATGGACATGTGTGATATATATGGTAATTATTATTTACTAGCAACCTGCCCCGGCTTCGCACGGGCTTTTTACGGAAATGTAATATGGCCTATGTTACCCCGAGAAGATGTGCGGCTTAATTTTTACCGACGCGACGTCTTCAACAAATATCGTTATATTTTAGCCAATTTACTACAAAAATTTAACACAAGTTAGATACCAAAACCTTCCTCAAGAATCACTCTATCTATTGGTAAAAACTGCATCAAAATCCATGCAGCAGCTTTTGACTTTATCGCGAATAGACAGACAGACAGACGCGGCGGAGGACTTTCTTTTATAATATGTAATGATATAAAAACAGAATATGAGGAACATCTCCAACGATTTTCATGAAATTTGCATGCATACTAAATTGTGTCGAGGGTATAGGTATGTAAAATCGATCTAGCTAGGATCATTTTTAGAAAATTTACAAAAAAAAAAATAGTGCAAACCTCGGTCATCCAGCTACTAATCATATCAACAAAAAATAAAATTTCGGAATTGTTTTGAAATTCTTTAAATACTTCAAATTGAAGTTTTCACTATTAAAATCTTTATTTAAAAAATACTTAATCAAAAAATTTCAAATATCTGAATTAAGTGTTTTTAAAAATGTTTAAATACTTCAAATTGAAGTTTTCACTATTAAAATCTTTATTTAAAAAATACTTAATCAAAAAATTTCAAATATCTGAATTAAGTGTTTTTAAAAATGTTTAAATACTTCAAATTTAAGTATTTACTATTCATCTTTATTTAAAAAAAAACTTATTCAAAAAAATATTTTCTTAGTCAAAACTATAAAATATATTTTTAATTAATATTGACTCAAAAACTTAATGTAATTGAAAAATTCTGTTTTACATAATTTTGCATAAAAACGGTAACACATTTAAATATATATTACTTTATTAAAATTCGAAAATCTAAATATAACCTCAGTAAAACGTGAGATTTATTCAGAATTCGAGCCTTGCGTTTTAGAGAAATAGTTTGACATTGGGACTTTAATCATCTCTGTAAAATATAGAGTAAAATAACCGTTTACGATTCATCTTTAATTATAACTTTATTACTTTTTACAAAAGACCAAAATATACTGTTAAAGTAACAGAAATTTTCAGAATCATAGAAAAATAATGGTTATTTCTTTTTTTTTAATGGAATCGGCGGGCAAACGAGCAGACGTATCGCCTGATAGTGAGCGATTACCGCCGCCCATGGACACCTGCAACACCAGAGGCGTCACAAGTGCGTTGCCGGCCTTTGGGGGTTGGGCCTCCGGTATCCTCACTTACTCGGTGAAACACAGCGCAAGCACTATTTTTCACCAGTTTTTCAGTTAGGCCGTGGTATCACTCCGGTCTAGCCGGCCCATTCATGGTGAGGCGAGGCTCTCCCACGGTAAATGATGATGATGACTCAAACAAGTTTTAATAAAGTAAAGCTATACAGATAAATTACAAGACAACAATGCATGAAACGACAATCGTATTCGAATCGCAAAACCTCATATACCTACCTACTTGTGCAATTATTTTATTTTTTATTTTTTTATTAATACTTTTTATTTATAATTATTTTTTTATTTCTTCTTTCTTTTTCTTTAAAATGGCAAACTGTGCGATGAAAATATGTGTGCTTAAATTTAAAATTATTAAATATTTCGGACATCTAACACACAACGCCGTATAGTCCCAAACTAAAGCAGGCCAACTGTATTATAGCCACATACTAGACAACTGATAAAATACATAAATACTTTTTTTTGTAAATATGTACATATTATACATAGAACACACCCAAACTCCAGATCATATACCTATACATTTGGTCCGACTCGGGATTCGAACCCTAGACCTCTAGAACAACAGTGGCATATGCTACCATTGCGCTACTACAGCAGTCAACAAAAAAATTACAACTATGTATCCATTTTTTTTACAAAATTAACAGTGCACTGAATGTGTGGTAATTTGTTATCACCACCTTGTGACATATCTGTTTCGTCCATCTTACCACATTTAGCCTCCTAATTCGATAAACAACATAAATAAACAGTAAGCAGGTCAGCCGGTGCATCTGAGAACCACCGTCCGGCCGAACGGACTCATCGGCTAAAAGCTTTCGGCGATTGAAATGGCTACCGGGTGACAGTTCAACGGGAACACAGATTCTTTCCATCTCTGGACGTTTACGAGTTACGTAGATAAAGGATGCGCATTTCATATTTATTAGGTTGATCTTTTATTGGCGTTGTAGCTGCGCGTTATGCTAGTTTTGCAATCGATTATATTCATTTTTGGTCCAAGCAAACCGCATATCCAGTTAATAAATCAGAATATTGTTTAATAAATTAGGCGTAACGAGCTTACAGAATATTATGCTATTTTTTTGTTATGCTTCTTTAAACTTCTTCTTCTTCTTTATACATAATAATATACATACACACACACATACAATAGGATTATTTAAACAAGTATTTTTTTTTCTAATATTTAATAATAATATACAAAAATCTGATTGCGTAAAACTGTAAACCTTTTTAAATGTACCAAACAACCAATTTTGTCCATACTAATACGAGTATTATAAATTCAAAAGAAACTCTGTCTGTCACGAATTGACATCTAAACCGATTTGGATGAATTTCGGTGTAGAAATAGACTAGAGCTTGGAGAAGGATATAGGCTAGTTTTTGTCGCGATAACTGACATACGCGCGGTCGGAGTATTTGTTAAAATCTTCAATATTACAAAGAACAAAAATCCCTATTATAATATAAAGAACTTGACAGGTGTCAAGGGACACCCGGATGGAATGAAGTTTATATACATATATATATATACTATCCAGCACTATGACGTCAACTCAATGTTAAAAGTGTCGTTACAATGAAAATTGTCGTTACAACTTTTGGTCTTAATCCGTCTAGCCCCCTTTCGCAACGCGCCATAAGGAACTTCGTTCCAACAATTCATTGGAAGATCGACGAGCACTACTCTTAACCGTTTATTTTGCTTAAAGTGACCTTTTTCGGTAGTGCGAATGAATCCAATTCAATTCAAGCTGGCTAGTGAAAGCGTAGTGCGGTTACCGATCGATCTTCGCACAAAAAAAGGCTGGCTAGATTTTTCGCACGACCTTTGACTTTTAAAACCGTGTAAGTAATGAATCAAGTTACTAAGACTTTTTTGTATTTCGCATAATAAAATTAATTAAGTTAACGTACATCTTGCCAAAAGAAATTTCTTTTATAAAATAAAATATTTTTAAATCAAATTTCATTTTTTTTTTTTAAATACTAGTTTTTTAAGCTAATAGAAAAGGAATAAAAGTCAAAAAAAATGATATAGGCTTTAAGATATGGTTTGATTTCTGTGATAGCATTGTTAGGCAGAAAGAGTTAAATAAGAATGAATTTCACTTCTTTCACTGTGAAAATATAAGTGATACAAAATTAAACTGATTGTTCAAGCTATATTTTAAGGACTGTAGTCTCTATCTAGGACCATTTTTTTATCCCTTATTACGTTCAGTACACCACATACTTACAGATTCCTGTCAAAATTATATACAGGACGTCAATCTACTTCTCAGCTCCTACAAACTTTTATTAAATTAATATTTCGGTCATCTCACACATAACGCCATCTAGCCTCAATCTAAACAGGGCTTGTACCATGAAACCTAGATTGACTGATAGAATATTTATGTACTTTTTTTGTAAATATATACATAGTAAACACCCAAACTCCGATACAAATATTTGTAGATCACAAAAAAAGTTTTAAACTATTTAAAACTGACAGAAATTGTATGAAAAATTAATGGGTATTACCTGCCCTTCTACTGTCTCTACCTATCTAGACCTTAGAACTGTGTTCAGCCTCATAGTCCCTGTTGGATTTCGAACGTCATTATAATGGCAACATTTTGATTGTCACTTTTTTTTTGTTTAACGTTTTGACGTTTGAGGTTAATATTAAAGTACGAAAAAGACGCGTGTTGTGAACGGTCGACGATTGTTGTTTTGAGAACCGAAATTTAATTTATATTAAGCTAATTAAGCATCGACCCGGTCCCTTTAGTGATTTACCGTTTTGTAAGGTCTGGTTTGACTTTTAAAGACAATTGTTGTTTTGGAGCAATTTCGATGTTGCATTTGTTGAATTATGTGGATTTCAGTTTACGTCGAACTAAAATTTCACGATCATCGTAGAGTTATGGTTAAACTAACTATACTGCAACGCTTATAGCATAGACAAGTCAGAAACGGTAGAAAGCGGACCTTTACCTTGGTTCGATATTCATTGGATTTATCATTACGAGTGGTGACGTATTAGAATACAAAGTGTCAATATTCATCCAGTGGGTGTAGCAAAACAACAGCACTATAAAGAGAAAACTTGCCAGGCCAGGGGTGTATAGTAGGCTAAAACCTCTTTTTTTTTAGAATAAACGAGCAGACGTATCGCCTGATGGTAAGCGATTACCGCCGCCCATGGACACCCGCAACACCTGAGGCTTCACAAATGCGTTGCCTGCCTTTGGGGGATGTGGAAGGGGGTTGAGGTATGGGCCTCCGGTATCCTCACTCATTCGGTGAAACGCAGCACAAAGCGCTGTTTCACGCCGGTTTTCTGTGAAGCCGTGGTATTACTCCGGTCGAGCCGGCCCATGCATGCCGAAGCGTGGCTCTCCCACGGGGCTCTTTTCAAGGAGAGGCATATATGCAGGAGTAGATTAGATCTTAATGTGATGTGATTTTCATATAAAATATTTTCTTTAAGAATACCAATAGAAAATGCCCTCAAAATCGGAAATACAACTGATATATTACACTTTACGTCACATGTTAAACAAATACAATTGTTATCACATCGCTGTATAAGACAAAGGTAATTATAAGAGATTCATTGAGGCAGTAAACGAGGCGATCATTGAGTTAACGCGCTGGTAATTTGAGGGTATTACTCACGTCATAATTGTCTTACGAGCTGTTCTGGTTAATGTCGCATTCATTATCATAAAACTGACATTAAAATGAGTATTTTACAACCCTTTTTTTAACTAGTAAATATCTATAACTATATACGTGCATACCTGCCTCGTTGGTCTGCTGGTCAGCAAAGTGGCTGTCTATCAGAGTTCTAGGATTAAATTGCCGAGTCGGGCCAAAAATGTGTTTTTGGGTTTTTCTTACAACAAATATCGTAATATCCCAGAGTATGCAAGTCAACGGTGGTTCACGCTCGTGCCTCAGAGAGTACATTAAGCCGTCTCGGTCGCCTTTGTCATGAACATCTATAGTAATCGTTATTGGGATGTCTGTGCCCTCAAATATACTGTTAACTAGTTAAATAGTTGGAATTAATCAAGGCTAGTACGAAGATATACGTGCATACTCCTCTGTTTTTTAATTAAGTATGGCAAACAAATACTTTTATAGTGAAAAACTACTTACACTTCATGTACAATTATACACAGTTTTTGTTCTTCACTTCAAACGTCTCACACCTAATAAATTCGCAATACCCAAAACATATATAGTAATTTTGCAACATTTCTTAGAGATAAATAGATTGTATAGCGGCATTTATTCACGATAAAGTTATTTTAAAGGTTACGATACCTTTTAAATCTAGTCGTTTCGAATGGGTTATACCGCTCGATGTCACAGATAGACTATGCTATGTGTGAGTATAGCGAAGTTTTAAAACGAGCAATGTTTGTTCATGATATACATATTATACATGCATGTATATCATGGGTACTATTGCTAAAAACATTATTATCATAGATAAGATAACAGCATCTAGATGAAAACATCAAGAATACAAAAGAAGAAAGAGAAGAAAGAACAGAAATTTCACCGGCAATGGATAATGAGATTAATTGATTACAGTTATACCCTATCCCATATATGTTTTCATCGGCAATAATAATAATAAATACAGTTATACCCTATCCCATATATGTTTTCATCGGCAATGGATAATGAGATTAATTGATTACAGTTATACCCTATCCCATATATGTTTTCATCGGCAATAATAATAATAAATACAGTTATACCCTATCCCATATATGTTTTCATCGGCAATGGATAATGAGATTCATTGATTACAGTTATACCCTATCCCATATATGTTTTGACCGGCAATGGATAATGAGATTCATTGATTACAGTTATACCCCATCCCATATTGTTTTCACCGGCAATGGATAATAAGAATCATTGATTACAGTTATACCCTATCCCATATATGTTTTCACCGGCAATGGATAATGAGATTCATTGATTACAGTTATACCCTATCCCATATATGTTTTCACCGGCAATGGATAATGAGATTCATTGATTACAGTTATACCCCATCCCATATTGTTTTCACCGGCAATGGATAATAATAATCATTGATTACAGTTATACCCTATCCCATATAATGTTACATGGTCTTTCACAGTTTCTCAGTTCAAAATGGTAACTTATTTAGTTACGAATAATATTTACATGACCCTTTTGCTCTTTTAATGAATATTTAGAGTGTGAAAAGATAAGTACTTCTTCTCTAACCGTAGTAGCTATTTTAAAATTTCTATGTATAAATAAAATTTTTATTATTTAAAGTATTAAATTTATTTATAACTTTTATATGTACAGTTACTAGAAATTTTTAAATGTAGATTAGTACATTTAAAAGTAATAAACGTGTAATACTAAAAGCCATTCAAAAGAATCAAAGATTATTAAATTTTTAATGTCTTTATAATATTGCACTCGCAGCTCAAAGAAGTATCAAAAATTATCCTAACTACTAATAAAATTTCAAGTATCATAATTAGTTCATTTCATTATAGCTCTCAACTAAAATACGAGATATACTTTATTCTTTTGGCAGGGTAAAGATGGAATGGGCGAAAGTTAGGTACCAGGATACAGCTAATGATGCAGTCCACGTAAGAGTACTACTGTTCTATGTTTTTTTTTTTTTTTTTATGTTTGGCCCGCCAAAGTGACTCTACTCTGCCTGATGGAAAGCATAAGCAGAATCCAAGAGTGGTGGTCACCATGCTCACTGCGAATACAGACAATGCAGCATGGCGACCCACACCATGGCGGCCCAGTGATGCTGCTGCATCTTTTAGTCTAGTCAACAAGTTTGGAACTTGTTGACTAGACTAATTGGACCTCCGGTCTCGCACTCACCAACGAAACACGACAGCACGCTGTCATTTTACGTTGATTTTCTGTGCGAGGGTAGTACCGCCCCGGTCGAGCCGGCCCGTTCGTGCTGAAATCAGCGTGGCTCTACTACCTTCAGTATGTTCATGTTCTATCTAGTACCTCCTCATCAGTTCCATATAAAAGTAAAAACAAAAATTTAAAACTAATTTGAAATATTATAGCCACACCATAAAACTATAGTTCATTGCAGCTCATAACTTTCTTACATAACTATAAATTCTCAAAATTTAAAAGAACCTCCGATATAATATCCTGAGTTCCCTTTAAAAAGTAAAAAACACGTGATGCGCCTTCATTTGAGACCCCACTCGATGATATTTTTGCAGACATTCGGTTACTCTTCCCCACTTTCACCCCCATAACTTTTAAACGGCTCAACCGATTTTCATGAAACATGTCAAAGAACACTCGCACGTAACTCACCTTTCATACAAAAGAAACTAAATTGAAATTGCTTTATCCGTTCGGGAGCTACGGTGCCACAGACAAACAGACAGACAGACAGACACGTGAAACTTATAACACCCTTCTTTTTGGTCGGGGGTTAAAAATCAATTAACAACACCACAATAACATGTGTTAAACAATGAAACACACGCCACAAGAAGTTCGCTATTAAACAAGTCGGCGAAAGATTTTCACAACAATGCTCCCTTAGTTGTTCTCCGACTTAAACTATCAAGCTTGTCTAACGTAACTACTGTAGATGAAAAGTAGGTAAGCTTATTGGCTGGAATATATTATTTGCTGAAGTAATGCTGCGGTTTTGAGTTTTACTTCAATTCAAAGAGGACTTTATTAGGTACACATTATCAAAAAGAGGTACAACCTCTGAGATTACAATAAAGGGCATAAATAAGTGACGTCTTCTATTATGAATTTTTGTCTTGACTAAAATGTTTCAACACAGGCAGTCCAAGAAATCTATGCCATCCAGAGAGGACTTTTAGAAGTTCGTGATTCCTGTTGTTAGTCATGTGAACAATACAAGTTTTTTAATGTATGAGCCTGTCAAAGTGACTCTACTCTGCCTGATGGAAAGCCTAAGTAGAATCCAGGAGTGGTGGTCAACATACTCATTGCGATTGCAGACAATGCAACAATGCAGCATGATGACCCACACTATGGCGGCCTATTGAGATGCTTCTGCATCATTGGGCCTCCGGTCTTGCACTCACCAACGAAACACGACAGCACGAATGCTGTCATTTTAGGTTGATCTTCTGTGGGAGTGTAGTACCGAACCATACCAGCGTGCTCTATTAATATTAACAGACAATTGAACTAAAGCCTAGTTACCGTTGAAGAATTACCATCAAAAGCGGTTTATCATGAAAGAGGTAAACAAGAGAAGTTCAGAGCCCGACA